>JAKZAP010000020.1:3756454-4356454 GCA_023053575.1 Branchinecta lynchi
TGAAAACTATTTTCTCGACGGACAAGTATTTCGACCGGAATCCGGCCCAAACCGGAAAGTTTGTCAAAATTAAAAGTTTTATTTGGAGTTGATTAGATGTTTGATTTAGGGCAAGAAGACATGCTGAACACTTATGTGAAAACAAGTTTCTACCCGGACATGTAGTTCGTCCGGAATCCGGCCAAAACCGGAAAACTGTTGGAAGTCAAAGTTTTATTTCTAGTTGATTAGATAAGCGATTTAGGGGTAAGAAGAGATGCTGAGTCCCTGTGTGACAATCGTATTTTACCCGGACATATAGTTCGACCGGAATTCCGGCTGGAATCGGAAAATTTGTTATAAGCTAAATTTCGATTTGAAGTTGATTAGATGTTCATTACTGGGGAAAGAAGATACCCTGATTTCGTCTTTGAGCTTTCTTTTTTCGCCGGACAAGTAGTTCTGGAGTTCGGCCGGAACCGGGAAATTGGCAGAAGTGGCAGGAAGTTTTCGTCAAAACAGATATGACTTATAGGGGTAAACACACATGCTGAATCCAAATCTGAACTTGGTTTTCTCAGGCGATTAGCTATTTGGCCTTAATCTGTTTCTGAATTTTAATTGTAAAAATGTTCAAGGAGTCTGGCGAAGACTGGATCTGGCTAAGACAAGACCCAGTTGTCTGGATCAAATCTTAGATTTTTGGGATCCCATCGACACCTTTGGTCTTGTTTTTATGTAGTTTCGGTGTAGTTTCACTGTATTTTGACGTACTTTTGTTTCAAAAGTACAGTATGTGTACCGTTTTATTGGTCTATTCCCCATGCTGTACTTTCATAACTAAAACAAAAGTACGTCAAACTATACCAAAACTACATACAAAAAACGCACCTATAGGTTTCGTTTACCACTTGATGATCGTTTAGCTCTCTTCGACCGTTGTCGTGGTGATTAGATCTTTTGAGCAACTCATATGTGTCTCAGTAAAGACTTGTCGCAGGGCTGTGAAAGTGTTAGCATCTAACAGTAGTTTCCGGTGTTACTGTCTTTTCCTTCTTCAAACAGTAATAATTTTGTCAAAAGTTTTTTTTGTGTTTTTTTCTGTGTAGTTATTTGTCATTCCTATTATTTAATTTTTTCATATTCTAGTGTATATCGAGGGGAAATAAACAATAGCGATGGTCAGTTAAATTTTAATAATAAAGATTTTAGGCTATGTACTGAATCACTGTGAGGTCTATTTAATTCTTTCTGAAACTCCCTTTTCTACGGGCATAAATTATTAATAATAATATTAAAAAATTGTTTATGGAATTGGTCACGGTACAAGTCCCTTGTGTAAAGTGCCATCTATATTAATGACATGGGGATGTAAGGCACAATTTTTAATGGCAAATATAAATAAACCTGGTGTTTCTTAAAAGCATCAGACATGCCAGTGGCATAAAAAACGACGCTTCACTAATTCTGATCGCTTTGTAAAAATTATTAATACAATTCTAGCCTAAGGCATTGTAAAGAAAAAACAAACGAACACCTATCACACATCAACACTAAAATTTAAGGACAACACGAGAATTACCGACAATAGACATATGACTAAAGAAAAAATGAGAAATAAAAAAGTTTGCGAAATAAGTCTGATCTTCCTCCGAGCAGAAACAAAAATGAATCAATTAAATCAGACAGAAAAAATATAATTGCTAGATAACATAAATCTTTTTAGAGCTCTTTTAAAAACTTTCCTATCTTGGACACTCTAACAGTTTCAGGCAATGAATTCCATTCTTTTACACCTGTATGACGAATAGAAAAGCTAGACCTTGTAGAAGGATAACAAATGGTAGAAAGATGTGAACTGGTTAGATGAATTTGCCCTCGGGCGGGATCAATGTTCCTATGGCCGGCTTCTACCAGACTATTGTAGTAGTTTGCGAACACTGTTCACAAGCCCCTCGGTAGCTCAGTGGTAGACTGACTGCCATGTAAGCAGAGGGTCCTGGGTTCAAATCCCGGCTGAGGAGCATTTTTGTCTATCAGTTCACTACTTATAAAATGATAAGAATATGGCACAATGCCCATTTGTTATGATAGGGTGATAAAGATAAACCTCGTGGCCTCCAGGTGTCCCCCCCAAACAAAATGTCAAGCTTTTCGTGCCATTACGTTTGAAAAAGTCATCTCGGTAGACCTAGAAGCTTTCGGCAGAGTCTAAGTAGGTCCACTGGCAAACTCGGCTTGGCAGAACAAGCACTAACAAGTCTTGCGCTCGAAGTGAAACAATGACGAAAGTCGAAGATTTTTGCATCTTTTTAGTTACATAAAAGCCAAGCCTCAAAGCCAGGCTTCACCTTCCAGATTACCAGACGTCTGAGGCTTCCGCAGAGTCAAGACAACCCTTCCAGATTTTCACGATAATGATGACAGGTATTTTTGCACATTCCAAAAATATCTTGCATCCCAGTCACCCAGTGTTGATCACTTTCACTATACTTACTACTTTTGCATATTTGTTCTGTCTCTTTAATAAATTGCCTCTATGGCACCTTCCAGACATCCAAAATCTAGGGGGGCGAACACCCGGACTTTCAGACGTCTTTGGCCTGGCTTCACCTTTCAGGCCCGTCACGACGAATGTTACGAAGGGTCTTCATGTCTTTATTATTAGAAAATTCAAGGTTCTCATCGGGTTCACCTTTTAAACTTAGATTTAAATGGATCATTTTTCCGAACCTTTTAAACTCAGCAAGATTTAAAGGAGAATTCAAAACCAAGTTCCACCACAAGTTCTTACATAACGCTTCCATGACTCAGGTGATCAGTGGGAGTTGAGCAAGGCGAGTTTGACGTCAGGTAAAGAGTCTATAAGAAGGCTTTTCTAGTCATTTTCTAAGCAGAGAAGTGGTGCAGATAGTTGCGGATAGTTGGAGATCACGGTGACGACTCGAAGTGAAAACATATCAGTGAGTAAAGATTAATAAACGTGTCCTACATAGCGACGACCATACGAACAATTCTACGCCTTCGATGAACACGCTACCGTGTTGAAAGACTAAGTGAGCTGAAAGGAAGAGCCCTTCCTTTCAGGCGACTTAATTGAGTGGCCATGGCTTAGACAGAAGCCTACAACAGTAACCCTAACACCACGACATAAAACCAATGTTTTACGAAAACGAATGTCTGGAATCCGGAAGAAAAACCTGGAAAGGGAAGCCTATGGCTTTAAGGGAGTTAAGGATAATACAAAAAAGACAGAATAAGTACGGGTAACTGTAACAATACAGTAACTGTATTATTTATTTATATTTCTTACCGTTATTGACAGGAGAGACGTTCGCACTGAATCCTTTCTTCGGGACATCAGCAGCGACATGTAAGTGAATCCAAATTGCTGATGATGAAGGAACAATGGCCTGATTCAATGGCGGTAAATTCGAAGAGCAGTAGCGATCGATTTCAGGCGAAGACTCCGATGCTCCGCTGCGAATTGACAGGTAGGCGGAAGAGCAATCGGAGCCGAGGTCAAAGTCACTCAAGGTCAACTGCAATGAATGAATGAACAACAGCACACTTAGCCATACGACATGGTTCTGTATCAACTCTTAAAGCACAATGGACACTTCTAATGCTTTACTTTGTATTAAATGCTTCACAAATAAACATTTCCGACTTCCTTTGAAGGCACTACGAAAATCGGCCGTTTTCTTGTTATCCGTTGTCTTTACCTCTCTGGCATTTCGGCGATCCAAATCTTAGGAGCTGGGATATCGTGGCAGGAAATTCAAAACCTCCAAGCAATGCTTGATAGAAAAGGATATATTTGAGATGTCACCAAAGTCAAGCGGCAGATGCAATTTACCTGATTGTTCTAGTGTTTCATCAGAAGTTCCATGGCTTAAAGTGCCTATTAAAAGTTTTTCTTTGTGGAATAGTGTTGTGAAGCTTGATTAGCTTGCTTTATAAAATGTACCAGAATATGTAATAAGCTTAAAAAAAAATTTACATAACTACAAAAATCATTCAAAAACAAATAACCTATTCAAACCTGAATTATACAAGCTGATTTATGCATAAACTAAAGATCTACTAAGTATTATGAGAAACATCACTTTTATCTTTGTCCAAGCTAGTAAATTGAGCATGTACTGACCCAAAAAATTACGCTTTGAAATATCACAGAGAGGAAACTGTCGAAAAAGCTGCTGATCTAGGCGGTAAGCATTGTTCCTAGGTTGTTACCGAGTGGGATTGGGGTAGTTTGATGTGCCCATTGAACTTTAACATAACCCATTACAGTTAGTCGCGTTTTTTAAATATAAGGTTTGAAGCCAAGCTGACCATTCATTACAAAAGAAATAGAAAACCGTGATTTTAGGGTTTTTTTCTTGATCAGCTACTTATCCCTCTAAAATGATGTGCGAGGGATAAATATAAATTCGGATATTTCGGTTGTACTTCCGGCAAACCGTCCTCAGCGAAAAACAAAACAAAAATAAATCATAAAATCCACCACAATCACAACAGGAGAACGATGCGGACCCAACAGACAATAAGACGAGATGTAACTAAAAACCAGAAGAAAACGGTGCGGATGCAGATAAAAATAAAATAACGAAAGATAAAATGTGCATGTTAAAAGTGTATATGTACAAATCTGTGATTATTTACAATTCTCAGCTCTGTGTATATTTACAATTTACCTTCCGTCTGGGAAAGCGCAGAAGCTTTCACCCAGAAAACGGCCCACTCGAAAAATCCATTATACGTTTGACCACTTTTGATAAAATCTTCCACAAAACTGGCCACTGCTAACAAGATTCATGCACGACTCGCGAAATAGCCTCTTTGCTCTGTATGCCCCAAGGGCGTTTTACAGCTTTGTTATTTATTCAGCGCCTCACGAACTCGAATGTTCGCAACACTGGCTGCGTGTCTAATCGGTCGCGTATATTTGAAGCTATTGTTAGGATAACGGGAACGTGAAGTAGGGTTTGAGGGGGTCTTAAAAATGCGGCATCCTTTTCAAGAAATTTGTCGTACACAGGGTTTATGCGGAACTCTCCAGTATCTCTGTTTAGAGCTAGGTCCCTTATTTCTTTTTTTTTTTTTTATCTCAAAGGCTTCCCTGATGAACTGCCCCAGTAATACGCAACCGATTAGACACGCAGCCAGTGTTGCGAATATTCGAATTCGTGAGGCGGGAATAAATAACAAAGCTGTAAAACGCCCTCGGGGCATACAGAGCAAAGAGGCTATTTCGCGAGTCGCGCATGAATCTTGTTAGCAGTGGCCAGTTTTGTGGAAGATTTTATCAAAAGTGGTCAAACGTATAATGGATTTTTCGAGTGGGCCGTTTTCTGGGTGAAAGCTTCTGCGCTTTCCCAGACGGATGGTAAATTGTAAATATATACAGAGCTCAGAATTGTAAATAATCACAGATTTGTATACATATACACTTTTAACACGCACATTTTATCTTTCGTTATTCTATTTTTATCTGCATCCGCACCGTTTTCTTCTGGTTTTAGTTACATCTCGTCTTATTGTCTGTTGGTTCCGCATCGTTCTCCTGTTGTGATTGTGGTGGATTTTATGATTTAGTTTTGTTTTGTTTTTCGCCAAGGACGGTTGGCCGGAAGTGCAACCGAAATATCCGAATTTACATTTATCCCTCGCACATCATCTTAGAGGGATAATTAGCTGATCAAGAAAAAACCCCGAAAATCACGGTTTTCTATTTCTTTCGTGTTTTTTACCACCTATTTACCAAGGCCTTGGTTTGTCTTCCTGTTTTTCCACCAAGCACTTGCTCCTTACTTGCTCTTTTTTTTCTTTTCTAATTCTTTTGTGCCCAGGCCTGTGGAGAAAGGAAATTGGCAACTAAACGTCCGACGGAATTTTTCAAGAATTAGTTATGTGGATTTGTTAGTTTTAATAGCATAAAGTAGCAACTGTTACCATTGCATGCTACTATTAGCAAGACTGGATGCTACTATAACAAGGCAGGATGCTACTGGATACTACTGCTTAACACAAGATTTATGGACAATTATGATTGTGATAAAATAAATTAGTGAAGTTTGTTTGTAAAAAATGTATTTTACGTATTATTTACAATTTAAATATTGTGTGGAGTTGGAAATGTTTTGTCCCTTTCTTTTGTTTTACCCCTGAAATGTATGGTATGGTAAAACGGTTTGAATGGTTTGAAGGACAAAAAAAAAAGAAAAGAAAAAAAAAGAGAAAGTCTTAGGGGGGGAAGAATAGTAAATGCAATATGGGCTTATTTTCAAATTTTAAGTGACTTAAATTGTTAAAAGTGGGTAAAAATAGATTAACGTTAATGTCACTGAGGGATGGAGGAGTAGCCAAAAAAAAAAGTACAAAATGGGATTTTCTTTCTTTTTTTAGGAATATAAAATAAGTTAAAGTACGACTACGGGTTTAAAAATAATAGTTTAAAAGTTTAAAAGAGGGACCGGAACGGAAGGAACGCGTAATAAAGAGGAACGCATTACCACGAGGAAGCCACTGAAGAGACGAGCCCCTTTCACCCCTTTAGTCGATCGATTGGTCACGAGTTCTAAATTATGCCGGCTTACGATAAGGGCAAGGGCTCCAGTGCTAGTACTTCTGTTCCTTCTTTTAGTCGACTGGTCGGGGACGAGTCCTCGACTACAGCTCATGCCCAACTGATCGACTAAAATAAGTAATAAATGGACGACTTATTTTTCGCGCGGTCTTTTTTGATAATTCGTGCCCAACCGATTGACTAAAAGGAGGATGGAGACGGTGCATCGTTCCTCTTTTTAGCAGCTTGCCTCCTGGTGAAGCACTACTCTTTTTAATATGCTGCTGCCGTTTTAGAACTTTTTTAGAACTCGTTCCTCGTGAACCATGCGGTTCCGTCCCCTCTTTTAGTACATTAGAGGTATGCTTATCTGAACACTTTTTTAACTGTTCCACTACCATGGGTTTCTTACTTGCATACAGTAAAGTAAAATGGAAAAGAAGAATCACAAACTTGATATCAGCTAACAGCCAGCTAATTCAGGGTTATCCTGGCACAAACTTGAAGTAGAAATTTCATTAACTTTCTTTGATTTTGAACTTACTAAAAAGGTCCTTCCTCTTTTGAAGGCATGTGCAGGTTCGGACCGCTATCTTCTCCTTTGAAGGTGCGTTCCTCGTGGTAAACTTTACAAAAACATAAAAAGCAAACGAGGAGTCAGCTGAGTCACTTTCTGCCGTGAATTAGCAAAATATTCAAAAAGTGCCAAAAGCGTGAGTGATTATTACTAGTATTTATAGGAAAAAATGACTGGTCTTGGTTTTAGTTTTTTCTTCGGCAATCGTTCACTTCTAGCAGACGTTCACATAAGCATACCTCTACTGTAGAATATCCCTACAAACAATTCAAATACGAAAATAGATAAAAGAAATTCAACAACAAGAAGAAGAAGCGCATATCAAAGCGCAACTATCTAGAACCAGCACTTATAGCAGATTATAGCAACTAAAATTGATCTCCTATTAGCAATCGGAAGGCCGCCGTAACCCCAGACCCGGCGTGCTCTCATTGGTTCAAAACCGCCGAAAATGGCGAAGGCTTCGGACAGCTTACGATTGCTGGTGTACACACAGCTTCACTCACGTGTGGAACTCCTCCTTCTTCTGTGAAATCAAAGAGCCAAACGCAGTCGACACTGAGAGGGTAGTTGCTCGGGTATCCAGGTGAAGAGATGTTCGCTGCATCTCTAAGTGTTCCTCCACAGGGATTTCTTTTGTACGTCATGTTGAATCCACGGAAGACTATATCCTTACTCTGAAGTAGAAGAGTAATTACTTATTTATTTTATTAACTTTTAAGCAACTGAGCATCGACTAAAAGAGGGAAAGGAAAGGCAAAGTGCCGGAAGAAAGACTAATAAAAAAGGGGAAAGGATAAACTAATATAAGGTTTGAAGCCAAGCTGACCATTCATTACGAAAGAAATAGAAAACCGTGATTTTCGGGTGTTTTTTTTCTTGATCAGCTAATTTTCCCTCTAGGATGATGTGCGAGGGGTAAATATAAATTCGGATATTTCGGTTGCACTACATCTCGTTATTGTCTGTTGGTTCCGCATCGTTCTCCTGTTGTGATTGTGGTGGATTTTATGATTTAGTTTTGTTTTGTTTTTCGCTGAGGACGGTTTGCCGGAAGTGCAACCGAAATATCCGAATTTATATTTATCCCTCGCACATCATCCTAGAGGGATAATTAGCTGATCAAGAAAAACCCCGAAAATCACGGTTTTCTTTCAGGATAAACTTAGATTTCCCGGCAAACCCCGCTTAGTGGTTACTTCTTCAGCCATTGGATATTAGTTACGTTCTTTGTCGCCAGAGTCTCATCTGTGGTATCTGGTCTTCCTGAAAGACATTTTAGACTCACTGGTGACTGCCCCCTTGCGTTATAATCCGTTTTCGGGCAGACCAGAGTCTGTTTTTCGTCACCGGTGTGGAAATAAACGGGAGATGGTCAGACCAAAAACTGTTTATAATAATAATAAAAAAAAAAAAAAAAAAAAAAAAAAAAAAAAAAAAAAAAAATAATAAAAAAAACTATTTATAGAGGTATAAGACACCTGTGAACAACCAGACAAAAGGCTTCGAAATTTGTTTGTACTTCCTGATATAGACTTCATTGATATTTCAGAATTTATTACCTTCAAGTATAATCCTTATGGGGATCGCAGCGAGATCCAACAGGAAATACTTTTCCCGGAAAAAATATCAGAAAATAAGATTCATCCGCGAACTTCCGGCTTTGGCCAGATTCCGACCAGACTGTCCACCCGAGGTGAGGACATGCAATACTTCCCGATTCAGCTCTGACTTCACAATGAAATTTCAGGTCGAATAAACCACCGGGTTTTGCCAGATTCCTAGCGAATAGCTTGTCCGTTGAGAAAATAAATTTTATACATGGATTAAGTATATCTCCTTACCCAATATTTCGAACCTGATATAAATTTCGGAACGAAACCTTGTACTTCTACAAAGTTTCCAGTTTTACCCGGATTCTGGGCGAACATATTTTTTCCAGCAAGATATAGAATAGACCACCGGGTTTTGTTGGATTCCGAGCGAATAGCTTGTCCGTGAGAAAATAAATTTATACATGGATTCAGTATATTCTTTACCTAGTATCGATTTCGGAACAAAACCTTGTACTTCTACCAAGTTTCCAGTTTTGGCCGGATTCTGGGCGAAATACTTTTCCGGCACGAAACTCAAGTTCGGCTTCAGCATGCCTCCTCACCCCAAATCGAGCCGCTAATAGACTTGAGAAGAAACAAAAAAAACCTGCCGTTTTGGCAGGATTATACGGGCGAACCGACAAGAAAATAAAGTTCAGATATGAATTCAGAATGTATCCTGCCTTCCAAACAGACAACATGATTACCTTGAATAAATAATTATTTTTGCCCACTAAACTGAAAGATAAATTCCCACCCCTAAATGTAGGGGGTATAGCCTACAGGACCCATCAAAAAATTTGACTTGTAATTTGGCCCAAAGGATCCTCATACCAAGGTTGGATAGACTATCTACCCTTGGAGAATTATCGTGCTAACAGACGGACTGACAGGCAGACATACAGACCGACGGACAAACTTAACTAAATATCTGACCACTAACCTTTTGGGACCCCTAAATCCAGAATCTACTGGGAGCGTGTTCCACCCTACTTACCGTGCTTACTACGCATGACGTTCCGAATTTTGGCTTCTTGGCGTCAAGGCTGGAACGCACTTTTAAATTTTCGGTAAAATATCAATCCACCAGATAATCCAGCAAATCACTTTACAGAGATCCGTAGTTACCACGCTTACTACGCTCCCGAGCATGGTAAGCAAATAGTTACTATTAGTTACTGTTTCGAGAAGGTTGGAACAATCGATGTAGTAGCTTTTAGTGGGGTTGGAACGGTAATATTAACTAATAATCGCTGTTATAAGAAGGGTGCAACACGCTCTAGGAGTGCGACGAACGCGCCAAAAGAATAGGGAATTTTACTTACACCAAAACCAATCTTGGCATACGCATACGGCGAGTACACGGAAAATGGCTCTGTCCTATTGTAACAGGACGTGATGTAGGACTGGACGTCTCTTGTAGCAGGGCCAGAACCTGCGAAAAAAAAATCACCAAGGTCAGCTGAAAGTAAAAGCCAGGCTTCAGCTTCCAGACTACCAGACGTCCGGGGCTTCCGCATAGTCAAGCCAACCCTTCCAGATTTACATGATAATGATGACATCCAAGTTTGCTATTCTTCAACATTTCCTAGATGTCCCCTTCGCAGTTCAAATATCTCTTGCATCCCAGTCACAATTGTCAATCACTTTCCCTTTCCTTAAGACAATTTGCATATTTGTTCTGTCTCTCGAATGGATTGCCTCTATGGTAACTTCCAGACATCCGGAATCTGGGGTGTCCAATACCACGGACTTCCAGACATTTTTTGCCTGGCTTCACCTTCCAGATCCGTCTCGACGAAAACGGCTGTCTGGAATCCGGAAAAGAAATCTGGAAGGTGAAGCCTCGCTTTAACACCATGCATCAAATAGTTTAAGTTTATCCATTAATCAACAACTTATTTCCCATCATGATGTTTCCCTAGGAAGTATTAGAACCAGATTCATCGGATCCGGTCCGGACTTGAAATGAGACATCTGAGACACGAGATCTTTCCAGACATCAAGTTTCATTAAGATCCGATCACCCGTTCGAAAGTTATGCATGTCCCTATTTTCTGGATTCCGCCACCTCCCCCTCCCCCCACGATGGTCTATCGGGCAAGTGACTATTTCCAAGTTAGTTTGGTTGGGTCCTAGATATGCCTGCCAAGTTTCATCGTCCTAGCATATCTGGAAGTACCACCGGACTTTCCGACCGACCGACAGACCGACGGAAATGTGATCGGTATATGGCACTTGGCCGGAAGACAAGTGCCACAAAAAGGACAAAAACGGTAAGAAACAATGGCAGCTTATTTTGCATTTTTTTCTCCACCTCGGACACTACTAATAACGTTCAGAGTGTGCGCCGCTTCCACGACAGCCCACAATTCACCCAGACACGGGGAGTTTGAATTTCAAAAAAGGACTGCAGTTCCAGGGTCAATGATGCTAATGGTCCATTTACACACTGCGTAAAATCCGAGCGTATTTTACGCACGTTTGATCTTGAAAACATTTCTAGCAATACGGACGTATTCGAGAAATCGGTCCGTTTTGTATCTAAATACGTCCGTATTGCTAGAAATCTTGTCAAGCTCAAAACGTGCGTAAATGCGCTCGGATTTCAAAATACGCTCGGATTTTACGCAGTGTGTAAACCCACCGTAAGCTCTGAAAGTTACGCCTCTAGAGGAAATCATAAGGAAAATCATAAGTTATCTGATTTTTCGGCAATGGCTTACATTTCTAGTTGGTAATCCTAGCGTAGAGGGACAAGCACATAGAGGCACCACAGATCCGAAAGAATAAGTTCATTCGGTGAAATCGGTTGTCTTTGGATAGCGGACAAACAAAGTCCCGCATTTTTATCGGGTTTTCAGGCATATTTAAGTCAATAAGTGAACTTTAACTAGACTGTAGGATCACAGCCACATTCGTCCAGACTTCCAGTAATAAGTATTAAGTACTCCAAGAAAGTTTACTTGCCTAAAGAACCAAGAACCTTGAGTTTGTGCCCACGTAGTATTTGAAGCACTTCCTGTCCATTGTGTGCCTACCAATCGTTTAAAACTAACTAAAGGTATACACGGTTCAAACTTTAAGTAATAAGTATTAAGTACGCTAAGAAAGTTGTACTTGACTAAAGAACCAAGAACCTCGAGCTTGTGCCCACGTAGTATCTGAAGCACTTCCTAAAACTGGTGCCCATTGTGTGATGGATGGAACCAACCATTTAACAGTACCTAAAGGTATACACGGAGGAAATACAGCATTTAAGGCTCACTTTACGGATGACAGGCCTATTCGGTCAAAATTTAAGGAATAAGTATTAAGTACTCCAAGAAAGTTGTACTTGACTAAAGAACCAAGAACTAATGCTGGTGTCCATTGTGTGAAGGATAGAACCAATACCACTAAATAAAGGTCTACACGGAGGAAATACATACTTAAGGATCACTTTACCTAGCATTAGCTGCACATTATTCGACCTCCCGCACGTTCCACCGATCGTCACATTGTCGATTTCTTCGGTGACAAATTTAAAGACAGTCGTCGACGACTCACTATCCAGGTTGTGGTAGGACCACTCACAGAACGAACGACGAGGGAAGCTCCCGTTTTCAAATCCAGGAGACGTTATGAACCCCTCGGCAGAGGAGAGATCGCCGCCACAATCTGTAAGAAAATGACGCAAAGTTTCAATTGTTTCACTTAACTACATTTAAAACAAGAAAAATGCAAACAAACTGAAACAATCCTTCCAGGAAAGCACAAAAGGTGTAGTTGGCAAAGGCAGGACACTAACCATTAATTAATTAAAAAAAAAACAGGATCGACTGATTAACTGAATACCATAAAATAGAACTTTAAATTTAAAGTGGCCATATTTCAACCAACAGATTTAAATTAACCATAAAACAGGACTTTAAACTTAAAGTAACTATATTTAAACTAACCATAAAACAAAAACTTTAAAGATTAAACAGAAAAAGAGAGAGAAAAACAAAGGAGAAAAGCAAAACTGGGGGAAAATATCTGAACAGAACAACATGTTCATTTATTAAAACTGAAGGATTCTACTGATATACTTTAGAACGAACAATAACTTTCGAAGTTACAGGAATGGACTGCTATATTGTCGACTACGGCAAATACTCACAATTCAAAGACATGGCCTATGATATTTTTTTACTATAACACTGTTCTTAATATTCCTGAAGGGTTGATAACATGCCGTGGTGTTGACATGTTGGAGGGGGGGGAGGGGGGGGGGGTCAACGACGATAGCGTTTGTAACTACTTGGTAGCGTTTGTAATTACTCATGGGGGGTTTCGAAAAACAAGATGTTGTGTATATAGAAAAAACGTGATTGTTTGTTAGCCCACACGCATATTTCCGGGACTAACAAGATTTTCTGGCTCGGACCTTGGCTCAAATTTGACAAACAAGTCTCTTGGCGATTTTGTATTTTGTAGCTCAAAATTTGGCGGCGAATTGAAATTTAGCGTCAAAATACATCCGAAATAATAAAAGTAGCTACTTTTTCAGACAGACAGACATACAACTGAGGGTCCTTCTAGTACATAACGGTAAGGGCATGATCCTGGTTTTCTATTTATTGAGATTCTATCTAAAAAAAAATTTCTGGCATTTGAAACCGCCTTAAAATATCAAGCAAAATGGCACAGCAAACAAGCAAAACGTTTCATCTTGTGGGTGAAGTGAGGTGGGTGAAGTTTCCACGAAGACACTCAGTAACTATTAGTTACTATTTCCGTTCCAACCTCACCAAAAGTTACTACGCTGACCGTTCCAACCTTCTCGAAATAGTAACGATTTGCTTACCACGCTCGGGAGCGTAGTAAGCGTAGTAACTACGGATCTCTGAATCGCGATTGGTCGGATACGCCCATGGTACGATATTCTGCGGGAAAATAGAAATATCGTTCAAGCCTTGACAGAAAAAGCCAGAATTTTTGACGTCATGCGTACTAACTACGGCAAGTTGGATGGAACACGCTCTCAGAGGTGCATGGACCGAAATTCGGCGGGGATTTCAAATTTAGCGGCAAACTACTTTCGAAATAGTAAAATTAGCTACTTCCTCAAGTAGACATACAACTGAGTAGCGTTCTAGTATGGAACGGTATGGGCGTGGCCCTAATGCTCTTTTTTTTAGATTTTATATAGATTCTATTTTTATTTTCAGAAATTTGAAAAGGCCACAAAAAAAGCTAAACAACATCTCTGCGAGTTTCAGCTATGGTCAAGTAAGGCACGCGCTTACGTTTCTACGAAAAAAAAAAATCAGAAATATATGAGGCACAAAATATGCCGCAGAAAAACAACTTAGAAATAACACAAACAGGGATAGAATGACAGTTTGTTATCAAGAGCGTGTTCCATCCTACTTACAGTAGTTACTACGCATGACGTCACGAATTCTGGCTTTTTGCCGTCAAGGCTGGAACGATTTTTCAATTTTCCAGCAGAATATCATGCCACGGGCGAATCCGACCAATCACGTTACAGAGATCTGTAGTTACTACGCTTACTACGGTCCCGAGCGTGGTAAGCAAATAGTTACTATTTCGAGAAGGTTGGAACGGTCAGCGTAGTAACTTTTGGTGAGGTTGGAACGGAAATAGTAACTAATAGTTACTATTTGTAGAAGGGTGGAACACGCTCCAATACTCCAAGATAAAAGACCCACCTGCAGGGTCATCTGAGGTGTATCTTGCTCTGAAGCCTCGTGAGTTGACGGCAGAATCTGAGCGGAAGAGAAATCGAAGGGAGTTCCCGCTTGAAAGGATAGGTGGAGGTACTGTATCGCCACAATACGACGCCGGACTATACATGTAATTTTGCCGAGTACCATTGATGGCCTGAATGGAAGAGAATGAAAAGAACTTATTATTTAAAGGACACCTGAACAATGAAACCATACTTGAACACACCACGGAGAATGCATTTACAGACATGGCCACGGAGAGCATTCTTCTCCTGAGCTTGACGTTTTCAAAATAGGGATATTTGTTTCTGGAGGTTTGCACATGCAGGCTCCAAGACAAAACGCGCAATTCATTCAAATCTTGTACAGCGCTGGCTGGATCGTATTGGAATTTCTTCCAGATATATGTTTGGGCTTAACTGGTTAAAAAATATTCCAGAATACTGAAATACGGACAGATGCAAAATGGAGCAAAAATCATAGCTTGGAAACACTATTTCGTATTTGGATTGGGTTTTCTGCAGGCAATGTTAACGGAAGTCATACAGATAGGGATGACACTTGGTACTCTTCATTGAGGTGTCCTTTAACTTTCACTAACAATCACCCGATGAAAAATTTATCTCAGAAAAGTAGTATGAAGTTGTACGAAAAAGTAGCACGGAGTACTGACTGATGCTACTACATGCTTCTACTTCAAGGCTACAGTGCTACTGCATTTTAATACATGCTACTACTAGCAAGACTGGATGCTCCTAGAGCAAGACAGGATGCTACTGGATACTACTACTTAAGATTGGCCCAGTTTGAGGCACATTAAATGATAGTACTCTTTACTACTACATATCACTAGATGCAACTTTTTCGTACAACTACCATAGAACTATGCAGTCTAAAAATTTTCCATCGGGTACCTGCTGCAATGAAAGTCAACTGCTGGTTCATGTCAACGAGATTCCTTAAAGTCTGGATAAATTTTTTTTTTTTAAGTTTACCTTTGTGGCCAGAGCTTCTTAGCTTGTTATGTCCAACACGTAATGGCATCGTTTTCAAAATCAGAACAGATTACATCCCAAGTGTTGTCTGTTGAAACTGCGCATGCTTGTGTTTATGAATGAATGAATGAATTTATTCCCAATAAAGCCCAAGGGCCAAGGCGGGAAACACAACACAGTAAGAAAAAACAAAATATCATACACTCCGAAAACAAACCAAAAATCAACTTCTATAAAAATATTTCACGGTGGGCCATAGCTAGCTTCAGGAATCTACCCAGCCTTCGGAGCTCACTAAAACTTCTGACAGTGTGCGGGGAAAAGGTTGCTGGTATGTAGAGACAAGAGACGGATTTAAAGTTTAACTGAAAAGCCAACTAATTTTTACGAAAGAAATAGAAAACCGTGATTTTCGGGTTTTTTTTCTTGATCAGATATCCTGAATTCAAATACAGTGAGTTATTTTGACTCTTTTAAGGGATTTTCATCTTGGGCTCTAGTGGAGACGTTCATAATATTTGGTGAAGCATGCACGACAAGTCAAAACTGACCCAGCCGCGGAAAATCTGAATGTCAGCAAAAGCGTGGATTCCGATAGCCAACAGAGTGTATATATGACCGATATTAGGCGTCTCAAAGATTAGACTGACAACTGATTATTGTCAGGCTAACAATAGGCAGACAAAGGTAGGCCACCATCCGGAAGGGGAAATCCATAATATCAAAATCCGGTATTCGTGGGTAGTGGAACAGTGAAGTATCGTATTTTTGTCAGGTCTGCAAGCCAATTCAAGTGAATGAGGGTAAGGTCAAGTTTGGAGATGTGCTCTGTAGCTAGGCATGGACACTGTTCTGTTTTTGCATTCAAACAGGAACAGACAGAAACAGGTCACATAACAACAGAAACAGAAAGAAAACAGGAATCTTGAAAACAGGTCCTGTTCTGTTTTAACAGAAATGATGACTTCGAAAACAGAAACAGCTGTTAAACAGGCGAAAAAAAACAGAACCGGCTGTTTAAAACAGTTTTTTTTTTATTATTTGATTTCCCGTATTTTTTATTATGTTTACGGCAGAGTTCACTTATAGTTTGCCTTGTACCATGAAGTATCTTAAATAGTTCTTCCTTGCACCGCAAAGATGCCTTTCTTCGAGTTCATTTCATAGAACAAGAAATATCTTGGTCCAGAATTCCAGCTGCCTTTATCAATGAATTACACTTTTTCCCGATTGAAAATGAGCCATGGAAGTTTTGTTTGTCTTAACAAAAAAAATTCGCATAGCCTACCTTTCCACTTGGATTGTTTATCATAGTGATCGGTAATAAACTAAAGTTTACGGATCATACAAACTCAAAGTTAAGCAAGCTTCACTTCGTGAAAGTGGTTGGTGATGATGGTCATTTTTTGGGTGAGGGGAGGGTCGCGAGGGATGCATGTTCAATCAGAATACCGAATAGCTTTTACTCGGTGGTTTCTTTTGTGCATGGTCATACAAGGCTCAAAACGCGCGGATTTCTCGGCTGAATTTGAGCCTACTATTCTGCGAAAATCCGTGAAACGGGGTTACACTTTCATCATCAAGTTGAAAAAATTTCAACTTTTCCGTATAGAACTGAGGGTGTGCCAAAAATACTGTCAGGAATTCCAGTTAACGTTTGTTTACATCATGAACCGGTGCGGATGTTGTGATGTCGCTAAGCTAGTTTCAGCCTTTCTAGCCTTTTTGAAGTTGAAAGTGCTAGACTTTTGAAATCACAATTAACTTCGCTGAACAGATAATACGTCATATGAACCTTTCTTGGTGATCACGTGTTCGGTTTTAGTGGAAAATTATTTATGAACACTCCACTTTTGCGGCCGCGATAGCCGGTTTTCAGTTCTCGGTTTTCACCGTTTTATTTTGGCATTCTTATCTCGTGAACCATGACAGATGCTAATTTGAAACTTGGTGTACTTGTGGGCCTTTGGGTCTACTTGTCACTTTTGGGATTCAACCCCCGATACACTCTCGGTTCAAATTGGTGACTAATGTTTCCTTTAAAGTTTAACCTAAAAAGGCTGGCATAGGCTCGGGCATAGGACAATCTAGTTACCCATCACTTATTCACTTAAAACAGCTTGAAGAGCCGCTGAAAGTGCGTTTCTTCGTTGTTCCGCTATTCACGAATAATTGTTTTTCAAATAGTGGAATTTCCATGTGATTTGTGGTACCTCTGTGCGCTTGTATTTTTGTTGCACCCCGTACGAGAAAGATTTATGATTTTTCTTTTGTTCCGGCACTAAACAATCTTGACCAATCTCACCACTGCCCAACGAAAAGCTGTGTTTGTATTTAGATTAAAATTTCCCCCGAGTCATCGTAGAATTTGCGTTGTGGGGACCGAGTCATAGTAGAATTTGCGTTGTGGGGACGGCCGCATATATTCTGAGCGTCATAACTAGAGCAGATAGTGGAAAATAAAAAACTCCCTTTGTAGAATCCTAATAATTCAGTATATTTAATTAAATGACACAAAAATTAGTTGGCTTTTCAGTTAAATTTTAATGGCTTACCACCGTTTTGCGAATTATGTGCAACTGGGCCCGGATTGCCCATAGTAAATTGCCTGACCAAATTCGCAAACTTGCTAAACATGCCTGGTACTAAGCTGGAAATTTGGAATGCGTGAACATCATTGTCCAGATGAGTCTTTGGATCCACCCAAAGACCCATCTAGATGTATCTTTCGGTGATACCCCCCCCCCACATCCAAACGCTGGTAACTGGGCCCATATTGTAGAATCCTCAAAAATAATTATTGAATTGTTGGCAGATTGTCTGCCAATTGGGGGTAGAAGACGTTATATTGGTCAGTGTAAGCAGAAGTTCGGTCCTTACTTTTGTCCGATGTGTGGGTGCGTGGATGAGAGTGTGATTCACATGCTTTGCGACTGTATGGAGCTGAGTGAATGGAGAAAAGAAGAGTATGGTGTGCGTGTATTTGACGAAGAGTGGGTAAAACGAATTTTTAAGGATGAGTGTTTTGCTGGTATAAAGAAAATGGGGCGATTTTTGAGGCTAGTGATGGAACACAGAAGTAGGTTTTTGGAATAAGTAAAAGAAATTAAAAGAAAAAGAGTGTTATTATATATTAGTGTTTTTTGTTGTTTTTTTGTATGTTAAATTTTTGCCATGGCCCTCGGGCTGCTTATAGCAATAAACTATCTATCTATCTATCTATTGACCAATGAATTAAAAGCCAACGGCGAATGGTTATTAGACTGTTCGTACACAATATATGATACAGAGCTGGGCGAATCCGAATCCGGATTTAGATTCGAATCCAGGATTCGTCCTTCTGGCCGGATTCGAATCTTCTGCTTCTCAGGCTGGATTCGGTTTCGGACTCGGATTCCAAACCGTCAATCTTACGAATCCGCTCAAATTTCTATTCTACATCCGTTCAGTTTCCGTTTTCCCAATTTTTACGCAGTGGGCCACCAAATATGTTATCTGATTACCTGAAATATTAGTTTTTTTGTCACCTCTGATTTTTTAAACTATAACCTATGAACATGATTTAATTTTTGTTAAGGTCGGATTCGAATCCGGATTCAATTTCGGATTCGAATCCTCAGCATGAAATGGTGGATTCGGATTCGTACCTAGCCCTGGATTCGGATTCGAATCCTTTCATGATGGGATTCGCCCATCTCTGATATGATATACGTTTTACTTTTACACATCACGTTTGAGCGCTTGCGCACTTTTTCATATTGGACCCGAAGACGGCTGCTGCCAAGAAGGGTCGGCGGAAAGCTGCAAAATAGTCTAAGACTTAGCTGACTACGTATCCATTTAGCTCAGTCAAATGCAATTCGCCGTCAGCTTGAGCTGAATAAATATTTACAGTATCTAAAGTTCCCATTTTTTGCTGTTGTTCCTACTATTGCTTGATTCTTGCTCAATATTTTTGATAGCCGTCATCGCATCCACATTTCGCGTGGGTCACTGGTAAGGTTGACAAATTGGCCGCTTTTGGAATGTGGCATTTCGAAAGGATGCAAATCTCGAGTTAAGAGATTTGTTGTACTGATAAGGCGGGTTTCCCCCCAAAAAACAGATTTGGCTGTTTAAACAGGTAAAAAAAAAACAGGAACAGGGCAAAACAGGATACACCAAAACAGAACAGAACAGGTGAGAAAAAAAACAGCTGGCTTCAAAACAGCTGTTCTGTTTATTTTGGGTCCCTGAAACAGAAAACAGTAAACAGTAAAACAGGAGAAAAAAAACAGAAACAGAAACAGAAAACAGGAACAGTGCCCATGCCTATATATCATCCCTTTTCGGTTAAACTTTATTTACGAAAAAAATACGGTCCTGTCGAATTTCAGCGTGAGGTGTCACAACAGCCCGATGAAAAATTTATCTAAAAAAGTACGATGAAGTAGTACGAAAAAATTGCATGCAATACTAACGATGCTACTACATGCTTCTACTACAAGGCTACCATGTTACTGCATACTACTATATCCTACTATTAGCAAGACTGGATGCTACTATGGCAAGACAAGATGCTACTGGATACTACTACATAAGATTGGACCAGTCTGAGGCACATTAAATGATAGTATTCCTTGCTATTACATAGGATTACATGCAACGTTTTCGTACTACTACCATACTACTGCGCAGGCTACAAATTTTCATCGGGAGTAGCCTATTTTTCGAAAGACCATATTAATTTCCACGACTTTCGTGATTAATACTCTACATGACTTAGTTCAAAACACGCCAAGGGGACCTCAAGAAGAACGAGAAACGTCACGCGAACGATGACTCAAATTCTGTGTCAACCAATCAACAGCATTCGTTGGGGACAGCTCTGGTGACGCTTCCGGTTCTTCCGCTAGGTGCACGGCGATTCTTCATCCGCACGAAGAGTTAGTCATCAAGAGTATTATACGGTGACAGGATACAGAAGGGCCGCAATTGCAAAATATTACAATTGCGAAATGCGTCAGTTACGTCTGGAAAAAACTGAAAAAAGATCTCGAAGACGAGCTGCTCGAAATTTGTGTGAGTACCCATTAACCCGTATTGTCTATGGTGACTTCTTTACCATTTACACAACACGGGTAGATGCTCTGTATTATTTAGGTATGTGTTTTATGTTCAATTTTCTCTCTCTTCTTTTTATTTTATTTTGTACGTACTCCGTGTTTTTCACTTTGTCGTTCACGGGCAAAAAAGTTAAAATAAATAAATAAAATAAAAAGCAAAAAAATAATTGCAAAACTTACAAGAACGTAGTCGCGGCAGTAGGATTGCATTCTCGGCTGGAGAGAGAAGTCCTCGAACTCTAGCTTAATTTTGCGACCCATGGGAACTGTAATTTTCCACATACAAGATACGCTGTTCGGGTAAGGGTTCGGGTATGCAGGAGACTGAATGATTCCTTCAGGAGAATCGAGCTCCCCTCCACAGGCTAAAATAAGAACATCAACTCATGTTAGGATCATTTTTCCGTCGGAAAGACGGGAAAGATAAAAAGAAAAATAATAGATGTCAAAAGCTATTTCGCAATCAAATTTACCACGTATAGTGAAGTCAAGAATAGATGGCAAAAAGTCAAATTTACCACGTATTGTAAAAAGCTTGTCGAAAGTTATTTTCAAAGGGAGTAAGTAAGCAATTTTAGAAAGAAAGTTTTATTTTTGTTTGTTTTGTTTTTAGTATTTGTATTTCGGATCCGTATTTGGATCTTTAACTTTAAACTTAGTTACTAGTTTGAAAAACGTAAAAGAAACCAACCAACTTTACTTACACTCAACGGAAGCGTTGTAGACCAATCGGAAACCTGTTCGGCTTTCAGCACGGTTGCCACTGACAAACCGAACAACGGCAGCGTTTCCACCAGCACGGATCTGTACAGGAGGAACTGTTTGACCACAGTACGTCCCAACTGGTTCTGAAAGTAATGGTATTCCTTGTTAATAAAATAAATTCGCAAAACAAGGCATAGACTGACGCGAGACCCACACAGACTATTCTAATTAAGTCCAGGTTTAACCAGTTTTTGTTTAAAAATAGACTAAAAAATTATTTTTTGTATAGTTAGGTAAATGTGGAATATTTCTTGGAATTTAATTTAAGGGGAATATTTCTTTATTATCATTAGTGAATGAGGGTTGGGTTTGGTGGGGGGGGGAGGGGGGTAAAGAAAAAGAAATGAGAAGGTTAAGACGAGCCCTTTAGGAGAGTTATTTTTGTATTTCGTTTAAAGAATGCTGAAATTAAAATGTTGAAACTTATGTTGAAATATGGGAAGATCAGATTTTGCTAGAGACACAAAATTCTTCAAAATTCTTTGATCGCCAGGAAATTGTCAAAAAGAGAGCATCGAGGATCGTTCTGGGGGCTTATAACATTTCATATGAAGAGGCTCTCATTAAACTGAGCGTTCCCAAATTAATTAGCCGCAGAAGTACCCGTTCACAAAATTTCGGAGCAAGGTGTTGTCCCCAGATAAATACCCCCCAAATATTTTCTAACTCGAGTGGAACGCAGAAATCTAGCCGGGTAGAGTCTCTCCAGGCCCATGTCCTGTGCCCACTTCACACCTTTAGAAAGGGTAAGTTCAATGTGTGTGAACGTACCATACTACCTAATGCAATTATCTCTTGGCAGCATTGGTTCCTTGCAAAAATATAAATGAGCAATATAAATGAGCCCAGAGCATGTGATTGCTCGTAGGTTTGTGGTTATGCTACTGGAATAATGGACAGATAACTTCAGTCAAGCGTGGTTCCTCTTGAAGAATTTATTGTGGCATTTTTTTTCGACTTCCCGGAAATATCAGGTATTGAAATCCAAACCAGATCTTTCTCTCCTCCCGTCGTCCGTGCGTCGGTCAGAGAGGAATACTGGCAGGCCGGTATCCAGGAATATTTATTTCGGGGGGGGGGGGGGGAGGGGTTTGCCTGCTGGTCGGACAAAAAAGTACAAAAAACACATAGATCAGAGGCAAAAGCCTCTACAAATCATTATTTTTGTGTGTTTCCGGGGGGGGGGACCTGTGTTCAGGGGCGTCCCGAGGGGGGGGGGGTGCAATCCCCCCCCCAGAAAGCCTGTGGGAAAAAAATTCGGTAACTTTTGATTGGTGCGGCGAAGCCGCGCCAGTTAAATGATGATGATTTTTAGGGAATCTACCGGATTATTGCTCAGGGAGCCTACCGGATTTTGCTCATGGAGTATACGCTAAATCTTTCACAAGGAATCTACCGGAATTTGTCTCGGGGAATCTACCGGTGTTTAACCCTCGGAATCTACGAAATTCGGCTCAGGGAATCTACCGGAATTTGTGCGAAATCTTTCATAAGGAATCTACCGGAACTTGTCTCAGGGAATCTACCGGAATTTACCCCTCGCAATCTACGACATTCGGCTCAGGGAATCTACCGGAATTTCTGCAGAATCTTTCACAAGGAATCTACCAGAACTTGTCTCAGGGAATCTACCGGAATTCACCCCACGAAATCTTCCAGAATTCGGCTTAGGGAACCTATCGGATTTTGCTCATAGAATCTACGCTAAATCTTTCACAAGGAATCTACCGGAATTTGTCTCAGGGGTTCTACCGGAATTTACCCCGCGGAATCTACCAGAATTCGGCTCAGGGAATCTACAGGAATTTACCTCACAGAATCTACCGGAATTCGGCTGAATGTGAACCCAAGAAGCGACGACAGATTTCTCGACTCATTTCCGGTGATACCGGTGAACCAAGAAGAGTTCAACAAGAGCTGTAAGCTCATATGGCAGTTGCAACTGTATGTAGTACGTAAGGGCTCTGTCAGATTGAACGGGTCCCTGATATGCCTGCCAAGTTTCGTCTTGAAAAACGCCATCAGCGGAATTTCCGAAGGCCCCCCTCCGCGTCCACCCCCCAGTGTCCGGATCCAGTCCAACTGTGCAAATGATTTATCTAGAATAAATGCTTGTTCTTCCCAGGAATTGTCCCAACTCCACCAATGCTGTTGGATCCGCTATTATAAGTTGAGATGATAAAATTTGATAAAAAGTACTTTTCGACTTTGAAGTTAACATGCGCACTTTAAGGGAGCTGGAGCTTCATTTGTAAGCAAAACCCTTGAGGCAAAAATGATAATGGGCTCATGGAGATCATGAAAAATGCAAATTCCACTTAAAGTATTTTTCTTACTTTGCGGTCAAGATTGGCACTTTACGGAAGTCGGCTTTGGAAAGTGGCGATTTCTAAGCCGATTTTTTCGGAAGTCTAATATTGTAGCCAAGTTGCATCGTCCCAGCATATGTGGAAGTGCTTTAACTCGTGATCACCGGAATACCGGACCCCCCCCCCCCTCAAACTGCCCCCACAGTCGCCGGAGCCAATCCAGTTCTGAAAAAGAATTATCCAGAGCATCTGTCTGTTATTCCCACGAAGTTCCATCCTGATCTCTCCAGTACAAAACTAACATCAACGAAATTCAGTGAAACTCCCCTCCAACCCCCCCCCCCCCACCAAAGGGTCCGGATCCAGCCAAACTGTGTAAACGATTTATTTCGGGCAGATGCTTGTTCTTCCCAGCAAGTTCCACTCCGATCCCTCCATTCTAATCGTTTCTCGAGATTGCCGGTCTCTCCCCCCCCCCCAACTCCGCCATAGCTACCGAATCCGGTCCGGACTCCAAATAGGACATCAACGATATGTCCTTAATTAAGTTATCAAGTTTCATTCCAATCCGATCACCAGTTCAAAGGTTACACACTACTCGATTTTCCAGATTCCCCTGCCTTAACCCCCCCCCCCCCCAGATGATCGGATCAAAAAACTGATTATTTCCAAGTTAGTTAGCTCGGGACCTTGGTATGCCTGCCAATTTTCATCGTCCTAGCACATCTGGAAGTACCCTAACTCGAAAAAGTGTGACCAGCTGCCCTAAATTTCTCAGATTTCCCCGCCCTCCACTCCCCCGCAGATGGTTGGATCGAGTAACTGATTATTTCAAGGTTAGTTCGGTCGGGTCCCTGATATGGCTGCCAAGTTTCATTGTCCTAGCAAGAACCCTAACTCGAAAAAGTGTGACAAAAGAACCGTACCGACCGACAGACGGAATTGCGACGGTATATAGCACTTGAGCCAGAGGCTGCAAGTGCCATACAAACGAATAAGCTTTGTTTCGACATGATGTAGAAAGTCGCCGAGAGAGCCTCGAAACAAATAAAAAGTTCGAAGATATATTCGAGGTCTCTCGTCAACTGAAAGACGTCTTACCACTAGTATGGAAAGCGTTCAAGCTGGCTAAGACATCCCTGTTACCTCAGCAAAAGGGGAACGAATTTTTTAACAAGATGAAGCTGGTTAACACCACCTTGCGTTCAACAATGGCTGACCAGCGTCTTGAAAGTCTGCTATTAATAGCATGTGAAACAGATTTAGTTGATGAGTGTGAAATTGGATGTGTTGTGGATAAATGGAAAATGGTTAAAACGCGACGAATAAATGTGTCGGGTATGTTGAATGTCAGATTTTTGTTTTGTTTTAAGTGTTAACGAGCCTTTTGTTTTGTTTGCTGTTGGTCACAATACGTAATCGAAGTCAGAACACGATAGTATTCTAGATTTTCTGCAGAGATTGTCACTACGAGAATTTCCGGTAAAACCTCGAAAAATTCCGGTAAAAGCTGGAAAAATTCTGAAGCTGCACCCCCCCCCCCCCCCGATCAGGAAGGTATCGGGACGCCCCTGCCTATGTTACCTATAATACTAATGCAACCTATTTCCATAATCACTCTGCTACCTTCGACTTGTATCACGCTGTCGAAGGTTGTCTGCGAGAAGTTTTTCTATTAGGAAAGTCGGTTATGCAAATTGTTTCCCTGTGGTGATAGACAGTCCTTCAGCCCAAGCTGATTGCAAATCATATTTGCATTCCGTTTTTGCATCAAGTCAACGGGTCTCGGAAAAGGCTTAAACCAGTTAAACCGTGAGTTATATGTTGAAAGCATAGCATAGTTTAAAGTATTCAAATATTTTAAGTTGAAGAGTAAACAGTGTCAGGGGTCCTTTAAGCTAGTCGGACTTAGATTAGACTGACTGAAAATCATGAAAAAAACTGTGAAGGAAAAAACGCGGATTGATGGTGATGGCGCTTGTTAGGTCACAGTTCACAAGTCAATTTTTAACAAGAACGGTCTGAAATATTGCATCAAGTGATTCTCTAAACAAATCACTTGATGGTCTTTCCGAAATAGAATGATTGACTCTTGGAACAACCTAGAAATCTCAAGTAGTTTCAAGTGACTGCAGGACCGTCTTCCAGAACCTGTATGCTGACTTTTTTTTCGACTTACACTGTAGAGGGCAAATGGCCTATTTTTTGCATTATATTATTATTATTATTTTAATGAGAAGGAATATAATGGAGTCTGAACGTCTGAGGCCAAGGAGAGGTTCTGCCGAGCGAGTTCCAAGACTGGCTCCCGTGCGTTGCCGCACTCAGCGATATCGGAATGGTTTCGTCCGAAATTTGTCGAAATTTGCAATAACACTACTGTAAGGGTAGTTCCAAGGACCAAGAATAACCTTCTTCTTTTTTTCTTTTTTTTAAGTTTATTTATGGATGATTGTAAGTATTTTTGTCTGTATATTGCATCATGTCAAGGTTTATATTATATACCGTAAGGTCAATGCCGATATTAGTGTTTCGGTCCAATTTTTTGAAATTCATTAACGTATTATTATGATTATTTTTGTTTTTATATAAAGACCTGTTGACTAGTCAGTACAGTATTTGGCATTTTCCCACGATGTTTGCCTATGTTTTAATAAATATATCAATCAATGATGATGATGAAGATGTTTTATTGATCCACCAAATTGATGATAATAAGATAAATAATTATATAAATACACAAAAACAAAACAATCAAGAATAGTATCAGGTATAGTTCTGTCTTAGGCGTATTCGTTCATTAATTCAAACGTACCTTCAACATCAGGCTCTCTGATCTCAACGTAATCTCTTGAGCTGCAGTTGAGCCCAGCAGGAAGATCTATCGATGTAAAGTAGAAATTCAGGGCATGACCTTCAGGACCGTTCACATGCCAAGTGCAGTTTGAGTTTGGATCGTAAGCACCCGGGAAACGTGGAGAGGAGATGACGCCCCGACTACCAACGACGGTTCCTCCGCACTTTGCTAGAAGCGACAGATAAGCCTTTCTATACTTAGCTCGTTAGCACGAAATATGGGAAATTAATAGTAAGTAAGTACCTTTTTTTGTAACCCGACATTTTTAAAAAGCGGAGTAAATGAAAGAAAACAAATAAACCACTTAAACACACAGATAAAGTCACTTAACTTCGGCCAGGAAGCGGTGGACAAGGTCGTGCGCTGGTTGGGCCCTGTTGTCCATGATTTTTGAAATCGCTGAAGAAACATCCAAAAGGGGAACACCTGCATCTTGGATTTTGAACTTCTCCGTCAATGTTACGTTTTTTATCTCAATTCTCTTCGTGACTCACCTTTCAATTCTCCTCCTTCGCGTATTATGACTTGAGATGAAGCAAATTCGTCTTTTTTTGTGTTATTGTCAGAATCGAGAACGGGGAAAGCTTCGCGATTCTGCAGAATCGAGAAGTTGCTTCGACGGTCAATAATTCAAGGTACTCGGGGGGACGTTTGAACCCGTATAAGCAGGTATTAACCGGTGGCTAAATTATTGCTTTTGTCAAAACCGAGAACAGAAAAGCAAGAATAGCATAAATGGAAGCAGGAAGAAACAAAAAGAGGTAAGTTGTACCAGAATTGAGAAGCCAGAACTGAGAACTAAGAATTCAGATAAAAAACGAAACTATTATTTTCTTGTTCTGCCTTCTGACTCTTTACTACCATTTTGGGAATGGTACTTAGAAATTGCATTAGACCATTTCTTTTCTGGTTACGCTGAACTCACAAGCTTAGGGTCGTCGTGGAGTCGCTGTGGTGCCAATCGTTTGGTTTAGGCCAAGGGTAAGACAAACCAAAAGTCCACCCAGCACCAAATTGGTACAATCTAAGGAAAAGCACGGGAAGCATCGGATGATCTGCCCCCGAATACCCTATATGACTAAGTCCAAAACACGCCAGTGATTCTCAGGAAGAAGGAGTAAACGTGTCCGTAACGACTCAAACTCACTGACTCAAATCCCGAGTCAGCGAAGCTGTGACACAGTTTCTTCCATTCTTCCGCAGGTACCCGGAGATTCTGCATCGGAAGGGAGGGATAGTCATCAAGTGTATCCCCCCGAGGGCAGAGTATTAGGAAATCGGCGCCTAAGCTACGCGAACCTTAATGGTTGGAGGCGATGTTTGCTTTAGTTGCTTTTTTTTCTGCTCTAGACTGCTCGCAGTTGTTAGAGCCTGGTACGTATTCTGCTTTGATCGGCCTCATAAGATTTATTGGTTGTACTATTGTAGTCGGGTTATTCAGATACTTGGCTTCGGCCAAGTGCCATAAAGCGATCGCAATTTCTATCCGTCCATCGGCCAATCGTTCGGTCCGTCCGGGTTTTGCTAGGCACTGGCATATCAGGGACCCCAAATGATTAAGTTGGAAATAGTCACTTCCCCGACCCGAGCATCGTGGGGGAGTGGAAGGAGGGGGAATCCGAAATCTTGAGGTGTTCATAACCTTTGAACTAGTTATCGGATCTTAAGGAAACTTGATATTTGAAAGACCTCGTGCCTCAGATGACCGACTTAAAAATCGGATCCGGTGACCTTGGAGGGAGCTGGAGGGGGAAACAAAAATCGAAACGCTTAGAGTGGAGGGATCGGGAATCAGGAATCTTTGGCATTCATAGCTTTTGAACAGGCGCTCCCATTTGAATGAAACTAGGCAGGTGGAAAGAGGTGTCGTCTCAGACGTTCCGTGTCAAGTCTGGACCTGGATCGGGCTGAAACTTGGTGGGAAGAGGAAGCACAAGTCCTAGATATGTCATCGACATGGGGGGCGAGACGTTCATGGTGGGGCAAGCTAGGGGAGTCTGGAATTCCGGTGATCCCGCGAGTTTGGTACTTCCTGATGTACTTCGGACGATGAAACTGGGCTGGCGTAACTGACTTGAGAATAGTCGTTTGCATGATCTGACCATCGTGAGGGGACTGGAGGGATGGGGAATCCGGAGTCTATAGCATTCATAGCTTTTGAACAGGCGCTCACATCTGAATGAAACTTGGCAAGTGGAAAGAGCTGTCGTCTCATACGTTCTGTGTCAAGTCTGGACCGGATCCGAGACTTGTGGGGGAGTTGAATGGGGGCAACGGAGTTTTCGTGAAACGCTTGGCGTCGAGGGATCGAGATGGAATTTGGAGGGAAGAACAAGCATAAGCCCAGATACGTTCTTGACAGAACCAGAGCATATCGGGGGCCTTTGGGGGAGTTGGAGCGGGTTTTCAAGAATTCTGGTGATCGCGAGTTGGGCTGGGCTACTTCCAGATATGCTAAGGACGATGAAACTTGGCAGGTCCATTAGTGACCCGACTAAACAGACTTGAGAACCTGACACGATGCCCAAGGAAAACTTCCGTTCCTGGATCCGACCAATACTTGGGGGGTTAAAGGAAGGGGAGTCCGGAAATTACTGTCTTCCATGGGTTGCGAACTGGTGGTCCAATTCGAGTGAAACTTTTTGATTGATAAGAAATTATGACCTAGATATGCAAAACATGTCTCAGAACCACATGCGGCAATGGTTGGAAGAGTTGAAGGGGGGGGGGGGGGGTCTGGAGACTTTATGACATGCACAAAAACCAAACGAATGGGCCAAATGGGATGCAAGTTGGACAGTATCGATTTTATGCGGTCTAGTTCGTTGTTTGGTGTACGGACCGGATCCGGCCACGGTAGGAGGAGGATGAAGCGAAAACCGAAAATTTTCTCGACTCGAGTCAAACTTGAAGGACGAGAGGAAGATGTCAAAGATACGACATTTGTGAGCCCGTCGTATCTGGCCACAGTTGGGGAGTCCCCGGAAATTGTGTGGCTCGCATAGGGTCTAAAGAGTCGAATGATCTGATCGAAACTTGGAAAGTAAAGAAAGTCCGGAAAAAGAGAGTCCTAAAGAGAGTCCGGACCCGATCTGATCACGTTGGTGATGGTGGTGGTGGGGGGTACCGGAGTGTTATTAGAATCGAAGGGTTTTAGTCGAAATTGAAAAAAAAATAGCCAAATTTTGTAGAGCCAGAATGTCACAAATTTGTGTGGTTAAATTCCACAGGTTCTGTCGGAGAAAACTGGCTACACTGTCCAAGTGTCTTGTTCAGGCCCAAGCTAGGAAAATGAACCTGTACTTCGCACTTAGCTTTAGAAACAAGGCTTGTTGCGATTGGCTGATGGATATGAGTTGACTCCTCCTTGGGGAGGAGTCAAGTGGTGACAAGAGACAGGTGGCCCGCCTTGGAGGAGGAGCCAGTCAGTCAGACAGTGCGTCTGAAGGAATGTTTACATAATAAATACCTACCGATAGACACTCTAGCGGCGAATGCAGCCATGGGCATCCCTCGGATGTAAAATCTAACATACAGGGCGTTCGACGACGACACGACGGTGCCAGGCTTCATGTCGCAATACCTTCCAAGAAGCGGTGATCTCGTACTGGCGCCATCTCTAATCTCAACTCCATAACTGTAGCAACTAAAAAGGGGAGCGAAATTAGCCCCAGGCTTGGAACACAAGCATTACGACCGTCTACAGTCGTCTAGACACGCTGACGTCGTCTGTAGACGTCTATTCACACCTCTCGTCGTCCGCGCGTCGGTCCTACAGGACACTGGCAATCGTTCTGTACAGTATCCTGCCCATTCGCCAGCCGAATCCTTAGACAGTTTCGTTCCAAAATTAATTTCTGGTAATTTATAATTAAGTGTATTAATAGTCCATTGTCCTTTAAATGTATTTCTTAAATATTTCACTTTTGAAACTCTTCTAGCTTTGAACTGTTTGGTTTATTAGTTAACATTTGTCAGCGAATCTGAAAGAAAGTCCCTTTTTGAGGATTGTGACGCCAACAGGAGTATTCCCGTCCGTTGGGACTCGCGGGATAGGAGTCTCTCAGAAATAAAAGCTAGGACTGTGGGGGTCCTCGCGGAACAGCGAGAAATCTCTCTTTTTACAAAATCGTTGCATATCACTTCATTTTCGCTTTTCAGCGATAGCCGAGATTTTCACATGTTGGCATATTAATAACTTTTTCTGTCTTGAGACGTCCAGAAAGAGAAGTCCTCCCCCTCGGAGGATTATGATTTTGTTGTGATATCTCAAAATTAAACCGCTTTAGTTTTAAATGTTTCTAAAAAAAAACAAATCTGTTTTCGCGACGCCCGGCCGGTGTTGACAAGCGCTAACAAGATAATCCTTAAAGGACCTGTCTTACCTATAATACAACCTTCTTCCATACTCACTCCATATATTTCTAAACCCCAATATCGGAGAACCCAATTTCGTAGGGTACATTCTAACCCCTCTAACAAAACCACGCTGATTTTCTCACTTGCCGTGATTTGCTACCTTCGATGTGTATCACGCTGTCAACGGTTGTCTTCGAGAAGTTTTTCCATCAGAAAAATCGGTTATGTAAATTGTTTCCCCGTCTTCGCAATAAGTCAACGGGTCGCAGAAAATGCTTAAAACAGCCATTATTTGTGAAAGCACAGCATAGTTTGAAGTATTCAAATATTTTTAAATACGGTAAGTTGAAGAGTAAATAGTTCGAGGGGTCCTTTAATTTTACGATATAATAAGCCTATGAGAAAAAAAGAATATTTCCAAGCCTATCATTATGAAAAATCTATTTCTAGTAAAAGATGTGCTTTAAAGAGAATATTCCGGAGCGGGAAAGCAGAGCAGGAATTACTTTCCCGTCATTTTTCGCCACGGTAAGGACGGTTTTCGATCTCTCACATATTTTTCACTTTCTGAAGCCGTTGCAACTAACTATCTCCCGAAGGCTATAGTGGAAAGCTCAGCGAAAATTAAATGTTCGGGCAAACACTCTGTACTAAAAAGACCAAAGGTTTCGATGGGATCCCAAAAATTAGCCACTTTATCCAGACAATCGGGTCCTGCAGATTTCCGGTCATCGTTAGACCCCGTAACAATATTACACTTTACCACTATTAACCGCTAGAAAATGTACAAAAAATGCTACCGAATGTTTTTTTGACAAGTTACGGTAAAACGGTCGACCGGATATGGATCCAACATACCATGTTTACACCTCTATGTATCTCTAGCATCAAGAAGATAAACTACAGAAATGGATTCGTCGCGTGTTCTTACCCCTGATTGCGAATGTTAATTCTTGTCGGATTCTGAGCTAATTCAGGGAGAACACGAGCTCCAAATTCAGAATAGTTGCGTTTTTGCAGGTACCATGGTAACTGATACCACGGTCTAAAGTCGTTTTTGCAGTTACCGTGGTTTCTAATATCACGGTCAAAAGGCGTTTTCGCAGTTATCGTGGTATCTGACCAGTTATCGTGGTATCAGATATTCAGATACTACGGTCCGACCGTGATAACTGGCCGTGGTATCTGAAAAGTCATCTCACTTTCAGCAAATTTTGTCAGATTGGTGAGAAAGAAGTTTAGCACTTAGCGATGTAACTGGATATTTGTTTTTCTTTTGGGATGACATAGAAAACTGCAATTTCGGTATTAGTTGTTTTTGCAGAGCACCGTGTATCAGATACCACCATAACTGCAAAAACGACTACTTGCAGATCCAGTTACCGTGGTAACAGATACCATGGTATCAGCAATACGCAACTAATGTTTGTTCAGAATAACTTTTTTGTTTTTGTAGATACTAACTTCCCGGTTTTGAACGGATTCCGGACGAACTAAAAGTCAGGCGAGAAAATAGGTTTCAGAAACGGATTTAACATGTCTTTTTACCACTATATCGAACGGCCGGATTTCGGATATGGATTCAGCATGTAAAACACTGCAGGAGCGCAGAAAGGAGCTAAGCACTGACTTCGGTTCAGCCATGGTTTCTCATCCTCTCCACTCCCAAATCCTCCCTCCCCCCTATCAAAATGTTAGAAGACGACCAGAACGAGTGGTAAGTTCTAAGTTTCCCAAGCTCTGTCCCGTACCTACAAAACACGCTAGATATGCAAAAAGTTTTATTCCCGAGTTCATGAAATATTTTAACCAAGCTTGAATTTTTTAGATACATATATGGTAATTTTTTCTGTTTCTTTGGAAGGCCGGTATCCAGGAATTTAATTCGGGGGTGGGGGGTTGCCTTTCTGGCGGGGGGGGGGGGGGGGGGGAGGTTTGCCTGCGGGTCGGACAAAAAAGTACAAAAAATACATAGATCAGAGGGAAAAGCCTATAAAAATTATTATTTTTGTAAGTTTCGGGGGGGGGGGGATTCAACCCCCCCCCCTGGACACGGCCTTGTCCTTTGGTAATAAACGCAAATTTGGTTTATAACCACGATAGTGGATGTTTACAATAAACTTTCCACCTATCTATCTATCTATCATTGGTTTTTTAAAACTATCATTTTCTTCCCTTAATTTGAAAGCCCTGCCCCACCCCGAAATGTACATCTACGGGACCCATCCACGGGTTTGACCTGTACTTTGACCAAAAGGATCTTCACACCAACTTTGAGCAAAATATCTCAATCCCTTCAAGAGTTATCGTGCTAGAAGACAGACGGACGGACGGCCAGACGGACGGACGGACAACTTTACGAAGTCATAGATATCCCGTCATAACATGGTAAAAGTTCGACAAAAGGGTATTCGGCGAAACACTTTTTCGCTAATATCTTCGCAGTTTATTGATATAGATAATGCAAAGCGTGTTACGAGGGTTCCTCATTTGTTTATCATTAGCAAATCCAAAGTTCTCATCTGTCTAGCACCATCTAAAGCAAGTCAAATTTAAAAGGAATATTTTCCAGTTTAAAGCCAAGTTCTTGAACAAGCCATAGTGATACGACGGTATAGTCAACGAGAAACGACGAGCGTGACGTCAAAGAAAAAGTATTGAAAAAAATTTCCTAGTAATTTTCAAGCAGACAGTGTTGACGATTCCAAATGAAAACTTTTCAATGAGTAGCGAGCAAAAAACGTGCCCTGAACCTGATCGAAGACCATTCACCAAATCATGCTTTTGATATATACGCATTGAGAGACAGAGAGAGGGATAGGTTTATTTAGACATCATAGCTGACAGCTAGTTTGCGTTGCTTCACTATGCTAAATAACAAACTAACACAAAAAAGGGAAAATATCATCGGCTTTGTTTAGCAAATCCGTAAAAAAAGGTACAAACGAATTTGCGTGGCGGTTCGTTCGCGAAGCTACTGGAACCAGTTTATGTTGGTGACGCGTACGATTGTTGGGCGGTGAAGTGGGTGGTAAGATGTCTCGATGCTGGGGTTTAGAGAGAAGAAACTTCCCAAACCTCAGGATAATCTGCTCGTATCTTTGGGCCAAGAGACAACTGTAGATAGCAGAACGATCTGAAAGGAATATCCCGTCCACCGAGGCCGCAGCGTTGGTCGGCTACGGCTGAATAGTAAAATCCTAATGCGATGACGCCTCATCGTTTTAAGTGATTCCTATGCACATTTCTTGCACTTTTTCCGATGGTCCTCACACTGTCAGAAGTTTCATAACAGACAGCGTATAACACTTTCAAGAATAACACCTTTTCACTTAGAAATAAAGTGTTATGACCAATTAAGTTTACATTATTTCGTTCTAGATCTCCAACAACACCTTCAATTGGATTTGGAAACTTCTGACAGTGCACTTGCTGGAAAGTGACGATAATTTCGTAAACCACATTAGCTTGACACATCGCAAGAATTCAGAAGGGAAACAGACTCGCTCGCTAGTACTGAGCGAGTTTTCAAATTCTTTCAGTTTTGGTTCTCATCTTTGTTTGTTTGTTCTTCGCTTTTCTTTGGTGTTGTTTTCTTTGACTATCCACTTTTAGGCATTTTTCTTTGAAATTTTGCGTCGGTGCTGAAGAAGACACGCTTGTCCGCTCGAAATATTTGCTTTGATTTTCAGTATTTTCGTTGGCCTTTAAAACAAGACCAAAGGTTTCGATGGGATCAAATATAAGGTTTGAAGCCAAGCTGACCATTCCTTACGAAAGAAAGAGAAAACCATGATTTTCGGTTTTTTTTATTGATCAGCTAATTATCCCTCTAGGATGATGTGCGAGGGATAAAAGTAAATTCGGATATTTCGGTTGCACTTCGGGCAAACCGTCCTCAGCGAAAAACAAGCAACTAAATCATAAAATCTAACAACAATCCCAACAGAAAAGTGATGCGGAACCAACAAAACACACAACGGTATGTAACTTAAAACCAAAAAGAACGATGCTGACTGAAACGACAAACAAATTCAAATAAAATAACGAATATTAAAATGTGCGTGTTAAAAGTGTTTATGTACAAATCTGTGATTATTTTACAATTCTGAATTCTGTGTCTATTTACAATTTACCAATTCCTGGGAAAGCGCAGAAGCTTTCACCCATCCATTATAAAATCCTTAGCTTTAGCCATCACTATACAAATAATTTCAGAGAACTAAGACTCCTCTGACCAGATTCATGCGCGCGTGAAATAGGCTCCTTGCTCTGTATGCCCTACATACATATTCAGCGCTTGGTAAATTCGTATGTTCGCTATGTTTGCTGCATGTCTGGTCGGTCGAGTATTATTGGAAGGGATGGTTAAAGTAATTGGTAGGTTTGATGGCACACAAAGTGGGGTTTGAGGGGGTATTAGAAATACGGCATCCTTTTCTAGGAATCTATCTACTGTACAATGGGTTTAAACGAAACTCACCAGTATCTCTGTTTAAAGCTAAGTCCCTTATTTTGTATTTTTTTTTTCAAATGCTTCACGTATGAAGTGCCCCAGACCTGTCCCTCTCCCTATTATTTTACTTACCTCAAATCTGATACTGTGGTCGGGGTGATTGTAAATGTGTTCAGCTAGAACACTAGAGAAATTCTCGGGTCTGTTTTGGCACCGAAGGGTTGCGTCTAGGCTAGTCCTATGCTCGTGGAGGCGATCAGACAAGTGCTGGTGCGTCCTAACAATATACCATTTGTCACATGAACATGGGATCTTTTAAACACCTTGGAGTTTGTCTCGGAAATCGGGTCTTTACCAGAGTAAAGATAAGAAGCCACTGTGTTGGAGCTTTTGAAATATGCCGAGATATTATGAGGTGTAAGAATTTTTTTGATTTTGTCTGTGAGGCCATGTACATATGGAAGTGGCACATAGAGCTTTTTCTCAGGTTCAGTGGTTGGGGTGAACGGGGTGACGAAACTTCTCTTTGCGTTTTTCCCTTGTTGCGTCAATCAATTTTATCGGATAACCGTTTCCAAACAAAACATCGCGGAGGTGGTCTAGTTCAAGATCCAAGAACTGTGGTGAACATACATGAAGAGCCCGATCTACTAAAGCTATAATAACCCCTTGTTTCACAGAAAAATGGTGGTTCGATGAAAAGTGGATATATCGGTCACTGTGAGTTGGGTTTTCGGTAAACTGAAAACAATAAGGATCCATCTCTTTTTATTGCAAGTATATCCAGAAAGGGAAGCTTGTTCTAGTGCTCTAGCTGAACACATTTACGATCACCCCGATCACAGTATCAGATTTGATGAAAGTAAAATAATAGGGAGAGAGACAGGTCTGAGGCAGTTCATACGTGAAGGATTTGAAATAAACAAAAATACAAAATAAGGGACTTAGCTTTAAACAGTGATACTGGTGAGTTTCGTATACACCCATTGTACAATAGATTCCTAGAAAAGGATGCCGCATTTCTAAGACCCCCTGTAACCCCACTTTGTGTGCCATGTGAGGACCAATTACTTTAACCATCCCTTCCAATAATGCTCGACCGACCAGACATGCAGCAAACATAGCGAACATGCGAATTCACCAAGCGCTGAATATATAATCACCCCTTAGGGAATACAGAGCAAGGAGCCTATTTCCCGCGCGCATGAATCTGGTCAGAGGAGTCTTAGTTCTGTGAATAATATTCGTTATTTTATTTGAATTTGTTTGTCGTTTCAGTCAGCATCGTTCTTTCTGGTTTTAAGTTACATATCGTTGTACGTTTTGTTGGTTCCGCATCACTTTTCTGTTGGTATTGTTCTTGGATTTTATGATTTAGTTGCTTGTTTTTCGCTGAGGACGGTAGTGCAACCGAAATATCCAAATTCATAGTTATCCTTCATACATCATCCTAGCGGGATAACTAGATGATCAATAAAAAAAAACCCGAAAATCACGGTTTTCTATTTCTTTAAATGGGATCCCAAAAATTTAATATTTACAGACAATCGGGTCTTGTAGCGGTCCAATGGTAATCATCGGAGAAGACGAAGTTCAAAAATGGTTTCACCTTGTGAGTTTACCTTGTGAGTTTCACCTTGTGAGTTTACATGCCTGCGTCATGCCTACTTTGACGAAAGTTCCTGCGTTACTTCTGCCCAATTTCCGGTTTCAGCCGGATTCCCGGCAAACTACTTGTCTTGCAAAAAACTGAAGTTCAAAAACAGATTCAGCGTATCTCCATACCATCCATAATCAACTTCACATAAAACTTCAACTTTTAACAAATTTTCCGATTTCAGCAGGATTCGTGGTGAAATGTGTCCAGGTATAAAATGATTGTCATACATGAATTCAGCAGGCCTACCCGTATATCGAACACCTAATGAAATTCATATAAAACTTTTACTTTTAACAGATTTTCCGGTTATGGCCGGATTCCGGGCGATCTACTTGTCCGGCGACAGAATAATTATTCGGATTCACCATGTTTCACTATCCTTACATCGAACCTCTACTCAACTTCAGATTAATCTTTTATTTTCGACAAATTTTCCGGTTTTCGCCGGATTCCGGCCGATCTACTTATCCGACGAGAAAATCATTTTCATATTCTGATTCAGCATGTCTTCTTACCTCTACATCGTGTATCTAATCGACTTCAGATATAACTTTTACTTTTAACAAACTTTCCGGTTCTAGCCGGATTCCGGGTAAAGTACTTGTTCGGCGAGAAAATGGTTTTCTTAATCGTCTTCAGCATGCCGTCTTACCCCTTAATAAACAATCTCATTAGCTTTTAAAAATTATTTTTTTCGCCCATTAATTTGAAACCCCTCCCCCTCCCCTAAATATGCAGCTATCGGGCCCATCTTCGAACTCGACCTTTCCCTCGTCTCGAAGAGAACTCAGACCAAGTTTCATCAAAATATCTCATTCCCTTCGAAAAGTTATCGTGCTGACAGACGGACGGTCGGACGGACAGACGGACAACTTTTGCGATGTCATAGGTATCCCTCCACTTACGTTTTGGGATCCACAAAGAACCATTTCGTCTGTTTTTCTTCTGATTTCTTTAACTTGAAACTGATTCCGGCATCTGGCGAGACCCTCTTTACGCTACTACACTTACTTCCACTGTGTCCCATTGAACAACGGATGCTCGAAGTCTAACTGTATGCTCTTCCCAGCTGGAGCGACGACACTCCACTCGCACTCGGCGTTTGCAGTGAACGGGCTTGGATAGTCGGGGGAGGAGATTAGTCCCTCTTCAAGTCCGTCGGTGAGGAAAAGCTGCCCGCCACAGGCAAGGGACTTCTCCGTATAGAAGAGTCGGAAGCCCTGAAATGCAACATATTTTACACGTGCGTCAACTCTTTTATGATCATGAAACTCGCAGTGTAGCGGTAGAGAGATTTAAGGGTATACGTGGGTATACACGGGTATAAAAGCTTGCACTTACGCGAAACCATAGTTCTCCACTCGTCATCAAAAGCTTAATCGTGGTGACGTATACCGAGGGAGTTGTGACTTCCGGATCATTAAATACAAGTGTTACGATCATCCATTACAGTAGTTCGCAGCTGATCCGTCGGCCGGATGTAATAACTAACAGATCGAGGTTTAGTATTAGACACCTTGGAACTTTAGTATAGGGAGGTTGATCGAGTGAGTTTAGATCTTGTAATGAGTTACTGGGATCCTGTAAAATGTTTAGAGTTCACTGTTTTGCTGTTTATGAATTTGACGCGTTATCCTCAGCCGTTACATTTTTTTTTCTTGTAGTAATCAGTGTATTTTGGCCATAATATCTTTATACTGAAGCTGTTAACAGTACAAATTAACAGGGAGGAGCACTGGGGAAAGAGAGATCTTATGGGAACCAGGAGAGGAGCTCTAACCTAAATAAATCCCGATTCAAGTAATTTCAAGAAAACAGGTGAGTGACTCCTTCCTCGCCGGTCCTCACAAGTACTGTACACGGCACTACCTAGTAACTGCTACAATTCAGTTTTACTCGCTGCGCTTCCCACCGACGACTCTCTGATTAATCCTTGCTTTATTCCGCAAGAAACATTCATTTTATCAGCACCGCACGTACGCTTACATGGAGATATTAGAAACCGCACAATCTAAGGGTGCTAAATTGGGAAGAAACACGGAGACAAATAAGCGGAAGAAACATAGGAATGTTATCTGGAGGGGGAAGGGTGCATCACTATATCTTGTTGTTGTTATCTTTGTTGGCGTCCGAGACCGGTTAAGTCAAGCTCCGTTCTTTCTTTCCGTATATTTTTTCAAGGTTAGCCTCTGGACATTGTAGAGTTTTTTTCTTCATGAACACACTTATTTCCCTCTATAGCTCCCCACGTAGAAGAAGAACCAAGTAGAAACTTTTCACGTATGCAATATGAAAGTTCTCATTTTACTTCATCTCTCTGTCTCACATACGTACAGGAGTGTTGCACGAAGCTGCCCTTACTATGGCACCGCCCACCCCCCAATTGGCCATGGTACATGATCCTGCCACCTTGGATCATGAAGCTGCCACCCCCAGAAAAATCATGCAAATTCCAAGAAAACAGCAAATTTTGTTATTTGCAAAAGGTCAAGGAACCTCTCTGACCAAACAGCTGGCCATGACTAAACTAACTTCACCATGTAGCAAAATACTATTTTTAGCAAAGTGGGCGACTTCATGATCACTTGGGTGCCTATATTCTTTCGTGTTCTCCAGCTTAGCCTTGAACAATTACAAGTAAACTATGGTACCAGCAGAAAGTGAAGGTTCTAAGCTTCCTTTCAGGATACTCCACTGAATTTTATCTCAACCTTTACTCTTTTTTCCTAAGACATTCCCCAAAAATAGGAGTTTAGGGTGGCGGCTTCACGCAGCACTCCTGTAGTACGGCGAGCCTAGAGGGTCTGATTCTTCTATACATTTCGTTTACTGTCTGCTTGCTTGTGAAGAAACTAGAATACTGATAAACACTGAAGGTAGGTCTGAAACTCTGGGCGGTTTGCGCATACGGGTTCCGGCTAAAAACACAAGAAAACGGGCTACCCCCCCCGGACAAAACCCCCGACAACCCTCCCACCCCTCGGTACCACCCCACCCCCCTGGCGAAAAAAAACCACGTATAAAAAAGACAATCCCAAAAGAATCTCCTGGTCCCAGATAATCCCTACGCCACGGATACTACAAGGAATTTTCTGGGTATCAGATTAGCTTGTGTACCTACTGACGGGTATACTAGAGTAAAATAAATGGATGCAACTTCATTCGCAAAGCTTGACTCTACAGTAATGTCTGCAGTACAGTGGGTGTCCAGTAACAAGTGTAGGAAAAACGTTGAATGTGCACAAAGGGTATATGTATGTGAAGCAAAAAGTGCTGGCTGGAGGCGTTCTTGGTTTTGAAAGTGCAGGAATAACAAAGATAAACAAGGCGAATGTAAACGAAGGTTCATAGTGACAGAATAATTTTTGACGTGAACGAACAAACGCAATTCACCTGAAGCGAGGTTTAATTGTCTTCTGTTTATATATAATATTGAACAAAAAATGTATTTATGTAGTTGTTTATGTATAGTACTGCATTTATTTTTTCCCTTTTATTTTTTGTTTAAAATATAACTAGGCTAAGTGATTAAATTATTTAGTCCTGCCAAAAACAAATATGTATAGATTTTCACGTGGTAGGTCTGTTATGATATCAAAATTTTCTTTTGTAAAATTCCATTATATATTACATTATTTGTCTCTCTAAAAAAACGCTGTTGTCACGAAGGTGTTAAAAGTGAAAGATCAAATAAAAACCCGTGCCACTCAGTGTAACGACCCCCCCCCCCCCCCCAAGCAAAGGGCAGAATGATTCCAGTGGAAGGAAACTGAGAACTGACTAGGCTTTGTTTTCTTGTTGTGCCAACCACTTGAGTCAATAGTTGTTTTAGTAGTATTAATCAGTTGACGGGGTAATCAGGTTTTAGTAATATTACTCAGTTGACGAGGTTCCTCAGGGTATCTCTGGCCCATTGGGATAGGTGACTATAGGAGGTATTATTATTTTTTTTTTATTTTTTTTTTCAAGTATTTGCCATGACCTTTGGCTCTTAGTCTAAATAAATCGCATCTGATCTTGAACAAGTCGGTATATGAATCTTTGCATTTTCTCGGTAAACGAATCGTAAAGTCTACGAATCATCTGGTACGAATTATTTAGCAAGCTTTGGGGAGATTAGTTCGTACTTTTGATTCACAGCCATGACACTGACACTATCATGGCTTAAAATTCTTCTCTTCTTTTTGTGTTGTTTAATAGCACATCCTCGCAAGCAGTCACTGTAAACTTTTGATGTACCTTCCTCGTTCCTGTCGCAACCACAAATTAGTTAAGAAGTTCGGCGTCCAAGATGTGATTCGCTCACTCGAGAAAACGTCAGCGCCAGTACTATCTACACCTCGTCATCCTGGTCTTCGAGTACACGATGTTTTTCATGAATTTTTCAGGCCCAGTTAGTAATTATGTCTAAATTTGTGTGTGTGTTAATACTGTTATTTATCTTGTGTTAATTCATTTTATAAAATAAAATATAATATATATATATATATAGTGCTTTTGCTTTGCTATTTATCAATCAATCAATACATTTATTACCAGAAATACACACACGGTGTAAACACGGAGTAAATATAAAGAGAAAAAAAAAAAAAAAAGAGAAGAAAAGCAGATACAAACATAGACAAAACACCTTCTGATCAGAACAACTGCAAAAAAGAAACACACCTAACAACTTCAGGTAACGCTTTACATAAAGGCGCTGAAAAAGCTATTCGTCGAATCTAACGACTTCTCAAAACGCAATCTCCGTTCCGCGATGAATTTGATCGGATCCGTGATCCCATATAGAGAAACCAGGCGCCGGTTTCTGGCCCACAGAGGTATACCAAGCAAGAACTTGTTAATAAAACTAGTCTACTATTACTAAAGCTTAGAGTCTTGACGTTCTGGAAATAAGAGGATAAGCAAATGAAGCAGGCCCGAATCCAGGAATTTATTTCGGGTGGAGGGGGGGGGGGGGGTTGCCTTTCGCGGGGGGGGGGGGGGTGCCTGCGGGTCGGACGAAAAAGTACAAAAAAGACATGGACCAGAAGGAAAATCCTATAAAAATGATTATTTTTGTATGTTTCTGGGGGGGGGGGGGGGGGGGGGGCTGGATACGGCCATGAAATGAAGTGAATTTTAGGCCACTGTTTATTACTACTATTATGGCAATTGCAACGCAGCATCTTCGATAACTGAAGTTGATTCTACTTACGAAGGAAAATAACTACAATGGAAAGTCTCCTTTGGCTAGTTTTCCCTTCGGCTAGTTTCCTTATTTTCGTTTGAGTGCATTTTATTTGTGTTCCTACTGTTCCAAGTTTGAGAGCTTGCGCATTTGTTAGGCTATCAGCTTATTTATTATTATATTACATTGTGGGAGCAGAGGACTGACGAGCATAGCAATCGGAAGTACGTGTGTCCACGAGATTGAGAAACTGCTAACGTTCCTGAAGGTTGCTCTGTCTCCCAAAGAAAGTTTCCTTTGGTCAGTTTTCCTTTAGTTTAGCTTCCTTATATTTGGCTGAATGTGTTTTCTTTGTGTCAATATTCTGGCCATGTTCTCGAGTTTTAGTACGAATAAATTTTTATTATTAGTATGTTATTATGTCAACCGCAACGCAACATCTACGATGCGGAACTTGACATTCATGGTTTCCCAGTCAGCTTGCGTTCAAGGAGCATTTATCTCATACTCCAGGTCTGAGCGCTTGCGCACCTGTTACAATACACATTAATAAGCATTACTTTTATCATAATGTTAATACTGAATATATATTCAGTTAATGTATATACTAATATATATTCATTTAATATATATACTAATATATCTAATATATATACTAATATATCTAATTTATACATATAATATATCTAATATATATATAATATGTCTATGTAGGCTACATAATATATATCTATGATATATTTCATAATAAGAAAATTTACCTTTGATCCTCTCGAAGACCGGTCAGACACAAACTTAACATGCAGCGTATTAGATGACGTTTCATGAATCTGCGGAGTAGCGCTTCCGCAAAACTTTCCACTTCCAAGGAATGGAGAGTCGACGGATTCGCCATTTCGTATCTGAAACAAAAAAAAGATAAGAACATTAAAGTAGAACTGAAACCTGATACCATTCCATTGTTTTCCTTCTTAATAACAAGCACCAATCCCCGGTCCGCCTATAATCGATTTTGCTTTCACATTTTTCCGCTTTTGCTCTCTAGCCAAAGGGCGATTCTGGCGTTCTCAAGGATTCATTTTCAAAAAAGCATGGCGAGATTCCACCGAGCGCCAGAGAAAACGTAAAGTCGTTGTGACTTGCCTAATCCACTTACCGCGTACGGAGTGGATTCACTTCAACGTCACCTTCCAAAACAAGCCATGCGCTAGAACAGCCTCGGAAAGCGAAGCGAGTTTTAGCCACAGTACTCACGAAGTAAGCCAGCTGAGCTTTCCAGACCGTCAAAAGCGCCCTCAAATTTAATTTTCAATGGCGATTCTTTTCTGAATTAAGCCCCGCCTCTCGCGTCGTTTGTGACTGGTTCAGTAGAAGGTACGGACCAACCAATTAGAGACGACACTTATTGGCGCTGTCAGTAAAGATTGCACAATGCACATAATAGATAGTGTGCTTCCACGGCACGGTCTAGGGAGCCGGGAGTCGTACTTTATGTCTTAGGGCTACGGAACCGGTAATCAGGATCTGACGTCATTGACTAGCGGATACTTGTATGTGCTGGCTCCCGTTCCGGTAGTAAATGGAAATAGCTCACGGAAACTTCATCGCACCAGCTTCTCGTTCGGTAGTCTCACGGAATTGTATATTCAGAAGCTATAAGGAGCCGGTAGCTGATACCGGAAACTGTGTAATTGGAGCTTGTGTACCGGTAGCGTCTACATGGAGTATAGAACTCACGGAATAGTTTGGGTGAGAGCTAGATGCCGGGATTTTCGCTAAATTAGGGAAAATAACATGGGAAAAATCGACTACCGGAACCCTTATATTGAGATCTAAGGTACCGGTAGCAACAACTATTTAGTTGAAAATAACCAGCTCACGGACACAGATGGCTACGGGCTAGGGTTCCGGTAGTACCATTTTTTTTTTTTGGCAGACTAGAAAGCTGGAAGTGAGTATTTTTAACTCGCTGAGATCAAAAACCTAAATTTTTGGGCACTACCAGAACCCTAGCCCATCCGAGATGGGTTCCGTGAGTTAATAATATTTGCTAACCGAATCCAAGTTCATGTTGACAGGTGTCTTTGAGTTTGTAACTTTCAGTTTTGGACCGGAACCCTAGCCAGTAGCCATCTGTGTCCGTGAGCTGGTCATTTTCAACCAAGTAGTTGTTGCTACCGGTTCCTTAGTTATCAATATATGGGTTCCAGTAGTGGATTTTTTCCCATGTTATTTTCTCTACGTCAGTGAAAATCCCGGCATCCTAGCTCTCATCCAAACTATTCCGTGAGTCCTATATTCCATGTAGACACTACCGGAACACAAGCTTCAATTACACAATTTCCGGTATCAACTACCGGCTCCCTAGCTTCTGAGATCACAATTCCGTGAGACTACCGGACGTGGAGCTGTCGCGATGAAGTTTCCGTGAGCTATTTGCACTTACTACCGGAACGGGAGCCAACACATACAAGTTTCGTTAGTCAATGACGTCAGATCCCGGAATCGCAGCTCATATGGTTTGGTCTCCGTGAGAACTGCCGGTTCCCTAGCCCGTAGGACATAAGTACGGTCCCCGGTTCCCTAGACAGTGCCTTCTGTGTGCAAAGCAATGCGAGAGTCAATTCGAAGGAGTTGTATTCTTTAATACAGATGGCACTTTACACAAGGGACTTGTACCGTGACCAATACCATAAACAATTTTTCGAATATAATTTAGAAGTCTAGGACTCCCTTGTTGGATCCATGTAGACAAACCAGGACCCACTTGCTTATGGTATTGGTCACGGTACAAGTCCGTTGTGTAAAGTGCCTTCTATATTATTAATTTCCGTGACATGGGGATGTGAACTGGTTAGATGAATTTGCCTTCGAGCGGTATCACTGTTCCCATGGCCGGCTTCTACCAGACTATTGTCGTGGTTTGCGAACTCTGTTCACCAGCCCCTCGGTAGCTCAGTGGTAGAGTGACCGTCTTGTAAGCAGAGGGTCCTGGGTTCAAATCCCGGCTGAGGAGCATTTTTCTCTATCAGTTCACTACTTATGTAATATTGTTTTCTTTCTTCCGGGGAATTCGGACTGGAATGCAGAAACTTATATGAGCGTTTTCCGCCTTTCTAACATTAGTAGCTGTTAGTTACTATTTTCGTTCCAGCCTCGTGAAAACTAAGCCTTCCAGGAGATAGTAACTAATAGTTACTATTTGCTTAAAACGCCCAGAAGCGCAGTCAGCGCTACGTGGCTGGTCTTGTGCGGGTCTCTTTGTCAAGCATCAAAATAATACTGTACATACCAAAATGAGCTTCTCTTGAATCTCTAATCTTAAACGCAACTGCACAAGTATGAGGAAGGCATAAATGCTCTTCGCATCCGCTATCGTTAAAATTCAAAGTCAGCACAAAATCTCTGTTGAAGTTCGGTCATAAATCATCCCAGAAGTTGAATTTGAGTTTATGAGTGACAACTAGCGTTTCTGACTTTTGAAGTCGTTTTAGCTTATCAAGCCTAACTAACGTCCGGTTTTAAATTAGTTTGTAACTGACAACTATAGCGTTCCTGACCTTTGAAGTCATAGTTTGAGTTTTTCAAGCCTTACTGACGTCTGGTTATAAATTAGTTGTAAGTGACAACTAGCCTTTCTGATTTGTGAAGTTGTGGTTCTAGCTTTCTAAAGTCTTAGAAGTATCCAATTATAAATCTGCTTGGAACTAACAAGTAGAATTTCTGAAGTTGAGATTCAATAAAGGTATATTAGCTCGTTCCAGTCTTGGCGCAGGATCTTCCATCTTTAGCCAGTCGTTGTACTGCGTTCATTCTTACCCGGATTGGGATTTACATTATAAAGAGTAAGTCTGAAATAAAACTATTTATACGTTAACGTAAAACCTAGTCTACTACCACCCTTCCTTACCAGCCACCTATACACGCTACCGTAAAGGACCGTTCAAGCTTACGTTTAAGGCGCAGAATTCCTGAATTATACTTGCTATCCGCGAATATCTGTGGTAAAACTTTCATCCCGCTAGGCTTGCTGTAGTAAAAATTAATAGGAACGGGTTCTATTCTGTGTGTTGAAAGTTATAGGCGACCAAACACAGGGTGCGTTTCCATCACGTGACTGTCAAGGAAGAAAGAGAGAAACGGATAAGGAGAGATATTTCTAATATAATTGAAACTGAATGAGCTCTCTGAATGGAAACTCAATCATACTAAACTGTGCAGCTAAACCTAAAAGCTTTTACCTTATCTAAAATAATTACAGCAATCCTGGTAGGCTCAAAACTATATGGAGAAATCTACATCGGTCCAACAGACACAGCAACAGATATTATACTGAATTTGCACAGAACCGGTCAAGGCTGATCCCTAAAGTCATAAAAGGTTAGGTTCTCTTGGATTCATTGTCAGGCTCCAGACTCCGTATGGTTAATCTGCGCACACGCTGGCGTACAATTTGATTTTCAAGTTGAACGGAAGAGGAGGATAAGGCTTACAAGGCGAAGGATTTCTATTCATGTTACAACACAAGCGTGAACGCTCCTACAGTGTAAAGTCCATTTCCGAATTACAACACTGGCGAGATTAGCCCGCGACACGATATTTTGCCCAAAATAGAAAAATGTGTTCCAGCCTTGACCCCAAGAAGCCAGTGTTCCACCCTCCTAACAATAATAACTATAAGTTACGATTTTCTTTCCAACCTCATGAGGTACTATACGCTGACCGTTCCAACCATCTCGAAATATCAATTAATAGTAACTATTTGCTTAACACACTCGAGAGCGTAGTTCGCGTGGTAACTACGATCTCTGTGACGTGCTTGACACGAACAGCCCGCGGTACGATATTTTTCCGTGGAAATTTCGCTCCAGCCTTTACGCCAAAAAGCCATTGCGTAGTAACTAAGGCAAGAGGAACACGCTCAGTGACGTCATGCACAGTAACTACGGTAAGTAGGGTGGAACACGCCCTATGATACCGTTGTGGGTAATTGAAAGGGTAAGCTCTTCAGTGGTTCAAAACTGTGCTTTTAAGTTTTAAAGCAAATGCTGACACTGAAGAGACATTTATTTTACAACAAACGTGAATAAATACTTACTACAACGTAATCCCTGGTGCAATCTTCTGATGTAGAAATGGCCATTTCATCAAATTCAAGCCGTATGGTTCGACCAGTACGGACTCGGACAACCCATTCACAGACAGTTCCAGCCGGGTAGTTCTCTGGGTATCTCGGAGTCTCAATCATACCGCGCTGCTCGGTCAATATTCCGCCACAGACTGAAAAGAGAATCCTTCAGAAAAAAAGAAAAGAGGTGAATCAATAAATTCCTTGAAAATTGTCTTTACTTCGGATGCATAGCTTAAATTTTTCCTATAAACAGTTCTTCTATTTTTTTGGTTTGAACGTGTTTTTATTTTGTTACTCACTTACCTACATAAAGGGGTATACCCTAAGACAGAGGAATATGATATACAAAATATAATTACGAAGTGGATATAGAAGTGATGCATAAAAAGTTAATTAAAAAGAAGAACAAGAGATAGAAGCCCATATGGCGATTGCATATTGGGTCATAGGATGACTGTGGGAATTTGTCAACTCGTCGTTTACTGTAATCGTTTGTAAGCCTTTGAGGCACAAATGTTCATAGGCCCTTTAAGTATATATTCAAATAATTTATATGACGGATACGTCAGCTATGATTCTTCATCAGCGATATTTCGGAACTTCTTGGCAAGGATTCTCGCCAGGCTGTCAATCTTCAGGGTAAACGTCGGGGAAGGAAACAAACCTGTAGTAATTAACTGAAGCTTCTGTCGACTATAAATATCTTATTAGGGCAAATTACTTTCGAATACTTCTGTAAAGAAAAAATTAGTCCTGAGAATTTATTTTTTGACACGGCCCTTTTTGAGGTTTTTTTTCTGTGTTTTGATCAACTTCGGTTTTGTCATTCATAAGAGACTGAAAACTTAAACATTAGTTCATTAATAACCTCGTTCCACGTTTCTATTATGGAGTACTCGCCTGTATCTATTACTTCGAATATATCACGTACGGAAAAACTAGTGCTGAGATTTATTTTTTGACACGGCTGCTGTTTTAACTGCACGATTCAGGGCGACGACAGGAAATGTTTTTTTGTGCATTTTGATCGACTTCGGTTTTGTTATTAAATAAGGGACTGAGGCTTATATTTTCTTGAATTATTAACCCCGTTCCACGTTTCCGGTAAGGAGTACTCGCCTGTATCTCGGTTAATGCCTGCTCGGTTTTTCTTTATCTCAACTGCTTCTCGAATGGTTTGATGGAGTCCGGTGCACGTTGCAAGAATTTGGGCTTTTTCAAAATACACTGAATGGATGGGTTTTCGAAAATATGTTCTGCAAGTGCAGATTTGAAAGTAGGCTATAGTTATGACGGTATTCGTTGGATAGGGCGTGGTCAATTTCTTACTCACGCTCTGCAAGTCGTTTTCCGAAAGTTATCTCTGTCCTTCCTACGTAACGCTTTCAACAGGGTATTGAATAAATGCCTCTTTGGTACTGATTAGTTGCGTTTTTGCAGTTATCGTGGTATCCGATACCACGGTCAAAAGGCGTTTCTGCAAGTATCGTGGTATCTGGCCAGTTATTGTGGTATAAGATATTCAGATAGTAGGGTCCGACCGTGGTAACTGGTCGTGGTATCTGAAAAGTCATCTCACTTTCATCAATTTTTTTCATATTGGTGAGAAAGAAGTTTAGCACTTAGTGATGTAACTGTATATCTGTTTTTCTTTTGGAAAGACTTCGAAAAGTGCAATTTCGGCAATAGTTGTTTTTGCAGAGCACCGTGTATCAGATACCACGATAACTCCAAAAACGACTAATTGCGATTCAGTCACTGTGGTAACAGATACCATGGTATCCGCAAAAACTTAACTATTTATTCAGTAATTACTATTCAATACCCTGTGGTTGCGGAAAGTGTTATGTAGACAGAGAGAACTTAACGTAAGACACTTCGGATGCTATCTGTTGTGTTTCAAAATGTTATGCATAATAAGCGTTACCATCAGGAAGAAACGAAAAACCGCCAAACAGTATCTGCTGAGTTTTCCGAGATCATGACTCATCTAACCGTCATCATCGGGGGCACGCGTACAAGCTTACAAAGTCAAGATTCCACAAGGACGTTTTTTAGTGGGGTTTTGGCAACAGAATTGTTGATCCATGGAACAGCCTTACCGAAGATGCGGTTAATGCCGAATCGATCAATAGTTTTAAGTGCATTGTTGATGGGATTTTTAAATCTGATCAGTTCGACTACTAAAAATTTCTTAGAGTTATTTAGAGGCGAAAGCCAGAATGCTTGCTATGCATAAGATTTCATGCATAACTTCCCCAAACACAACAGTTAAGATCCGAAGTGTTATCTGTTACGTACTGTTGAAACTGCGCATCCTCGTGCTGTCTGTTATGAAGCTTCTGACAGTGAATTTTGTGGTTGCGAACGAAGCGATTCTGGTTACATTAGGTCGAAGGGAGAACTACCTACCTGCCGTCGCTGTCATGTTGACTCCGGTATAGTTCACGGTCGCATCAGTGTAGAAGAAAAAACGAAGACTGTTAGAGGGTGATGTAACGACTTGTCCTTCTTGATCTCGGCTGCAGATTCGCTGAGGAGCCATCATAGCTGCAAAAGTATTCATGTTATTGGTGAATCATTTGTTTATTTATTTAAAGGACCTGTTTTACTTATATGACTAACGCAACCTACTTCCATAATCGCTTCATATATTTCTAAACTCGGAGACCCACAATTTCATACGGTACAGTGTAACCCCTCTAACAAAACTACACTGATTTTCTCACTTGCCCTGTTTTGCTACCTTCGATGTGTATCACGCTGTCGACGGCTGTCTGAGAGAAATTTCTAATCAGAAAAACCGGTTACGCAAATGAATTTCCCTGTTTTCGCTACATGTCAACGGGTCTCGGAAAAGGCTTAAAACAGCCAAAACCGTGGGTTATTTGTTGAAAGCACAGCCTAGTTTTAAAGTGTTAAAATATTTTAAATTACTAGAAGTTGAAGAGAAAATAGTGCGAGGGGTCCTTTAACAGCTGATGAGATAGTCGATTTAGGGGTAAGAAGACATGCAAAATACGAATATGGAAACCATTTTCTCGCTGGATAAATAGTTCGTCTGGAATCCGGCCAAAACAAGCACGGTTAAAAGTAAAAGTTTATTTAAAGTTGATTAGATGTTCGATTTAGGGGTAAGAAAATATTCTGTACTATTTAATTGAAAATCATTTTCTCGTCGGACAACTAGTTCGCGCGGAATCCGTCCGAAACTGTAAAACTTGTTAAAAAGTAAAAAATTAAGTTTAGAAGTTCAATTCAAATCGGGTGTAATAAAACATGTTGAAACAGCCAAAACAGCCAAAAACCGTGGGTTATTTGTTGAAAGCAGAGCCTAGTTTTAAAGTATTCAAATATTTTAAAATACTGAAAGTTGAAGAGTAAATTGTGCGAGGGGTCCTTTAATATATATGAGCTATTTATACATAGTAACTGCGTAGTGACGACATTTTCTTTTTCTTGTAGTTTACTCGTCGACTCCAAGCAAAGTCAACTGTTTTTTGTTGGCATGCATATCGGTTAAGATTCGAGTGGCGCAGGTGTCGATCTCCTGATACTCCGGCCTCGGTCGGGAGTGCGATACGTGGTTGGGGGAAAACCACCCGACGCTTACCGTGCTTTCCCCTAGATTTCTGTAGGTACCCATTTACAAATGTATCGATTGTTGGCTTATCTCACGGGAACACCACCAACTCTCGCCCCAAGTCAAGCATTCGGCATCACCGAGACTCGAACCAGCTACCCTTCGCTTGTGAGTTCTGGTCTCGACCCCAGCGCAGAAAAATGAAATACTAGTAACAGTCAGGAATTTCAAAAAGCTGACCGAAGGCTGTTTCAGGGTCCAATAACTAACTTCCGAAAACTGTACTTACACAAGCCCTTGTGAAAGCGGCATCACCCAATTCAAAGTTGTCGACACTACCATACGTCCTTCACAAAATCCGATGAAGAATTGCCGCCGGACGCGCTAGACGAACAATAACAATCACACGTGAGATCTGGGGATATGTTATCTGACGGGTGAATAAGTGATTAGGCTATCGAGTCGCGCATTAGCCCCGCGGTAAAGTCAGCCAGCACTCAGCACTGAAGTCGAAAGCCACAAATGACAAACTTGGTGACGCTTGACAGAACAGAATTTTAAACAGTATAAACATGGTTAGGCCTAACAGGAATTGAAAATAGCAAAACAAACTTGCATAAACGTACATCAAGAAGTAACGTTTCATTGTTTTCTTTACGATAGCGCACCTAGCCAGAACTAATCTTAGAGGAACTTTATGAGGGGCGTATTGATCACTTTCAATATTTAAGTTGGTATATTAGAACTTCCAACTTACTCGTTCTGACTTCAATCCGATCGAGGAGACATCTCGGGGCGCTTTCGACATCAATAGTAACGAAACGAAGCTCAACGCGCATGTGTGCCGGGGCTGTGATGGACCAATAGCAGCGTAGACTGTGTCCATATCCAATCGGAAATCCGGGAGTGGTTATGGAGGTTGTGTTGGACTCGGTGACAAAAATATCGGCTCCGCAGCGTCCTAAGGAAAAGGGAATAAATTAATAGAGATAGTGATACTATGATCTCATTCTAAATTATAATAATGATAATAATTTATGCTGCCAACTTCTAGCAAAAAAAAGGAAGAAAAAGCTGAGTATACAACAAAAATACAAAAAAAGAACATTCTACACTGTAAGAAGTTTGACAACAGATAACACAAGGATGCGCAGTTTCAACAGATAATGCGTAACAGATAACACTTCGGATGTTGTCTGTTGTGTTTCAAACTATTATGCATAATAAACGTTACCATCAAGAAGAGCCGAGAAACCGCCAAAAAGCATCTGCTGAGTTTTCCAACTAATGACGATAAAGAGTTAGGCTTTTTTGGCTGATTTTTCGCTCTTCCTAGCAAAGCTTGTTATGCATAACATTTCATGCATAACGTTTTCAAACACAAAAGATAATGCAAATTATTAAGTATTATCTGTTACACATTGTCTGTTGAAACCGCGCATCCTTGTGTTATCCGTTATGAAACTTCTGACAGTCTAAATGAGAAAAAGCACGACTTTAACTCAAAAAGTATCCAATAATGTGCGTCCGGACTGAGTCGTAATATTATTCGAAGTCTCGGCGACAAGCCGCGTAATGATCGGTCCGTACCTTCCTTTTTACAGTTACAGCCAGCCAATCCCAACGGGGGAAATACATAAGACATGAGGTAGAACGAGAATTTGAACAACCGGCTAAGAATATGGCAGTTCTCACTATTTCTACGAGAATCTGCTTTTCCGGCACACATTTTTACATTCATTTATTTCAAAACTCCGCTTTTGACAGTGGTGGGTCATAAATAAACTACTTACTTACTTATACTGTCAGAAGTAACACAAGGATGCATTTATAAGTAGTGAATTGATAGACAAAATGCTCGTGAGCCGGGATTTGAACCCAGGACCCTCTGCTTACAAGCCAGTCGCTCTACCATCTGAGCAACCGAGGGGCTTGTGAACGGAGTTCGCAAACCACTACAAGAGTCTGGCAAGAAGTCGGACATAGGAACGGTGATCCCGCCCGAAGGCAAATTCATCTAACCAGTTGCGCGGTTTCAACAGACAATGCGTAACAGATAACACTTAGGATGTTATATGTTGCGTCTGGAAACGTTATGCATGACATTTTATGCATAACACGCTTTGTTAGGAAGAGCCAAAAAAGCTTCTACTGACTTTATTTCTTATCGTCATGATCTCGGAAAACTCACCAGATACTTTTTGGCGGTTTTCTGTTCTTTATGATGGTGAAGCTTATTATTCATAATTTTTTAGACACAACAGATATATCCGAAGTATTATCAGTTACGAATTATTTGTTGAAACCTCGCATCCTTGTGTAATCTATTATGAAACTTCTGACAGTATACTTCAAGAAGAATCGTGAATATCATAGTAATAATAATAATTCATACACTAACAAAAGCGGAGCAAAAAGAAACGACATAAAAACATCAATCAATCACCACCAAAATTCAAACAGTTTCCCTAGTTGGGCATCAATAACTCAAGCAAGTTTAATCTTTCATTTAAACAATGTTTGCAACGGATATACGTCAGCTACGATTCTTCATCAGCGATATTTCGGCCCTTCTTGGGAAGGGTCCTCGTCCCTTGCCTGTAATAATTACAGGTTTGTTTCCTCCCCCCGACGTTCACCCAGAGGATTGCCAGCCTGACGAGGACCCTTGCCAAGAAGGGCCAAAATATCGCTGATGAAGTATCGTAGCTGACGTATATCCGTTGTAAACATTGTTTGAATAAATGTTTCAAGTCAGCTTGGGCTCAAAGAGTATTTATGTCTAATCTTATTTAGTTTTTCATATAGGACTTTGACATATTTATATACTGACATACCTATATATGACTGTTGACATGTATATATGACGATTCGACAAATCTGGATTTCACCATGATAGTTCGAAAAGAATGAAGCGATATCTGTATCTATCAAATCTAAGTAGGATTGAGGAACGGCGGTCAAAAGTTTCGCAGCTCGCTCCTTGGTGGCTTTTATGAACCTCAATTCACTCACTTTTAATGGCATACGGACCGGTTCTTACCTACTGGCAGCCTCTGTTCTACCTGACCTTCCGGCCAGGCCTCCCAGTTCAGAAGAAACAGGGATCCTTCATGCATCGGTACGGAAGAAAACTTTAAAAAAACAACATTCGACGATCCTACAATGTATTCACGCGGCGGCCTCCGACCACAAAGTGAACTGAGAAGAGGGGATGTCTCGTCAAATCCATCATACACCTGTAAGAGAACGAAGAAAGAATAGAACAATATCCGTAATCACAAACCATCATGAATCTACGGTCTTTCAGATCCAAAAGGATGTAGCAGCTGTTCGAATAGCATACTTCCGCTACTGTGAATTCCTCCTCTACTTGCCGATTTGGTATAAAAACCGAAAAATTAAATTATTTATACATTATTTTGTACTCCTCAGTTCTGAGGGAAATAAACGAATAAATAAATAAATAAATAAATAGTAACAAATATAATTGCTAAACTTGACGAGCTGCATCGGAATCTGTCGGTCGCCGCGTTTTCTCCGCAGCACGGTCTTGTCCGTTTGTTTGAAGTCTAATCTGTTCAAAGTGTAAATTAGTATCCTAATTTAAGTTGTGTTTCTTTGTTTTCTCTATGTACTCCACTATTTCTATTTTATAGAAGTGGGTATTTAAAAAGATTCATTCACTGTACATCAGCGGCGAGGTGAATTTTATTGTTATAATTATTTGTTGACGTACACTGTCAGAAGTTTCATAAGAGATAACAGAAGGATGCACGGTTTCAACAGGTAACACTTGGCATGTTAACTGTTATGTTTTCCAATCGTTACACATTCAAGATGAGCAGAAACACCGCAGAAAAAGCATCCGCTGACTTTTTTGTTTGTCATCATGATGAGAGAAAGTCAGCAAATACTTTTTCAGCCCTTCCTACAAGTCAGAACGGGTAACATCCCAAGTGTTATCTGTGGAAAAACTGCGCATCCTTGTGTTAGATAGTCCTTCAGCCCATGCTGACTGCGAATCATATTTGACGGTGCAAAACGGATAAGTCAGCTACATTTTATTAGAGCTATATTTCGGCCCTTCTTGGCAAGGGTCCTCTTGTGTTCCCTGCAACGAACCTTCTGACAGTGTAATGGGCAACTATAACCGTGCAAAAAAACAACAAAAAAAACACAGCAGGCATTTCCTTTTTATCCCGCTGCCTTACCATTATAACGAACTTATATTTATAAACATTTATATCCGTTCCAGAAGCAACATTCTTCTGGAACGGGAATCGGATGAAGGAAATGGTTGTGAAGAAATGACTAGTTTATTTTTATACTGGACGCTGAATTATTTTGACTTTGCTTTTATTTGTTCTCCTTGGGCTCTAGTAGTAACGTTCAGGATATGCACTGCTTGCCCGACAAGATGAAGTTCACCAGACGCGGAGAATTTGAATTTCTTAAAAAGCGTGTATTTCAATAGCTAACATAAATATTCCTTCAGCCCAAGCTGACTGCGAATCGTATTTGATAGTGCAAAACGGATACGTTAGCTGAATTTTATTAGAGCTACATTTCGGCCCTTCTTGGCAAGGGCCCTCTTCAGGCTCAAAACCGCTCAAGTTGGAGAAAAGAGCTTGTGGAAAACAAACACAACAAACTTGTGGGAAAACACTTTGGGTTTTCCCACAAGGTCGTTTTCCAACGGTTTTGAGCCTGAAGACGACCCTTGCCAAGAAGAGCCGAAATATAGCTCTAATAAAATTCAGCTAACGCATCCGTTTAGCACTATCAAATCAGTAGCTAACGAAGAAAAGTTTAGGAAATGTTCAGTTCCAAATTGTAAGGTGACTAAGAAAGCCCGCTACTGCAAGTGACACAGTTTTTGGTAATAATTTCCCGTCGAAGTGGTACATATCTGAAGAACAGAGATGCCAAAAATCCGAAAGAAAAAGTTCATTCAACAAAATCGATTATATGAGTAGTGGAGCAACGAGGTAACACATTTTTCAGTGGGTTTTCAAGCTTTTTCAAGCCAATAAGGGATTGGTACTAGACCATCGTATCAGCCCTATTCAGTTAAATTTCAGAGAAAGCCAGATGAATTGAAATGAACTCACCGACACAGTGGAAACGCAGGCATCGTTAATCGGGTTCCTTTCAACCACGAGCTGTTCAAATCTTAGAACGACCCGAAGTCCCTGGTCTGCGACGATACGCCAGGTGTATTCAGCAACTTTTGTGAAACGTAAAGGGTAAAGCGGAGACGCTATTTTTCCACTGTTGCCGTACAACTCGTTGCCATGTACTGAAAGGCAACCCTGTAGTTAGAATGGGGGCACGAAGGTGGGTAGGTTGTGACGAGGGAATCATTTTTCTTTCTTTTCTTTTTTTTAACTCTCTTTCTTTACCTCTTTTTTCTTTCTTTTTTTGAAAATGTATTAGATTAGTTTTTCTGTTATTATTTATTGAATAATTTCAAGTTAAAAGGTGGTTAGAAGATACAGCCACCCACAGGATTTTTGTCTTTTCTGTGGTTGTTGAGTTTTTTGTATAATGCAGTTTTTAAAAATTTTTTTGGTGAAGTAAAAAATATCTGAATCTGAAAGACTACTAAAGACAGCGACTGAGCCATACCAGATGGCAATATATATCAGCCATTGGAACTGTTTCAAAGTAGTTGTGACAACCATTTTCAAAACCATACATTCTTCCCGTATGTTCTATAGGGGAAAGTGAAAATATTGTGACAGTAGGCCTACTTCATATAGGCTATGTCCGACAAAACACCGGTGATCCTAGCGAACAACAAGAAACGTCACTCAAACAAATCCTCAAAATTGACTCAAATCCTACGTAAACCAATCAGGTCCGTATCCAGTAATTTATTTCGGGGGGGGGGGGGGTGCCCGCAGGTCGGACCAAAAAGTACAAAAACTACATAGATCATAGGCTAAAGTGTATAAAAAGTCTTTTACTTGTGTATATTTCGGGTCGGTGCGGTGAACCCCGTACCCCCCCCCCCCCCACCGGATATGGCCGGTGACGGTTCTGATTCGTCACTAGGCACACGACGGTTCTTCGCTGGCACGACGATTTCGTCATCAAAAGTATTCCAACGAAGAGTTAAATGCGAAACAGAAAAAGTGGTCAAGCGTCATTCCAAACCGTGGTGGCCGCATCAAATTGTGTTTGACGCGGTGTTCTGAACCATCATTCTAAGAAACTTCAAGAACTCAGTCTGAAAATATCAATACAAAATCTGCAGTTCCTAAGCAACGCCTAGTGGAGGTTGGGGGGGGGGTAACTGAGTACACAGGAGGAGTCAAACATTTTAAATGCAGAGAACTTACGAAGACTGTAATCTGCGACGAACCCAGGTGCAGTTCCTTCCTCATCACTTCTAAACTTTATCCAGATACTATTGGAGGCCGTAATGTTGGAAGGGAGGGATGAACCACAGAAGTGGCCAATCAGAAGACCAGAAGCATCGTTTTCTCGAAGTTCAACGTAGTCACTGTTGCAGAATTCGGACTCCTCGATATTCAGTTGTCGAAATGAAATGAGTACTTTGTTTCCTGCAAAGACTTGAAACAGTAAGATTATCTGTTTTAAAACTCGCACTTAATCTGACTGGGCTTCGCGTTCAAGTCTTCACCACGGAGCTTGGTCTGTGAGTGGAAGTGGAATCGGTCTCGCTTTCACCAAGAACAAATAATCGCAATAGCCTCCGTGTCTCTGTCTCTTACAATCATGCGTCGTATATATTTCCGATACCTGCCCGATGTAACGAGCGGAGGGCAGGAGATACGCAGAACATCACTTCGTTACCTCTACCTACAGTATATCGCAGTTGAGCCCCAAAGAAGAAATTAATCTACCATTGTGACTTCACGTGTGACGCACTGCAGAGCGGGTCCTCCTCGCCTGCTACAGTTTTTCCTCTGATACGCGCAGCGGCGAAGAGGGAAGTAGACGGGTATCAACTCAAAGCTCAGCTAGTGCCTTATACCGGTATACTTTAAAACCAAGCTCTCCTATTAACGAATTATCCACGGTTTTGGCTGATTTATGCCTTTTCCCAGACCAATTGACTTCAAGCAAAAACTTGTGAAAATTCAGAAAACCGGGTTTACGCATCAATAGCACGATACTCGAACACACGCAGTGAGCATAATACACATGGAAACTAGTGAATCGTGTCAAGCGCAAAGATCAGTGCGATGTTGTTTGCGGATCAGACTGTGACATTTGAATTTTGTTTCTCCGGGTTCTAAGAACTAATGAATACTGTCACGGAAGTAGGTTGCATTGGTATTATGTACGACGGGTCATTTCAGGCTTACGTCCTTACTATTCTGTTCGAAAACGATCCTCAGTTTTTCATCTATATGCTTTACAGAAGTACTTGATTTTATTACTTAGACTTTCTTGTGCTGCTAAATTTCAACTTCCGGCCAAATTTGAGCCACAATATCACAATAGCTTCGTCAAAATCTCAGCAGGTGTCTGTCGAATCCGAGCCACAAAGCGAGTCACAGAAATCTTATTGGTCGCGGAACAGCTGTGGGCCATACAAACGACCGCAGAAGCCACAAACGCTTCCTGGGATGGCTTAAATGGCTTGCAGCCTATCTTATTGTAAAGGAATACGAGTTTTTTTTTGTCGCAAGAAAAAGAAAAACAAATGTAAAATCAAGTCAAGGTTGTCACTTAGAAATTCAGTAACAAAAATATGGAATCAATACAGGCACTTTGTCTAAATCTACAATTAAAAGTAAAGTAAAATATCATCTCCTGGGACATAATTAAAAGGTAGTTTTTACTTAGTTGATTGGATTGTGGTTCGGCTGACTGTCCACGTCTCATTGCATCCCGTTCTTCTTTTTATCTTCCTTTTTTAGGGTGGAATTTTTGTAGTTGGTCGGTATGGAAGAGTGCATACGTTGTATCTTTATTAATTATTTATATTTGTAGTTAGCTCAGTAATTATTTGACGTCTAAGGTCCGGCCTTGAACCTGAAACTGAAGTAAAGTAAGCAAAGTGAGCAAAGGTTTCAAATAAAATGGAAAAGTAGGTACCACATTTGCATCTGTAGAGTAGGGGTAACTAAGAAAAAAAAAACGGCTTGCATCTGTAAAGTCGCCATTCGATTTCAAGAAACTCATGAATAACAAATAAAGAAGCAATACATTACCGAATGAAGCGGAGATGGTCCAAACACATTCCGAAACAGGCGGATACGAATCCGGATAATTTGGTGATGCAAAAACACCATGCTCAGAAGTGAAGTTGCCGCCACAAGCTCCGGAAATCACGGAATAAGTTGCCCGGAATCCGGCACCGACACCACGCTCAGCAACAAAATGAACAAACAGGGAATTCCCTTGGCTGACCACTGGAGGTGGGACACTGCTGAGACAGTATCGTCCAATTAGAGGCGAGTCGGCGGAGTCTCCTTCCAAGACCTAGTGAAGAAATCGACGAGATTATAATTTGCTTACCATTTGCCAGTATTACGGAAGCTGTGATAAATAGATCTTACTTTTTAGTCAAAGCTTGTGAACTGGATGCACTCCCTACTATCAGCTCTACTAAGCTTATTTGGTGCCGGCAGTGCATTGTCAGAAGTTTCATAACAGATTGCGCATAACACTTTCAAGAATAACACCTTTTCACTTAGAAATAAAGTGTTATGACCAATTACGTGTATACTATTTCGTGCCTAGATCTCCAACAACACCATCAATAGGTAAAAATACTACACTGTCAGAAGTTAAATAACGACCACAGAAGGATGCGCGGTTTCAACAGATAACACTTTGGGATGTTATCTGTTATGTTTCTTTCGTTCCCGTTATTATTTTTACCAATTTAAGGTGTTGTTGGAGATCTAGGCACGAAATAGTCTAAACTTAATTGGTCATAACACTTTATTCCTAAGTGAAAAGGTGTTATTCTTGAAAGTGCTATACGCTATCTGTTATGAAACTTCTGACAGTGTGGTTCATTCGAGAAATGGGCCCCGGTCCACCCCCGTTCCACTTTTGCACTGTCAGAAGTTTTATAACAGACAATACGAGGATGCGCGGTGTCAACAGATAATGCGTAACCGACAATACTTCGGATGTTGTCTGTTGCGTTGCGTCAGGAAGAGCTGAAAAATCGCCAAAACGCATCGGCTGAATTTCCAAACATCATAAGGACAAACAAAAAAGGCAAGTCGTGGCGATTCCTGCCAATGCTTTTTATGCAGTACATTTCATGTATAATGTTTTTATTCCTTTTCTAGCTTTTAGCTATTCGGATTAAACTTGATTGATTGATTGATTGACTGATTGATAATGTTTTCCAACCCAACAGGTAACATTCCAGGTGTTATCTCTTACGCACTGTCTGTTGAAACCCCGCATCCTTCCGTTGTCGGTTATGAAACTTCTGACAGTGTAATTACTATTTTCGTTCGAACCTCGTAAAAACGCTGACCGTTCCAACCTTCTCAAAATAGTAACTAACAGTAACTATTTGCCTACCATGCTCGGGAGCGTAGTAAGCGTGTTACACGTATCTCTGTACCGTGATTGGTCAGATTGGCCCGTGCATGATATTCTGCTGGAAAATAGAAAAATCGTTCCAGCCTTAACGGCAAAAAGCCAGAATTCGTGACGTCATGCGTAGTAACTACGGTAAGTAGGGTGGAAAACGCTCACTATCAGTTCCACTAAATTCATTTTGTGGTTCATTCGCGAAATGGGCCCCGGACAACCCCCTTTCCACATTTGGTAAGCTTTACTGAAACGTGAGAGGTGGGAAGCCATATGCTCGTCTGGTGTTTTGAATCATATTTTGTCGAGTGTTGAATATTTGGGCTGGTACATTTTGAGAGAGACAGAAATTGGTTGAATAACCAAATAAAACACTTCCGTTTGACAACCACCCCAAGAAGTAACCTTGCCCTAGGGGGTGGCAATACATTAATGCAGAAAAACTACTGAACAAACAAGAGCTGAAAGCTAATATGGCACTTGTAAGAGCAGTTAGCATGTTTCTCAGATACGGTTTGGAGTTTTCAAGGCTGGATGTCTCTCCCGATATTCATTTCATCAGAAAATGGGCTTGATCTAGTAAATCTGAAATGGTTATGTCACTCATTAACAACTGTTTCTTTCTCCAACAATGATCGGATTGGGGGAGGGACTATTTTTAAGCCAATGTGATAGAGCCCCTAACATGCCTGCAAAGTTTCACGGTTATAGCACATTCGGAAGTACCCTAACTGGTGATCGTCGGAATTGTGGAAAACTCCCTCCAACTCCCGACCACTGTGCCACGATCCGGTCCTGTTTCGTCAATAATGTATCTACGGCTTATGCTTGTTCTACCCTCTAAGTCCATCCGGTCTCTCCCCCCCTCCATCCCCCCCCCCCAGTTATCGGATCCGTTCCAGACTTGAAATTGATCATCTGAGACACTTGTTCTTGAAACTTGACAAGTTCCATGCACGTCTGATCGCCCGTTCCAAAGTTATGCATGTCACTAGACCCGGATTCCCGATCCTTCCACTATCCCATGATCATCGGATCGGGGAAAGAACTATTTTCAAGTAGACTTGGGAGAGTACCTAATATGTCTGCCAAGTTTCATGGTTCTAATACTTGTGGAAGTACCCTAACTCATGATCACCATAAATCCGGGAAAACCCCCTCTACTGTCACGGTCCTGTCTTGTTTTGTCAATAAAGTATCTGGGGTATATGCTTGTTCTTCCCTACAAGTTCCATCCCGATCCCTCGACCCTAAGCATTTCACGAGATTTCCGCCCCCCCCCCCAGTTTTCTGGTTCGGATCAGATTGGAAACTAAAAATCTGAGACACTTGTTCTTCACAGTTGTTAAGTTTCATGCGTGTCCGATTATCCGTTCCCGAGTTATGCATGTTTCTAGTTTCCGGATTCCCCATCCCTCCACCACCACCCCGCGCTGGCTGGATCGGGGAAGTGATTATTTCCAAGTTAAACTGGTTGATTCCCTCATATGCCTGCCAAGTTTTATTGTGCTAGCTTATGTGGAAGCGTTTCACGAGATTTCCGGTGCCCCCTCCAGCCCCCCCCCCCAGTTATTGGATCTGGTCCGGATTCGAAATTGAACATACGAAACACTTGCTCTTGACATATGTCAAGTTTCATGCATGTCCGATTACCCGTTCCAAAGTTATGCATGTTAGTAGTTTCCGGATTTCCCATCCCTCCACTCCCCCCACGATGGCCGGATCGCGGAACTAATTATTTCCAAGTTAACTTGGTCGGTTTCCTGATACGTCTACCAAGTTTCATCGTCCTAGCTTATGTGGAAGTGCCCAAACTAGCACGAGATTTTTGGTGCCCCGTTCCAGCCCCCCCCCCCCCCGTTATCGGGTCTGGTCCGGATTTGAAACTGAGCATCTGAAGCACTTGTTCTTGACATATGTCAAGTTTCATGCATGTTGGATTACCCGTTCTAAAGTTATGCATGTTACTAGTTTCCGGATTTCCCATCCCTCCACTCCCCCTACAAAGGCCGGATCGGGGAAGTGATTGTTTCTAAGTTATTCTGGTTGTGACCCTTATATGCCTGCCAAGTTTCATCGTCCTAGCTTATGTGGAAGTGCCCAAACTAGCAAAACCTGGACAGACCGACAGAACGACAGAATGACAGACCGACAGAAATTAGGATAGCTATATGGCACTCGAGTATGCTCAAGTGCCATAAAAATCAACTTCGATTGTCCTAATCGAGACCACAAAACCAAACCACAAAAAATTGTGTTGCAGTTGGCGTGCTTATTTATTTTTATATTTTGTCCCGCTACGGCCCGAAGGGCTTTTTTGGGAATATATATATATATATATATCTGTATTTATAACTAATAACTTTTTCTATCATGTTGCCAAAGCACACTAAAGACCTAGCATTTGTAGACTTAAGGATACCTAGAAGTAGCTCATCCCCCCATTCTGAAAAAGAGTATACATTCATTCATTCATTATTTACTAAAATGATCCCGGACCCATGGCGGCTGGTGAGACTTGCGAGCAACTGGATGCTTTAGAGAGGTACAATACCGAGCTCTGCTAACAACTGATGCTAACACTGTCTCAACGTCGTGAAACTTTGAGCTTGAAGTTTGGTGGGCTGGCTCTTTTGAACCCAGTCTTTCTCGACGTCCTGCCCCCTGACTTTGCTGTAGAAAGGGCGAGGCCTTAAAGACAAGCTTCGAGAACCAATCCATACCCTTCAACACGTTTTTAGCCGACATGTAAGATACCAGAACAATTTTGTCCCCTCCTTTGATTCTCTGCGTAATCGAAATCATTAGGTTATTGTTTTACCCCCCGTTGTCTGTTACACCGATCATATATTTTTTATACGGTTTGTCTTCAGTATTTTTATGTATTCTATTCTATGTTGATTATTTTGGTTAGTCTTTAATTTGCGTTTGACTTTCTGTACGGTAACAGAATAACTGTGTCAGTTCGTTTGCTTCCCTTGGAAACAGAAATTAGTAGGTTATTGGTTTACCCCCCGTTGTCTGTTATCCGAATCGCTATATATTTATTTATTGTCTTTAGTATTTTTATTTGTAATTTGACCGCGTTCTGTTGTTACACGTTCTACGCATGTTGATTGTTTTAGTTAGTCTTTCATTTATGTTTGACTTTACCACCTGCTCTTCGTCAGTCCAAAATTGGTGTTCAATAAAGTTGAACTGATTGAATTAGGGGGTCTAGCTACGAGTTGAAACCCGGCAGTTGAAAGTCTAATCAGACTTGACTGATACATGTTTTCAGGCCAACAAAAAAAATTCAGCCGCACAGACAAACAACTATTCCGTCTTCTTCGATTCTTGTAGGACGGGTTTGAAAGAATATAACGATATGAATGAATGAATGAATGAACTTTATTACACGTAAAGGGTATTATGAACAAGAGCTAAGAGCTCATATGGCACTTGATACGAGTAGGTGGTACAGGAAAGAAGATGAGAGCGTCACAAAGTACCCTGCCATCCAAAAATGTGATTCGGACCCATAAACAGGATATCTAGTTTTACTCAAGTCTGTGCATTACCGGCATCGACTCGGATCATGTAGGGCAAATGAGTATTCTACCTTCCAAGTTTCAACCCAGTAGATCCACTCGTTTGGTCCCTAGACGTGCCACACGATTTTCAGTACCGGTACCCCCTCCTACCGTGGCCGAATCTGATTCGGACTCCTTAACAGATTACCTGAAGTATTTTCTCTTGCCGCATATTAAGTTTCATTCAAATCTGAGCGTTTTGAGAACTTTAGATAACTCTCCCCCCTCCCCCACCGTGGTCGGATACAGTTCGAACCCTACAATATGTCATCTGTAGCATGTGATCTCTCTACACTCCAAGTTCCATTCGAATCGCTCCGCTTGTTTGACCCCTATGCAAGCCACATCATTTCCGGGACTCCCCTTGCTGTGGCGGAATACGACTCAGACACATAAAAGTCGCATATCTGACATGTCCTAATCCCGTCCATTAAGTTTGACTGGAATCGGAGCATAGCCTATCTGCAAATTTCGGATTCCAGCTTCACCCCACCCCACTATACCCATCCGGATTCGATCCAGACGCCAAATAACAAATCAAGGCCGAATAAACTCGGTAAAGTCCAACTTGGACCTCTTTCTGTCCATCCAGTTGGTTTTGTGGATGTTACCCCCCCCCTCCTCCTCCAACTCTTCCAACCGTTGACGCATGAGGTTTGGACGCATGTTTTGCGTGTCTAGGTGATCAGTTCTTATCATCCATAAAGTTTAACTCGAATCGGACCACCTGTTCGCAGCTTACGGAAGCCACTGATTTCCGGATTACCCTACCCTCAACTTCTCAAAGATGGTCGGATCCAGGAAAACGAGTATTCCGGGGGCATTATGTCTGGTCCTTAAGTCGCTTATGCGGTTGCAAAGTTTCATCGGTCCTTAGCATTTCTGGAACTATCCTAACTGGCAATCACCCGAATTCCGGGAAACAGCCTCCAATGCCCCCATAGAGCCCCGATTCGATCTGGTTTTGTCATTTACGTATCTAGGGCTAATGCTTTTTCTTCCCACCAAATTCCATCCCAATACCTCGACTCTAAGCGTTTTACGAGATTTCTGGTGCCCCACTCCAATCCCCCCCCACAGGTATCGAATCCGATCAAGACTTGACACGGAACATCTGACACAATAGCTCTTTCCACGTGCCAAGTTTCATTCAATTCCGATAACCCTTCGGAAGTTATGCATGCCACTAAATCCGGGCTCCCCATCCCTCCACTCCCCCCGTGGTGGTTGGATCGGGCAAACGACTATTCTCAAGTCAGCCTGTTCGGGTCCGTGATACTCCTCCCAAGTTTCATCGTCCTAGTACATAAGGAAGTACCGAACTCGCGGGATCACCAGATTCCGTATCTAGGGCTAATGCGTTTTCTTCCCACCAAATTCCATCCCAATACCTTATATTTTATAGAATATTTTAGAAAATATTCTAAAATCAATTTATTATTCTTTTGTCCACCCATATTTTCTTTATTGTATTTCTGTTTGGGCTTCTACCTTTTCATCTGTATTTAAACCTCTCCAAATACTCCAGAATAAAGCAATGAGGATTCTTTGTAATGTTGAATACAGCTAATCTTCAGTTAGACACATATATGGGACTTCAGGAATATATTCCTTGGATCAACTTCATACAATGTCTATTTCTAATATTTGCCATGATTATCTATACAATAGTTTACCTTCAAATTTCTCTGGTATTTTTCCAACTAATTCCCAATTTCATAATTATCCAACCACTCATCGTTCAGATTTTTCGTGCGAATTTCGCCCTACGTCAAGAGCGAGTTTCAGCATCCGTCACACTGGGCCAAAAATCTGGAACTCAATTCCAGTATCAGTGCGAGAATGTAGCAATAAGCGACAGTTTCTAAAATTACTGAAAAAAATTTTTACGACGCGTAGTTGAGCAATTTCTTTTGTTTTTGTTCTATTTTTGTTGATGTCAAAATGTAGTTAGAAGACGGCTTTTTATTTTATTTTCGTTGTGCAACATTGTCAGTGCTAAAGTATGCCACCAGGCATGTGCACTGGTCCGTGATTTTTATCTATGTTTGTTGTAATTAAATACTACTACTACTACTACTACTACTACTCCAGAGCTCCCCCCCTCCCAACTCCCCCACAGTGCCCGAACCTGGTCCTTTTATGTCAAACTATGTATTTAGGACTTGTGCTTGTTCTTCCCACCAAGTTTCATCCCGATCCCTCCACTCTAAGCGTTTCCCAAGATTTCCGGCTCCCCCCTCTAGCTCCCCCGAAAGCCACGGGACCCGGTCCGGATTTGACATGCGTCGTCTGAGACATGGGTTCTCAAGTTTCACTAAGTTCCGATCACCCGTTCAAAAGTTATAAATACCTCAAGATTCCGGATTCCCCCACCCTCCACTCCCCCTAAGATGCTCGGATCTGGGAACTGACTATTTCCAACTTATTCATTCGGGGTCCGCGATATGCCTGCCAAGTTTCATCGTCCTAGCTTATGTGGAAGTGCCCGAACTAGCAAAACCCGGACAGACCGACGGATGGACAGAAACAGCAATCGCTATATGCTTTAATACAGAGGAAGAGGGCCATTTTCTAGTTGAATGCGAGCAACTCTCAGACCTCAGGAGACACTTTCTTAATGGGTTTACTATCAAGTTCCCCGATATTCTTGAAACAAAAAATAAAGCTAAGATACTTAAAATATGCCAATTCTTAAAAAGTGTATTAGTTAAATAAAGATAAGTATTGAGTGATGTAAAGTGTATTGTAACTCATGTATTTTGTACGGCCAATTGGCTATTAAATATATTCATCATGGCACTTGGCCGAAGGGCAAGTGCCACAAAAACAGAACAAAACGATAAACAGCAGACAAAAAAAAACTAACAAGACAACATGAACAAGCTAACCAGCATCAATAAGAAAGAAGGTCCGCAGAGGGTCGTACACGTGAATCAAGATAATGGTCTTTTTACATACGTCATCACTCGAAGTCCGAATCCGAGAGGGCACGTCCATTAGTCCAAGTCGAGCAATGACTTTTCCGTTTCGGTGCCATCTAGGGAGCCGGAGGAGGAATTTACAATTTTTGAAATAAGCCACTAGCAAGAGTCAGGCGATCTTTTTTTACGAAACCGATGAGCCATGCCGACTAAAAACAGAAACACAGGGGCGCAATAAGCGTTGTAGAGCGTACATAGACCATTGCGATTAATACGGCTGTAACTAAATGCAACATACCTGTACAAAGTCGTCTGAGCAATTCGCAACTAATCCGCGCGTCTGGACGTCCAGATGAGTAAATGTGAGCGTAACTCGATCCGCTAAAAAATATAGAGATTTGTCAAGGCACAAGGCAAGATACGGGCTTGCAAAATGTTGCAAGTATGTGCTGCTCCCCCCCCCCCCCCCACCCCCCTCGTGAGGGAAGATTCAGCCAATTCATTATTTAATAACAGCCCGTCATTTCTAACATACCAAATATTCGAAATCCAATGCATCCTCAGCGACAGCACGAAAGCCAGGCGTCACCTTTCTCCCGGATTCTGGCATCAGTTTTCGTCGAGGTGGATCCGAGAGATAAACCAAAGAAGTACAAAGGTCCAGGTTGTTGAACACCCTAGATTTCGGAATGTTTCATAGTGGCGAAACGTTTACGTAAAAACATAAAACATTCATCTGTCACGATCCGCGCAACAGATATGCAAATGGATAGGGTAGAAGAAAAAGAGTGCTTTACAGTTGTGATTGGTAGGCGAGAGATACTTATAAGGGAAACCTAGGTAATGGAAGCCTTGCTTTGACAAGTGACAAGAAAAATCCATCTTTAACCATTTACAATATATGATGCCCTTTCGGTTCAGACCGTCACGTGACAGCAATTCAGAACCATAAACTTGATGGAGTCAGTGGAGACCACCCTCGTTTCTTAGTCCTGATGAGGGAGAAAAGGGCGATTCTGGCGATTTCTTTGATTCGCTTTCCGAAAAGCAAAGCGAGAATCCGCTGAGCGCAAGAACACTTGCACCTTTACAACTTCTGGCCGACTTGCCGAAATCACTTACCACTCGCCAAGTGGATTCGCTCTCTAAGTGCTGGCAGAAACTAGGGGAGCGCTAGAACAGCTTTGGAAAGCAAGAAGGGGGAATGGGAAAGCTTTGATGTAACTGTTCGAGAGCACGCTTGTCGGGATAGGAATGTGTCTTTTTAACCCTCCCAGGGTAGAAGAAAAGGGAATATTCTTTACACTTGTGATTGGGAGGCGAGATATACTTACAAGGGAAACCTAGGCAAGGGAAAACTAGGCAATGGAGGCCTGGCTTTGACAAGTGACAACAAAATCCATCTTTGACCATTTACAGAACAGGATGCCCTTTCAATTCAGACCGTCATGTAACAGCAATTAAGAACCATACACGTAAGGTTTGAAGCCAAGCTGACCATTCGTTACGAAAGAAATGATTTTCGGTTTTTTTTTTTATTGATCAGCTAATTATCCCTCTAGGATGATGTGCGAGGGATAAATACAAATTCGGATAGTTTCTGTTAAATTATTTGTATACTGATGGTTAAAGCGAAGGATTTTATAATGGCTGGGTGAAAGCTTCTGCGCTTGACCAGGGAATTGGTAAATTGTAAATAGACACAGAATTCAGAATTGTAAAATAATCACAGATTTGTACATATGCACTTTTAACACGCACATTTTAATATTCGTTATTTTATTTGAATTTGTTTGTCGTTTCAGTCAGCACCGTTCTTTCTGGTTTTAAGTTACATATCGTTGTTTGTTTTGTTGGTTCAGCATCCCTTTTCTGTTGGTATTGTGTTGGATTTTATGATTTAGTTGCTTAATTGTTTTTCGCTGAGGATGGTTTGCCGGAAGTGCAACCGAAATATCCGAATTTATATTTATCCCTCGCACATCATCCTAGAGGGATAATTAGCTGATCAATAAAAAAAAAACGAAAATCACGGTTTTCTATTTCTTTACAACCATAAACTTGATGGAGTCTACCTCCAAGGAGACCACCCTTGTTTCTTAGTCTTGATGAGAAGAAAGAGGGGGGAATAGGGAAGCTTCAATCAAACCGATCGAGAGCACACTTGTCGGTATAGGAATGTGTCTTTTTGGACCACTACAAGCAGTAACTATTTAATACTCAATATAATCTAAAAAACAGATAACGGACAAGCCGATGGGTTGTTTTTACGTCAAAACATAACATCATAACAGAACAATCTACAAATATATACAATTTTGCGACATTTATACCGATGATAAATATGGTCAATAACATGCTAGACTACGAATAATAAAATACAAATAACCTAAAAATTAACATTCAAAAGCGCTCCGAGTTATATAAACGAACAAACGAGGGGACGAAACTCTGAGCATACCTAGTTCGCAAAGCTACGAACTTATAACGCTTAACCAACTACGTGGTTAAGCGCTTAACTTCGAGCTCTGTTGTGCTCCGTCACATGGGCAAGGAGGGGAGACGGTGTAAGGAAAGGATGTCATATGTTACTTACTCGCTTCCGTTCCTTCAATAATCCACGTACAGTCTAGGCCAAGGCCGAAAACGCTGGGGAAAAACGGTGACGTCAGCTCTCCCTCAGACGAGGTTAGGATTCTCGCCCCACAGCCCTTGAAAGATATGGAAACAATATTTTAGGTTCCTGCTCGTAGGCACTGACTTCCACGATCCTGACTGTTGGACATTGTGACCTGCCGCGGTATTTGCCTGTCTCGACGTCCACTTTCGCGGTCTGATCGTAGCTGTTTAGTCCATGTCGCGGTTTTTGCAAGGGGTCTTTCGTGGTTAAAGTATGTGACTAAGTAAATTTGATAACCTCCAGAACATAGGATGGAGTAAAAGAAGGAAAGAAAAACAAAAAGAAAACTCAAAGACAATTCAACATTAAAAATAACAACATAATGATCTAACAAGTGTGCAAGCGCTCAGAACCTGAACATTTGTTAAAAGTTTATCTGAAGTTGACTAGAGGTTCAATACAGGGGTAAGTATTTATGCTGAATTCGTTTTGAGCTTTAGGTTTTGACGACAAGTTGTCCATCCGAAAACCGGCCAAAACCGGATATCTGTCAGAAGTAAGGCAGGAAGTTTTGATAAATTTCCTCAAAGTAGATATAACGTATAGAGGTAAACACACATGCTGAATCCATACCTGAACTTGGTTTTCTGAGGTGACTAGAATTGGCGTTAACCTGTTTCTAAATTTCAATAGTACAGATGTTAGTAGGTAATAATTAAATAATTATTAAATTTCCCAAAATATTACATTTTTTGAATCCCATCGAAACCTTTGGTCTTGTTTCTTAAAAACAGTAGTTTTTTCGTCAAAACTGTCGTTTTTTTCTTGAAAACAGTCGATTTGGAAACGGTCGTAATCGGTAAATACCTTGCCCCCCCCCCAAACATTTTGGCTAGTAGCGCCTCTGGCACTCACCACCTTTAGGCACGGCGAGAGCTCGACTCCCGAACTGGACAATCAAGCTGCATTCGAGGGTAAACAAGATAGCAATCCTCGAAAGTAAAGCAAGTGAAAGGCAGTATTACCGTGGTGAAGTTAGCGGAAAATCCACGTGAGGTAATGGTGTTGTCTGTAACCAGTCGAACGAACATTTGGTTTGACGTGGAACGAATTACTGACATATTTGGAGCAGAATTACCACAGTGGTGAATCAAAGCTGGGGACTCCTCCGAGGGTCCATCATAAACCTGAAAAGAAAATATAATAATTAAAGGACCCCTCTCAGTATTTACTATTCAACGTGCAGTATTTTAAATATTTGAATACTTTCAAACTAGACTGTGCTTTCAACAAATAACCCACAGTGTAGGCTGTTTAAGCCTTTTCCGAGACCCGTTGACTTACAGCGAAAACAGGGAACAAAGTTACAAAACCGTTTTTTGTGATGGAAAAACTTCACGCAGACAGGTTTGGTACCACCAGGGACTCGCCATTCATGGACCCATAATGACTCGCCATTCATGGGGCTTGTCAATAAGAGATTTCTGACGCGCTCTTGACCGAGCATCAGATAGTTCGAGAAATACCCACGGGGATAAAATACCCGACTATCAGATAGATAAAATTTTTCGTAGCTGTTGTGCTGAACTAGGAATATTTCTCTGTAATAGAAGAGTATCCTGGATCTTTTGCCCTAACTTAGGTACCTCGTGGCATGCTGAATAGGCCTGATTTGTGCCAACAATTTTTTTTATCTGAGCAAGAACGCGGATTCGACCCAAGCGGAACCTTTGGAAACTAGGTGAGGCTCGGGCAACATAGCAACATAGAAGCATAGGAAATGAAAAGCCCCCTGAATGGCGAGTCATCACAGGAAATTCATGGGTCCCTGGTACCACGAATCACACGGAAACTCCACTATCTAAAAATCGATTATTCGTGAATAGCGGAAAAAGAAGTAACGTATTTTCGGCGGGCCTTCAAGCCAATTTAAGTGAATAAGTGATGTGTAGCTAGGTTGTCGTATCGCACAGTTAAACTTTACACAAGAAACCAAACGCGATTATTCTCGCCTTCTCCTCTGGTCAAGGTCGAGTTTCATGGCTAAGGGATCGAAAACCAGACGATAATGCAAATATCAGACTGACAATCTGCCAAATTCGGCAATTCTATTCTTTATATATATTTTATGGGAATCGCTTTTAATTGCTCATGGACACAGGTATTCCCCAAATCTCAAAGTAGAAACTCGCAATATGAAAATCGAATATTTTGTGAACAGGTGAACAACAAGGTATCAATTTGTATTGGGTCTGCAAGCCTGTTTAAGTGAATAAGGGGTTGGTAACTGGTTTGTCATATCTAAGCCCTTTTCAATTAAACCTTAAGCATCAAACGTCCTTAAAGGACCCCTCTTACTTCTTCTGCCTTTTGTAATATACTTAGCTCGCATATGGAATTATAAGGTTCTAAAATCCCCACCTTTCTCCATTGTTTCGTTTCGTAGCTACGAATTCTTAGCGCTTTTTCTACCTTTCCGAGTTTTCCCGTCACCCAACGAAAAGTTTGCCGTAATCTTCAATGTACGCTGACAACTCTTTCACATATAAGGATGTGACACTCTCCTGTTTATTACTTCTTTTATTTGCTTAGTTTTCCCACTTCTTAACCAAGGCACGGTTCAGTTTTCAAATGTTTTGCGCCCAGCAGCCGCGTCGGAGAGCAGGAAGGCTGGATATACTCGACAGGCGCTAACAAGAGAATGACTAGTTTTAGGTGGGAAGGAATGGTATTTCCAAAAGAGTTTTTTCTGATTTATTTCATAGGGAAAAGATCATTTCTAGTAAGAGTTGTGCTTTAAGTACCGCAGTACGACACATCCTTCTGATTTGTCCCGAAGTTCGTGAGGGCTGTTAGACCTGCGACGGTGGAACATGCAGTGGAATGACTCTTCCATTGTGGACGTTATCAGTTTTAGATTGACTGAAAATAGGCAAGGCATGGTGCAGGAGCCACGCCCACTAAAAAGAGGCAGGATAAACGAAAAGAAGGCATGCCTGCACGACATTATTATGATAAATAATACGAAGCATATAATAACAATGCAACAGAAAATACACAACTGGGAGCTATCATATTGCGATCATCATATTGAAATACGCTAATAAGTTTAATTTCGTGGTCAAAATCACGTATATTTTATTAAATATCATTTACAGTGCCAGTGAATTGATCATCTAGGTATAAGAGGTTTTTATTTTGTACTCCTCAGTTCCAAGGGAAATAGAACAAACTTACCGCTACATAGTCGAAGGTGCAGTTCGCACCCGGCTCCACATCGAAGTCGGAAAACCTCAATTCAACGACATGATTCTGGTCCACGGTGATATTCCACCCGCAGTTTGCACCATGGTTGTAGTTCTGGGGATAGTAGGGGGAGTGGAACGCCCCCGATGGAGCCGTCAATACCCCACCGCAGCCTGAAAGAGGGGGGTTGGTTTTCTCAGTTCGAAGCTCCAAAAAAACTTGGGGTATGCCCCAGATCTCGAGCGATAAAACGCAACTGTTAAACCGACGACGATCAAGAACCGCGAAAGTCATTACCGTATGGATGAAGAAACCAAATACTCCAAAACTCCAAATTTGCGGAAAAAAATAAGTGATGAACTGGTATGGTTCGATGATTTTGTTACATATATGGTTTTGTGTAATATGTAGTGATAATATTTGCTTTTTCCAAGTTCAAGTTCTTTTATTATTTAAACATACATATTTAACAATATTCACATAACGTCCCCAGCAGGGAGACTGGCTCGAAAGCCGGGCGACAAACGGGATAAACAAACAAACCCAGAAGAAACGGATGCCATCACACTCCGCCTATCTCACACCAAAAAAATATATACCAAAAATTTGTATTTTTATAATTACATTATTATTTATCCGATAGCTGAAAGGCCGGGAGCTACTCAAAAACTAATATTCATCAATAAGTACAGCTTTAATTTTAGCTTTTCGTGTTATGAGCGACAGACTCTGATTAAAACAAGATTCATATTTGTTCCAATATTTAGTAATAAATAATCCCTATGTATATGGCTACGGCTGAAGTAAATAGATAAATACATAAATAAATAGGCTAAGGTCAGGGACTGACTGAGCAGCCCAGCCTCTTAGGCACAGCGTCAAGGCCCAACAGATCAAACCGTCAGCGTTGTACCCAGTGTGGATATTAAGGTAGGTTCCAAATGCCTTGATTTCTGTTCTCATTGTAGAAATAGTTTTTCTGGCCCAAAAATTCTTTATCAATTGCATGAACCAAAGCAGGTTAGAATCCATAGGGCCCAAGAAGTTATATACAGATTCTCACCATCATCGACAAAGAAAAGAATTTAACATTGCCAGGTATAAGGTGACAAAACTGTGATCTAAAATGTGCAGACAAAATCCAAGTTGTCAGAAAGCACCTTTTTGTCAACGCATTTATGAGGCGAGCTCCTGGCAACCCTGAAGAGCATACTTGGCAGAAGGGTAAAGACAAAATCTTTCTCTAGGTAACGTTTTATGTCACACGATTTCCGGTTTTTCGGACGGGGTCCAAAGTCGCCGGACCCGGTTCGGACTTGAACTGTGACAGCTGAGACAATGCCTGCTGAGTTTCTACGCCAGTCTTGTATAGACAAGGCATATCATCGGTTCGTGGTACATGTCTTTCCAAATATCAAGTTTCATTAAGATCCGATCCCCCGCTCCACTCCCCCCACGCTGGTCGGATAGGGGAAGCGACTATTTCCAAATTAGTCTGATCGTGTCCCTCATATGCCTGCCAAGTTTCATCGTCCTAGTGCATCTGGAAGTATCATAACCCGCGATCACCGGACTGACCGACCGACCGACGGAAAAGAGATCGGTACATTGCAACTTGGCGGGAAGGCAAGTGCCATACAAATACATACCTCCAGGTAATGTTTTATACGAAGCTCGGAATCCCTTGCCTCTGACGCTTCCGTCACTGTGGAAGTGGACGTACATGTCACTGCCACCGCTGGTAATGATCACAGGCATTGACATCTGGTGGTTGCAAAGCGTCGCAAGGACTAGCGATTGAGAATCTGGACCACCGTGTACCTGAAAAGAATGAATCCGTCGATAACCCATAAACAATGAATGGCCAAATTTTTTACATATAGCCCAGTGATAAGGCATTTGCACGGTACAAGCATAAAAAAAAGGTAAATGAACGCTTAACGATCAATACAGAGGTTACAAAAAATCTACAAAGACAACAAAAGATAAACAAACGCAAAACAAGAAAAACACAAAGAAACACGAAAAGAACAATAAATTTACTGCATTAACTGGCGCATTGCGCAATGGGCAGGAAGGCGGTTGAATGATGGCGAAGATGTTCACTTGTGTTTGGTGAGTTCACACAAAAAAAATCTCCATGAGTCGGTGATTAGGCATGCGACGAAAAAGGCAGAATATTTAAGAAATGTGTGCCTTCAGATGAACTTGAATGCGAACTTTCTAAAATCCCAACATCCAGGCGTTTGCACCAAAATTACCTTCCGAAAAACAGTTTCTGAAGATCTTATTCATTTGCCAAGAAACATATTTTTGCCCTACAGGACAAGCAAACTCCCCCCCCCCCCCCCCACCACAGTGGTCTTGCATGACATCCAAGGGAAAGATAGCGAACGACTGGAGGGCACAAAGATTGCCTCAAGCTTGCTATGTTTGTCTGACAATCGTACTAGATTTCTGGAGTATGTAAGTAAGTAACTTATTTCTGACGCGCCATTTGAAAGGGGAGTATGTAAAGTAAAATAAAAGAACTGAATAAAACACGACAAAACAGAATAAACAATATTTCATTCATCATCCAGAAAAGAATGTAGAGTTTCGTGCGCTGGCTGGGCCCAGTTCAAACGTTGTTTCAAGAATACTGGATAAGCAAGCACAAGGTTTCCAAGTTGATTCCCAGTCCCCTTCGGTCTGTAACCCAGCATCCTTTCTTTCACACTTGAGAGTCTCCACCGAATACACTCCTACATATTAATTTGTTCAATATTATATTATTCATTTGATTCATTCAGAACTGAAGAGTGACGAATAAGACTTTAAACAACAACATTCAGTCAAAGTCGCACACACTTACATAAATATAAATGCTGACAACCTAAAAACAAATTGACTTTCTAGATCTACAATCAAATGCAAAAGAAAAAAATAGATCAAAATAAATAACCCTCATAGGGGCACTTTTTGTGAAAACAAGAGCTACGAGCTCATATAGCACTTGTGCGAGTAGGCTGTACAAGAAAGTAGATGAGAACGTCACAAAACACACCCGTCATCCAAAAATGCGGTTCGGAAATAGAAATAGGATATTTAGTTTCACTCGTTTCTTCCGGCATCGTCTCGATTTTCTGTAGCAAATGCACATGACTGTTCAAACTTTCAGCCGAATAAATCCATTTGTCTGACCCCTAGACGTGCGACACGATTTCTGGTACTCCCTCTATCTCCACCTACCGCGGCCGAATCCGGTTCGGACTCAAAAATGGATCATCTAAAGCATCTTCTTTTATACCATCTGTCAAGTTTCACTTTTGGAAAGTTTCGGTACCGCCCCCCCCCCCCCCTCCCACCAACGTTGTCGGATCCAGTTCGGGCCCAAAATATGTCATCTAGGGTATGTGCTCTCTCTATGTTCCATGTTTCATTTAAACTGATGCACTCGTTTGACCCCTATGCGAGCCTCAAAGTTTCCAGCAATCTCCATCCAACTCCCCCTATTGTGGTCGAACAGGACTTGAAAACGTAAACGTCGTATCTCTTAATTCCCTGTTCCTGTCCATCAAGTTTTACTGAAATTGGAGCATAGCCTATCTGCAAGTTTCCAGTACCCCCCCCCCCCTACCTTGGCCGAATCCTGCCCGGACGCCGAATAACAAATGTAGGCCGCATAAACTCGGCACCGAATTTGCATCTCATTCGGTCCATCCGTTTGGTTTTTGTGCATGTCAAAAGTCCCCCCCCAATTCCCTAATCGTGGTCGCATATAGTTCGAACTCATGTTTTACATGTCGAGGTCATCGATCCGTATCACCCATTAAGTTTCACTCGAACCAGACCACTCATTCGCAATTTATAAAAGTCAATTTCCATATTTCTCTTCTCTTGCTCCCCAAAAAATGCTCAGATCTAGGAACGGAAGTTTCCGGGGGTATGTTGTGTCAGGTTCTTAAGTCAAGATAATTCGGGTCGCTAACATGCCTGCAAAGTTTCGTTGTCGTTTTACATCTGGAACTATTCTAACTCACGATTACCGGAATTCCAGGAAACCCCCTCCAACTCCCCCCCCAGAGAGCCCCGAAACCATCTGGCTCCGTCAATTTCACCTAGGCCTAATGCTTGTTCCATCCATTAAGTTCCGTCACAATCCCTCTGCTTTTAGAGTTTCTTGAGTTTTCAGCCCCCCCCCCCCTATCCCCACAGGTATCGGACCCGACCCGGACTTGACACTGAACGTCCGAGGCGATAGCTCACCAGACAAGTTTCATTGAATCCGATCACCCGTTCAAAAGTTATGCACACCACTAGATTCCGGACTCCCCATCCACCCGATCCCCCACGATGTTCGGGTCGGGGAAACGGCTGTTCTCAAGTCAATCTGTTTGGATCCCTGACATACCTGCCAAGTTTCATCGCCCTAGGACATCAGGAAGTATGCCGAACTCGCGGGATCACTAGAAATCCGGACCCCCACCCCAACTCCCCCACAGTGCTCTGATCCGGTCCGGTTATGTCAATGACGTGTCTAGGACTTGTGCTTGTTCTTCCCACCAAGTTTCATCCCGATCCCTCCACTCTAAGCGTTTCTCAAAATTTTCGGTTCCCTCCTTCAACTCCCCCCAGTGTCATCGGATCCGACCCGGATTTAAAGTGAGATGTCTGAGACACGAGATTATCCTAAATATCAACTTTCATCAAGATCCTTTCACCCGTTCGCAAGCTAAAAATACCTACCTCAAATTTTGGCTTCACCCTCCCTCCACCCCCCACCCCCCCCCAGATGGTCGGATCGGGGAGTTGATGATTTCCTATTTAATCCATCAAGGGCCATCAAGTTTTCAAAAGCTTATGGATAAGGTCCTAAAAGGGCTTCAAGATTTTGTTAAAGCGTACTTTGATGATTTGGCCATTTTCTCGGAAACATGGGAGGAACATGTGAGACATCTTCGAGTAGTACTGGAGCGATTGCGACAGGCAGGACTAACCCTGAACGTTGAAAAATGTTCTTTAGCTCAAACGTCCGTTTCTTATCTGGGTCACGTAGTAGGTTCTGGGGAAATAAGACCGATGGAGGATAAAGCAAAAGCAGTAGAATCATTTGGGCAACCTGAAACCAAGAAATCCGTGAGGACATTTCTAGGCCTAACAGGGTATTACCGGAAATTCATCCCGAATTACGCAGCAATTGCTAAGCCGTTGACGGACCTAACTAGAAAAAACGTTCCCGAGCGGGTTCCTTGGTCTTTAAAGGAACAGGAGGCTTTTGAAAAGTTAAGAACCGCGCTTAAAAGTGACACCGTTCTGTACAATCCAGATTTCGGAAGAATGTTCGTGGTTCAAACAGATGCAAGCGATTACGGGTTGGGAGCAGTGTTGACGCAACGTTTCGAAGACGGGGAACATCCGATAATGTATTTATCACGCAAACTTCTACCCCGAGAGGAAAATTTTAGTACCATCGAAAAAGAATGTCTAGCCGTTTTTTGGGCTTTGCGAAAGCTCGACTATTATTTGTACGGACGAAAGTTTGAAGTCGTCACCGACCATAACCCTCTGAAATGGTTACAGATTATGACATCGGAAAATCGTAGACTTGCGCGTTGGGCGATTGCTTTGCAGGAGTATCAGATGGAAGTGAAAACCCGACCGGGAAAGTCAAACTCAAACGCAGATGCGTTCTCTATGTTGTAAAGTATAGCATACACGAAAGTGAAGTTGAAAATAGATTAAATAATCTTCAGTTAATTGTTTCTTTTCTTTATTGTTTGATTATTCCATTGAAACCGAAAGGATGTTAGTTAGGTTCGGTTAGAGTCATTCCTAACCAAGCAGGAGCAGAGGCATCCCATCCAGCCAATCAGCAGCCGACCAAAGCCGTAATTCTGGGTGTCGGGGAGCCGCCACAGCCAAGGAGCATTTTCGACATCGACATCCCAGAAGAAGAATTCGAGGAGCTTATGAGGCAATACGACGACGAAGGACCAATATTGGAAGAATAATTTGTGTGTGGTTCTTGTTTTTCTTATGTTTTGCTCACAGGATAGTGTTGCACTGGGGGGGAACGACTGTTGTGGGATGCGTTCTCACGCAGCCCTTTCTCTCGTGCTACACTATCCCTAGCAATTAGCTCTCCGCCCAGCAGTTTATTTCCCAAAGTCAACCATCATAACAATAGTCAATTCTTGAATGAATTAGTTAAGGACGCGAGGTCGGGTGACCTTAGCGTCAGAGCGAACTCGGAGAGAAGGGAGAACACTACCGAATCTTACCTGTGCAGAATTACATATTACTTTGACTTTGAGGAAAGCTATTGAGCGGAGAGTGAGTTCAACTATCTTGTATCTTCCTTTTTATATCTTCATCTTGTTTGACCGATCGGAAGTATTTCTGTAAGAATATAGTTATTTGTTTATTTCAACTATAGACAAGGTTTACGAACACCATAATACGGCAGTATCCCAACTCGGAGAGAAGGGAGAACACTACCGAATCTTACCTGTGCAGAATTACATATTACTTTGACTTTGAGGAAAGCTATTGAGCGGAGAGTGAGTTCAAGTATCTTGTATCTTTCTTTTTATATCTTCATCTTGTTTGACCGATCGGAAGTATTTCTGTAAGAATATAGTTATTTGTTTATTTCAACTATAGACAAGGTTTACGAACACCATAATACATCAGTATCCCAACATCGTGGTTGGATCGGGGAATTGATGATTTCCTATTTAATCTGGTCGGGACCCTGACGTGCCTGTCAATTTCCATCGTCCCAGCACATCAGGAAGCACCAAACTCGCGGGATCACTAGAAATTCGGACTTCTCCCCCCCCCCCACACTCCCCCAAAGTGAGCAGATCCGTTCCGGTTATATCAGTCACGTATCTAGGACTTGTGCTTGTACTTTCCACCAAGTTTCATCCGGATCCCTCCACTCTACATGTTTCAAAGATTTCCGGTTTCCCCCTCTAACTCCCCCCAATGTCACCGGATCCGGTCTGGATTTAAAATCGACGGTCTGAGACACGAGGTCCTTCCATATATCAAGTTTCATTAAGATCCGATCACCCGTTCGTGAGCTAAAAATATCTCATTTTTCCTAATTTTTCCGGATTCCCCCTCCCTCCACTCCCCTCCAGATGGTCGGATCGGGGAAGCAACAATTTATAATTTAATCTGGTCCAGTTCCTGATATGCCTGCCAAGTTGCATCGTCCTAGCTTATCTGGAAGTGCCCGAACTAGCAAAACCGGGACTGACAGACAGACAGGCGGACAGAAATTACAATCGCTATATGGCACTTGGCCGGAGGGCAAGTGCCATAAAAAGGAAAAAGGTTGTGATGAACAAGAAATTTGTCTGCCTTTTTATGAAAAATGTACATTTTACATTTCAAAATCTCCAAAGGTTTCTTCGCTTTAAAATTACAAGCTCGGAAAGAGTTCCTTGTAGAAATAGGGACACCAACACGGAATTTAGAGAATTTATAATAAGTAACTTTGAACGCAGAAAATTCAGAAGGATGCACAGAAGAAAAGGGAACAGACGGGAAAAGAATGTGAGGAAGTGCAAGAGCTTGTCACCAGGGGCGGTTTGAAGGGGGGTCTAGGGGGGGGGGTGACTCCCCCCCCCCCCATTCTCTAGAGAATCTACTCTCAGTCGTATGTTTCTAGCTTGTCAGTATAACAGTCGTGTGTTTTGAGCTTTTCTGAATGACATGCATGCAGTTACCAAACGTGAATTTCACCCACAAATCACATTTTTAGTTGTATGGCTACGAAGAAATTTCTATTCGTATGTTTTCAGATTCACACTTGTGTGTTCTGAGTTTTCTAGAATGAAAGTCGTATGTTTGAGCTTGCCAGAATGACATCTACCACGAATTTCACCTGAAAAGACCCGTTTCTTGTCGTACTTTACGAAGGGATTTTCTAGTCGTAAATTAGAGACAGTCGTAAGCTTTGACCTTGCCAGCTAAAGGCAGAAACAGCAGTTAGCTTATCGTGGATTTGCCTTCAAACGACCTGTTTCTGGTCGTATTGTTCCATATAAATTTTACTAGTATGTTTTAAGTTTGTCAGATAGACAGTTTCGTGTTCTCATTTTGTCGGAATCAGTCGTATGGAACTTGCCAGAATGACATCAACCGGCAATTTTCCTTGAGAGTAGATTATAGGCTCTAAGATACGGGCACATTTCCCTATGTCCGTCCGTCCGTCTGTTACCAAGCCAAGGCGCTTCCCTATCCCTGCCCCTCCGCCCATAGCCCCGGCTGGGCACACGCGGGATCCGGCCGCCTCCGTCCGAGCGCGTGCGGTAGTCCGGATTTCCGCCAAACACGGCAAACGCATCTTCTGGGCGGGTCGGGTGACCTCCAGCCGAGAATGCCGCGTGCGGATCCGGCAGCTTCCGCCCGAGTGTGCAGTAGTCCAGATTTCGGGAGGGGTGCGGGCGAGAACGCAGCACTCGGATATAGGGAACCCGGCAGCTTCCTCCGGAGCGCGCGGTGGGGTCGAGAATCCCCCGAGCACGTGATTAGGTATGACGAATGCTTTAAGGAGGCTCCTGTGACGAATGATTTAAGTGGACACCTGTGATAAGTGCTTTGAGTAATTTTGGTAGGAAGTAGCATAAAGGAGATTTCCTATGATGACAATGCACCAATCACGGCAAACATATCTGGCCGGGACAGGCGACCTCCGGCCGAGAACACTGCACGCAGATATACGAATCCGGCAGCCTACATCCGACCATGCGATGGTCCGGATTTTTGGCCGGGTAAGCGAAACCGCACGGGATTGGCTGTGAGGAGTGCTTTAAGGTTTTGATTCATGGTGAGTGATTTAAGGTTTTTTTATGCTAGCCCGAGAGTTGAGGTGATGAAAGGATGCTTTGTGGATTGTGTCACTTTAGTAAGTGTTCAAGAATGAATCAAGAAAGTTATACATGTCGTTTTTGCGAGGCTATAGTTTCTCCAAATAAATGTAATGTGAGTTCAGTCAAACCAGATCTTGGCGAGTGTGCCCCTTGTTTACATACCTCTTGTCATAATCACAGTAACATCCACCCGACTTATATTGACTGTCTAGCCGTGAAATGTAAACATCATCAGATGAATCATGTGTCCGTGTGTTATTTTTGCCACAGTTATGCCTTTTGTTCAGAAGACCGTCAGCAAGACATAGAGTACATGATGAAAAAACTTTACTTTTATTTTAACACTACAAAAGCCCACTAATCTAAGCATTAAAAAATCCACGATATTTCATTGGAAAGGGAGACAATTTCAGAGGGGCCTTCCTTAACTTAAGTTTTCGACCGGATTCACGACGAACTAACCGTCGAAACATGAATTTCCCCCATTTTCCGTATTCGCGACGAGCTAAGTTTACGATCAATGGCGGGCTTGACATAGCTAGTTTAGTAGCTATTAAAACAGTCATCATAGCTTTCTCTATTGTAAAATATACATGTTGAAATGAATGTGAACTGAAACACGACAACAGGTCAATATACTCATCACCCTCAGCTGGTTGATTAAAAATAAAGCCAGTATTTTTCAAACACAAATTAACATCACTCATAAATTTCTTGCATTTCATACACAATTCACTAAACCAACACTGATTTATACATTGCCCGTTTATATCTAAACACTCAACATTTAAGAGAGCTCTAATTTTTTGCCATTTCGTAAATAGCAAAAGGTTCAAGAACGTGTCTTTGATATTCAGATGGTCTACTATCACCTCATAAAAACAATAGCTTTTTACAGTATTTACATGAAATTGGCCACGAGGCAAAAGAACGGAGTCATACAGTTCAGATTGTGATCCAGCTGAGACCTCGTGTTTGAATCTATGGATTTCATCTGTTTTCCAGTACAATCGCCTGGTACACGGATGCAGCCAAATACCTGAAGTTGTCATATCGGCAAACTGTATAAAGTTGGAGTCTTCGAAAACATCCTTGAAGATATCCATGGTAGGTCGAACAAGTGATAGATCACTGCACTGTATGCGGACACCACGTGAATTTGGATCCGTTCTAAATCCTAAGGATATCGGCAGCTCAGTTACTTCGCCATGGTTGACAATGTTCCGTGGTCTGAAGTAACGAACTTCTCTTGTCACGTCACACCATGTTGGTTCTTCTAGAATAATGTCTATAATATTCGAACATACACTTTGACCTACCCATAATGTCTGTTGGTAAGTGTATGAGGATGAACCGACCAGAATGAAGCTCATATCCTGTCGGTTCATCGTAACTCTCCCACATAGAATCGGGGTCACACGGTATCTCCATTATGCACTAGTTATCGAACAGACTGATGATTTATCGGGCTTAGAACCTGGACTTATATACAGGGAGAATGTTTATCTCTACCCATCAGTTACTCAAATGTCTATAAATAGAGAGCTAAAAATAGAACATCTGGGTTTTCCCCAGACCCATAGTAAAAATAAACAAGTCCACACATTCAGGCAAGTTCAAGAGATGACGCAATAAGTGGGGGAGCGTAGCAAGTTATAAATAGATTATTTAGTCTTTCCCCATAATAGTCCATAAATAGAGAACTATAAATAGATCATCTCGGGTTTCCCCATACCCGTAGTAAAAATAAACAAGTCCACACATTCAGGCAAGTTCAAGAGATGACGCAATAAGCGGGGGAGCGTAGCGAGTTATAAATAGATTATTTTGTCTTTCCCCATAATAGTCCATAAATAGAGAACTATAAATAGAACATCTAGGGTTTTCCCCAGACTCGTAGTAAAAATAAACAGGTTCACACGTTCAGGCAAGTTCATGAGATGACGCAATAATTGGGGGATCGTAGCGACTTAGAAATAGATTTTCCGGGGTTTTCCCCAGACAGATCCGGAAATTGATAGCCACAAATAGAACACCTGGGTTTTCCCCAAACCAGTAGCTGAAATAAACACGTTTAGACAAGTACAAGGGATGACGCAATAAGGGGGGGGAGTGTCATCCAATCAGAAGGCGAGTTGTAAACAGATTATTTGACTTTCCCCATAATAGTCCGAAAATAGGTAGCTATAATTAGAACACCCAGGTTTTCCCCAAATCCGTAGCTAAATAAACAGGTCCACATGTCCAGGCAAGTTCAAAAGAAGACGCAATCAATGGGCAGCGTCGATCAATCAGAAGGCTAGTTATAAATGGATTTTCTGGGGTTTTCCCCCAGACAGATCCGGAAATGAAGAGCTAAAAATAGAACATCCGGGTTTTCCCCAAACCCGTAGCTGAAATAAACACGTCCAGGCAAGTTCAAGAGATGACGCAATAACTGGGGTGGATTGTCAACCAATCAGAAGGTGAGTTATAAATAGATTTTCGCCAGACAGCTGAAATGTCTTTTGGGACGGGTCAAATTTGTTAAGGTGATTTATATTTAAAAGTATATGCTTGAATCAAGAAACGAACGACCAATTGAATCTGGCGATTTAGTGATAATTGGAGACCTTTAAACCAGAATAATTTTCAGTATTTCCGTGCCGGCCAAGCAGTTGTTTCGGGATCCAACCAAAATGGGAGATTTGTGGAATTAAAAAGACTATTTGAAGGGCTAAAAGTAAACGCGGAAACTGTATCTGAACGTTATTTCCTAACGGGTAAGTATTTCACCAATGATCCAGACAATACCGGAAATTTAGTAGACGTGAAAGTAAGGCTGATTTGAACCTAGAAAACAAACATACTGTACCTGTAGGTGACCGTAAGTCAAGAGAGATAGACAAAAGCATTAGACTCGAAACACCGAGTTACATATTTATTCATACTTGTATACCTCTTTCTCACTCTTACGAAATCCAACACCCTTTGTGATCCCATCGAAACCTTTGGGTTTGTTAATTTGAATACGAAGGTACACCGAAACATGCTTCGACATGTCTGTGTTACTGAATACTATACAGATAAAGCATTCCTATATCTACATCATTTCCAATCCTCTAGCAAGTCTAGATCTTTCTACCGAAGTAGATCCCAATTTTGACACAAACCTTAGACTGCTTAATGCTGACGCTTTAATTACCCAGTACTTATTCACTTAATTAGGCTTGAAGAAGCAATGCATTGGTCCCTAGTCTACAGACATCGGATTTCACTGAATGCACTTTTTCTTTCGGATTTGTAGTACCTCTGTGTACCTGTACCTTATATGCTTGAAACATTTGGTAGATTTAACAGTAAACAAGTACGAAAAATAAATCTTTTCAGAGTCACACGCAATATCTGTCTGTCTTCAGAAGTGTCCTTACAATCTGAACTGGATATTGCCCGCAAGCTTCACGCCTTTGAAGGACCCCTCGCACTATTTACTCTTCAACTTTCAGTATTTTATAATGTTTCAGTACTTTAAAACTAGACAAATAACCCACGGCTTTGGATGTTCTAAAAACCGTTGACTTGTAGCGAATACAGTGAAACAATTTACATAACCGTTTTTTCTGATGGAAAAACTTCTCGCAGACATCCGTCGACAGCGTGATACACAGCGAAGGTAGCAAAACGCGGCACGTGAGAAAATCAGCGTGTTTCTGTTAAGAGGGGTTAGAATGTACCGTACGAAATTGGGGTCTCCGAGTTTAGAAATATATGTCATGATTATGGAGTAGGTTGCGTTAGTATTAGGCTATAGGTAAGACAGGTCCTTTGGCCACTGAAATGCACACTTTTTTTTGAAATTCAACTTCTCCGCGTCTAAGTGAACTTTGTCTTATCGGGGCAGCAGTGCATATTCTGAATATCCCTACTACAGCCGAAGGTAAAAAACAAAAAAAAATCACTTAGCAGAGCTAAAATGATTAACTCGGTTATATTCAAATCCAAGATTCGGTTAACGTTTTAAGTCAGATTTCTGAAATCCTTTCGCTAATAAGTAATGAAACATGTAATGAAACATGTAATCAGTGTAACTGAGCAAATTATAGGCGACAAGTCAACGAATTCTTTTCTTTCGATGGTGGGATTCCCTCCGGCGGACATTCCTAAAACGTGTCCAAACGCAGATCCATTTGAACACTGTTGTATTTCCGAAACCCTAACAAAGCTATCTCAAGCCTTCCGCCTAATGATTGTTGTTGACAAAAACATTGACCAATTTCGCAGGTAGGTTACGAAAATAGATGTCTACATCAGAGCAGATATTGTGCAATTCTGGAATGGTGGGTCAGGGTTTGTGAAAAATTTGGTCTTCATCATTGAACACGTGCATTATATTTCTCAGTCTAAGAGATTCAATGATATTTACGAACCTTTGGGGCAACAAATTTTCCAGGATCCGAAAATCCGTCTAATGTTGGAGGGATGAGGAATCCAGTATCTCGTGACACGAGTAAACTTTGAACGGGTGACTCGATTCAAGTGGAACTAGAGTGATGAACCATGTGAAAAAGATGATCCCCTTATGTATCGAAACCTGATTCGACAGTTTTTGGAGGAGTTAGAGAGGGTCAATGGGAAATTCTGTGAAATACGTAGGAACTAAATCCGGACGGAATCGAGCTTCAGCAACGAAGGGAGATGGAGGGTTTTTGAAGACATTTTCCTGGGAATATCAGGGAATATCACAACTTCCAGACTAGAAATAAGATCCAAGTAAGACTTGACAGTATAGGCAGAAACTGGAATAGATCCGACAAATAGAGGAGGAAGTAGTTGACTTAGAGTGAAGGAATCGAGAGGAGCCTTGGCGGCAGGACAGTCAAACTCCAAGTGTACATTTGGACAGGGTCCGTGATTACTGTAAGGGTTGTGGAATGGAGGTGGTTCCCGGAAATTCCTTGACCGAAGTAAGTTGCGAACAAGTGACATTTGATGGATGGTAGGACCAAATGTCCAAGACGGTCAATTTGAGACGGTCAATCTGTTAAGAGAGTACCAGCAATTTTCAGGAGGTATTTTAGCATGAATACCGAAAATTTAGGAATTTGAGCCATATAGCGATCGCTTTGCGTCGTCGGTTGGTGAATCCCGTAATCGCGAGTTAAGGTATTTCCATACGATGAAACTTGGCAGGCGTAGTAGTATCCCCCCCCCCCCCCAAACTAACTTGGAAATAGTCACTTCCCCAGTCCAACTATCGTGGGGGGGGAGGGAGAGGAGGAAGGGATGGAGGGAATTATAATTTGAAACGTTATGTCATAAATAACTTTCGTATGGGTGGTCGGATCGAATTGACAAGACGAAATGTAGGCAAATTGACGATACAGTTTCATAATCCCCAAGGGTCCATGAACATTATTTGCCTCAAGTGCGTACAGATGAACTCCTTAAAGCGGCAATATTATCCACTAATTAAAAAAAACAAACAATATATTTTTAAGATTCTCAAGAGTCTATAATCATTTATGCCTCAAATACTTGATTACAAATTCAATACTAGCCCACTTATATTATACATAACAGATTTTTGACTAAGCCTTTACATTTGCATGATTCGAAAGGAACCTTAATCATGTGTGTCCAGAAAGCGCAAATCTTAGATGCTTTGGGTAAAAGAAATCTTTGATGATTCTTTGAGCAAAAGTACTCGAGTACTTTTACCCAAAGAATCATCATATCAAGTTGAACAAAATACCTCAACACCTTCGAAAGTTATCATCCTAACAGACGGACGGACAGAGAGACAGACGGAAGGGCAACTTTTACGAAACCACAGGTATCCTTCCACTAATTTTTTGAGATCCAAAAAAATAAGAGCAAGAGACGCAAATCTTAGATGCGTCTCTTGCTCTTATTTTTTTGGATCTCAAAACATAAGTGGAAGGATACCTGTGGTTTCGTAAAAGTTGCCCTTCCGTCTGTCTCTCTGTCCGTCCGTCTGTTAGGATGATAACTTTCGAAGGTGTTGAGGTATTTTGTTCAACTTGATATGATGATTCTTTGGGTAAAAGTACTCGAGTACTTTTGCCCAAAGAATCATCAAAGATTTCTTTTACCCAAAGCATCTAAGATTTGCGCTTTCTGGACACACATGATTAAGGTTCCTTTCGAATCATGCAACTGTAAAGGCTTAGTCAAAAATCTGTTATGTATAATATAAGTGGGCTAGTATTGAATTTGTAATCAAGTATTTGAGGCATAAATGATTATAGACTCTTGAGAATCTTAAAAATATATTGTTTGTTTTTTTTAATTAGTGGATAATATTGCCGCTTTAAGGAGTTCATCTGTACGCACTTGATGCAAATAATGTTCATGGACCCTTGGGGATTATGAAACTGTATCGTCAATTTGCCTACATTTCGTCTTGTCAATTCGATCCGACCACCCATACGAAAGTTATTTATGACATAACGTTTCAAATTATAATTCCCTCCATCCCTTCCTCCTCTCCCTCCCCCCCACGATAGTTGGACTGGGGAAGTGACTATTTCCAAGTTAGTTTGGGGGGGGGGGGGGATACTACTACGCCTGCCAAGTTTCATCGTATGGAAATACCTTAACTCGCGATTACGGGATTCACCAACCGACGACGCAAAGCGATCGCTATATGGCTCAAATTCCTAAATTTTCGGTATTCATGCTAAAATACCTCCTGAAAATTGCTGGTACTCTCTTAACAGATTGACCGTCTCAAATTGACCGTCTTGGACATTTGGTCCTACCATCCATCAAATGTCACTTGTTCGCAACTTACTTCGGTCAAGGAATTTCCGGGAACCACCTCCATTCCACAACCCTTACAGTAATCACGGACCCTGTCCAAATGTACACTTGGAGTTTGACTGTCCTGCCGCCAAGGCTCCTCTCGATTCCTTCACTCTAAGTCAACTACTTCCTCCTCTATTTGTCGGATCTATTCCAGTTTCTGCCTATACTGTCAAGTCTTACTTGGATCTTATTTCTAGTCTGGAAGTTGTGATATTCCCTGATATTCCCAGGAAAATGTCTTCAAAAACCCTCCATCTCCCTTCGTTGCTGAAGCTCGATTCCGTCCGGATTTAGTTCCTACGTATTTCACAGAATTTCCCATTGACCCTCTCTAACTCCTCCAAAAACTGTCGAATCAGGTTTCGATACATAAGGGGATCATCTTTTTCACATGGTTCATCACTCTAGTTCCACTTGAATCGAGTCACCCGTTCAAAGTTTACTCGTGTCACGAGATACTGGATTCCTCATCCCTCCAACATTAGACGGATTTTCGGATCCTGGAAAATTTGTTGCCCCAAAGGTTCGTAAATATCATTGAATCTCTTAGACTGAGAAATATAATGCACGTGTTCAATGATGAAGACCAAATTTTTCACAAACCCTGACCCACCATTCCAGAATTGCACAATATCTGCTCTGATGTAGACATCTATTTTCGTAACCTACCTGCGAAATTGGTCAATGTTTTTGTCAACAACAATCATTAGGCGGAAGGCTTGAGATAGCTTTGTTAGGGTTTCGGAAATACAACAGTGTTCAAATGGATCTGCGTTTGGACACGTTTTAGGAATGTCCGCCGGAGGGAATCCCACCATCGAAAGAAAAGAATTCGTTGACTTGTCGCCTATAATTTGCTCAGTTACACTGATTACATGTTTCATTACATGTTTCATTACTTATTAGCGAAAGGATTTCAGAAATCTGACTTAAAACGTTAACCGAATCTTGGATTTGAATATAACCGAGTTAATCATTTTAGCTCTGCTAAGTGATTTTTTTTTGTTTTTTACCTTCGGCTGTAGTAGGGATATTCAGAATATGCACTGCTGCCCCGATAAGACAAAGTTCACTTAGACGCGGAGAAGTTGAATTTCAAAAAAAAGTGTGCATTTCAGTGGCCAAAGGACCTGTCTTACCTATAGCCTAATACTAACGCAACCTACTCCATAATCATGACATATATTTCTAAACTCGGAGACCCCAATTTCGTACGGTACATTCTAACCCCTCTTAACAGAAACACGCTGATTTTCTCACGTGCCGCGTTTTGCTACCTTCGCTGTGTATCACGCTGTCGACGGATGTCTGCGAGAAGTTTTTCCATCAGAAAAAACGGTTATGTAAATTGTTTCACTGTATTCGCTACAAGTCAACGGTTTTTAGAACATCCAAAGCCGTGGGTTATTTGTCTAGTTTTAAAGTACTGAAACATTATAAAATACTGAAAGTTGAAGAGTAAATAGTGCGAGGGGTCCTTCAAAGGCGTGAAGCTTGCGGGCAATATCCAGTTCAGATTGTAAGGACACTTCTGAAGACAGACAGATATTGCGTGTGACTCTGAAAAGATTTATTTTTCGTACTTGTTTACTGTTAAATCTACCAAATGTTTCAAGCATATAAGGTACAGGTACACAGAGGTACTACAAATCCGAAAGAAAAAGTGCATTCAGTGAAATCCGATGTCTGTAGACTAGGGACCAATGCATTGCTTCTTCAAGCCTAATTAAGTGAATAAGTACTGGGTAATTAAAGCGTCAGCATTAAGCAGTCTAAGGTTTGTGTCAAAATTGGGATCTACTTCGGTAGAAAGATCTAGACTTGCTAGAGGATTGGAAATGATGTAGATATAGGAATGCTTTATCTGTATAGTATTCAGTAACACAGACATGTCGAAGCATGTTTCGGTGTACCTTCGTATTCAAATTAACAAACCCAAAGGTTTCGATGGGATCACAAAGGGTGTTGGATTTCGTAAGAGTGAGAAAGAGGTATACAAGTATGAATAAATATGTAACTCGGTGTTTCGAGTCTAATGCTTTTGTCTATCTCTCTTGACTTACGGTCACCTACAGGTACAGTATGTTTGTTTTCTAGGTTCAAATCAGCCTTACTTTCACGTCTACTAAATTTCCGGTATTGTCTGGATCATTGGTGAAATACTTACCCGTTAGGAAATAACGTTCAGATACAGTTTCCGCGTTTACTTTTAGCCCTTCAAATAGTCTTTTTAATTCCACAAATCTCCCATTTTGGTTGGATCCCGAAACAACTGCTTGGCCGGCACGGAAATACTGAAAATTATTCTGGTTTAAAGGTCTCCAATTATCACTAAATCGCCAGATTCAATTGGTCGTTCGTTTCTTGATTCAAGCATATACTTTTAAATATAAATCACCTTAACAAATTTGACCCGTCCCAAAAGACATTTCAGCTGTCTGGCGAAAATCTATTTATAACTCACCTTCTGATTGGTTGACAATCCACCCCAGTTATTGCGTCATCTCTTGAACTTGCCTGGACGTGTTTATTTCAGCTACGGGTTTGGGGAAAACCCGGATGTTCTATTTTTAGCTCTTCATTTCCGGATCTGTCTGGGGGAAAACCCCAGAAAATCCATTTATAACTAGCCTTCTGATTGATCGACGCTGCCCATTGATTGCGTCTTCTTTTGAACTTGCCTGGACATGTGGACCTGTTTATTTAGCTACGGATTTGGGGAAAACCTGGGTGTTCTAATTATAGCTACCTATTTTCGGACTATTATGGGGAAAGTCAAATAATCTGTTTACAACTCGCCTTCTGATTGGATGACACTCCCCCCCCTTATTGCGTCATCCCTTGTACTTGTCTAAACGTGTTTATTTCAGCTACTGGTTTGGGGAAAACCCAGGTGTTCTATTTGTGGCTATCAATTTCCGGATCTGTCTGGGGAAAACCCCGGAAAATCTATTTCTAAGTCGCTACGATCCCCCAATTATTGCGTCATCTCATGAACTTGCCTGAACGTGTGAACCTGTTTATTTTTACTACGAGTCTGGGGAAAACCCTAGATGTTCTATTTATAGTTCTCTATTTATGGACTATTATGGGGAAAGACAAAATAATCTATTTATAACTCGCTACGCTCCCCCGCTTATTGCGTCATCTCTTGAACTTGCCTGAATGTGTGGACTTGTTTATTTTTACTACGGGTATGGGGAAACCCGAGATGATCTATTTATAGTTCTCTATTTATGGACTATTATGGGGAAAGACTAAATAATCTATTTATAACTTGCTACGCTCCCCCACTTATTGCGTCATCTCTTGAACTTGCCTGAATGTGTGGACTTGTTTATTTTTACTATGGGTCTGGGGAAAACCCAGATGTTCTATTTTTAGCTCTCTATTTATAGACATTTGAGTAACTGATGGGTAGAGATAAACATTCTCCCTGTATATAAGTCCAGGTTCTAAGCCCGATAAATCATCAGTCTGTTCGATAACTAGTGCATAATGGAGATACCGTGTGACCCCGATTCTATGTGGGAGAGTTACGATGAACCGACAGGATATGAGCTTCATTCTGGTCGGTTCATCCTCATACACTTACCAACAGACATTATGGGTAGGTCAAAGTGTATGTTCGAATATTATAGACATTATTCTAGAAGAACCAACATGGTGTGACGTGACAAGAGAAGTTCGTTACTTCAGACCACGGAACATTGTCAACCATGGCGAAGTAACTGAGCTGCCGATATCCTTAGGATTTAGAACGGATCCAAATTCACGTGGTGTCCGCATACAGTGCAGTGATCTATCACTTGTTCGACCTACCATGGATATCTTCAAGGATGTTTTCGAAGACTCCAACTTTATACAGTTTGCCGATATGACAACTTCAGGTATTTGGCTGCATCCGTGTACCAGGCGATTGTACTGGAAAACAGATGAAATCCATAGATTCAAACACGAGGTCTCAGCTGGATCACAATCTGAACTGTATGACTCCGTTCTTTTGCCTCGTGGCCAATTTCATGTAAATACTGTAAAAAGCTATTGTTTTTATGAGGTGATAGTAGACCATCTGAATATCAAAGACACGTTCTTGAACCTTTTGCTATTTACGAAATGGCAAAAAATTAGAGCTCTCTTAAATGTTGAGTGTTTAGATATAAACGGGCAATGTATAAATCAGTGTTGGTTTAGTGAATTGTGTATGAAATGCAAGAAATTTATGAGTGATGTTAATTTGTGTTTGAAAAATACTGGCTTTATTTTTAATCAACCAGCTGAGGGTGATGAGTATATTGACCTGTTGTCGTGTTTCAGTTCACATTCATTTCAACATGTATATTTTACAATAGAGAAAGCTATGATGACTGTTTTAATAGCTACTAAACTAGCTATGTCAAGCCCGCCATTGATCGTAAACTTAGCTCGTCGCGAATACGGAAAATGGGGGAAATTCATGTTTCGACGGTTAGTTCGTCGTGAATCCGGTCGAAAACTTAAGTTAAGGAAGGCCCCTCTGAAATTGTCTCCCTTTCCAATGAAATATCGTGGATTTTTTAATGCTTAGATTAGTGGGCTTTTGTAGTGTTAAAATAAAAGTAAAGTTTTTTCATCATGTACTCTATGTCTTGCTGACGGTCTTCTGAACAAAAGGCATAACTGTGGCAAAAATAACACACGGACACATGATTCATCTGATGATGTTTACATTTCACGGCTAGACAGTCAATATAAGTCGGGTGGATGTTACTGTGATTATGACAAGAGGTATGTAAACAAGGGGCACACTCGCCAAGATCTGGTTTGACTGAACTCACATTACATTTATTTGGAGAAACTATAGCCTCGCAAAAACGACATGTATAACTTTCTTGATTCATTCTTGAACACTTACTAAAGTGACACAATCCACAAAGCATCCTTTCATCACCTCAACTCTCGGGCTAGCATAAAAAAACCTTAAATCACTCACCATGAATCAAAACCTTAAAGCACTCCTCACAGCCAATCCCGTGCGGTTTCGCTTACCCGGCCAAAAATCCGGACCATCGCATGGTCGGATGTAGGCTGCCGGATTCGTATATCTGCGTGCAGTGTTCTCGGCCGGAGGTCGCCTGTCCCGGCCAGATATGTTTGCCGTGATTGGTGCATTGTCATCATAGGAAATCTCCTTTATGCTACTTCCTACCAAAATTACTCAAAGCACTTATCACAGGTGTCCACTTAAATCATTCGTCACAGGAGCCTCCTTAAAGCATTCGTCATACCTAATCACGTGCTCGGGGGATTCTCGACCCCACCGCGCGCTCCGGAGGAAGCTGCCGGGTTCCCTATATCCGAGTGCTGCGTTCTCGCCCGCACCCCTCCCGAAATCTGGACTACTGCACACTCGGGCGGAAGCTGCCGGATCCGCACGCGGCATTCTCGGCTGGAGGTCACCCGACCCGCCCAGAAGATGCGTTTGCCGTGTTTGGCGGAAATCCGGACTACCGCACGCGCTCGGACGGAGGCGGCCGGATCCCGCGTGTGCCCAGCCGGGGCTATGGGCGGAGGGGCAGGGATAGGGAAGCGCCTTGGCTTGGTAACAGACGGACGGACGGACATAGGGAAATGTGCCCGTATCTTAGAGCCTATAATCTACTCTTGAGAATGAGCCGTTTCTTGTCGTGCTTTATGAAAAGATTTTCTAGTCGTCTATTATATAGAGACAGTCGTAAGTTGCGCTTGCCATCTAAGGAGTCATTACGTTAAGAACTATCGTGTGTTTTGAGCTTGTTATAATGACAGTCGTAAGTTTCAAACTTGCCAGAGTGACATAAATGCCATTATGAAGTCCTGATTTTCACTCTGTGGCGCTGAAAACAGGCTGATTTTCGAAAATTTTGACTGCGGCGCGATGTTTCAAGATTATCCTACCTGGTGCTGTGCAAAAATCTCCTTATCTTAAAATGAAACAGGCACAACCGCCTGATGATTGCACTATTTTTTGTGTAGTCTAAATTCAAAGTGGAAGTAGAACAACGTACCAACTTCCGGGAAAATATCCCACTCCGTTTCCGAGTTATCGGGGCACTGACAGATATGCAGATATGCTAATTAACAGAGGCGAAAGCCTTTTTACTGCAGACAAGCCAAGGATTGAAAAAATTTCGCTTGCGGCGCTCACTTTACTTTGTCTTGAGTAGATATGTATGGAACTGGTACCAAGGCTTGTCTTCTCTCCAGAGAAACTTGATATGAACGGCATCGTCTAATTCCTGTTACTTATTTGTTTATTATTTATTACTACAATGGCATTTTCCGTAAAGTTTTGAACATATAATTTTAATATTTCTTGAGCCTGCTGGTGCTGTGTTTTTAGCCAGTCTTATATTTTGAAGACCTCACCCCCCCCCCCCCCCCCCCCCATTCCCAAGCCCATCGAACCGCCTCTGCTTGCCAGAACAGCAAAAGCTAAGTAACAGGCAACAAGAATAAAATAAATAAACACACAGTAATAGTTAACAACATTTGAATAATTTACCATCGATAATGATAACTTAACACACATTAATAAGCTTCGACAAGGGAGAGTTTCAGCACTTGCCTGCGCTTCCATTACAGAACGGGAAATTCTGGGAAAATTCGGGAAAATTTTGGGGTTCGGAGGGATTCGAGGTCTCTAGCCCGAGCTGCAGACAACTCAACCTCAATGCAAGCAGGTGCTAGGAAAAACAGGAAATAGGACCGCTTCTGCCGTAAACCAACCTGGGTCCTAAAAGGTTAGTGGTCTTGGAAGCGCGTCTGGTCAAACATTTGTCAGGTCAGTTTTGTTTCAGCCACAGGAGCCAACGAACAACACAGACTGGAGTGTCTCTTCGGTGAGGAACACTCTCGCCCCTCGACTATCCCTGTAGTCTCTCTGGTTTTGAGTGATGATTTACAGTTTATATGACAGACAGCGAGACAATCGGACAGCTTTCCAATAGAGTTGCGTATTGGTAAAGGCTCTCAGAGCTTCAATAGCTTCTTAGAGATCGGCAAAGGTGTGCAAAAGAGCAAAATGGTCGAAGTACCATCGAAACAAGAGAAAACTAAAAGCTAATCTTTCTCTCTTCTTGGATGGGGAGGGAGGTTGTGGTACAACTGATCAAACGATGAGACTATCGACACCCCACACCGCTCGAGGCGATCAGATGAATACAGCCGCCAGGGGAGAAGTGGAATGACAGTCGACAGACCAGTAGAGTCAGAGAGTCACATTATATGCTTTTGTGATTAGGCTAGTGTGTAAATAAAGACTGTGTTACGGAGCCTCTAATCCCGAACAGGCACAAATGAACTGAATAAACGGCAAGCGTGAAATGTTACTGACTGTTAGAGAAATCTGTAACTAAGTGTGAGAACGGTTGAAGCCGACGGGCGACTTAATGCTTGAAACGGCTAAAGTAAACTTGAATGTCTTGTTAAGTAAGTCGGTTCAGGGAGTTGACCGACTGCATAATTTTCTTACTAAAATCAATCGTTAAATTATCATGTCTGTTCTTTGACGGTTCGCGCCGTAAACTTTATAGCGCATGGTGGATTGATTCAATTAGATCGTGTAATTCAGACGTAAGAACGGGGTGCCAGGCAGCAGAAGCGTATTCTGTGCCCAAGCATATTATGATGAATACCTTCAAGAAGTCAAACTGGCAGTTAAGAGCTCCTTCGATGTCAAAGTCCTGAACGGTAAACTCGATGCGGGAGCCGTAGTCGGCCTTTATCTGCCAAACGCAGTCGACGGCCACAGGGTAGATTTCAGGGTAGTTGGGAGACTGCAGGAACCCGAATCCTTTGGTGAGTATACCACCACAGCCTGCAAGAAATAAAACGGTTCAAGATTCCTTCTCAGGTTGACGGGGAAGAAGGCACCGGAAGACGTTGAAGTTTATAGTCAAGCAATAATACGTCAGCGATATTTCGGCCCGTCTTTGCAAGGGTCTTCGCAAGGCTGTCGAACGTCAGGGACAACGTTGGGGAAGAAACAAACCTTTAAGGTTCTTTAGCTGACATTTTATCCATTGCTTAAATATGTGGTTCCCAGTCAGCTTGGGCTCAAAGAGTATTTAATGGGAGCACATAAACTCTATTTTTAAGACGATACAGGAAATTCCTTTTTTAGTTCCATTTGTAAACTGACTGTAGGCGTTTGGAAAGGATCTAACAATTATAAACAAAATGAAAATTACAAACTGCATATATTACTATTTTGCTTATCATGTCCACATGTTACTTCCGACAAATATGTCCAATGTTACTTCCGACTTAGGAAAAACGAATTATATGTTATGAAGAGCGTTAAGGAGCTGGTATAAAATGGAAGCTGGTTAGGGTTGAAAGTTCAAATGACACAGAAAATATCTGACTTAATGACGAGGTCAAAGGTAAGAGACAAAAGTACCAAAAATAAGCAAGAATTGTCATATTGTGTACATTGTCGAAAGAGACGCGAGATGAAAGTATCTATATAAAAGTGGGAATGAGTAGATGGCGTCAGCGTTTCATACCGTAATATCTGTCCGCTTAGGTTGGAGATTTTAAAGTAACGAAAGGGGCATCAGCCACAACAGTTCCTCACTCTGAAATCATTTCAGGTTTTGTTGACCAAATGAATTACGACGTCGTGGCTGTAACGCGTCACAACCCAAACACGCACAGATCTGTGATCCTTGTCGTCTTCAACAATTTATCCAATGGACCGAAATTCCTTGCCCCCTTGAAACTGCAGGGGCATGTTGACCAAGTGGTGTTCGAGTGTCGGATCAAACATAAACATGACCGGTAAGTTACTATTATTATTATTTATTGGAATCCTTCAAAACTGACAACGGATCTTAAAACAGTTCTCAAAACAGTTTCTTTTACAAAAATGTTTCACAGAAAATGTTACAAACTAGCCATTAAGCTGAAACTCTTTTTGTAAAAACGTTGAAGTGGGCAGATTTTTTTTTTTTTTTTCAAGATATAGACCTTCAATTAAACCGAAAAAGAGTCATTTTAAGCCTTCATGACCATATCGTAGAAGAGGAGAGCCAATAGAAATCGGCGACGCAAGTTCGTTAGAAAAAAAGACCAGGGTAACGTTTTTGTTTGAAGAGTTTTCCAGTTGCAAAATCGAACGAAAATAAATTTCCTTTTCTAGCATTATATGTATTACGTTGCCTTTACTCTTACAGGTACCCCACAGTCCACTATCTTTCAACCTGATCTGACGATGTGTGCCTTTTCTAAAGCTAAGAAAGTAAAGCTGGGCAAACGGAATCCGTGTCATTTGCAACGTATTTCACAAAAAGAGGGGTATTTTACTTTACAGTGTAAGGAAAAAATAACAATATTACTAAGTTTACCGGCCGATAGTCTACCTTTGGGAACCGGAAGAGGTATAGGTAGTATAAATGGGAGAACTGGTCCTTAATTCTGCCCTATGCGTGGAGATATGAATGAAGATGGTTTCCATCTGATGTGTACATATTGCAAGCTGAATAAGTTGAGGCATGAGATTTTTGGAGAGACAGTATTTGATGAGGAACGGACGGCGAGAGTCATGAAGAGTGCTTTTTTGCGGTGATCAAGTGTGGGAAGATTCCTCAAGCTGGCATTGAGATATCGTGAAAATTTGCATGCAGGCATCTGTTAATCTGTTTTGGAGTTATGGGGCTTACCATTTGGTCTGGTCTTTTGTCATATGTTTGTACTTGGTCTTTGAGTTACGGGAAAAGGCGGGGGACCCAGGGTCCAATTTTTTCTTAACGAGCCGCCTATTCCCGTAACTTAGAAAACACACTTAATTTTAATATTGAAGTTCTAACTAGGAATACATTCCTAGTTATTCTTTCCGGATTGATAGCACAGATACCCTTTAAAGCACGCATGGTCACCTGACATGTTGCCTATGCATTCACTTCAACTGGGTAAATAAAATAACATACCGAAGAGATATTTTAAACAAGTTCTTCGGTATAGTAGTTACTAGTTTTCACTGCGTAGAGTGGAGCGTGGCTAGCAAACACTGAAAAAATAGACAGCATGTTCCCTCTAGACATTCATCTGATATCCCTAACAAGCGTCCTTCGAAAACCTTCTTAATTTAAGTCTAATTCTTTACGTTACTATTTTTCTTTCAATTTTTCACCCCCAATTGGCTTGATTATGCTTTCCTGGACACAACCGCTGGTCATTTGAATTGGTCCTGCAAGCCAAGACAATGCTTTTTTCTTGTTAATTCAGCTGTTTCGTCGGACAGACGAGTGACACTCTGGGGAAGCAGAAAGTCGACCCAAAACGAAGTGAGGTTCAAAAAAGGAGGTCGAAATAACCTAATAAAGGTTGCGTGTTGAATACAAAAAACACAGGTAAGACAGGGGTAACCCAGTTTTATGCACGACCAGGACTTAAGAGCAGGAATGATAGTGGTCTGGCGGTTTTTTTGTTTTTTTTTTCATTTGCAGAAGTATTGGTTGGGGTTAGAGTTTTATGTGTAGACATGACGATTTGTGGACACAAATAATGTATATATTTTTATTAAAATAAGAATAAACAAGTATTGCAAGCAGAAATGATACAAAATGGATTGCAAATTTTAAATTTAAACAAATTAGTGGAGTAGCCTAGTTGAAATGTAGAAGACTGAATTTGTAAGTTTAAAGTTCAATGGGCACATCAAACTACCCGATCCCTCGGTCTTTTTTGAAATAGATATCATATCACAACAAGACCAAAGGTGTCGATAGGATCCCAAAAATTCGGTCTTGTCTTCGCCAGGCTAATCATCAGAGAAAACCGAGTTCAGATATTCTATCTACCTGCTTCCTTCCTGCTTAACTACTGCCAAATTTGCGGTTTCGCCCGAATTCCGAGCGAACTACTAGTCCAGCAAAAAAAGAAAAATTCAGAAACGAAGCCGTGTATCTCCTTATCCCTATAAAGAAATCTAATCAACTTTAAATAAAATTTTGACTTAAAAAAAAGGCGGGTACAACCGGATTCCGGACTAATTATATGTCCGTGTAAAAAATGATCATTATATACAGACTCAGCGTCTCTTCTTACCCCTAAATATATCATCTAATCAACTTCAGATAAAGCTTTTACTTTTAACATATTTTCCGGTTTTGGCCGGATTACAGGCGAACTAGTTGTCCGGCGAGAAAATGGTTTTCACCATCGGTCTCAGCATGTCTTCTTATCCATAAATCAAGCATTTAATCAACTTCAAAGGAAACTGTTACTTTTAACCAACTTTCCGGTTTTGGCCGGATTCCGGACGAACTGCTTGTCCGGCGACAAAATGATTTTCACCTCATGCTCAGCATGTCTTCTTACCCCTAAATCAAACATTTAATCAACTTCAAATAAAACTTTTACTTTTAACCAACTTTCCGGTTTTTGCCAGATTCCGGACGAACTACTCGTCCAGCGAGAAAATGGTTTTGACCATCGTGCTCAGCATCTTTTCTTACCCCTAAATCAAACATTTAATCAACTTCAAATGAAACTTTTACTTTTAACAAACTTTCCGGTTTTTGCCAGATTCCGGACGAACTACTGGTTCGGCGAGAAAATGATTGTCACCATCGTGCTCAGCATGTCTTCTTACCCCTATAATCGACTATCACATTAGCTGTTTAAAATATTTTGTTTGTCCCTTAAATTGAACCCCCTCCCCCACCCCCAAATATAGGGCTACAGAGCCCATCTACGAACTCGACCTTACCCTTGACCCAAACAATCCGCATACCAAGTTTCATCAAAATATCTCATTCCCTTCGAGAATTATCGTGCTTACAGACGGACGGACGGACGGACAGACGGACAACTTTTGCGATGTCATAGGTATCCCTCCACTTACGTTTTGGGATCCCAAAAAGAACAATACAGAAGCGAATTCAGCGTATCTCCTTATCCCTATAAAGAACATATAATAACTTACAAATAAACTTTAATTTATAAGATTTCCGGTTTCAACCGGATTCCGGACGAATTATATGTCTAGGTTTCTTAGCCCTAAATCTGTCATCTAATCAACTTCAAATAAAACTTTCGCTCTTAACAAACTTTCCGGTTTGGCCGCCGGGCGAACTAGTTGTCCGACGAGAAAAAGGTTTTCATCATCGTGTTCAGCATACCTTCTTACCCCATAATCGAACATCTAATCAACTTTTAATTCTAACCAACTTTCCGTTTTTTGCTGGATTCCAGACAAACTACTCATCCGGCAAGAAAATGGTTTCCACCATCGTGTTCAGCATGTCTCCTTAACCCATAATCGACTTTCACATTAGCTGTTTAAAAATAAATATTCTTTGAGCCCAAGCTGACTTTGAAACATATATTCAAACAATTTTTACAAGGGATATACGTCAGCTACGATTCTTCATCAGCGATATTGATATTGACAGCCTGAAGATATTGGCAGCCTGACGAGGACCCTTGCCAAGAAGAGACAAAATATCGCTGATGAAGGATCGTAGCTGACGCATATCCGTTGTAAACATTTTTTGAATGTATGTTTAAAAATACTTTGTTTGTCCCTTAATTTGAACCCCCACCCCTAAATGTAGGGCTACAGAGCCCATCTACGAATCTGATCTTACCCTTGACCCAAAGAATCCTCACGCCAAGTTCCATCAAAATATCTGATTCCCTTCGAGAGTTATCGTGCTGATACGACAGACGGACGGACAGGCGGACAACTTTCGCGATGTCACAGGTATCACTACACTTACCTTTTGGGATCCCAAAAACAAGCTGCCTTTCCAGTTAAACTTTAAAATCTCTGCGTGACGGAGGGAACAAGTACATTGGCGATAGTTAGCAAGTCTCTCGCGGTAGGGTAGATCGCGCAAGTCTGGTAGGAATATATTTGGATTCTCTCGTGAAAGTACAATACAATGAAATTTTACAATGTGTCCGACAACGCGCAGAGTGCATGAGCTAAGAACAGAGCCTCGTTTTTGTTGCAATAGCGCTGCCGCATCGCTGCTGCAGCACTTCTTTGCTTTTGCACTATATGCGTTTTAGGATTCACTTTCTTCTTGGTTGAAGCGGCAGCGCTGCAACACCTTGCAGGGAAGCACGGAATTGGTCGGGGGAGCAAGTCCGTGATTCTCGAGAAGCGCTGCCGTCTTCCTCGGAAGCACTGCAGTACAAACACGGATGTAGAAAGAATCAGTCCGGAACCGGCCGAGAAGTGGACCTGCAGCATGCAACAAAAACGAGGCTCAGAATGCACATATGCTTACCATGAACTTCCCATTCTAGTCGAAATCCTGTCCCAGAGGTTGAGGAATCAGTTTCGAACTGAATCTGGAGTCTGTCACTACGCGAGGATATAGGCAGAGGAATCTGTGGTCCACAAAAATGGCCAACAACAGTCTGGTTTGCGCCAGCTACGCCATCTCGGATCTAGAAATAAACAAACTAGACTGTTGGAAGCTTCATAAACAAAAACACAAGAGCTGCGTTTTCAGCAATTAGCGCGTTTAACTCAAATCCCAACACGTTGCGCTGTCACCCAATTCAGCCCCCGTGTTTTGCATAATGTTGAAGTTAAGATACTGACATTTAGAAATGTTAACAAAAAGGACAATCGGGTGACTGACTGGTCAACTGACCCACAGAAAGCGTCTCCGGAGAGCTGCAGTGAAGCCCAATGCGCATCAATTTAGCTTAGCATCAAGGAGTGATTCAACAGGATCAAAAGTCCTTATTTCACTTCAAGCTGTGATTTATTGTAATTCAAGGTAATGTGTTTTCCAGGTCTGAACTGAACCCGGAAAACACTGGAAGAGTTGAACGGGAAGGGGGGAACCCGGCACAGGATTTGATACTCTACCGAGTCCGTTTGTGTTTGGATTCTGTGTTGAACTCGACAGAAACACAGGAGCTAAAAACGCTTGAAGCCACGAACACGGAACCCGTTCTCGGATTTGCACTAGATGCGTTCCGTAAAAACGACTTGTCACGAACACGCGTTGAGAATCGCGAGCCTGAAAACGCAACTAAGGATGCCCGGTTTCAACAGACAATCCTCGGCAGAAACACTTGGGATGTAATCTGTTCTCGCGACAAATCTTATGTTTCAATTTCAGTTTATTTCAAAGCCTCAATAAAAGTTGTTGCTTAGGGCCAAATGGCGTGTTGTCTACGTCGAGATACATGATATTAAAGCAATAATATGTCAGTCAGAACAATAGAATAAATAGTTCAGACTGAAATGGTCTAACACAACATCATAAACGAAAAAAATCCAGAAGACAGACTAAAACCCAATGTGACATGTTATACATAACAAGGATTGCCAGGAAGAGCCAAAAAACGGCAAAAAAGAATTTGCGCTGACTTTTTTGTTTGTTATGATATCAGAAAATTGTTGACAAAATTGTTAACAAGTTAATTTTCCACCTTGAGCCTGAAGAGGACCCTTGCCAAGAAGGGCCGAAATACAGCTCTAAAAGAACGTAGCTGACGTATCCGTTTTGCATTGTCAAATACTTCGGTTTTGTTATCGTTATGTTGATTCCGTGATCGAATTGAGTCCTTGTTTGACCTAGCGTGTCGAAAGTGGGTAATCTAGACCTAAAAAGGACTTGTCATACATATAATGCCAACGCAACCTACTCCAGTAGTCACTCCATTTATCCCTAAGCCAATCACGAACGCAATACGGGATATTCCCTCCCCCCCCCCCTCCTCTTAACGACAACTCAATGATTTTCACACTTCCCTAGCTTCGCTATTTTCAATGAGTAACGGTTAGGAGAAGCTTGATCGTCAGAACAGCTGGTTGTGTAAATATTTTCTTGATTTGCAGAAGTCAATGGGCTTGAAGAAAGGCTTAAAATAGCAAAAGCAGTGGATATTTTTTAAAAGCAGTGCCTGATTTTAAATTATTCTACTATTTTGGAGTAATATTTGACACTGCAAAACGGATACGCCAGCAACATTTTATAAGAGCTATATTTCGGTCCTTCTTGACAAGGGTCCTCTTCAGGCTCAAGCTAAAAATGAAACTGAACCAGCTTGAGCTGAAGAGGACCCTCTTCAAGAAGGGCCGAAATATAGCTCTGATAAAATGTAGTTGACGTATCCTTTTTCCAGTGTCAAATATGATTCGCAGTCAGCTTCGGCTTAAGTAATCTTTATTTTATAATAGAGGAATATAACAGTAATTAGTGCGAGATGTGCTTAAAAATCCGATAATGCTTCTGAATCGATGCAAATTTGGTCAGTTCCTTCTACGAAGTGACAAACATATGGCCATACTACCACCGGTCATGTGGAATCGAGTTGACACTAGGTCTAAAACAAAGAAAAACTGGTACCGCCTACCACACGAACAAATCGTTTTTTAAACACGTTCGTTCCGTATTACACGTCAGTGTTTAATAAGTGCTGAAGTTTCTGTTCTTATTTGTGTCCTCTTTTAATTTGTAAGCCCAAGCGCCATTTAGTTGAGTTCTCTTCTTGACTAAGATAGCTTGAGTAAATAAATGATTCTGATTCTGATCGACTCCTTTAAGACCAGAGTCAATCTAAGAGGCCGAGAATGACAAAAAAAAATGGACTTCCTTACCTCTAGATAATCATGGATGCAGATGTCTGACATTTCGGACGATTCCACTTCAAAATGTGAGAAGGTCAAGTTGATCTTATTTCCAAGTGGGGCGAGTACGTTCCAAGTGCAGTTCTTTCCATGAGGGTAGGGGTAGGGGAAGTTGGGACTTTCAATGACACCAGCAAGACCCGAAATATCGATGTTGCAATCTGAAATCATTGACATCACTAGTACAAGGTCACTAAGTTGTGTGTGGTTATTTGCTGAAAGCATAGTTTTAAACAAATTTTCATTAAATGTATTTTCGCGTAAACAATCTTTCCCTACAAGTTCGAGAAAAAATACTTATTCGTATCCTCAAATAATGTATAAAACGGATACGGCAGGTACGATATGTTTATATATTTTATATTTTACATATTGTTATATGTTTCAAGGTCAGCATGGGCTCCAGGAATATTTAAATACTTATTCGCTAAAGTCTTCACAACGCATACTCTCTGTCCGTGTTTTTAGACTACCATAATCTAGGTAATTTATAGAAGGCAAGCACCGCGTGGTTCAAACAATACTTGGCATACACTGTCGGTGCGATACAGGATAAATCTGGATACATAATTTACTTTGAACGTGTCCGAAAGCTTTTTGGTGCTGTAAATGCAGCATTAATGCTGCATTTTCTTTCTTTGTTTTAGTCCGAAAGCTGTTACCTATTTTTCTTCTCTGACACTTCTAGAATACCAAAATTTAAGTCAGGAAGAAGAAGAAGAAAAAAGAATTGGCTGTTTAAAGCTGACAAAATGGATCAGTTACTGATATCCAACCTTCTTATCTTCTTGATCTTTCCTTTCTTCATTGGCCATGATCGCCAGTTGTCTTAGAATTTGGAATGTTTGCCGAATTGTCAGTTGTTTTGAATTTGTTATATTTGCCGCCGAAAATACTGAGAGAATCGCCGTACTCCCCAGTTTCTCATTGAAAATTCAGCATAAAATTTAGCATTCTTGCTGAATTTTTCGATGAATTTTATGCTGAATTAATGCTGCATTAATTGAGCGAAAATTTAAGTCGGAAAGCGAAATGCTGTATAAAATGCTGAATTAATTCAGCATTTTCGTTCGTTTCGGAGCTTTCGGACACGTCCTTTATAAGTCGACTATCATGTCGTTTGTTAAAGAATCAAGTTGTGATCATCGAAGTTATCGTTGGTGTGGCAGGATTTTTGTTTAGGTACACTACAGAAAGGAATTTCACCTACTGGCTGCAGGGTTAGGGATCGATTAAAAAGGGGAACGGAACGTTGTGTCTTCGGATACAAGCAGACAGCTGTTATCCCAAAAACTGCTCAACGGTAGTTTAATTCGCACAGTTTCTTTTTAAGAACGAAAGGGAGCAATACAGTTGGCCTAATACGTCCCGACGTCGCTGCTTACGGGGAGTCAGACATCAGGAGAGCCTCAGAGCATGACCAACTGATGAGCATGAACGCCCCTTGTGGCTATACCTCCATACAGCGATGCGCAATGCAGGGAGTTGGCCTAAGACGTCCCGACGTCAGTTGCGATTTTGATCGAAGTTTGAAGTTACCTTCAAACTTAAAGGTCTCTACTTAAATACCGTTTTTGGTCGCCGGTCGCAGTTTCTTTGTCCTTCGAAGTTCGAACTCTGACCGTCGAACTTCGTGAGCTAGCAAGTTCAAAGTTTGCATCGTCGAAGAAACGTCGACCGGGCAAGGATCGCCGGAGTAGTAAACACACTAATTAAGCAAACGGTGAACTTCGACGGCGTTCGAAAACGGAAATTAAGCAACCGGCTAAGCGAACGGCGAACAAAACTTCGATCAAAAACGTAACTGTCGCTACTTACGGAGAGGGGTGGTTCCCAAAATCACCACGACCTTATTGCCCACTCTCACAATGCCCACGCTCAGAATGCCCACGATTAAAATACAGACGGTTCAAAATGCCCACGATCAAATTGCCCACGAACAAAATGCCCACGACTCAAAATGCCCACTACCACGAAATGCCGGCGGCCTAAAATGCCGACAGTTCAAAGTGGTCACAGGGGAGGCTAATATCGTCCTAGTTTACAATGCCGACGAAAACCTTAAATCAACGTGATAATGACGGACCTCGGACCACGAACCACGCTGAGGCCTGGCACCGAGTCTTCAACAGACGAATTTATAGCCCGACCACATTTATTTCGACTTCTGCGACTTCGACTTCCAAGACGAGATGGAATCAGACATCCTCCAGATCGGTGCTGGAGCCGACTTCAGACGAAGGAACCGAAGAATGGTCCGGAAAGACCAGCAAATTCAAGCACTTAAAGAGAAGTTCCAAGGGGGCTCAGTATCAGTCAGAAGCTTCCTCAAGAAAGCACAGCGCTTTTGTAGCATCTAAGCACGACGCAACATGCTACAAATGTTTCTTGTAAATAATAATAAACCAGTGTTATATTTACAATTGAGATTATACAAGTTCATCAAATGGTTATCGTCATTCTGATACTCAGTCTACTCCTTCCGTCACTCAATCACGCCTAATTACGGACTAAAAACCTCAAATTATCCAATCGTGGGCATTTTGAGTCGTGGGCATTTTGAGTCGTGGGCATTTCGAGTCGTGGGCATTTTGAGCCGTGGGCAGTTTGAGTTGTTGGCATTTTTAGTGGGCATTTTGAGTCGTGGGCATTTTGAGTTGTGGGCATTTCGAGTCGTGGGCATTTTGAGTCGTGGGCATTTTCAGCCGTGGGCATTTTGAATTGTTGGCATTTTTAGTGGGCATTTAGAGTCGTGGGCATTATGATCGTGGGCATTTTGAGTGTTAGCTAGGGAGAGTCAGACATCAGGAGAGCCTCAGAGCACGGCCAATTAATTAGCATAAGCGCCCCTTGTGGCTATACCTCCATACAGCGATGCGCAATGCAGGGAGTTACACAATTAGAGGCCAGAGCAAAAGGCGGAAAAACATTTCATGCATAAGGCGTATTCTCGCCGTTCCTCGAGGACTCCTCGGGGAATCGAAGGGAACAGCAAGAATAGAGAGTCACTCCAAGCAGACTCCGCGTACAGAAACAGCGAGAACACGGGGAGTGATCCAAAATGGATTTTGTTCGAAAAAAAAAAATATGTAAATATGTGAAACAAGTCTGGATCAACTTTATTTTTTGTTTTCTTTATCCTGATTGTGTTTGTTTAATTTTACATTGCACCAACGCCAGCAAAAATTGATTCCCCTCCGAATCTGAGAGGGAGTCCTTTTTAATGATGGTGATGATAATCGGAGCTCTCCCCGGCCGTGGTGACTCGCGAGAATACGGGGAGTGAGTCCCTCGGACAAACAAAAACGCAGGGACTCCTCAAAAGGAGTCCTCGGGGAACGGCGAGAATACGCCTATAGGCATATGCGTTCAAAATGAAACAGGCCTACATTAGGGATTTGTGGAAGACTCTTAGCGCAGCGCTCCCATCGTTGTGCGTTGCTCCGAGACGAACACTGGTAACCGTTTTGCCCTACCCTACCGACTCGTCAGCCCAATTTTTTGGGCAATTGCTACAAATCTTTCTCGAAAGTACACTGTCAGAAGTTTCATAACAGATAACACTAGAGGCGTATTCTCACCGTTCCCCGAGGACTCCACTTGAGGAGTCCCCGCGTTTTTATTTGTCCCGGGGACTGACTCCCCGTATTCTTGCGACTCCCCACGGGCGAGGAATGCTCCGATTATCATCACCATCATCAAAAAGGACTCCCTTTCAGATTCGGAGGGGAATCAATTTTTGCTGGTGTTGGTGTATTGTAAAGTTAAATAAAAACAGTCAGAATAAGCAAAACCTAAAATAAATTGGATTCAGACTGATTTCCTCAACTGCACTGTCAGAAGTTTCATAACAGATTGCGCATAACACTTTCAAGAATAACACCTTTTCAATTAGAAATAAAGTGTTATGACCAATTAAGTGTATACCATTTCGTGCCAAGATCTCCAACAACACCTTCAATAGGTAAAAATACTACACTGTCAGAAGTTATATAACGACAACAGACGGATGCGCGGTTTCAACAGATAACACTTTGGGATGTTATCTGTTATGATTCTTTCGTTCCCGTTTGAATTTTTACCAATTGATGGTGTTGTTGGAAATCTAGGCACGAAATAGTGTAAACTTAATTGGTAATAACACTTTATTTCTAAGTGAAAAGGTGTTATTCTTGAAAGTGTTATACGCTATCTGTTATGAAACTTCTGACAGTGTGCATATTAAAATCCATTTTGGAAGCATCCCCCGTGTTCTCGCTGTTTCTGTACGCGGAGTCCGCGTGGAGCGACTCCCTCTATTCTCGTTGTTCTCTTCGATTCCCCGAGGAGTCCTCGGGGAACGGCGAGAATACGCCTTAGGATGCGTGGTTTCAACAGATAATACTTTGGATGGTGTCTGCTGTGTTTCAAAACGTTATGCATAATAAGTGTTACCATCAGGAAGAGTAAAAAAACCACCAAAAAGCATCTGCTGAGTTTTCCGACATCATGACGATACAGAATAAAGTCAGTAGATGCTTTTGGCTGTTTTTTGGCTCTTCCTAGCAAAGCTTCTTATGCTTAACATTTCATGCATAACGTTTTCAAACACAACAGATAACATCCCAAGTGTTATCTGTTACATATTGTCTGTTGAAACCGCATATCCTTATGTTATCTATTATGGAACTTCTGACACAGTACTCTATTGACTTTTCATGTATTTTATATATATTTCGAATGTTGACCTCTTCTATAGCTTAAGGTAGTTGTTATTAAAGTTGATTGATTGATTAACCCAATGGTTGGAGGTCTGCTTTATAGCACAGCTCTTCCTAGAAGTGGCGTTTTTATGATAAAGTGGCCCGGAAAAACTGTATGGGGCTTCTCTTGTTACAGCTTGCCGGCTTTGACCGGGCTTCGCGCAAAACACTGTTTAGTCAGGGAAAAAAATTCAAAAGAAATGCGCGCCGTGGTTAAATGCTGCATTAACGCGGAGGAATCAGGCATGTCCCGTTTGTGGGAGGACGTCTAAAGAGAAAAGAAAAGATATTGTCTGGCAACCCAGGAAAGTCTCAGCTACACACACTACGAATTTGTCGTCGGGTAGCACTCAAAAGCGAAAACTTCAAATAAAGTGATTCAAACGGGTTTTTAAGTGATTCAAACAGTGGAAAGAAAGAGGGGTCCTATTAGACCCTACCCATTTTCGGTGAGCTACCCGTATGGTTAGGTATCCTCCTGGAATCTGGATATCTTTTGCATGGGGCAGATTTCTCTTGTATTCCATTTTAGGTCTGTTTCAGTTTCAGTTCAGTTCGTTTGTTTGTTTTTTTTGGTATGGTTTTATGACTGAAATAAAAAAAAAATAAAAAATAAGATTCAGAACCCTTGGGGAGAGCGCGTCCTCGACAGAAACGAATGCCGATGGAAAAGGGAACTCTGAACTTACTTGTATCATGACGAGCCATAAATCCTCTGCCTGCTCGAGCCGACCCAACTGAAACGTATTTTAGATGGAGGCTCCTCCCAGTGGCTAAAACTGGGGTAAGCGGGGGCGTTGTCCCGCAATATTTCCCGATCAACTTGGCACGCGAGTGGTCACCATCACGGATCTGAAAGAACTCATAGTATGGGTACTTGAACTGTACTATTTATGTAAATATGGAAATTGTAGAAAATACTTGTTAGCCATGATAAATTAGCGTCCAAGCCTCGCGAATTCGGAGAAAGAGTTCGGATGATAGTCTAGATTCGTGCTCTCCCTCTTCTACAACTTTTCAACCATTCCTACCTCTATGGCGGAAATATATATATATATATTTTATCTGTAACCCGCCAAATACACAAGGTGGTAGCGGAGTAAAGAGAATAACGAAAAACAACAGAAGATAAATAACAGTATAAACACACAAAATTTAGACAAAATTTCTAACTGGGTCTGACAAATTCATGAAAAACATCACATACTTGATGACCAGGATGACGTTTTCTCGATTGAACGAATCACATCTTGGACGCCAAACTTCTGAACTAATTTATGGTTCCGGCAAGAACGAGGATGATGGAACGATGAAGGTAAGGTAAGGTAAGGTACAATTTTAATGGCAAAAATAAATAAACCTGGTGTTTCTTAAAAGCATCAGACATGCCAGTGGCATAAAAAACGACGCTTCACTAATTCTGATGGATTTTTTTAAAAATTATTAATACAATTCTAGCCTAAACTATTGTAAAGAAAAAACAAACGAACAACTATCACACATCAACACTAACATTTAAGGACAACACGAGAATTTACGACAACAGACATATGACTAAAGAAAAAATGAAAAATAAAAAAGGTTTGCGACATGGGTCTGATCTTCCTCCGAGCACAAACAAAAATGAATCGATTAAATCAGATAGAAGAAATATAATTGCTAGATAACATAAATCTTTTTAGAGCTCTTTTAAATGAGCATGCGGTTCGTTAATTTATTTATTTATTATTTCATTTAGCGTCAAGCTTTTAGCTTGTCGCCATTACTTACACAAGTACAAACGGATTACATATACTTCACACACAGAAACTGATACACTACAAAAAGTAAACAAATTTTCATACTACAAAAGCAACTGAGTAAAATGGGGTGTCGACTATACCACGCTTAATCGTTTGGATACTGCCTGAATCAAGAACTTCTGCTGGCAAACTGTTCCACGGTTCAGTACCCATATGGACGAATGAACACTGGCCAATTTTCGTATGTGGTTTCGGAGGGTACAGCTTATAAGGGTGTTTGCGGGTTGTAGGGTAGTGACTGAACTTGAAAAATGAATTGAATAATGTGTTACGAGAGAAACAAAAAAAGGGGCGTTTTCCCACGGCCAATTCTATTCGTGATTTCTGCTTAGTTTAATGGTATCAGATGTGCCTTTTAAATTTTAAAAGTTCTCTCATTGCTAAACGTACCTACCGTACGGAATGGTACCGTAATAGTTTTATCCCTAAATTTGTACACATTTTCAACAATGAGTTTTAGTCTGTATTGTGTGTGTTTTACTGTTATGGTTTTGTGTTAGATCATTTTGAGTCTGAATTATTTATTCCGTTGTTTATTTCCAACGAACCGTCGGATTTAGGCATCAAGCTGATCCAGTGTCCCAAGAAGGTTGACAAGTTCAAATACCTTGGCTCACTCATCGACGTGACAGGAAGCAGCAGCGAGGAAATCCTGGCCCGAATATGAGCTGCTAACGGCGTTTTTGCTCAGCTAAACAAGAGATGTAAGCTCATATGGCACTTGCAAGCATATGTAGTAGGTAGGGATATCAACTAAGATTTGCCCTGTCTTGAGGCACATGCGATTATGGGCCTTTCAGATTCGTGAAAAAGGAATGGGGAGTCGCTTTGCATTCTGTCACTAATATATATATAGGACCTTTGCTTGCTCTTCCCACCAAGTTTCATCCTGATCCGTCCACTCTGAACATGTCACCCGATTTCCGGATCCTCCCCCTCCATCTCCCCCCAAAGAACCCGGTTCCATTCCAAACTTGAAGTGTAATATCTGTGACAGGAGATCTTTCGAAATATCAAGTTTCATTAAGATCCGGTTCCCCGTTCAAAAGCTACAAATACGTCAATATTTCGGATTCCCCCTCCCTCCACTCCCCCCACATTGGTCGGATCGGTGAAGTGATTGTTTCCATGCTATTTTGTTTGGGTCTCTAATATGCCTGCCAAGTTTTATCGTCCTCGTCTTAAGTCGGGATCACCGGAATTCCGGAACCCTCCCTCCAACTCCCCCCACAGTGCTCGGATCCGGTCCGGTCTTGTCAACTATGATTTTAGGGTGGGCTTGTGTTTGTTCTTCCCACCAAGTTTCATCCCGATTCGTCCACTCTGCACAAGTCACACGATTTCCGGTTCCCCCCTCCAACTCCCTCAAAGTCACCGGATCCATTACGGACTTGAAATGTGACATCTGAGACACATGGTCTTTCCAAAGATCAAGTTTCATTAAGATCCGATTCCCCGTTCAAAAGGTATAAATACGTCAATATTCCGAATTACCCTCCCTTCACTCCCCCACGGTGGTCAGAAGGGGGAAGTCAATATTTCCAAGTTATTTTGGCCGGGTCGCTGATATGCCTGCCAAGTTTCATCGTCCTAGCACATGTGTAAGCATCTTACCTCGGGATCGCCGGAATTTCGGAACCCTCCCTCTAACTCCCCCACACTGCTCAGATCCTGTCCTGTCTTAAAAACTCTGTGTCTAGGGCTTGTGCTTGTTCTTCCCACCAAGTTTCATCCCGATCCGTCCACCCTGAACACGTCACCCAATTTCCGGCCCCCCCTCCAACTCCCCCAAGGTAACCGGATCCATTCCCGACTTGAAGTGTGACATCTTTGACAGGAGTTCTTTCCAAATATCAAGTTTCATTAAGATCCGGTTCCCCAGTCAAAAGTTATGCATACATGAATATTCGGGATTCCCCCTCCCTCCACTCCCCCCGCGGCGGTCGGATCAGGGAAATGATAATTTTCAAGTCAGTTTGGTGGGGTCCCTATTACGCCTACCAAGTTTCAACCTCCTAGCACATCTGGAAGAGCCCTAACTCGAGATGAGTGGACAGACAGACCGACCGAAAGGCGATCGGTATATGGCACTTGAGCGGAGCTGCAAGTGCTATAAAAAGGGTCTATGGAGTCCTAGCATCACTCGAAACACAAAAGTTAGAGTTTACGAAGCCATGGTCAGATCCACCCTTTTTTACGGGTCGGAAACATGGCCAATAAAAGCTGCCGAGGCCCAATCTCTTAATGTGTTCGACCATGGATGCCTCCGAAAAATCTTGGGACTGACACTCCGAGACCGTCTCAGCAACAACGCAATAAGGAGACGGTCCTCCCAAAAATACGATGCAGCCTCACTAGCGAAGAAACACCGATTGTCCCGGTTCGGCCACGTGAGCAGAAGAGAACCCTGGCGAAGAAAGCTCTGTTCGCCACCCCGATGCCCGGTTGGAAGAAACTCCGGGGAGGTCAGCGTAAAACGTGGCTGAGCACCCTCAAGGAAGACCTCGAGCCCATCGGAGGCTTCCGCCGGCATGGGAGGAGATGGGACCACTACTGGCTTCAAATCTCGATGTCAAGACCGAGATTCATGGCCCGTCAGCTGCTGTCGCCAGGGAGAGCTGCACAGCTTGCGTCCTGACACAAGTACAAGTAAGTAAGTTCCACTGACATTAATGTTTTGATATCATGTATCTTGACGAAGTCAATTCAACACGCTATTTGTCCTCAAGCCACGATTTGTGTTGAACTGAACTGAAGACATTAGCGCTTCTGCTTTGCTCCTTTCTATTAGGAATTTGACCTACGTCAAAAAAGTCAACTTTTGAACTATAGTAAAGACAGACTTTTTTTTTATTACTCACTTTAAACTTGTCCTACTTATCGCTGACCAATTTTAAAGTATCATCTTGTGAATGTGTCCGAAAGCTTTTTTATTCTGTAAATGCTGCATTAATGCTGCATTTTCTTCTTTTTTTGTCGGAAAGCTGTTACCTTTTTTTCTTCTCTGACACTTCTAGAATACCAAAATTTAAGTCAGGAAGAAGAAGAAGAAAAAAGAATTAGCTGTATAAAGCTGACAAAATGGGTCAGTTACTGATTTCCAACCTTCTTATCTTCTTGATCTCTCTTTTCTTCATTGGCCATGATCGCTAGTTGTCTTAGAATTTGGAATGTTCGATTGTCAGTTGTTTCGAATTTGTTATATTTGCCGCCGAAAATACTGAGAGAATCGCCGTACTCCCCAGTTTCTTCTTGAAAATTCAGCATAAAATTTAGCATTCTTGCTGAATTTTATATTGAATTTTATGCTGAACTAATGCTGAATTAATTGAGCGAAAATTTAAGTCAGAAAGCGAAATTCTGCATAAAATGCTGAATTAATTCAGCATTTTCGTTCATTTCGGAGCTTTCGGACACGTTCTGTGTTGATCTGTTCTGACACATTTCTTTCAGTCCGGCCAATCGGGATCCTAGAGGTTCGGCCGCCATCTACATAATTTTGTAACTAACCAAGCAAAGTCTCCGTAGGTGGCATATTTAAGAACAAGACCAAAGGTTTCGATGGGATCCCAAAAATTCAATATCTGATCCAGACAACTGGGTCTTGTCTTAGCCAGATCCATTCTTCGCCAGACTCCTTGAACATTTTTACAATTAAAATTCAGAAACAGATTAAGGCCAAATAGCTAATCACCTGAGAAAACCAAGTTCAGATTTGGATTTAGCATGTGTGTTTACCCCTATAAGTCATATCTGTTTTTACGTAAACTTCCTGCCACTTCTGCCAATTTCCCGGTTCCGGCCGAACTCCAGAACTACTTGTCCGGCGAAAAAAGAAAGCTCAAAGACGAAATCAGGGTATCTTCTTTCCCCAGTAATGAACATCTAATCAACTTCAAATAGAAATTTAGCTTATAGCAAATTTTCCGATTCCAGCCGGATTCCGGTCGAACTATATGTCCGGGTAAAGTACGATTGTCATACAGGGACTCAGCATCTCTTCTTACCCCTAAATCGCTTATCTAACCAACTAGAAATAAAACTTTGACTTCCAACAGTTTTCCGGTTTTGGCCGGATTCCGGACGAACTACATGTCCGGGTAGAAACTTGTTTTCACATAAGTGTTCAGCATGTCTTCTTGCCCTAAATCGAACATCTAATCAACTCCAAATAAAACTTTTAATTTTGACAAACTTTCCGGTTTGGGCCGGATTCCGGTCGAAATACTTGTCCGTCGAGAAAAAAAATTTCACCATCGTCTTCAGCATGTCTTCCTACCTCTAAATCGAACATTTAATCAACTTCAAATAAAACTTTTACTTTCAACAAACTTTCCGGTTTGGGCCGGATTCTGGGCGAAATACTTGTCCGTCGAGAAAATAGTTTTCACCGTCGTCTTCAGCATGTCTTCCTACCCCTAAATCGAACATCTAATCAATTTCAAATAAAACTTTTACTTTCAACAAACTTTCCGGTTTGGGTCGGATTCCGGGCGAAATACTTGTCCGTCGAAAAAATAATTTTCACCATCGTCTTCAGCATGTCTTCCTACCCCTAAATCGAACATCTAATCAACTTCAAATAAAACTTTTACTTTCAACAAACTTTCCGGTTTTGGCCGGATTCCGGACGAACTACTTGTCCGATGACAAAATGGTTTTCACCATCGTGTTCAGCATGTCTTCTTATCCCATACTCGACTATCACATTAGCTGTTTCAAAATATTGTGTTTGTCCCTTAATTTGAATCCCCTCCCCCACCCCTAAATGTAGAGCTATAAAGCCCATCTACGAACTTGACTGGTCCGACGACCCAACGAACCCTCACACCAAGTTTCATCAAAATATCTCATTCCCTTCGAGAGTTATCGTGCTTACAGACGGACGGACGGACGGACGGACGGACGGACAACTTTTGCGATGTCATAGGTATCCCTCCACTTACGTTTTGGGATCCCAAAAAGACCAAAGCCGCCAGACCCCTTTAACATTTTGCAATTTATCCATAACCCACCACTCGAATATGTACAACAAATAATGTTACCGTTTTGGAGTTTGGCAACTTCCTGCCAAACAACTAATCAAATGAGAAAACCAAGTTCAGATACAGATTCAGCAAGGACCTTTACTCTAATACCTCATCCTAGTCGAATTCAGCAAGCTCCTTTACTTTGACAAAATTCTTCGTATTTTAGCAGCATTCCCGGCAAAATGCATGCAGAGCAAATGAGCCAGGGACAATGAGAGGAGAACCTTTCAATCCAAATTTCCGGGTTTTGACATATTTTTCCAGCTTATGTGTCAAGGAAATAAAGTTCAAAATCCAATTTAGCACGTCTCCTTACCCCAATACCGAATCTCTAATCGACTTCCAAAACAACTTTGAGCTTCAACCACATTTCCAGTTTCGGTCGTATTCCGGGTGAATCATTTTTCCTCACCCCTTACGCTACTATCTCATTACCTTATAACAGATACCTTTTTTAACCCTTAACTCGAAAACCCCTCCTCTGCCTCTAAATATCTAAAGGACATATCTACAGCTTGGCCTGTGCTTTGGCAGTGAATCCTCATACGAAATTTAAACAAGATATCTGAACAGTCAACCCCTTCGACTCCCCGACACGACATACACAGACTTCCATGACCAAACTCAAAGAATACGCGCAAGAAACGTGACGTGTCCGGCCAATCGGAGAAAACCAAGTTCAGATACAGATTCAGCAAGGACCTTTACTCTAATACCTCATCCTAGTCGAATTCAGCAAGCTCCTTTACTTTGACAATCTACAGCTTATACGATTAACAATGCGTATCGCCCGACGCGCAGGGATTTCGTCTGTATGGATAAAGGGGTAGGCTAAGGACTGGATACCAGCTGTTTTTTTCTTCCGAAAATAGGTCGACAAATTACGAAACTGTTCACCAGACAGTTGTCGGATGCTTTTTGCTTTTTCTGACAAAGTAAATGTAGATGGGGAACTAAACTGTATCGCATACAATTTTTGTTTATCTTTAGTATGTTCGAAAGTTGCAACAGCACATCTCCTCACACTAATATATAGACTATATCATTGGTTTAAGATTTCATGCTAAGCTTGTAGATTCCAGGCGAACTACTTATCCGGCGAAAAAATTATTTTCATATTCGGATTCAGCATGTTCTCTTACCCCGAATCGAACATCTAATCAACTTCAGACTCAACTTTTACTTTTTAGAAATTTTCCGGTTATTGTCGGATTCCGGGTGAACTAACTGTCCATCGAGAATGAATTCCATATTTGGATTAAGCGTGCCTCTTAGCTTTTGAAAAGTATTTATTTTATCCGCTTAACTTGAAACCCTTGCCCCACTCCTAAATATAAATCTTTGGGGCCCACCTACGAACTTGACCTGTCCCTTGAGAGTTGAGTCTTGACCAACAAAATCCTCACACCAAATTTCATCAAAATATCTCATTCCCTTCGAGGGTTATCGCGATGACAGACGGACGGACAGACGGAAAATGTTTACGAAGTCATAGGTATCCCTCCACTTACGTTTGGGATCCCAAAAAGGAAAGTGACAATCCTCAAAAACATCCGCAAAAACTCAGAATCACAATCTTTTGTAAAAGAGAGACTTTCTCAAAAGGTTGTTTTTTGTTTTTGTCGTAATTTTTTTTTTATGAAATGCCCAAGAACGCAAGGCCCAGTGAATGTATTTTAGAGGCTTAACGGCCTGCCATCCAATTTGCGAATATATTATTATTATTATTAATGAGTTGTCATAATTTTGTCTCTTTTTTATGATTATATAATCTTTTTATCTTATAAATCGTTATAAATCTTTTGTTGATGCAAACTTTTTAACTGTGTATATTATGGTTGTTTGCATTGGCATGCATAAAACGGATATATCTGACATGTCTGTTTTTTGCATTGTTTGAATATGTTGCCAGTGAGCTTGGGCTCAAGGAGTGTTTATTATAGTTGTTTATTTTAAAGTGATGGTCTTAGTTCACTTTAAAGATGGGAAGAGCCCCCTGCAGTCGTGGGTAGTTCGTACTCAATCTTTCCAGTAAGCTAAACATAGTCTTTGTTTTGAAGCATGTGGGTCGTGCTAAATCTTGAGTGGGGTATAGGGGAGAGAGACACCAAAAAAAATTGTAGAGAATTTTAAATTTGGAAAAGTAAATGAGTGAAGTCCCATTCCAAAAATGTATTTTCCGTATTATAGTGTAGATTATAAAGTAAATATAGGCTATATTTGACAGTGCAGATATTTAAGGACGAATCTTTAATTGTTTTTCCACAAGTTCATTTTCCAGTTTGAGCGGCTAGAGCCTGAAGAGGACCCTTCCCCAGAAGGGCCGAAATATAGCTCCAATAAAATGTAGCTGACTTATCCGTTTTGCACCGTCAAATATGATTCGCAGTCAGCTTGGGCCGAAGGAATATCTATCACCCAAGTACGGAACTTCAAATCACCCATATATGCCGCCGACAAGCATCGATTTTAGCTGGAAAGAAGAAGAAGAGACAGTTGACTCTAAAACCAAAATACAGAAGAATCTCTATCCTTTCGATGACCCATTCGAACAGCAAAAACAGCAGCCGTATCCAGAACGAAATCACAGCACCAAATTGAATTGCGATCAATTTTCAGAGAAGAAGTTCACAAAATCAGATATTTAAGGAAGAATCTTTAATTGTTTTTCCACAAGTTCATTTTCCAGCTTGAGCAGCTAGAGCCTGAAGAGGACCCTTGCCCAGAAGGGCCGAAATATAGCTCCAATAAAATATGGGATCGACTAAAACCAGGAAGGGAAGGGAACGCGAGAAAAGCAGGAAGGCATACTAAAACCAGGAAGGGCATACTAAAACGAGGAAGGCTGTTGCCAGAATTCACCGAACCGTTCTCTTCCTCTATTTAGTATTGTTTCAGGGGTCGGCAACTTTTCAAATTCAAAGTTCACCATCCCTTCCTCTTTTTAGTATGCTGACATAGGTAGGCATTAAGTTCAGTTAGGGGTCGGCAACTATGCAAATTGTACTTTACCTTTTCATTTCTCGTTCTAACGATACTCCAAAGATATCTGAAAAGTTTTAGTAAGCCCTTCCTGGATTTAGTATGCCTTCCTGCTTTTCTCGCGTTCCCTTCCCTTACTGGTTTTCGTCGATCCCATAAAATGTAGCTGACTTATCCGTTTTGCACCGGATGGTGCAAAACCATCCGGTGCAAAACGGATGGTTTGGGCCGAAGAAATATCTAAAGATAGGCTACTGTGGTTTGAAAAAAAAAGGCATCAGTTAGTTGTACAAACTAATGTGGAAGAGCATCGTTAGTTTGAGCCCTTATACACTGTAAAAAAAAATCTTGCAGTATTTGCTACTGGGATTAACCTTATCTTTATTGAGATAAGATTACCCCTAATTCTGATTAATCTTATCCCAATAGATTATTCCCAGTAGCAAATACTGCATCCTAATTCGGAGAAACTTAATACAGATTTCATAGAAAAACAAATGAAAGCAAAATTCTATCAGTCCTTGGTACAACCTACCTCAACGAAGTCATACATACAGGAGCTCCCGGTCTGCGAAGCTCCCATATCCAAGTCTGAGAAGGCAAGCTGGGCCCGGGATCCAGCTGAGACAGTAATAACCCAAGCACATGTCACCCCTCTGCGTGGTGGGCTGGGATATGTGGGGGAGGAAATAGAGCCAGACGGGGAGGTGATTGTTCCCCCACAACCTATAAGAAATGGGTAAGTCTCAACTGCACAAATACTTCAGGACGTCTTCACCACTTAGTGCCACTTAAGCAGCGCAAAATAAATAGCGCCAAGACTTGACAAAATTGACACACACTCTATAGCAGCGATACTAGCACCCCTAGCTATAGAGAACTTCCCTACTGAAACTCATTCAGTCGTTCACCAGAGCTGGCTTCGATAACTTCATATTCTGAACATTGCAAAAAAATTATACAGCCTCCATTGTTTTCATTCTGTGTGCGGACCGGACCTTTGCTTTACTATAAATTTCTAAATCCGCAAGTTTGTCTCTCTTTAAATGCCACAAGCCTAGTGGGCGGCGCTGCGAGTATGGGCCTTTGCAAGCACAGGTCTTGGCGCTACTGCCTAGTGTTATTTTGCTCTGCATATGAGGTTAGCATCTGGGGCGGTGTTCAGGATACGACAAGAAACAAAGTCCATTCAACCAATCAACTCTAATGTGACCTCAATAGCAATTGGCTAATCGCTTTTTCATCATGTAGCTCCTCCCACAGGACGGGGCTTAGCTACAAACTGTCACTTGTCATCCCTCAACTCCTCCCCATTTGGGAGCCAGCTCCTTCAGCACAGGCTGACTGCTAATCATGTTTGTCACTGCAAAACGGATACGTCAGCAAAATTTTATTAGAGCTAAGCTTTATTTACATTTTATAGAACTGTAGTACATTTTCCAGCTAGAGTGGCTTGATCCTGAACAGGACCCTTGCCAAGAAGTGCCGAAATACAGCTCTAATAAAATGTAGCTGACGTATCCGTTTTGCAGGGTCAAATCGGCTAATATACAAAGAAACTGGATAACACGTTCAAATAATACAAACAGTGCACAAATAAACAAACAAAGAAGATTATAGGAAAATAAAATTTAGTATACATAGTAGTATAGTTTAGTGTACCAGTGTTTTATGAAATATGGGTTCATAAATAGTTACTTGCATCCTAGCTTTGAGGCCCTTGAAACAATAGTCGATTGCGTTTTGGGGGGCTTCGGCTTTCCCCAAGGGGCTACAGATAGTCCTACCAAATCCTTTCACGTACGATACGAGGTTTGCGGCGCACCATTTTTTCTATCGACATTACATCGGCGGAACCATTAGTTTTTTCGTGCCCGCAACGTAGCAAATTCTCTCGCAAAGGAGGTTTTCTTCAGAAGTTCTGGCCAGACAGTCTCTTATATAGGCTACATACAAACATGTAGAGACAAATCAATTCGAATCAGTTCAAACTAAACCTGAAACACAGAGCGCGTGCCACCCTTCTAGTAATAGTAACTATTAGTTACTATTTATTCCTATTAATTACTTAGTTACCTTAGTTTTACATTAGTTACTATACATTCCAACATCGTAAAAAGTTACAGCGCTGACCGTTCCAACCTTCTCGAAATAACTATTTGCTTACCATGCTCGGGAGCGTAGTAAGCGTGGTAACTACGCATCTCTGTAACGTGATTGGTCGGATCGCCCGTGGCACGATATTCTGCTGGTAAATAGAAAAATCGTTCCAGCCTTGACGGCAAAAAGCCAGAATTCTTGGCGTCATGCGTAGTAACTATACTAAGTAGGGTGGAACACGCTCACAGTAGCTGACTCATTTGCAGAGACTGATTCTGTCTCACCAAAAATAAAACAAAATGGACTTCCATCAGTGAGGTATTTCGTTATATCCGACCAATCCATTGAACAATAGAAAAGGGAAGAAGATCACTCTGATTAGTGGATGATTATTGGAAGACCCAGGTGAATACCAAATTTGAATTCTCGACAACACAGGACCATCCTTCCGGACTTCGTTACACGCTCTCTTGGCCCTACCACGCGAAGCAAGAACGACCCGAAACCCAAAGCTTCTTCCCCCGCCAACGAAATCTACTGAACATTTTAACTGTAGTTGATTTTGTGTTCTTTTCGTAATTATTGTTTGTTAGTTTGTGTTTTATTTGCTTTGTACGTTTGTTTTTCCAATTTCCACCTGTGCTAACACATTTCTTCTTTTTCTGTTATTTATGGCATTGGCGCTGAAATAAAGTTAACTGATTGATTGGATTGATAACTAAGCCATGGAAAACTATTTAGAAGTCCTTGATTCAGTTACTGAGTACCAACTTCAACAAGATTCAGGATCAACAAGGTTCTAGCTCTTCCTCATCCTCACTAAGCCCCCCCCCCCCTTCAGTCATCCCAGCGCTTCCTCAAGTCCTTTGTCCCCTACTTCAACAGCAACTATAATGAAAAAGGGCTAAAATCTGAAATTTCTTAAACTATCTCTGTGTTTTCTAAAGTTCCAGTGCTATTCTCTCGAATACTTGGGACTTTGTAATAAATCCATTACATTATATCTGTACCGTGTATAGTAGCAGAACCCCATCTTACCTGTAGCAGTTGCTTCCCATGTTAGCCGGAATCCTTTCCCGCTTCTGGAACTGTCCGAGACGAACCGGACGTAAAGTTGATTTCCGTGTGATGCAATCGTAGGGGGAATCGTACTGCCACAGTATCGACCAATGAGAGGAGACGAGGCGTACTTTCCATTCCTAAAAACATGGCGGCTTAGTTTCTGTTTAAAGCCAAAAGTTGCGTTTTTGTAGATGTATCTGTTACCACGGTAACTGGATTTGTATTATGGCACAGAGCGCCCCATTCAATTTCGTTATAATTCCCAACCAAGGTGTAAACATATATGCCATCTAGGCAATACGTTCAGGTTATTGCCGTTCGATGGCATATGTCTCTAATCGTCATTGTGACATAGTTTGTTACCTGGATAATGCTAGGTAATCAGCATCATCACGTCCGGTAGCCATTACTCATTAACTTACCATCGTGTTGACAAAGGAGACTTTTGTAAATAGTAGCTGAGTATACGTTCATTTTATCTAGAGAGAAAGAGAAGAAAGCGGCTGAGCCCTAGGCTACCTAAGACATCCCTACCCCTCGTTAGCTGATTTGTTTTGAGAGTGGAACCTAAGGTAAGACCCACCGGTTTTCAGAGGAAATCACGCTATCGACAAGATCCCAGCGACCCTATTCAAGAGCTATCCTTATCAACCACCGTCGAAACCATTTCAATTTGCAATTAGTCGTTTTTGCACAGTTACAGTTTTGTAGTGGTATCTGATACTACGGTTGCTCGGCAAAAAACGACAATTGCCGAATTTTGCGCTTTCAGAAAACATCCCAAAAGAAGAACTGATATCCACTAACATCTCGAGTGCTTCTTTCTCACCAGTCTGACAAGAAACTAGACTCTTGTGTTGGTGAAGATGAAAGTGCAATGAATTTTTCAGATACCCCGATCAGTTACCACGGTGAATATTAGATACCACGGTATTTCGACAGATACCACAGTAACTGCAAAAAGGGTATCAGATACGACTCTAACTGCAAAAAGGACTTTAGAGTTTAGACCGTGGTATCTGCAAAAACGCAACTAAAGTCTTCACAGACTGTTTTCTTTGTATACTCCATCTAAATCAGTCCCGAGCTAACCGTCGTCGAGCGAACATCTCGATCCGAGTTAGTTGGTAAAGAAACTGTTGGAAAATAGAGCGTGTTCCACCCTTCTACAAATAATAACTATTAGTTACTATTTCCGTTCCAACCTCACCAAAATCTACTACGCTGACTGTTCCAACCTTCTCGAAATAGTAACTATTTGCTTACCACGCTCGGGAGCGTAGTAACTACGGATCTCTGTAACGTGATTGGTCGGATTCGCCCCTGGCATGATATTCTGCTGGAAAATAGAAAAGTCGTTCCAGCCTTGACGGCAAAAAGCCACAATTCGTGACGCCATGCGTAGTAACTACGGTAAGTAGGATGGAACACGCTCATAATTTGACCGTTGGAATCACCGCTTGGTCAAAGCGACCCGTGAAATTGATAATGGCCGCCAAGCAGAAGAAACCGGTGTGTGGAGATTGTGTCCAGAGTTCAGAAGAAGCCACGATTTCCTGCAGTTCCTGTAATGCATATTTTCACCCGAAATGTGTTGGAATCAGCCATGCAGCTAGGAAGAAAAACAACAGTTGGACCTGTAAAACATGCCTAGCCCATTCGTCACAAAGTGTACACAGCGATAGACGTACAGGGCAAGAAATACTTTTGCCCAGAATGCAACAGAAAATGTAGCTATGGGACTTTTTCCTGCATCCAGTGCAACAACTGGTTCTACCCTCATTGCGCAGAAATCACCTTAGCCGAGCGGAAGAAGAGTAATCAGTGGATCTGCGAAGTCTGCACTCACAGAGCAACCTGCAACACAGATGGCATAGTGCAAAATATCTCTCAGCTGACGTTGGCAAGCAACACCCCATTCAATACTCACAGCGGAGTATCAGACCCAGACGTACCAGAAACTGACATAGTTGCTATAAATTGATAGAGGCAAAGGAAAAAAGGATAACAGCTTTAGAAGGAAAGGTACGCATGCTTGAAGATGGTTCTGCTGATTTACCTGACAATATATCACAAGTTGTGATTACTCTAGATGACGAGACAATAAATCCGCAGTCAACTTCGTCGGCTAGCAGATGGAGTGGGGACAAAGAAGACTCCCCTCCCGCAGGGGGTCACTGGAAAACCGGAACACCGGAACACCGGAACCTCCGCCACCGGAACCGATGGCTTTGGAAAACCGGAACATGAAACTGGAAAACCGGAACCAATGGCTCAGTTTCAATCTGCTATAGGAAAATGGAAAACCGGAACTTGGGAATGGAAAACCGGAACATGTGGTCTTGGGCAACGATTTTTCGCTGAATGCACGTTCACTTTCTTTCTTTGCTTCTGTGTGTCCCTTAATGAAGAATGCCCAGATCCACTTGAAGAAGCTGATTGTTTTATCCTATTCGCCAACGAGTCAGGGAGACTAATTTAGTAATGTTGCGCCCTCGTCATGACAATAGTTGCTTATATCACGGTAGCTGGATCGTTGCAAAAACAAAAATTGCCGAATTCCCTACTTTTTCCAAGTCAATTACCGAGGACCACCTGTTTCTAATTTTCATTACCACACGTTCCGGTTTTCCATTCCCAAGTTCCGGTTTTCCATTTTCCCTGTCCGTCCGTCTGTGCGCACTATAACTCTCGAAGGGAATGAGATATTTTAATGAAACTTGGTATGAGGATTCTTTGGGTCAAGAGTAAATCGTAGATGGGCTCTGTAGCCTTACATTGGAGGGTGGGGGAGAGGTTTCAAATTTAAGGGCAAATTTTTGTTTCTTCTTAAGTCTATTGAGATAGTTGATTTAGGGGTAAGGAGACATGGCGATTCCGAATATGAAAGTTTTTTTCTCACCGGACAAGTAGTAAACCGGACACAAAATTTGTCGATCAGTTTTCGGCTACCCCTTTTCTTCACACTAGTATAGCTCTGCGCGTGGATTGGTCGTAATCTGTGACGCAAGAGAGAGAGCTAGTGCGATCGAAGGTCAAAGGGGTTGGTATATGGGAATAGAGTAGGTGGTTGCGGGCTGTCGCCAAAATATTTTTAACAGCTAATGAGATATTTGATCATGGGGCAAGAAGACAAGTTGAACACGAATATGAAAATCATTTTCTCGCCGGACAAGTAAGTAAAAGTTTTATTTGAAGTTGATTAGATGTTCGATTTAGGGGTAAGAAGACATGCTGAATCCGTATAGGACAATCATTTTTTAGCCGGACATATAGTTCGTCCGGAATCCGACTGAAACCGGAAAATTTGTTATAAGTTAAATTTTTATTTGAAGTTGATTAGATGATAAAGGGTAAGGAGATGCAATGAATTCGTTTTCTGAGCTTTATTTTTTCGCCGGACAAGTAGTTCCGGAATTTCACTGAAACCGGTTCGTTTCGTTTCGATCGGCTTTTAGGGGTAAACACACATGCTGAATTCATATCTAAACTTGGGTTTTCTTAGATGATTAGCTATTTGGCCTTAATCTGTTTCTAAATTTTAAGAGTAAAAATGTTCAAGGAGCCTGGTGATGACAAAACCGAATTGTCTGGATCAAATATTGAATTTTTGGGATCTCATCGGAACCTTTGGTCTTGTTCGGCAGGATTCTTGACAGGGTTTTCGACTTGCCGAGCATGATTTTTCAGGATTTTTGGGGTTCCTGACAGGATTTTCGAAGAGCAGCAAGTGGAAGCACTGTTGAGCGGCAACTTGATTGATGGAAGAAGGAGAAGATTTCTGCTGACTCATTGCATTGCCCCTTTTTTAGACTTTCTTTGCCATTTTAAAGCATTGACAGCCTACAGGCGAAAAGTGTGTAGACTTAAATAGTCAAAGTGGATTCAAAAGTATTAAAATAAAGAAAATGCATAAAAACATTAGTGGCACGAGTGTGAATGAGCTGAAGCTCATGTGACGTCAACTTTCAAACAACAACCGTTTTCTTTGCTTCTGTGTTTACTGTATCCCCTAGTGAAAAGCCTGGAGGTTGCTGAGATAAGTTTTGTTACTTACTTTGTTGTACTTGGTTTCACTATAGTGTGAACACTGATGTGATAGTATTTGGTAGTTGATGTTGTTTAATTCCACCAACAGTACAAGGAGATAAACTGAGAGGTTAGATAATAGTTGCGTTTTTTGTCTTTCCTCCGTAAGTCGGTTACCGACCTACTTGCCACTATTGACAGTTTTTTCGTCTCGTCGGTCGGTTCGACTGAGCTCTAAAAAATGGCTTATAAGAAAAAATGGAGTCTTCCCAACGCCAGCACCTATCTCTCCAATGAGAATTTTCAATTTCGTGCCGCGCTAAGAGCATTGAGAATTTTAAATTTCGCGTTGTGCCAAGAGCATAGGTCGGTTGGATGGAGCTTCCACCTCAGTCCACAGGTTGGTTAACCAACCGGCAAACAGAGCAAAAAAACAGCTTATAAGAACTTAGTTCTGTTAACCGAAGGAAGAAAATGACTTATAGTGGGAAATCTTGTAGGTCTGTTAACTGGATGACGGCAAAAAATGCAACTAATGTGATTTTGTTTGACACAAGTGGTTTAGTTTCTGTTTAGTTCCACCTATGAGATATAATGGATGATAATCGATCGAAGTGGTTCTGATAGGTGTTTAGCACCTGTTTGGCACAGGTGGTTTAATACTTTAATTCCACCTAGGGCATGGAATTGGTTAGAAAAACTTATGGTATGCAATGCTAGTTATTTATTACCACCTAGGAGAGCAAAGTAATGATCAACATAGGCTAGGGCTACTCAACATAGCTTGATTATACTGAGATATGTTAGATAGAAGTGATTGAGGAGATAGTATAACTGATGATTATACTTGACCCTTGTGGTTAATTTCCACTTGTGAGATTGGGGGATGTTTGAGAAAGATGGTTACTTCCACCTAGGAGAAGTTTGAACTGATAACATTTGACCGACATTGTTCAATTCCACTTGAGAGAGACACACTTTCAGATTAGATAAACTGGTGGTGTTTGACATGAGTGGTTCTACCCCACGTAGGATTTACAGTGGATAATCAACATGGTTAGATTTCAAATGTGAGATAACTGATAGGTCTGTACCCAGACTCCAAAACTCAGAGCTCAAACAAAAGTAGGAGGTAGTGGAAATTCCAGTATTTTCTGAGACATGTTTAAGCTATGGTTCTTGCTCTTCAGTAAATTTTATTATGCAATGAAAACTAAAATGAAAAGTTTGAAAAGATTTGAAAATAGCCATATTCATGTGTGTTTATTTTCAGTTATAATTGAATCAAATAACTTGCATAGGTTCAGTATGATTTGGTATGATTCAGTAGCCTAATAACCATCTCAGTTGGTCGTTTCACAGTGGAGGAAACTCTGTGACATATGTATGATGGTGCGTTATTAGAGCATGGGGTTGCTCTTTTGTCACTGGTCCTAGCCTGTCCAAGTGGGGTATAAAGTGGATGGTGCCTCGTGATCTGACTGCTGTGGAGACTGTCCCAGTCGTACAAACTTGAATACATATGGGGGGCGTGAAAAACCCTTTCCGATCTGACATTTTTTAGATGTGTTACTTTCATTTATAATTGAATCAAATAACTTACATAACTTCAGTAGGATTTGAAAATAACCATCTAAGTTGGTCGTTTCACAGTGGAGGAAACTCTGTGACATATGTATGATCGTGCGTTATTTGAGCATGGGGTTGCTCTTTTGTCACTGTTCCTAGCCCGTCCAAGTGGGGTATAAAGTGGATGGTGCCTCGTGAACTGACTGCTGTGGAGACTGTCCCAGTCGTACAAACTTGAATACATATGGGGGCCGTGAAAAACCCTTTCCGATTTGACATTTTTTAGATGTGTTACTTTCATTTATAATTGAATCAAATAACTTGTATAACTTCAGTAGGATTTGAAAATAACCATCTCAGTTGGTCGTTTCACAGTGGAGGAAACTCTGTGACATATGTATGAATGTGCGTTATTAGAGCATGGGGTTGCTCTTTTGTCACTGTTCCTAGCCCGTCCAAGTGGGGTATAAAGTGGATGGTGCCTCGTGAACTGACTGCTATGGAGACTGTCCCAGTCGTACAAACTTGAATACATATGGGGGGCGTGAAAAACCCTTTCCGATATGACATTTTTTAGATGTGTTACTTTCATTTATAATTGAATCAAATAACTTGCATAACTTCAGTAGGATTTGAAAATAACCATCTTAGTTGGTCGTTTCACAGTGGAGGAAACTCTGTGACATATGTATGATGGTGCGTTATTAGAGCATGGGGTTGCTCTTTTGTCACTGTTCCTAGCCCGTCCAAGTGGGGTATAAAGTCGATGGTGCCTCGTGAACTGACTGCTGTGGAGACTGTCCCAGTCGTACAAACTTGAATACATATGGGGGGCGTGAAAAACCCTTTCCGATATGACATTTTTTAGATGTGTTACTTTCATTTATAATTGAATCAAATAACTTGCATAACTTCAGTAGGATTTGAAAATAACCATCTTAGTTGGTCGTTTCACAGTGGAGGAAACTCTGTGACATATGTATGATGGTGTGTTATTAGAGCATGGGGTTGCTCTTTTGTCACTGTTCCTAGCCCGTCCAAGTGGGTATAAAGTGGATGGTGCCTCGTGAACTGACTGCTGTGGAGACTGTCCCAGTCGTACAAACTTGAATACATATGGGGGGCGTGAAAAACCCTTTCCGATATGACATTTTTTAGATGTGTTACTTTCATTTATAATTGAATCAAATAACTTGCATAACTTCAGTAGGATTTGAAAATAACCATCTTAGTTGGTCGTTTCACAGTGGAGGAAACTCTGTGACATATGTATGATGGTGCGTTATTAGAGCATGGGGTTGCTCTTTTGTCACTGTTCCTAGCCCGTCCAAGTGGGGTATAAAGTGGATGGTGCCTCGTGAACTGACTGCTGTGGAGACTGTCCCAGTCGTACAAACTTGAATACATATGGGGGGCGTGAAAAACCCTTTCCGATATGACATTTTTTAGATGTGTTACTTTCATTTATAATTGAATCAAATAACTTGCATAGCTTCAGTAGGATTTGAAAATAACCATCTTAGTTGGTCGTTTCACAGTGGAGGAAACTCTGTGACATATGTATGATGGTGCGTTATTAGAGCATGGGGTTGCTCTTTTGTCACTGTTCCTAGCCCGTCCAAGTGGGGTATAAAGTGGATGGTGCCTCGTGAACTGACTGCTGTGGAGACTGTCCCAGTCGTACAAACTTGAATACATATGGGGGGCGTGAAAAATCCTTTCCGATATGACATTTTTTAGATGTGTTACTTTCATTTATAATTGAATCAAATAACTTGCATAACTTCAGTAGGATTTGAAAATAACCATCTTAGTTGGTCGTTTCACAGTGGAGGAAACTCTGTGACATATGTATGATGGTGCGTTATTAGAGCATGGGGTTGCTCTTTTGTCACTGGTCCTAGCCTGTCCAAGTGGGGTATAAAGTGGATGGTGCCTCGTGAACTGACTGCTGTGGAGACTGTCCCAGTCGTACAAACTTGAATACATATGGGGGGCGTGAAAAACCCTTTCCGATTCGACATTTTTTAGATGTGTTACTTTCATTTATAACTGAATCAAATAACTTGTATAACTTCAGTATGATTTGAAAATAACCATCTCAGTTGATAACATACTGCAATAGTCTTCTATAATTCTGACTCCTGCGTAGAGTCCCGCATTTTCAAAAACTTGAATGAAAATGGCTATTTTGCATATATTAAATTTTCAAAATTATGGAAAGATGTGTCTGTCAGGCTCTAGGCTGGCACGTAAAATTCTGGATGATTGTGCTGTTAGATCGCTTGTACTGGAGCTCCTTTACTGTTTAATTTCAGTGTTGGCCCTTCTTGCTTGGCAGTGCCCATGAGGAATTTATAAGTTCTGGATCCCAGTTCAAAGGCCTAAGATTGCCGATCTTAATTCATTCTGGAAATTATCAGTTCTTGGTATCAACTAAACTTCAGTGACGTCATCGTCGCCAAAGCTCTGCACTCGGTGATCCGCATCGTGTGCCGCCGAAGTTTGATTAACGTCGCCTGAACTATTACAGTAGTCACGCTATACATAAGTTTACACCCCCTCCCCGTAATACATATAATTCCGAAGCTCTGGTTGTGTTACATGTTACACCAAGGATCTTTTTGGTTACAGGTCCTGGCGAAACGCAAAGAAAGGAGCTGGTCAACAGCTAAACACAAAAAGAGGCATGTCAACCTCTATAGGCCAATGCAAGGTAATACACTTTTTGCGAGGGAACCTACTATAGTTCTAGACTGAAAGCATGGACATGTGGAATATGCATTAGAGTCATCGGCAAAACGGGTGAGGGGGGGACATGGCGGAGAAGCTGCCCTCCCACGATTATCCTTCGCACATACAAGGTGCTCGTTTCGTTTCTTGTAACGATTAAAGCCTTATCGTAAATCGAAAGCCTTGTAGTTTAAACCGGGAACTGCTCGTCACACAGACGAAATCCTGTTACCTTGTCGAAACCAGCAACATTTTTTTCGGTATGAATCACCCAACCAGGTTGCAGCATAATTTACCAGACTTGGTATGCTATAAATTATGTCACCAGCGCATCTACCAAAACGAGTTGTCGGAAATTCTTCGCTTGGTACATATACCAGAAGAAAGGATTGGATATCGAACATACTTTGCATGATGCACGAGCTGAGGGCATATTTTGAGGGGTACCATTCAAATTGAGCTTCGTTGGGGTTAATGGGGATAGCTAGCACAAGTGACATTTGATCTTTTTATATGAGGTATAAGAACAGTGATACAGCAAAGGGGACTTGAAGGGCGTGCATGGGCATAGTTGCTAAAAAGCCGGGCTGAAGGCAGCTTCGTCTAGAAAAGTCTAGTTTGCGTTTATATTTGTGTGAGTAGCCAGCTAGGTGGATGACGAAAAACTAATAGGAATCTTTCGCTTTCCAGAAGTGTGATGGGAAATGATCCTCGGTATGCGTCACTGCTGGTGTCAAAAAATAAGATTGCCCAGCAGAGAGATGGTTCCAGCTGTGGACTGTTTGTCATTAAGGTGAGATACGAGGCACTATTAATATCTTAGGAACGAGATATATTATCGCGAACCTGTGTCTCAAGTTACGATAAGTATTAGAATTTGAGCCGATTAAGAGTGCACAATTTTTGTGTACTGTATAGCGATCGCAATTTCTGTCCGTCCGTCGGTCTGTCGCTCTGTCGGTCGGTCTGTCCAGGTTTTGCTAGTTCGGGCACTTCCACATAAGCTAAGACGATGAAACTTGGTAGTCAAATTAGGGAGATCAAATGCCCTAGATGACATATTTAAGGGTCCGGACCGAATCCGAGCACTGTGCTTCCCGAAAAAGGCTCAGATTCAAGTGAAAATTGATAGGCGGTAAGAGACATGCTTTAGATGATTCATTTCGGTGTCCAAACCAGATTCGGCCGTGGCAGGGAGAGTTGGAGGGGGGGGGGGAGTACCGGAAATAGTGTGGCACGTTTAGGAATCAAACGAGTGAATCTAAACTTAAAAGGTAGAAAAGTAATATGCCCCAGATGATCCGACGCAATGCCGGAAATACTCAGACTCGAGTGAAACTAGATATCCTATTTCTAGGTCTGAACCTAGGGGGGTTGAAAGTGGTATTTTGTGACATTCTCATCTAATTTCTTGCATCACCTACTCGTACCAAGTGCCATATGAGCTCGTAGCTCTTGTTCATCAAGGTTGGAGCGAGTGGTTGTTGATCCGAACCCAAAAAGACTTATACCTCTGTTGGTACTTATTAGGAACCTAGGTACTTATTATTAGGTACTTATTACCAACAAATATCTCTGTGGCCAACACTCTTATTCAACTGTCCGTCCGTCTGTGAGCACGATAACTCTCGAAGGGAATGAGATATCTTGATGAAACTTGGTGTGACGATTCTTTGGGTGAAGAGTAAGGACGAGTTCGTAGATGGGTCCTGTAGCTCTACATTTAGGGGTGGGGGGGGGGTTCAAATTAAGTGACAAACAAAATATTTTTAAACAGCTAATGTGACAGTCGATTATGGGGTAAGAAGGCATGCTGAGCACGATAGTGAAAAGATTTTCTCGCCAGACAAGTAGTTCGTCCGGAATCCGGCAAAAACCGGAAAGTTGGTTAAAAGTAAAAGTTTTATTTGAAGTTGATTAAATGGTCGGTTTAAGTGTAAAAGGACATGCTGAACACGATGGTGAAAACTATTTTTTCGCCGAACAAATAAAACAAAACCGGAAAATTTGTTAAAAGCAAAAGTTCGATTAGATGACATATTAAGGGGTAAGAAGAGAGGCCGAGTCTGTATATGACAATCATTTTTTACCCGGACATATAATTAGTCCGGAATCCGGTTGTAACCGGATTTAACTTTTATTGAACGTTGGTTAAATATTCTTTACATGGATTAGGAGATACGCTGGATTTGTTTCTGAATTTTCTTTTTTTGCTGGACTAGTAGTTCGTTCGAAATTCGGGCGAAACCGGAAAATTGGCAGAAGTAAAGCAGGAAGTCTCGGTCAGTATCGTCAAAATAGATATGGCTTATAGAGTTATATCTGAACTTGGTTTTTCTCTGATGATTAGCCTGGCGAAGACAAGACCCGATTGCCTGAATCAAATATTAGATTTTTGGGATCCCATTGACACCTTTGGTCTTGTTCTAGTATGTCGAGGACTATCTGTCGGGAGCCGAAACATTGGCACAGCAGCTAGACCCTTCAACAAGGATAGCTACGCCTACACGAAGGAGTAAGAAATGTATACAGGAACTGGGACACGATCTGGAGTATACTTTGGACCAGGCCGTCAGAGTGATCAGCCAGTACAGGCTGTTGACATTTGTGCGAATCGTTGGTCACCTTGCAACAGTCACAAAATCAAGTTGCGCTGTGTGCTACAAGGAGGGCAGGAATCATGCGGAGCTTGTAAATGTATAGCTTGGCAGCATATATTACGATAGAATAATAATAATAATAAAATGATATAATTTATTTACCGAACTAACTTTCGCTAGCGTAGTTTCGTCAACAAAAACAATATAAACAGTAATGAGGTTAATATAGATAACGGTAGAATTGGTCAAAAACGCGAAACTCAAAACAATTCGAAAACAATATAAAACTTAACACAATTTATCAAAAGCACGAAACTAATACTAATGTCGTGATTAACAAGACCAAAGGTTTCGATGGGATCCCAAAAATTCAATATCTGATCCAGACAACTGGGTCTTGTCTTAGCCAGATCCAGTCATCGCCAGACTCCTTGAACATTTTTACAATTAAAATTCAGAAACAGATTAAGGCCAAATAGCTAATCACCTGAGAAAACCAAGTTCAAATATGGATTCAGCATGTGTGTTTACCCCTATAAGTCATATCTGTTTTGACGAAAACTTCCTGCCACTTCTGCCAATTGCCCGGTTCCGGCCGAACTCCAGAACTACTTGTCCGGCGAAAAAAGAAAGGTCAAAGACGAAATCAGGGTATCTTCTTTTCCCAGTAATGAACATCTAATCAACTTCAAATAGAAATTTAGCTTATAAACAAATTTTCCGATTCAAGCCGGATTCCGGTCGAACTGTATGTCCGGTTAAAATATGATTGTCATACAGGGACTCAGCATCTCTTCTTACCCCTAAGTCGCTTACCTAATCAACTAGAAATAAAACTTTGACTTCCAACAGTTTTCCGGTTTTGGCCGGATTCCGGGCGAACTACATGTCCGGGTAGAAAATTGTTTTCACATAAGTGTTCAGCATGTCTTCTTGCCCTAAATCGAACATCTAATCAACTCCAAATAAAACTTTTAATTTTGACAAAATTTCCGGTTTTGGCCGGATTCCGGTCGAAATACTTGTCCGCCGAGAAAATAGTTTTCATCATCGTCTTCAGCATGTCTTCCTACCTCTAAATCGAACATCTAGTCAACTTCAAATAAAACTTTTACTTTCAACAAACTTTCCGGTTTGGCCGGATTCCGGGCGAAATACTTGTCCGTCGAGAAATAGTTTTCACCCTCGTCTTCAGTATGTCTTCCTACCCCTAAATCAAGCATCTAATCAATTTCAAATAAAACTTTTACTTTCAACAAACTTTCCGGTTTGGGCCGGATTCCGGGAGAAATACTTGTCCGTCGAGAAAATAGTTTTCACCATCGTCTTCAGCATGTCTTCCTACCCCTAAATCGAACATCTAATCAACTTCAAATAAAACTTTTACTTTCAACAAACTTTCCGGTTTTGGCCGGATTCCGGTTGAACTACTTGTCCGATGACAAAATGGTTTTCACCATCGTGTTCAGCATGCCTTCTTACCCCATAATCGACTATCACATTAGCTGTTTCAAAATATTTTGTTTGCCCCTTAATTTGAATCCCCTCCCCCCCCCCTAAATGTAGAGCTACAAAGCCCATCTACGAACTTGACTGGTCTGACGACCCAACAGATCCTCACACCAAGTTTCATCAAAATATCTCATTCCCTTCGAAAGTTATCGTGCTTACAGACGGACGGACAGACGGACAACTTTTGCGATGTCATAGGTATCCCTCCACTTACGTTTTGGGATCCCAAAAACTAATTAATAATTACAAAGAAAAGTCATCTACTGTATTCGTAATTATGAAGATTTGGAATAAAATATGGTGCAAGCGAATTAATGTACATTTCTGTCGATTCAACCGGAAACTTTTATTTGGTTAGAGTGGGTTAGAGCACGTGTGTTAGGTCTGTTAGTATCAAGCACTTCATATCCAGGTAGACTAGATCTATGCAGTTCGGAATTCAAACACATATGGCCGAAACTCGTTGATAATTGAACCTAGGTGTTTGATCATTATCAGCATCATTATCGGTATCCTTCATAACTGGGGTGCGCTGGGCCAAAAACAATCCTGACGGCCCTTTTTTGGGTCCGTTAGTCCCTGTCAGAAAAAAAACCCTGCTAATAACCTGAGGACAAATTTACTGGCACCCATACCACGAGCCTCGTTTAGAGCTACTTGGTGGTCTAAACTATCGAATGCTTTCACAATGTCCGCGAGTAAGCGTCTACAAACGCGTGCTCGGTTTCAAGATGCCGCAGTATATCATCCAACATCCGTACCAAATAGTGCACTGTGCTACGTCAGGGTCTGAAACCGAATTGCCGTATTCTAGCATTCTGTCGCTTATAAAGCGCTTCCACAGTTTTTGAAGATTCTGAGATTCCTCATATCATAAAATTTAGGGTCACGAAATGAAACTCTCGTTCCCAATGTAACGTAGGGGAGCTCGGGGTTGGATCGGACACGGGGTTGGTCTGGACACCCGCAAAACAAATATTAATTGTCGCTAAAATCGGAAAAAAAAACATAATTTGTACCAAATTTTCATGGTACTTGCTTTTCTGGTTTTGACAAAAAGCTAAAAAAATTGGTTTTCTCGAGGCAAAAGTTTTTAGCTCATGGTCGGTTAAAAAGCTGTACGTCCAAGATTAGCGATAGTTGGAAGGCGATTAAATGACAATAGACAGCTTAGTAATTGCCGTGTGTAGCCTGCTTAGTATTTTCAAGCTAGATCAGTTAGTTTTCCTGTAGTACGCCATTTTGTTATTTCAGTCAGGGTGGGGTTGGTTCGGACAGTTTGAAGGGGTTGGTCCGGACAGTCTTTTTCTACTGATATGACATACAAAACCGAAACTGACTTAAAAAAATGCTAAAAGATGTTATCAGAACCTTATCGTATTATTTGTTAACAGAATTAGTTGAAAAATGAAAGCGCTAAAAAGAGATGGCCACAACCGAAGAAAACGGGTTAGTAGAATTGTATACAATAAAGTAAAAAACTCGATTTTTTTATTTAATGATTGAATATAGTTAACTTTGCTCCCGTATTCGGACGTATTCGTCCTTATGAAGTTAAATTTGGGAAAAGGTTCTTATGTCGGAAAGTCGAAAGAAAAGGAGGTTCATTGAATGAAAGTTCGTTGAGGGGCTTGAAGATATTCTTTCTGCAAATGAATGGGCCTAAAATCATCTTTCTGTAGAATCGGTTCGAGTAATCGGTCCAACTAAATATGGACGGAACTTTACCAATATAATTTTGAAGTTACCAGTCTCTGGAATTGCTAGGTTAGCTGAAAGGACAAATGAAGGAATTTCACTTTAACGCTACCTCGGCTCTTGAAACATTTGTTTTCTTTAGTTTTTTGCTTACTTTTGAGCTGCGATATTATCATTTCCACTTTTTAACATATTTAGATAAAGTCGAATAAAAAAATAATACATTACAAACAATGTCCGAACCAACCCGAGGCCTGTCCGAATCAACCCCATGGGTACGGGGTTGGTTCGGACAAATTGAAAAACAGAAAAACGTTTACTTAAAAACTTGATGTAGGAACAAAGCTGAAAAAATTACCAGCTATTCTCCCAGACATTCTACACGTTTGACAACAAAAACGATGCAAGGAATGGCGGCCTAGTAAGAAAAGGAAAATTAGTGCCCGGGTCAACCCCGAGCTCCCCTACTAGTCTTAATATAAACAATGTACGAGATTGGCTACAACGATACCCAGGGTAGTGCTAACCGCCAGCTGTGCAGTTGCTGTTATACTAGCGGACACAAAATCATGACGGAGTCTCTGTGACTATTGAACATCGTTTCTGGCAAATAAACTTCATGGGGAAATTCCACAGCGTTGAAGAAAGTGAATTTAAATATAGATTAACGATTACTGTTAATGAGAAAACAGAGGGTTTGACATTTGTTCCCCTCTTCCAGCATCCCAGTCGTCTGTTTAATTCGTCATTCATGGTATTTTCTTTTCAGGTACTGTGCCGAAGTTGTGCGACTGCTTATCACAGTGAGTGTTCAACCATCGAGGATGCAGTGTGTGAGATATGTGCACTGAATCGGAAGTAGCTTGGGAATGAAAACTGAACATGGGGAAAGAATCGGGATGAAACTTGGTGGGAAGAACAAGCATAAGCCCTAGATACATCATTTACAAAACCGGACCGAATCCCGACACTGTGGGGGGAGTTGGGGGGGGGGGGGATTCTGGTGATTGCGAGTAAAAGTACTTCGAAATGTGCTAGGACGATGAAACTTCGGAGGCATGTTTTGGACTGACCAGATTGACTTGTAAATAGTAATTTCCTCGTTTCGGCCATCGTGGGGGGAGTGGAGTGAGGGGGAATCCGAAATAGTGTGGCTTCCATAACTTTCGAACGGGTAATCGAATCTGAACGAAATTTGATAATTGTAGCCAGTGTTTGTTTTCGTTTCAAGCCCGGACCGAATCAGATAGCTGTGGAAGGAGTTGTAGGGTGGGGGGGGGGTGACCGGAAATCTCGGGAAACGCTTAGAGTGGAAGGGTCGGGATGAAACTTAGTGGGAAGAACAAGTATAAACCTTGGATACATCATTTACAAAACCGGACAAGATCCGTACACTGGGGGGGCGTTGGGGGGGGGGGGGGGGGGCGAAATTCCGGCTATCGCGAGTTAAGGTACTTCTAGATGTGATAGGATGGTGAAGCGTGGTGGGCACGTTAGGGACACGACCAGATTGGATTAGAAATTGTCACTACCCGAATCCGGCTATTCTGGGGGGAATGGGGGGGGGGAGGAATGCAGAAACCGTAGACACCCGTATGTATTTCTTGTCAAGCGCTCATTTACCTTTTTTTTTGTATGTACTGTGCAAATGCCTTATTACAAGGCTGCATGTAATAAATTCATTCATTCATTCATTCATAACTTTCGAAAGGGTAATCAGATCAGAACTCGAGGGCTAAAGTATATTAGATCGTTCACTGTCAGCAGACGTTCAAATATAAGCATACCTCTACTATAGCTGATGGAAAATACGTCAAATGTGCTCTGGCATAGAAAATTGCCCTATCTTTACTATGGGGGATATCATATCCGCGCAAACCAGCCTCAAGGAACCGTTGGCTCACATATTATCATGCGCCGGCCCTGGTCGTAAGTGAACCCTTGATATTATTTTAAAATTAAAACTCTATTTTATGTTTCGAATTGATATTGTAGTAGCCCAGAACGATGTAGATTAGTTGCGTTTTGCAGATTATCGGTACCGAGTATCTGGACCAGATATCGTATAGCTGAATTTCAGATACAACGGTACGGATCGTGGTATCTGGAAAGTCATTTCACGTTATCTGATACCATGGTCCAAAGTAGTTCTTGCAGTTACCGAGTATCTGGACCAGGTATCGTATGTCTGATATTCAGATACAACGTTCCGGACCGTGGTATCTGGAAAGTCATTTCACGTTAATCGGTATCATCATGATCAACACGTAAAAGCAGGGAATTGTTGGTTTTGCAAAGATCCAGTTACCGTGGTATAAGATATTTGTGTATCTGCGAAATCGCAACTATTGTCATGATCATTTAGCATTACTAAATTAGTTTTCCTCCCGTCGTTATTTATTCAGTCAAAGAGAAACGATTCGGGATCCAAGTATCGATACTCGATGGTAGGAACAAGGAGACGATGTAATGCAATTTAAGAAGGAGGTATGATATGGGGCTATGAATCATCCCTGATTCGTTGGCAAATAGGGTAAAATAACCAGCCTCGGCAAGTGGATCTGGGCCTTCTTCACCAAGGGACACAAGCAAAGAAAGGAAGTGCACTGTGAACGTGCAAGGTTTTCAGCGGAACCGTCTTCTTCCGTCAACGCGTTAAAATTTCAATCAGTTGCCCAGGACCACATGTTCCGGTTTTCCATTATCTGGAAAGTCAGTTCACGTTCATCAGCATCATCATTATCATCACGTAAAAGTAGGGAATTCGGCAATTGTTGTTTTTGCAAAGATCCAGCTATCGTGGTATAAGATATTTGTGTATCTGCTAAATGCAACTATTGTCATGACGAAAGACGCAACATTACTAAATTAGTCTCCCTGAATCGTTGGCTAATATGACGACCCAATCAGCTTCTTCAAATGGATCTGGGCATTCTTCATTAAGGGACACACAGAAGCAACGAAAGAAAGTGAACGTGCAATGTATTCAGCGAAAAATCGTAGCCCAAGACCACATGTTCCGGTTTGCCATTCCCAAGTTCCGGTTTTCCATTTTCCTATAGCAGATTGAAACCGAGCCATCGGTTCCGGTTTTCCAGTTTCATGTTCCGGTTTTCCAAAGCCATCGGTTCCGGTGGCGGAGGTTCCGGGGTTCCGGTGTTCCGGTTTTCCAGTGACCCCCCGCAGGCTCAGATCAACAAGCCGAGATCAACCAGCAGAAAATCTACGCACACACATGACCCTAGGAGAATCCAGCCATGTATACACTTTCTCCAAAACAGATGCAGGAAAGACAATTGCAGGTTCCGCCACATCTGTCCCCAGTTTATCTCAGGCAACTGCGACAAGCAGCTATGCAGTGCCCCCCCCCCCCCCACAAGCCCATTTGTCCGAAGTACTCACACGGACTGTGTCAATCCTAGCTGCTCCGATATCCATCCCAACAAAATAGTTAACCGGACACTTGCTCGTTTTGCCAACGAGCGAAATTCAAAAAACTTCTGGGGATTCCACCGCTACCATCGTCCGCCTACTCCATTAGTTCAGGCACAAGACAACACACAGTGGAACCAGGAACCAGGAACCAAGGGCAACCGTGCAGTACGACAGAAGAAGCTCCAGGCCGACGCCACTGAGGGAAATCAATTTAATACGGTCAGAAACTCGCCTAAATCGGTTCCAGCCCAACGCAGTATCGCCCCAGCCTCCATCGATGAACGGATTTTACAGAACCGCGGTGATCCCCGACAGACAAAACATGGGAGCTGAACAGCATACTGCAAGATCAGCCAACGTGTGGGGACCCATGCACCGAAACGCAAGAAGCTCAACCAGCCCATTTTTGTCAGCCACCTGCATTCCTGACGCTACCAAAACCGAAACAGCAACTTCTGATCCCCACCAATCGAGTACCTTTCACAGAAATCGGTCGAGGGGGTCGCCAAATAAGATGGGAGAAGGTAGTCTAAATAATCCATTGTCGGTGAACATCGAACTCCACAGTCAGCCACAACCAATAGTGTTCCGAGGCACAGAAAATCCTACAGGATGTAGTGAACCAAGAGACGCGTCCCAATCAGATTTAAACGGTGGAAGACTAAGTTCTTCTCCACTTCCCTAGACGAGGCAGATCAGTTTCATAAGCAGCAGCCTTCTTCCAGACAATTGAAAGTACTCTATCAATGCAGATACGCTGCTTAACAAATTTCAAGAAGCCAAAAACTTAATTGAGTCTGATCCGCCAGACATTGTAGCTTTTGTGGAAGTGAAGCCGAAGAACAGTCGATACCAGCCGCTTGTATCAGAATCCACCTTGAATGGTTATTCCATATACTAGAAGAATATTGAATCTTCTGACGGTAGAGGTATATTATGCTATGTCAAAAGTGATATTTCAGTCGAAGAGCTTCATACCAGCGTGGACATAGGAACTGAGAGTATTTGGCTTCGATTCCATGGATCTGGAAGAAACATAGTCAATTTCGGTGTTGTTTATCGTAGTCCAAATAGTTCGCTTGAAAATAATTCTAAAATTCTGAATGAATTTCGAAGTTACATAGAAGAAAGAAAAGGATCAACTGTTGTTGTGGGAGACTTCAACTTTCTGAACATTAACTGGAATTCTACTCATACACTAGAGATTTCGCAAACAAGCGGCCCAGTTAAAGAATTCCTGTCATTTGTGAAAGAAAACTGTCTTGAGCAGTTGGTAACCGTGCCGACTATAGACAGAGAGGCCAAGACCGACCAAGCCTCTTAGATCTAGTACTGACAGATGACCCTGATACAACTGATAATCTTCGCGTAACAGCTACTGTAGGAAAGTCTGACCATTCGTGCATCACCTTCAATATAGCCTTGAATTGTCCAGAGAGTAGGAGTACTAGAAAACCAAGGTTAGATTACTACAGAGGAAATTATGTTGGTTTACGGGACGCGCTGATGGATATCTATTGGGATGTTGAGTTTCACGAGTCTTCGACTGTCGGTGAAATGTACACAGCATTTGTCTCTAAGCTTACCTCTCTTGTGTACTCTTTTGTTCAAGTTGCCTAGCATAAAAACCGACCTCGTGTTAGCCGCCCAACTCTGCTTCTTATAAAAGAAAAGCAGCAAGCTTAGAGGCAATTACAAGCAAACCCAGACGCCGATAACTTAAAGAAGAGTTACAGACGAATTTCAAACAAAGTTCGTAGGGCAACGCATCTACAGGCCAATGAAAGAGAAAAGAAAGTGGCTATGTCTTCAAAATCTAATCCGAAAGCTTTTTGGAAATATGTGAACAACAAGAGAAAGGTAATAAACGCAAGCAAGATGAAGGACCCTTCAACCGGAAAGACTGTCCAGGATCCAGTTACTATTGCGGACATTTTGAATCACCATTTTTCTACTGTATGTACTGACGAAGACCCATCTACTCTATCTGAAAGTGGTGCCTCTCAGCAAGACTTTCCAGACCTCACAATTGCCCCTGCGCTAGTTTGCAAAAAGCTACAGGAATTGGACCCACACAAGTCTGAGGGCCCAGATGGTTTACACCCAAGAATTTTGACTGAGACTGCTGAGCTTATCGCTGAACCTTTGACTGTGATTTTTAGGAAAAGCTTGTCATCTGGCCAAGTAACAAAGCTTTGGAAGCAAGCTGTCGTTACCCCAAAAGGTGGTGCTTCGAAAGAAGATCCAAACAACTATCGGCCAATTAGCCTTACTTGCGTAACATCCAAAATTTTTGAAAGAATTGCCTCTGGTCATCTTCTCTTTCCTCTACTGGATAAGAAGCTTATAACAAAGAAGCAGTTTGGATTTATCAAAGGAAGGTCCGCTGAATCCAAGTTATTACTGACAACCGAACAGTGGAGGAAGTACATCGACTCTGGATTCCAAGTAGATGTCCTGTACCTTGACCTTCGAAAAGCCTTCGACAAAGTTCCCCATGAGAGACTCTTGGTGAAGCTCGAGCATCTACGCAAGCTGCAAATCCCTCATTGCCGAAGATGATTATGAGCTAACAGTCGACTGTTGCTTACAAGTCCCCTACATGTCTCACAACTGGTATCGGCCTATTTTTGGTTTCAGTCTGTACCTTATTACTGAAGTTGTCAACCCCTTGAAACTTTCAAACCGATCTCATGAACGAATTTTTGTACCAAAATATGAATGACATTTACTTTAATAACAACAAAAGAATATCGGAAGAAGGGACTAGATTGGCTTTGTAGTCAATTGAACTTTTGTCCTTTCCAATCGTAGACATCATGACAGATGACAACTTGGAACAATGTCTTATATAATCTAGTTGGTAATATAAAGCTATCCGTAACTTTCAGGATTAAAATATCATAAATGACACTATTAATTATTACGAAACTGCCTCATTGTTTAACATTATTGTTTGTACCCGTTGCGCAAACAGTTAATCCTAGGTAACAGCGATATACCATCGATGCAAACTTTCTTATCGTCAGATTTATAAAAATCGAATACAGTGTGCACCTATTTCCACAAATTTCTAGCCCCTCGTGAACCGCTTCTTACGTCACCGTCATTAAATCCTCCTGAGCCAATTCTGATCCGCCATAAATTTGTTCTTTCTTTCATTCATTCCTATTCGCATCTTACTACTTTAAACTCTGCTCGGCTTCTTAAAGATTACATACCACATCCCAACTGTTTTCAGCCTCGCACGACCCCCTTGGTTTTGTGGAGCTTAGAACTGGAGTACATAATTGAAATTCTTTGAAGTTTTACGTCGTGGTCATGGCTCGAGCTTAAGCTGTAGTACTCTTGATGACTAACTCTTCTTGCCGATGAAGAATCGCCCTGTCCCTAGCGGAAGATACGGAAGTGTCTCTACAGCTGTCCCCACGAACGACGTTGATTGGTTAATACATAATTCGAGTCATCGTTCGGGCGACGTTTCTCGTTCTTCCCCTGGTTCCCTGGCGTGTTTTGGACTTAGTCATATTGAGTATACTCTTGATGAACAACTCTTCGTGTCGGTGAAGAATCGCCATGTAACTAGAGGAAGAGCCGGAAATGTCACCACTGCTGTCCCTACTAACGCCGTTGATTGGTAACGCCGTTGATTGGTGTACCCATGATCTGAGTCATCGTTCGGGCGACGTTTCTCGTTCTTCTAGAGGTCACTGGCGTGTTTTGGATGTGAGCAACCTGCAAGTGCCATATGAGCTTCTAGCTCTTGTTTAACAGAGCGACCGTTTTCTACTTTTCATCTAAGGTCCCTTTTTTTTTTTTTTGGCAAATGAGGTGAAGGCTGTGTTTGGGAGAGTTACGTTTGTCAAATACGGATTATGGCGTAAGTCAGAATAAGGAGGGGGACAATGTAGTGTTTTTGTTTACGTTTTCCTAGTTGTATTTTCACCCTTTCCCCTTACGCGACTGAGATTACGTGTATGCAAATTAGTTTGGTAAAAACAGTCGTGATCGCGGAGCCATTCATTGTGTATAGTTGTCTTTAAAGGACCTGTCTTACCTATAATGGTAACGCAACCATAACCATTCCATATGTTTCTAGACCCAGAGACCCCAATTTCGCACGGTACATTCTAACCCCTCTAATATAACCAAGCAGATTTTCTCACTTGCCACGCGATGTGTATCACGCTGTCGACAATTCTCTGCGAGAAGTTTTTCCATCAGAAAAACCGGTTATGTAAATTATTTCCCTGTTTCCGCTATAAGTCAACGGGTCTTGGAAAAGGCTTAAAACAGAAAAAAGCGTGGATTATTTGTTGAAAGCACGGCCTAGTTTTAAAGTACTCAAATACTTTAAAAGACTGTAAGTTGAAGAGTAAATAGTGCGAGGGCTCCTTTAAGTGCCCGTCCTGTACAGTTGTCTATATGTACAACACAATTTTAAGTTTGTCTGAATTAGATCACACAGGGTAGCACGCTAGATGAAGGCTACTGTGAGTAACGCATCGTGAGCTCCATCTATTAAAATCAGTTTAAAGCAGGCGTGGATCGTCACCTGGCTGAAATTCAATTTAGTATACACAGTGTCTCGAGAAATTAAGAGAGGGGAAAGCCTTTTCACTGCAGTTATATTATTATTATTATCATTACTGCTATTTTAATACATAAGAGTTACCTGATTTCCAAGTAATCGTAGTCGCAGCGAGCATGGTATTCCATTTCGAAGTCCAGGACTGACAACTTGATCTGATATCCATATCGATAGTAAACCGTCCAAACGCAGTCCCGACTCGCTAAATAGTTTCCTGGGTAGCCTGGGCTCTGCATAACACCATAAGTTGTGTAGAAATCTCCACCACAAGCTGAAAGTAAGAACCGATTGATTATTGATTGCCAGCTTATCAGATTAATATCTCACAAAACTGGGCGTTCCTAGATTTGGAGAAAACCCTTTAAAAAGGGGGACTGGAGAAACACCCTTAAAAAAATCCGAGAAAGGTAGTGTGTTGTCCCCAGATCTACTCCCCTCCCCTCCCGTCGTCCGTGCGTCGGTCGTCGAGAGGAACAATAGCAATCAGTCTTTTCTTTATCCTGCCAATTCTCAGCACAATTTTTCCACAGTTTCATTCTACGATTATTTCCGGTCATACCTTGTAAATATATTAGTTAGTTTTTTGTCATTTTTGTGTATTTCGTAAATATTTTATTCCTCTTTTTAGCCCTGCTATGTGGAAGTAAATTTGATTGATTGAATGGTTTTACCTTCATACAAAATTGGCAGTCATCTTTCCATATCACAATCTTTTCCCCTTCTTTTGTTTTTAATTAACTTTTTGGCTTTATTTTTAAACTGTTTTGCTGTCGCGTTAGTTGATTAAGTTTTAATCGGTCGTCTACTTTATTTATTTTTTACCTTCGAAGAATAAACAATAATTATTATTCGTATGATGGTAATGACTCCATCTATTCTCGTCGTTCCCTTCGATTCCCCGAGGAGTCCTCGGGGAACGGCGACATTACGCTTATGGTCAGCGAGAAGGAAAATAAGCTATGCGGGCATTTAAAAAAAAAGAAAAAAAGGCTATTCAAAGAGGCTACAGGCTTACCTTGGGTCTGGTCCAGAATGCTGTATGCGGCCGTAAACCCTTCTGCAGCCACGAAGTTGTCCGTTTTGAAAATTATTGTCATGACGTTAGCCACTGTTGTTAGAACTGGCGGGGTTGCTTGTCCACAATACCTATAAAATTCGATTTTTCTTCTTAATGTGAATGTTCCTTCATGAGCCTAACACAGTTCTCTAACCCGAGTCTGTTACCCTTGTAATGAGAGAGCAGGCGATCTTTTTACCGTCGGAAAACATTGAGTCTTTGAGACGATCTTTGGCGGAAGAACTGCCAAATGATAAACATGGGAATCTTGGTCTATTTTAACAACGAATATTCTACAGCAAACCTCGTCTAGGAAGAATGAATGGTCGGTTATGATGAGTCTGGATAAACCAACTGCTTTTAAGAGACTCCGATAGGTTTCGACAGGATCCCAAAAACTTAATATTCGATACAGACAATTTGGGTTTTGTCTTCGCCAGCTCCAGTCTTCGCCGGACTCCTTGAATATTTTCACTATTAAAATTTAGAAACAGATTAAGGCCCAATAGCTAATCATCTCAGAAAATCAAATTCAGATATAGATCCAGCATGTGTGTTTACCTATATGTTTACCTATAAGACATATCTATTTTGAAAAAACTGATCGAAACTTCCTGCCTTACTTATGCCAAATTTCCGGTTTTGGCCGAATTCCGGGCGAACTACTTGTCCGGCTAGAAAATTATTTTCATAATCAGGTTCAGTATGTCTTCGACTACCTCATTAGCTGTTTAAAATATATTGTATGCTCCTTAATCTGACCCCCCCCCCCTCCCCCCTCTAAATGTTGGGCTACAGAGCCCATCTACGAACTCGATCTTTCCACTGATCCAAGGAATCCTTGCATCAAGTTCCATCAAAATATCTAATTCCCTTCAAGAGGTACATTGCTGACAGACGGACGGGCAGATGATGATGAAGATGAAATTTTATTTACGTACTTAAGAAAAGGAAAATACTCCTGTACCGCTTCATCCTTATCTTACCGTGGTCGGATCCGGTTCGGATGCCCCCCACCCCCCAACGACTCTCCCCACAGTGCCCGAATCCGGTCCGGTTATGTCAGTGATGTATCTAGGACTTGTGCTTGTTCTTCCCACCAAGTATCCTCCCGGTACCTCCACTCAAAGCGTTTCCCAAGATTTCCGCCACCCCCCTCCCCCTCCACCTCCACCCAAAGTCACCGGATCTAGTTTGGATTTAAAGTGGGTCGTTTGAGACACGAGGACTTTCCAAGTTTCATTAAGATCCGATCACCCGTTCAAACGTTATAAATACCCCAAGATTCCGGATTCCCCCCTCCCACCACTTATGGTGGTTAATTTTTTTTTAATATATAAATGGACAATTGCGTGAATCCCAAGGGCCAATGAGCATTTTTGCCTCAAGGGTTTTGCTTACAAATCTATGTGTCCTGATCGATGGAGAGCTGCGTTTCTCTTAACATTACAGCCGTACCATGAAACAGTGTACCCAATCTACCCGGGAAAGTTTTATGTCGTTGGATCTTACTAAGGGCAAACTGCCTTCCCATTCAGAGCAGGCAGAAGGTTTTTGAGAGAGGCAGTGTGGTTCCTGATGGGAGGTATGTTTGCCCACTTTGTGAGAAGGAGGAAGAAAATTTGGACCATTTCCTCCGTAGATGCCCGAAACTTTCTGATTTAAGGAAAATTTACCTAGAGGGTGTGATTTTATCACTTCCAGAAATTTTGAGCAATATTAACCCTGCCGTTATTACTCGAGTGGGCGTGTACACAGATAAATCTTTAGAGTTAAGAAGGAGTCTGATTGTTGAAGTTATATTTTTGTTTTTGTTGGTTTGTGTATATGGCCCGTTGTCTTTTGAAATACACTGATCTATCTATCTATCTATATAGAATCCTTGGCGTAAATCGAAGGACCTTTACATTTAATAAGGGTCCGTTGTTCTAACCTCTGTTCAAGTCTATGGTTCGCCCGATAATTGAGTGAATCATTGGGAGAACCCTTTTCTGGAATCCCAAAACGTAAGTGGAGTTATACCTATGACATCACAAGACTTGTCCATCTGTTGGAGGGGGAGTCGCGGAAATTTTGTGGCTCAAATAGGGGTTAAACGAGTGGAATGACTGAATGACCTAGATAACATATTTTACGGTCGGGACCTGATCCGAGCACTGTGAGGTGTACCGGAATTTCGAAAAAGATGCTCAGATTCGAGGGATAGGTGGTAAGAGAAGATGCTTTAGATGATTCATTGATGTGTCCAAACCAGATTAGGCGGGGATTAACGATAGGGGGATGATTAACGGTAGGGGATTTGGAGGGGAGGTTACCGGAAATAGTGTGGCCACTTCTAGTGATCAAACGAGTGGATCTAAACTTGGAAGGTAGTCATTCGCCCTAGATGATCCGAAGCGATGCCGGAAATGCTCAGACTCGAGTGAAACCAGATATCCTATTTCTAGGTCCGATCCTGGGGGGGGGGGGGGGGTGAAGGGGTAAATATTCCTTCAGCCCAAGCTGACTGCGAGTCATATTTAATAGTGCAAAACGTATAGGTCAGCTGAATTTTATTAGAGCTATATTTCGTCCCTTCTTGGCAGGGGTCCTCTTCAGGCTCAAAACCGCTCAAATTGGAAAAAACTTGTGGGAAAAACATATAAAGAATACAGAATATAGCTCTAATAACATTCAGCTGACCTATCGGTTTTGCACTTTCAAAGTTGACTGGGGTATTTTGTGGCGTTCTGATCTACTTTCTTCTTTCCCGCACGACCTACTCCTAACAAGTGCCATATGAGCTCGTAGCTTTTGTTCAGAAAAACAGTTGACTTTTCTTCAATAGTCTTTTTTTTTGTAAATCAGTCTGAATAAATGACCAACGGGTCGGTAAATTCCTCCTCCCCCCCCCCACTCAAAAAAAAGAAGCAAAAACAATTTAGCTACAGTGACGCCTCTTTCAGCAGCAATATTTAAATTACGTCCGACAGGTGTCCAGAATAAAAAATGTAGGAAAAAACTGCGTGATCCTGTATAAATTCATTTACACTAACCACCAAAGCTTAATGAGGAAACTTACCTCCCAATCCGACCTGATCCCATCGAAACACTAGTATTGTCGAAAACTTCCACGTAGTCGTGCGCACAAGAGGAACCAGACTCGAGCGAGAACGTCTGGAAGGTCAAGCGGACAATGCTTCCAGGCTGACCTCTAATGACCCATCTGCAGACGACACCATGGGGGTACTCGTTAGGATGGAGAGGGGAGGCGACAACTCCAGTCGCATTCGTCAATATTCCACCGCAGGCTGCAAAAATGGACTGAACTGCACAGGGAGTATGGTTATGAAGAACACTTGCTTTTACAGTCATGTGGTCGAGCAACACTATCATACGGCAACAAACTGTCCTTGATGTAACGAAACAAATTTCATATAGTTACTCCAAAACCCTGGCAAATCGTGGGCGGCATGATAGACGAGCTCTTGGTCTGCTCTACTCAGCTTTCTGCGACCATTCTATTTTCTATGCTTCTGTGCTAGAATTTAAAGACTTTTCTTAGAAACCTTATCTCTCTCTGAAAAACTTACTTTATTACTATTATTTGTTTGAATCTTTCAAAAGTTTGCTGCTTGGCATCGGATTAGAATTATTGTTCGGAAATTCGGTATTCCAGATATTTCAGAGAAATTACTACTGTTACACAGAAAGCTGTCGAGATCAACCGGCTTGAGAGAGGTTAAGTCAGGCATTTGTCCAGAAGCATTGCTGCAGTTTTAGTATTTTAGAAGAAATCAAATTTTATATGCTTTTGTCGGGCATCGGTTAACTCTTCGGCACATCGGGTTCTTTTATACGCAAGAAAAAGCTTCTTGTCACAGTTTTGCTGAACTTGATTTGTGGTACCTTTTATACGCGTTTGTGGTACTTTTTACACGCAACAAAAAGCTTCCTGGCAAGTTGCTGAACTTGCTCGAAAAGCCGGGACACCCTTGGATTTAAGGTCGGAGAACTGTCTTATTCTCCTGGCAGCTAACCCTATTTTACATAGCCTACCAGTTTTGAGGCCTCTGTTGGGGACACACTGATGTTGGACCATGATATTGTTTCTGTGTTATTTACTTGTTAGTTTATGGCGAAATCTGAAATAAAACAAATTCACACATACGGCCTGTGAGTGTCCTTCCAACAACGCTCCTTTCGATTTCTTCACGCTACGCAATTCACAGACCCAGTCCGCTCCATTTCCCCGCATTATCGTCGAATTTAGCTCAGTTTGCGTCAACTGTCAAGTTCACTCTGAGGGTATTTTTAATTTGGACGCTATCCCGAGAGAAACCCAAACCACAATTTTAAACCCCACCCTTAAATATAGGGCTAGAGAACCCATCTTCGAACTTGCCTGTACTTTTACCCGAAAAGTCCTAGTGCCAAGTTTGATCAAAATATCTCAACCCCTTCGAGAGTTATCGTGCTAGCAGAAGGACAGACGGACAACTTTTACGAAGTCATAGGTACCCCTCCACTTGCATTTTGGGATCGCAAAAAGTTCATAAATATTCCCCCCCCCCCCCCTCTTACCCCCCTGTTTGTGTGTTGGTGTATTTGTACCGATCTTTGGAGTACTTTTTTTTCTTTTCTCTTTGTTTACTTCACTGTGCAATTGTGGGTTAGTTTATAAACAGATTATTATTATTATTAAAACCGTCAAAGTCACCCCGCAGTACTGCACGGAAAAGGGAAGATAGAAAGACAAAAAAAAAGGACCCAAATATGGAATATCGGATAATTTCGTCCCACCAAGAACAAACAACCAGATAGAACCTCCGTCGCCTGTGGTCCGTGTAAAATCGTCAAATAGCAAATGGATCATGAAAGTCAAAGACAAACAATCAGCACAAATCATCGCAAAGCATTTCCAGGGAGAAATAAAAGAAGACAAATTTATCGGTGTTCGTAAAGGAATTCCTTTATCCGTTTCGGAACTTGAAGTGCAACAGGCCGTGATTGGCTGTACCCGCGTAACAAGGATCGGCAAGTCCTTTGCCGTCAAAATTTATTTCGAAACACAAGACGATCTCGAGAGAAATTTGAAAGAGGGCTTTCATATTGACTAAGACTACTTCCGAATATTCAAGTACATCTATGCCCCAAACCGGTGTTACAAGTGCCAAGAGTTCGGTCACTTAGCCTGTGACTGCAAAAACAACTTCAAATACTCTAAATCTGGTGGGAGCCACGAATCCAGCCGTGAGAGCCCGTGCACCTCAACCTCTGTGAAGTTCGCAAATTGTGGGAGTGCAAACACCCTGCTTACAGCCTACTCTGTCCAAAAGTGATTCGAGTTTACGAGGCCTGCGAACTACTAATGCGGAGTCCCTTGAAACGGATTTGACTCAAGCTTATTTGGATTTTGTTGTTCTTTTGTATTTCAGTTTACTCTGTTCACCTATTCATTTACCTTTTGTATTTTTTCCATACTCCGTCTTTCTGGCCCCGGCCAGTTGATGGGTTATAAATAAATAATAATAACAATAATATTACAGAGATAGAAATACGGAGGTTCTATCTGATTATCTGTTCTTGCTCCCACCAAGGATTCTCCAAAACGTATATCGATAAAACACACAAAAACTCAATAATATATTTTATATGTCAAGTTTGATTTTTTTTTCTATAAAGGTTGTTAAAGCATTCAACCATCGCGAATAAAAAACAAACTGCATGAACAGAAAGTCGAATAAGTTAAAGGTCAAGGTAAGGAAAAGTAATGCGTGAGACTTACTGACGTCGATTGATGAATAGTTAGCATAGAAGCCACGATTCTGAAGAGAGCCATCTGTCTTAAACTTCATCCACAGATAATTGTGCGTAGTGATGATAGGTGGCGGTATCCTATCGGGTCCGCCGCAATAACGACCAATGAGAGTGGAGTTTGAATCATCGCCGTCACGCAACTAGAAATAAGTCTTCCTTTATTGTTATGGCACTTGCAGCCTCTGGCTCAAGTGCCAATACCGATCACAATTCAGTCCGTCGGTCTGTCCGAGTTTTTTGTCACACTTTTTCGAGTTAGGGTACTTCTAGATGTGCTAGGACAATGAAACTTGGCAGACATACCAGAGACCCGACCAAACTAAACTGGAAATAATCAGTATCCCGATCCGACTATATGCGGGGGAGTGGAGGGCGCTGGATACTTGAAAATTGAGGGCATTTTGTCGCACTATTTCGAGTTAGGGTACTTCCAGATGTGCTAGGGCCATGAAACTTGGCAGGCGTATCAGAGACCCGACCAAACAAACTTAGAAATAATCAGTTTTCCGATCCGACCATTTTGGGGGCGAGTGGAGGGCATGGGAATCCGGGAAATTGAGTAGTATGTAACTTTCGAACGGGTGATCGGATTGTAATGAAACTTAATGACTGAATAGATTATATATCTTGGATGTCCCGTTTAAAGTCTTTACCGTATTTGGTAGCCAGGGGGGAGTTTGGGGGGGGGGGAGACCGGAAATTTCAAGAAATGGTTAGAATGGAGGGATCGGAGTGAAACTTGCTGGGACGAACAAGCATCTGCTCTAGATAAATCGTTTAGACACTTGTACTGGATCCGGACACTTACGGGGGGGGGGGGGGTCCCGGAATTCCGGTGATGGCGGTTTTGGGGATTTTCACGATGAACTTGGCAGGCATATCAGAGACCCGATCAAACTGACTTCAAAATAAAAAATGTGTCGATCTGATAATGGTGGGGAGAGCGGAGGGAGGGGCATCCGGAATATTCAGTCATGCGTAACTTTGGAACGCGTGATAGGATTCGAGTGAAGTTTAAGAATTGAACAGAGGACATTTCTCTGGTGATCTTTTTCATATCCGGACCGGATCCGGCAACTATTGGTGGGGGGGGGGGGCGGAAACTACATGACCCGCTTAGAATGGAGAGACCGGGATGGAACTTTGTGGGAAGAACAAACAGATGCTCTAGGTAAATCATTTAATGAATCGGATTGGCTAAGGGCACCGTGAGGGAGTTGGGGGGGGGGAGCGGAAATCTCGAGAAAGGGTTAGAATGGAGGGATCGGAGTGAAACTTGCTGGGAAGAACAAACATCTGCTCCACGTAAATCTTTTACACAATTGACTGGAATCCCGTAATTCCGGCTTTCGGATTTTCACGACGAAACTTGGCAGGCATATCAGGGACCCGGTCAAACTGACTTGGAATAAAAACAAAAATCCTCGATATGAAAATCTTGGGGGGGGGGTTGAGGGAGGGGAATCCGGAATATTGAGTCATGCGTAACTCTAGAACGGGTGATCGGAATCGAGTGAAATTTAATAATTGAACAGAGGACATTTCACTCAGGTGCTTTTTCATTTCCGGACCGAATCCGAAAATTATTAGGTGGGGGATACTTGACCCGCTTAGACTGGTGTGATCGGGATCGTACTTCGTGGGAATAACAAACAGATGCTCCGGGCCTGGGTCTGGGATTCCGGTGATCGTCCGTAGGTACTTCCAGATGTGCTAGGACGATGACACTTCGCTGGAATATTAGAGATTCAACAACATTTGCTTAGAAATTGCTACTTCCCAAATCCGAATATTCCTTAAAGTACCAATCTTGACAGCAAAGTAAAAAAAATACTTGTAAGCAATATATGCATTTTCATTATCTCCATCAGTCCATTATCATTTTGCCTCAAGGGTTTTGCCTACAAATGAAGTTCTAGCTCCCTTCGAGTGCGACTTACTTTTGATCAATCAAAACATCTCAACTCATGCAAGTGCCATATTAGCTTACAGCTCTTGTTTTTTTGTATCAATCAATCAAGTTTATTTTCCAAATAGCTAATATCCTTCAGTACAAGGTGACCGCAAATTTCGGCTGACCCTATGAGTTCAAGAATCGAACCTGATTGCGTGTCCGGTTCTCTCAGTCCAGCAACAGCCTGACGGGACGCCGAAATATCGCTGCCAAAGCATCGTAGCTGACTATCCGTTCTGGGTCATTGTTTGAATATATGCAAAATGTTCAGGAGAAGAATTTAATTTTTTAAAATCTAGTTTTCAACCGACATTGATGACTTTTACGTCGAATGACTGACAGCTTTCTTTACAGCGGATAGAAGAAGAAAAAAAATTAAGATTTTTTTATGGCACTTGCCCTTCGGCCAAGTGCCATATAGCGATTGTAATTTCTGTCCGTCAGTCGGTCTGTCGGTCTGTCGGTCCCGGTTTTGCTAGTTCGGGCACTTCCAGATAAGCTAGGACGATGAAACTTGGCAGGCATATCAGGGACCGGACCAGATCAACTTACAATTAATCATTTCTTCAATCCGACTTTCCCCGGATCCGGGAGTCCGGAAACTATAAAGCAAAAGTGGAGCGAAAAGTAGCAAAAAAAAGCGCTGCCCGATGCGGGAGCGAACCAGGAACCTCAGAGTTATAAAGTTAACGCTCTACCAACCGAGCCACGAGTCCATGTTTGAGAGCGAATGCGGGACGATACACAAAGTGGATAATCTAAACAAATTACATTGTTAACTTGTCAGGAATATTGGATGTTTTAGGGAGCGAATGCGGGAGTATATATTGTTAAAAGATTGACGACCTGATTAACCTGGACATAGTCAAGAAACATAAATAATAGTTTGGGCACTTCCGCGCAAGCTAGGACGATGAAACTTCGCAGGCATATCAGGGACCCGACCAGACTAAGTTGGAAAATAGTCACTTGCCCGATCCGACCGTCGTGGGGGAGGGGGCGGAATCCGGAAAATAGGGACATTCATCACTTTCGAACGGGTGATCGGATCTTAATGAAACTTGATATCTGGAAAGATCTCGTGTCTCAGATGTCTCATTTCAAGTCCGGACCGGATCCGATGAATCTTGGGGGTGGGTCTTGAACCATTAGGAAAAATTATATATTTTCAGCTTACGAACGGGTCGTCGGATCTTAACGAAACTTGATATATGGAAGAACCTCATGTCTCAGACGCCGGTGACATTGGGGGGAGTTGGAAGGGGAAACCGGAAATCTTGAAAAACGCTTAGAGTGGAGAGATCCGGATGAAACTTGGTAGAAAGAACAAGCACAAGTCCTAGATACCTGACTGACATAACCGGAACGGATCCGCTCACTTTGGGGGAGTTGGGGGGGGGAGTCCTAATTTGTAGTGATCCCGCGAGTTCGATGCTTCCTGATGTGCTAGGACAATGAAAATTGGCAAGCATGCCAAGGACCCGACCAGATTAAATAGGAAATAGTCACTTCCCCGATCCGACCATCTGGGGGGGGGGTGGAGGGACGGGGAAGCCAAAATTGAGGTATTTTTAACTTGAGAACGGTTGGTCGGATCTTGATGAAAGTTGATATTTAGGATGACCTCGTGTCTCAGACGTCCCACTTTAAATCCGGACCGGATCCGATGACACTGGGGGGGGGGGAGCTGGTGGAGGGAACCGGAAATCTTGACAAACGCTTAGAGTGGAGGGATCGGGATGAAACTTGGTGGGAAGAAAAAGCACAAGTCCTAGATTCGTCATTGACATAACTGGACCGGATCCGGGCACTGTGGGGGAGTTAGGGGGGGCGGACTTCTAGTGATCCAGCGAGTCCGGCGTACTTCTTGATGTGCTAGGACGATGGAACTTTGCAGGTATGTAAGGGATCCGATCAGATTGACTTGAGAATAGTCGTTTCTCCGATCCGACCATCGTGGGGGGAGTGGATGGATGGGGAGTCCGGAATCTAGTGGCATGCATAACTTTTGAACGGGTGATCGGATTTAAATGAAACTTGTCAGTTTGAAAGAGCTATCGCCTCAGGGTGTCAAGTCTGGATCGGGTCCGATACCTGCGGGGGATGGGGGGGGGGGGGGAAACTAAGAAAACGATTAAAGCAAAGGGATTGGGACGGAACTTAATTGAGAGAACATGCATTAGGCCTATATACGAAACTGACGGGGCCAGATGGTTTCGGGGCTCTGGGGGGAGGGGGCCTCTAATTTCGGTAGTCGCGAGTTAGAATAGTTCCAGATGTACTAAGAGAACGAAACTTTGCAGGCAGCATCTTGGGGGGAGCGAGGGAAGGGAAATATGGAAACTGCTGCAAATTGCGAACGAGTGGTCTGATTCGAGTGGAACTTAATGGGTGATACGAATCTATGAACTCGACAACTCGATGCGTTCGAACTGTATGCAACCATGGTTGGGGGAGTTGGGGTTGGAAAATTTTTACATGCACAAAAACCAAACGGTTGGACCGAATGAGATGGAAGTTCGACAGTGCCAAGCTTGTGCGGCCTAGATTTGTTATTTGGTTTTAGGGACGGATTCAGTCAAGGTAGGGGGGGGGGGGTCAGGGTTCCTTTTATGCCGGCTAAAATTGATTTTTACCATACCTGCGGTTTTAATCGGCTTTTATTAATAAAAACCGATTTTTGCCGGCTAAAACTGGCTAAAATCAAACCGCACTGATCTTTTTACGTATCAATCTTTACAGTTGTTTGTTCATTGTTTTCCGACTATTTTTCAACCAGGGTTTATTCCCGGACTAATTAGCTCGCCTACTCCAATCCAGAAAACCTGTTTGGGGTTGACACGAGTGAGTCATCAGGTCACGTTGCTTCCTGCGATTTATTTATACCGGGAGTTCGTACCATATTATATTAAAGCGAGGAGGCTATTAGAAACTGCGGAGGCGATTTGTTGTACATGTTGATAGGATACGCGGATAGTAAATAGGCTACTTCAAGAATTGAGCTTGTAATTTTATGGCTTGTCCTTCTTGTTTTCTTGATAGTATGTTACACGGCAGCTCTGTAGGGATTCTCAGCAGAAACTTGTGCATATAAATGAAGGAACCTAGCTTCAGTGCCATTTATAATAGCAGATATGACTTAGCCTACACCTATTCAGTCTTGACATTATTCTGCATCCTTCCGTCCTCTCTAGGCTAACATGAACTACAATCTTTAATACATGAAAGAATTATGACAGTCTTAGAATAGCGGAGTGCTATTAAAATCACATAGTAGCATTTTTGATTTTAGCCAGTTACTTGATTTTATCCATGCCACTTGATTTTAACCGTATCGGCAGAAATCACCTATTAGCCGATATTAACCGGCTGGTATTTTAGCCACCCGGGAACCCTGGGGGGGGGGGGGTACTGAAAATTTGCAGATAAGCTATGCTCCGATTTCAATAAAACGTGATGGAGGGGAAGAGGGGATTCAGAGGTCCAACGGGGTCTGGGGGGGGGATACCGGAATTTTCCAAAAATGATCAGATTTGAGTGAAACTTGATAGATGGTATAAAAGCAGATGCTTTTTAGAAGATCCTTTTTTGAGTCCGAACCAGATTCGACCACGGTAGGGGAAGATGGAGGGAGTACGGAAATGGTGTAACACGTCTAGGGGTCGGACGAGTGGATTTATTGGGCTGAAACTTGGAAGATTGAACAGTCGTGCGCATATGCTGCACATCATACGAGATTATGCCGGAACTGCTCAGAAGTGAGTGAAACTAAATATCCTATTTCTCTTTCCGAACCGCATTTTTGGATGGCGGGTGTATTTCGAGACGTCCTCATCTACTTTCGTGTGCCACCTACTCGTAACAAGTGCCATATGAGCTCGTAGCTCTTGTTTTTTAACGATACACTAATGATTTGTATGTCGCTTAGCTCTTTTTTTTACCGTTGCCGCTTAGCTCTTTTTCTTAGGCCGTTCTCATGACGGTTAAACCTTTGAGCAACTCATGTATCTCGGCAACTGCTTGTCGTAGGGGTCTGAACAATTTACAGGAGATGCAAGAGCTAAGATTCAGTGGTATCAATAACTAGTTTTCAGAAAAACTGGCGTTTGAAACCTTAATGTGTGACATCGACGATATGTTTCCCAGTCAGCTTGAGTTCAGGGGGTATTTATGCCCTTATACATGTAACTACAAAGAAGTTTATATGATCATCAAAACACAAACGACACAGCCTCCGAATTTTTTATTTTTTTTCGAAAGCATTTACCGACTGGCTGGTAATTTTTTACCGACTGCTTTTGCAGAAAAACGACTATTTTCAAGAAAAAACAAAAGTTTTGAAAAACCGACTGTTTGATAAAAAAAAAATCAACTGATTTTCAGAAAGACCGACTGAAATGAAAAAAAATCAACTGTTTTGACGAAAAACCGCGGAGCTTCGTGCCGACTCGATTATTTTTACCGACTGGCCGACAACATTGGGGTCGGTCCCCTCGCTCCCCCCCCCCCCAGGCGTGACGTCCCTGGTGGTAACTATTGGTCAACTTCCATGTTTACCTCCGAAATTCCGTCCCTTCTTCGCAAATCTCTTTCTCAAGCCCTATAGGCATTCTCGCCGTTCCCCGAGGACTCCTTTTGAAGAGTCCAAACGTTTTTGTTTGTCTCAGGGACTCGCTCCCCGTATTCTCGCGAGTCCCCGCGGACGGGGAATGCTCCGATTATCATCACCACCATCAAAAAGAACTCCTTTTCAGATTCGGAGGAGAATCAATTATTGCTGCTAAAATGATTAAAAACGATCAGAATAACCAAAAACAAAATAAAGTGGAACCAGACTAAGTTCGTCAACTACATATTTGTTGTCTCGAACAAATCCATTTTGGAAGCACTCCCCGCGTTCTCACTGTTCTCCTTACGCGGAGTCCGCGCGGAGTGATTCCCTCTATTCTCGCCGTTCCCCTTGCTTCCCCGAGGAGTCATCGGAGAACAGCGAGAATAACTCCTTAATGCTGCTAACAAAAAATCCAAGTTGGACGGTCGCGAACTAGAACTCCGGCCAGAACTTTCGGCATCATCACCCCTTCCATAATAAAGATCTTTTCAATTTCATGACTGGAATGCAGGAAATCCGGTGAGGAGTTCCTCCTCGTGCATCCGGTCCATTAGCACAATTCTAAACTTGCTAATTTTACCTCTATGTAATCATAGGCGCAATCGACTGATCCTTCCACATCGAATGTCTGGAAAGTGAGAGAAACGGCGCGACCAGGTTGCAAAGCGATGACGTACAGGCAATCTCGGTTTGCAGGGTATGGCTCAGGGAAGAACGGTGATTTGATCAAGCCCGCTTCTTCAGTAAACTCACCACCACAAACTAAAACAACAACGAACTATAAGCGACGGTAGAGGTAATGAGTGGGGAGAAATGTAAATGAACACAGCAAACACGTCTCCAAGCTGTTATTCTTTCCATACTGAAAAACGAGGCCATGTGATGTTCACTTCATAAACTATTTATTTATTTGTTTCATATACCTGAGGAGTAACCAGGGCCGGCCATCAACAAACTCAGAAATCTAACACAAATGTGCGTAAATCTAACCCGATCCACTCCAAAAAATCACAAAAATCTGGTTCTGGTCACCTTAAAGTGCGAACACACGGTCAGGATTTCTCGGCCAGATTTCCTGCATTTTCATCATCAAGTTGAGAAAATTTCAATTTTTGATGATGATGGTGCCGGAAATCCGGGCAGGAATTCCAGTCCGGGAGCTCCCAATCCTTATCGTGTGTTCGCGCTATTAAGCTCGATGTGAAAAGAGAATGGAAGCAATAGCAGTAAGTGCGCTTGGAGGGGAATTGGGGCGGTTAATGAGAAGTAAAAGTTTTCGTAAAGCCAAATGTTTATGGAGGTTCCTTAAAGGACACCTGAATGAAGAGTACCAAGTATCATCCCTATCTGTATGACGTCAGTAAACATTGCCTGCAGAAAACCCAATCCAAATACGAACTAGACCTACGTTGCCGGGGCAACGTGAAGTGTTGCGGCAACCTTTGTCCGGCTTCGCCGACTAAAGTGTTGCGAGAGCAACACTTTGGTTTTGTTTCTTCGCTGTCGGTTAAATGCTGAAATTGTCAACTTATCGAAGCTTTTAAAACGGTATGTTCTAAAAAGATAATCACATGATCAAAAGCTGTTCTTTAGCGTTGTAAAACCAACAACAAAACAATATCGGAAGAAGGGACTAAATTGACTTGGCGGTCAGTTGAACTTTATCCTTTTCAATCGTAGATATCGTGACGGATGAAAACTTGGAACAATATCTTATATAATCTAGTTGGTATTATAAAGCTATCCATAACGTTTCAGGACTAAAATACCATAGATGACACTATTAATTATTACAAAACTACCTTATTGTTTTAGATTACCGTATCGTTTGTACCCGTTGTGTAAACAGCTAATCTTCGGTTATAGCGATAGACCATCGACACAAACTTTCTTACCGTCATATTTACAGATATCGAATACAATGTCCACCAATTTTCAAAAATTTCTAGCCCCTCGTGAACCGATTCTTACTTACAAGTCCCTCTCCCGTGATTGACATCAAATTCATCGGAACAAATAATGGATACACCAGCTATTAAAAGTTGCAAACCCCTCATCGCTGAAGATGATTATAGCATAAAAGCCGTTTTGGCTTTTTGGGAACAAAATTATTCTTACCATCTAATACACCTGATACAAATAACAGGTATACCAACTAGCAAAAGCTGCAAACTCCTCATTGCCGAAGATGATTATGAGCTAACAGTCGACTGTTGCTTACAGTCGACTGTTGCTTACAAGTCCCTTACATGTCTCACAACTGGTATCGCCTATTTTTGGTTTCAGTGTGTACCTTACTCCTGAAGTTGTCAACCCCTTGAAACTTTCAAACTGGTTTATCTCATGAAGGATTTTTGTTCAAAAAAAATGGATGACATATACTTTGATCAGCTCATCAAGGGCATCGATTGCCCTAACCACAACAAAAGAATATCGGAAAAAGGGACTAAATTGACTTTGCAGTCAGTTGAACTTTATCCTTTTCAATCGTAGACATCGTGACGGATGAAAACTTGGAACAATATCCTATATAATCTAGTTGGTATTATAAAGCTATCCGTAACATTTCAGGATTAAAATACCATAGATGACACTATTAATTATTACGAAACTACCTTATTTTACATTATAGATTTAGATTGGATTTAGATTTATTGTATAATTCAGGTACAAAATTTCGTAGTTGTCCAACCAAATTGTTTGACCTTTGTCAAGTAATATATACAAAATTGTTAAAATCAAATTCGTAATCAAAATAAAAGGTAAACCATTGAAGTCAACAACCGAAATAAAATTCATAACAAAATAACTAAGACAAAATAACATTATTGTAAAAATCAACAAATTTCGGAATGAAGCTATTACAATATCTTTCCCGGTTACATGCGATCGGCATGAGCTTCGGGACTTTGGTGGATACTTGCCTTGGTGGCCTTGGGCGTTCAACCTCAAAATCCGGGGGTAAAAGGGATCGGAGAGTTGGGTGTTCAAGGAGTTTTAGTCCAAAATTTTGACACAACTTCTGCCTCCTATTAGACAGCGCATCCAGTCCAAATAAAGAAAGAAGGCCAGAGTACGGTATTTTAGGGCCCCTATTCACAATTCTTAGGGCACGTTTCTGAATATTCTCTATACGATCAGATTCATCCTTCGTAATACCATAGTGCCAAACCGGACAAGCATACTCCACAAGAGGACGAACAAACGTACAATACAGACGCAACATCTTTTTTTCAGGGACCTTAAATTTAGTTAGTGTTTTTAACATAACAATAGACGCATTAGCTTTTCTAATCATGCTATCAGTGTTTTTTTTCCACGAGAGATCAGACGAAACGACGACTCCAAGGAGAGTAATTTCCTCCGAGAGGAGGCCATCATCTAACTCAGGGTGGAAACTTGGCTCATCCGATAAAAAAGAAAAGGTCAAAACCGTTGTTTTTTCCGCATTTACAACCATATTTGAATTTTTTGCTTCCGTTGCTACATCCTGGACTATTGTCATTGCTTGGCTTTTAAAAGATCGATGCAATACTTCCACAAGTGACAAATCGTCCACGTACTTCCATCTCTCATCAGCATCAATAGCAATATCATTTATCATAATCAAAAAACAAAGAGGTCCCAACACGGTTCCTTGTGGGACACCACAGTATATAGCACTAGTAGATGAATGAAGGCCTTTATATTTTACAACTTGCTGCCTTTCCGTTAGAAAACCACGCACAATTTTTAAAATGAAATCCGGAATATTTTTCTGTCTCAGTTTTTCCAATAAAATATAATGATCAACTAAATCAAAAGCTTTTTTAAAATCTATTGCAATCAAATTTAACCATTTCCCTGGGCAATCCAAATTTTTCAAAATAAAATCAATCAAGCTAACAAGGTAATGTGTTGTCGAAGTTTTTGGCAAATTCCCAAATTGTTTTTTATCAATCATTGAAAGGAGGTGTTTTTTCAACCATATTGCAACAAACGATTCATAAATCTTGCTGAAAATTGAAGTCATAGTAATTGGTCTCACTCCAGTAAAATCATTTGGACATCCTTTTTTGGGGATTGGGGTGACAAAACCAAGCTTCCATTTCTTTGGATACTGGCCAGTTTTAGAAATCATATTATAAATACTCTGGAGAGGTACAGCTAACTCCTCTGGGAAAGCTTTTATGAGTTGAACTGGGATGTCAAAAGGTGTAATTGATGTTTTTTTCATTTTTTTTAATTTTGAAGCAATCTCAGCCTTTGATAGCTCTGGAACTGCCAAACCAGAACCTTCGCTTTCATCTTCTGGAGTACTTTCAGGTGTCGGTCTTAAAGGTGGGTAAGTTTGTACTATAGCTATCAGGTGAGCATTAAGGGCATTTGCCGTTTGTTCTGGGGGCTCATTAACATTAAAATCAATATTTTTATGTGATTTTCCAGTCATACTTTTTATTTTCTGGTAATACTTTTGAGGTTTTAGTTCACATAGATCATCCACTTCACGACCATACTGTTCCTCCGCTCTCTTCAATTTATTTTTTATTTTATTCCGCAGCTTATTAGCTTGTTGTCGGTCACCCGCTCGGAACAAAAATAATTTCTTTTTAATCAAATTTTTAATCTCTTTTGTAACATAAGGCTTATCTGAAGAACAAAAGTTCACCTTTTTTTCAGGGAAACAATCATCAAAACGTGTTTTTATTTTTTCGTGAAAAATCTCAGCTTTTTCATCAGAAGTTGGGGCCTCCAAAACTTCAGTCCAAGGCTCACGCGTAATCCAATCACCAAACGCAAGCAAACCTCTATCTGTAATTGGACGAGTAACCACTTCTGTCATCGTGTATGTCACTTTTATTTTATCAAGAGGCTTCCATAGCATCATAAAATGATAGCTTCCACCCAGTGCTGGTAGAGCTTCAGGCGCTTGATAATAATCTTTTAAATCAGATAAAATCACATCGAGACACGTATCACCCTTCGTAGTAGAGAAATTTACAAGGCTTTTTAGGTTTAATGACGATGCAAGGGAACGTGTATTTAACTCATTTCCATCACCAAAAATACTTAGCGCTAAAAGTGGATATTTTTTATGAATAAAATCCGCAGATGCTTGTATCTTCTCCCAAAACTCTTGTTTTACATTATCGTTTGTACCCGTTGCGAAAACAGTAAATCCTAGGATACAGCGAGAGACCATCGATACAAACTTTCTTACCGTCATTTTTATATAAATCGAATACAATGTGCAACAATTTGCACGAATTTCTAGCCCCTCGTGCACCGATTCTACTGACAAGTCCCTTTCCCGTGATAGACATCAAGTTCACCGGATAAAAATAATGGGTACACCGGCTAGCAAAAGTTTCAAACCCCTCATCGCTGAAGATTTTTGTAGCATAACAGCCTATTATTACTGACAAGTCCCTTGCATGTCTTACAATTGGGAACCTAATTGTTCTTACCATCAAATGACAGGTACGCCAACCAGCGAAAGCTGCAAACCCCTTATTGCCGAAGATGATTATGAGCTAACACTCGACTGCCGCGTACAAGTCCCCTACATGTCTCACAACTGGTATCACCTATTTTTGGTTTCAGTGTGTACCTTACTACTGAAGTTGTCAACCCCTTGTAACTTTCAAACTGGTGTATCTCATGAAGGATTTTGTGTACCAAAAAATGGATGACATATACTTTGATCAGCTCATCAGCGGCTATCGATTGCCGTCGAAAAAAAAATTCTACCTGTCTTAGTTCAAAAGTTGACTTTTTTGCCGTAGGCCAACTTTCTAACGTCACCACTTAGAAAGGAGCAAAGGATAAGCTCTAGTTTCTTTAGCAATGAGAGAACTTCTAAAGTTTAAGAGGTACATCTGATACCATTTCTCTACCGCAAACCCAAGTGCAAAAAAACGAATGATAAACTCAGCTGAAATCGCGTACACAAATGGAACCAAATTTTTCTTACCATCGAATACACCGGAAACAAATAACAGGTACACCAACTAGCAAAAGCTGCAAGGCCCTCATTACCGAAGATGATTATGAGCTAACAGTCGAGTGTTGCTTAAAAGTCCCCTACATGGCTCATAACTGCTATCGCCTATTTTTGGTTTCAATGTACCTTACTATGAAGTTGTCAACCCCTTTGAAATTTTCAAACTGGTGTATCTCATGAAGGAATTTTTGTACCAAAAAATGGATGACATATACTTTGATCAGCTCATCAGTGGCTATCGATTGCCGTCGAAAAAAAAATTCTACCTGTCTTAGTTCAAAAGTTGACTTTTTTGCCGTAGGCCAACTTTCTAACGTCACGACTTAGAAAGGAGCAAAGGATAAGCTCTAGTTTCTTTAGCAATGAGAGAACTTTTAAAGTTTAAGGGGCACATCTGATACCGTTACTCTACCGCAAACCCAAGTGCAAAAAAAAAAAATTATAAACTCAGCTGGAATCGTCACAGACATGGACAGAAACAATAGATGGCAGCACTTTCGGACCCGTGGGAAAAAGCCACTTTTTTGTCTCTGTAGATTTTTCTATTTATCACTCAAAGAAGATATGTTGGCTGTGGGGCCGGGAAACTGCCGCATATATTTAACACTTATAGATTTTAGTCCATCATCAATTTGAAACTGGTGCCTACCTGCTAGCGTGCTAGAACGGAGCTTTCCACTCGAAAGCAGAAACATGGTTTGATGAAACGAAAGGTTCGCTACACAACTTGAGATGGTTCTCTCCGACATAGGCTATACAACTCCACTTCACTTCGCAAACCGTAGGCTCTGGCTCGATGACAAGCAAAAACCATCCTTATTGGCCCCAGGCAAGAGTTCTACGGAGCTTTCCAAAATGTAATGTCATATTCATCAATCCGGCCTAAGGTCCACACTTTCCGTAAAAACCGCACAGGTTAGACCCTTCCCAGTTACCAGGAATAAAATGAGATCGGAGTCATAGGAAAAAAAAAAAAAAAAAAAAAAAAAAAACGAGGACAAAACCAAAGTGTTGCTCTCGCAACACAAATACCGTTTCCAAGCTATGATTTTTGCTCCATTTTGCATCTGTCCTTATTTCAGTACCGAGCAATTTTAGAAATGAACAAATGTCTCCAATCAACCCTTCTTCTGGAATATTTTTTTTTAACAGATAAGCCCAAACGTATATCTAGAAGAAATTCCAATACGATCGGGCCAGCGCTGTACAAGATTTGAATGAATTGCGCTTTTTGTCTTGGAGCCTGCATGTGCAAACCTCCGGAAACAATCATCCCTATTTTGAAAACGTCACGCTCAGGAGAAGAATGCTCTCCGTGGCCATGTCTGTAAATGCATTCTCCATGGTGTGTTCAAGTATGGTTTCGTTGTTCAGGTGTCCTTTAAGCAGTGTTCAAAAAGGTGTAATAAGGTGTAATACGGCGTTTACAGATTCGTATTTTCCTTGGGGCACGCTGCATAAGCTGTATGAGGAGAACAGACCCTAATTCTACTTAATCTTTTGCACAGCCAATCAGATCACTTGGTTGGGCTCTGCCAGCGGGCCGAGTAAATAGGAGCTTCACCACGGTTGCCACGGGGAGCACAAAAGTTCACTTTGTTGGAAGTTGAAATAATAGGTTTTCTTCGAAAAAACCCGCTCTGTTCTCTTATGACTGCTTATTGTGTTAACGAAGAACACTGCTGTTCTTATGTTGATTTAGTAGTTTTTTACAACATAATGGTCGTCAAATTGTACATGTGTTAGTCAGAGATGGGCGAATCCGAATCCGGATTCGGATTCTAATCCAGGATTCGTCCTTTCGGCCGGATTCGAATCCGGATTCGAATCTTCTGCTTGTCAGGCTGGATTCGGATTCGGACTCGGATTCCAAAAACCTCAATCTTACGAATCCATTCAAACTTCTAGTCTACAATCTTCTAGTTTCCGTTTTCCCAATTTTTACACAGTGGGCTTAGGCAGTCCAGCTTTTTAATTTCCATCATCAACCATTATCAGTGACCTATCACGTTATTGAGTAATTTTTGTCACCTCTGATTTGTAAACTACTACCTACGTATATGATTTGGTTTTTGTCAAGGTCAAATTCGAATCCGGATTCGAATCCTCCGCATGAAATGGTGGATTCGGATTCGAATCCTTTCATGGTCGGATTCGCCCATCTCTGGTGTTAGTGTGAAAGTCGCATGGATAAGAACCTTTTACTCTCAGTTTGAACAAGGGTGTATAACAAGACGTAAATATAATTTGATTGATTGATTGAAAAAAAATAAAAATATAACGAATAGCGCTATATGCAGCTTTTTACACTATTTGAATAATGCTTTAGGGTCACCCTACTCAACCGTGAGGCAAGCCTCAGAGTTAAAGGGTTTATTGACTAGACTTGATGACATGACTAGACTACACTTCACGATCTAGTTTTGTGTTTAGAAATGTGGATGTTTCAGTATGAAATAATCTGCCGGAAAGCACTAGGATGGCCGAGAGTGTATATTCATTTAAAAATAAGATGAAAAGTTTTTTGAGGCTAAAGATGGGTGAGGAGAGAGGGTTACCTTGGGTATGAATCGGTTCTGGATTGCCACGAGGTTTAATTGTCTTCTGTTTATATATAATATTGAAAAAAAAAATATATTTATATAGTTGTTTATGTACAGTATTGCATTTATTTTTTCCCTTTTCTTTTTTGTTCCAGATACAATTAGGCTAAGTGATTAAATTATTTAGTCCTGCCACAAACAAATCTGTATAGATTTCCACGTGGTATGTCAATTATGATATTAAATTTTCTTTTGTAATATTCCATTATATATTAAATTTTGTGTCTCTCTGTCTCTCTCTCTAAACAGCTTAACCCAACAACTAGCAACACGTTTAAATCCCCGGAAGAAGAAAAACGATCAACTCCTGAAACGCCTCTGCCACTACCTATTACGCGCAATCTTGTCAAACGTCGCCAAAAACACCAGTTACAAACGACGAGAGGGGCGGGGCTTAATTGCGAAAAGACCCTTCATGTGAAGATTACATTTGGCTAGAGAGCCAACTGTGAAAGAAAAAGCGAAAAATGGGCGGTCATGTGATGGCGGTTATTATTCAGGAAGTGAGACATGGAGAATTATGGAATAGCATCAGCTTTCAGTTTTGCTTTAAGCTGATTGTCGTATCTCCTTTAATGTTTTTTATTGGAGTTTGTCGGTGAAATTTATAAATTTTACCAATTTGTGCACGATTTCAATAATTTTGACTGCAAATACTCGACCATCGAGGTTTTGACGGATCTTACAATTAAGAAGAAAAACTGTCAAGGTACAACAGCTTATTCCATAGGAACTTACAACTTTCAGCCCAACAAGTATTTACTTTATGTGCTATTATACTCAAGTTACCTACAATACTACTCTATATACTTTACAATAATAATGTACTTTATTCTCTTAAAGGACCCTGCCACTATTTACTATCAACTTCCAGTATACTATTTAAAATTCAACTTGCAGTATTTTAAAATATTTGAAAACTTTAAAACTAGGCTGTGCTTTCAACAAATAACCCACAATTTTTGCTGTTTGGCCTTTTCCGAGACCCGCTGACTTGCAGCGAAAACAGAAAAAAAAAATTAAATAACCGGCTTTTCTGATGGAAAAACTTCTCGCAGACAACCGTCGACAGCGTGATACAAGTTGACGGTAGCAAAATACAGCAAGTGAGGAAATCAGCGTGGTTTTGTTAGAGGGGTTAGAATGTACCGTCCGAAATAGAGCTCTGCCTGGGGAGAAGAGGGGGGGGGGGAGGTGATACTTACTTGTCTGATAGCGAGCTCGGAAGCCACCGCGAGATATCGAATAATCCGACCTAAACTTGACGTAAAGTTGACTGCTTGATGATTGGATAGCAGCAGGAAGGTTGCTCCCACAGTAGCGTCCAAGGGATGGACTGTCAGAACTGCCGCCGTCCCGAACCTACAGTAAATCGTGTCATAATACAACCAATCCTGTACGGACATTCGTCGCCTGAAATCGACCCAGACAAAATCAAACAGATTCAGACACTGTCGATATGAAGAAGAAACTAAAATAAGACTGTGAATTCCAAATTTAAATTGATATATTTTGTAGTTATGTTCGTTATCGTATTATGCGTGACCAAGTGACCGTGTATGACTATCCATCACTATTTTGTAAAAGAGAATATGGAATTAAACGAATTATAGACTAACCAGAATTTGGGTTGAAATGGAACTTTCCGCACGGGATTTCACGAAAGAAAACTCAATATATATAAAACAATAAACTCTACTTCTTTGTGCTAGCTACTGTTGGAAACTAAAATAATCGTAGATATGATGCTGGCGATGTTCTTGTTGAAGCGCTCCACGACTGAAAGGTCCTCCACGACTTTTGTGACAAATTTTATGGATTATTAAAAATCAACACTAGGTTTCCTCATAGTTGAGACAATTCGGGATACTGGGACCAGTGCAGCTACGACCAAATTTTCCAACAGTTCCACCACACGTCAGCTGACCAATGAAAATTCGTCAGTCCAACGACACGTCAGTTAGCCTACCGTCAGTTTAGACAAATGTAACTTCTCCTGCAAAATCCCGCAGCACGCCCACGGATTGTTCACGAAAGTACTTAAAGTTTAACGAGAGGGGCCGAAATAAGACAGTCTAGTTACCCATCACTAATTCACTTAAAGAAGCTTGAAGACCCGATAAAATTGCGTTACTTCGTTGCTCCGCTATTCAGCAATAATCAATTTTCATATAGTGGAATTTCTCTGTCAGATTTGTGGTACCACTATGCGCGTGTACCTATGCTGTCTGCTTGACGAAGACGATTTACGAAAAATAACTGTTCACAGAGGGAGCACTTCCGCAAGCTGACCGCTAACCACTGAAAAGCGCCGTTTGTATTAAGGTTCAAATTTTCCGCGTCACAGTAGAATTTTGCGTTGTGAGGATGACGGACGCAGATATTCTGAACATCACACTCGAGCAATAGTGATAAATAAAAAAAATCGCTTAACACAGTACAAATAATGCAGTGTATTACTCACTAAAATGATATAACAAAAATTTGGCTTTTCGGTTAAAATTTAAGGATTTTCTCTAGACACGCGAGTTAAGTGTTAACGCGTGACGGTTGCATCCAGAATTTGGGCCTAGTGACGTGTGTGTCTGTTGACGTTTTTGTCAACTGACAGATTTCATGGGTGGAGTGACGTGGCAATGAATTGTCGGATTTTATGATTGCGCGAACTGACGTGTGTGTGAACTGACGGCGGTGCAACTGAAGTATGGCCCAACTGACGCGAGGACAAAGTGGCGGTTGGATTAAGTGATGTGTGGATGGACTGACGGATTTTCGTGGGTCAACTGATGTGTGGGCGAAATGTCGGACAATCTGGGCGTAGTGACGGGACCCCAAACAATAATCTTTTGATTAGCGGTTGGTTCTCTGACGTTTTATATCCTTATTCTTCCTTATTCCGTTCTTATATCGTTCTTAAATTGGATCTTGGTTCGACCATTTAGAGCAAAGCGAAGCTCGTGTGTTGTCTCTACTTTTGAGGCAAAAACCCGTGTAACTGATTTAGGCCGTACGCCGTATAAATTATTCTGAGTTTCTTTTAATAGAATAGGCTTTATATGCAGCCATTTTTCCACCAAAAAAGATAGATTCCTGATTTTGGTCTTGGTCCGTCCCACTGTTACAAAACGAGGGTAAAGAGGCAGCAGTTTTCCCCGGTACGCTTGTGTGAGCGGTACAGAAGCGGTATGCTTATGTGAACCTTAACTGTTACACTACCTTGCTTTTGTCAATTTTATACAAAAAAGTAAAATGGAAAAGAAAAATTATAAACTTAATATCAGCTAACAGCCAAGTATTTCAGGGTTAAACTAGCACAAACTTGAAGTAGGTTCAACTGAATTTCTTTGATTTTTGAATTTAAAAAAAAATCTTCTTCCTCTTTTTACTGCATCTGGAGGTTCGGACCGCCGTCTTCTCCACTGAAGTTGCGTTCCACTTGGCGAAATTTTCAAACTAACAACGGAAATCAGCTAATATAGTTCAGTCACTTTCATCAGTGAATATTCAAAAAGTGTAAATGGCGTGAGTGGTTATTATCAGTATTTATTTAAAAAAATGCCTTGTATGGCTTTTAGTTTTTTCTTCGGCGATCGTTCACATTTACTGGATGTTCACATAAGCATACCTCTACTGTACCGGAATGTCAACGGGAGGTTCTTTAGAGTTTTTTTTTTAAGTGTGTCTGAGGAACGTGGAGTTTCCGGTAATTCAGGAACAAATTATGTATGCAAAGTACGTATTTAGTTTTCGGCCACCCTTCTATCGTTCTCATCAACCGAGAAGATAACTTTTTTCCAATCGTCTTTTTCACGATCTTTCGTACGGCGATGAAAAATTTATCTCAAAATAGTACTATGAAGTAGTACGAAAAAGAAGCATGCAGTATTAACGATGCTACTACATGCTTCTACTTCAAGTTTGCCGTGTTACTGCATACTACTATATGCTACTATTAGCAAGACTGGATGCTCCTATGGCAAGAAAGGATACTACTGGATACTACTACATAAGATTGCACCAGTCTGAAGCACATTAAATGATAGTATCCTTTGCTATTACATAGTATTACATGCAACTTTGTCGTACTACTAGCATACTACTACGCAGGCTACAAATTTTTCATCGGGGTAGGCGTCAGACAATTCAAGGGATCGCGATAGACACGAAGTTACTAGAATGTTTCGGTTGGCTTACCTCAATGTAATCGAACCTGCATTCTCTCGAACTTTCCAGATGCATCTCCCCGAACGACAGAAGAAGCCTATCCCCACCAGGCGCTCGGATAACCCATTCACAGTTCAAATTATGATCATAGGAGTCAGGGTGGTTGGGAGAGCTCAAAGTTCCCTCCGGTGACGTCAGAAGACCGCCGCAGCCTGGGATGGCTAAAGAAGAAAGACCCAATTACTCTATCTCGTCTTCACATAAAGAAATTAGCCACCCTGGTATTTGATACACGGTTAAATATTCTTTGAGCCCAAGCTGACTTTGAAACATTTATTCAAACAATGTTTACAACGGATACGTCAGCTATGATTCTTCATCAGCGATATTTCGGCCCTTCTTGGCAAGGGTCCTCGTCAGGCTGTCAATCCTATGGTTTTAGACCAGAGGACTGACTGGGACCAGAGGATTGACAGCCTGACGAGGACCCTTGCCAAGAAGGGCCGAAATATGGCTGACGAAGAATCATAGCTGACGTATCCGTTGTAAACATTGTTTGAGTAAATGATACACGGTTGCTCTGCAAAAACTACTATTGCCGAAATTGCGCTTTTCGAAGTCATCCAAAAGAAAAGCAGATATTCTGTCAAATCACTAAGTGGTAAACTTCTTTCTCAACAATCTGACAAATTTTTGATGAAGTGAGATGACTTTTCAGATACTACGACCAGTTACCACGGTCAGACCGTAGTATCTCAGATACCACGCTACCTGGCGACATAGCACAATAACTGCAAAAACGCCTTTTGACCGTGGTATCAGATACCACGATAACTGCAAAAACGACGTTAGACGTTAAAGGTGAACCGAAAAGGGCTGAGGTAGGACAATCTAGTTACCCATCACGTATTCACTTAAAGAGGCTTGAATACGCGATGAAAATGCGTTACTTTGTTGCTCCGGTATTCACGAACAATCGGTTTTCATAAAGTGGAATTGCCGTGTGATTTGTGGTACCTCTATGTGCTTGTACCTGTGTTGTATGCTTGATGAAACTGCTTTACGAAAAAATAAGTGTTCAGGCAGCTACTCAGTGAGCTACTTCCACTAGTTGGTCACTGGCCACTGAAAAGCCGCGTTTACAATGAGATTCAAATTTTCCGCGTCATAGTAGAATTTTGTGTTGTGAGGACGGCTGTAAATATTCTGAACGTCATACTAGAGCAAATAGTGAAATATAAAAAATTCTCTTGACACAGTCCAAATAATGAAGTCTATTCAGTTAAATGCTACAAAAATAAGCTGGCTTTTCAGTTCAACTTTAAAGATCAGCATGCCAGGAAATTGAAAATGCCAGGAGGCGTTGAAAGGTCAATCCCAAATGTATGTTCCCGCCTTATATGAATTATTCTGCAAATTTGAGGTATAGGTTAAAAAAACAAGAGCTGTAAGCTCATATGGCACTTGCATGGGTTAAGATGTATTTAAATATTCTTTGGACCCAAGCTGACTTTGAAACATTTAGCTTCTAGGCTAGGGAAATCCCTGGCAGTAAAACTCGAATTCTCCGACGCAGCATCAAGATCCGAAGCATTCAGATATGGTCTCAAAGTAGGATACGAAATCCTAAGTGTTTATGAGTTCAAGGCGATTCCCCGGTGCTGTAACAATTGCCGATCCCCTGACCATCTCCAGTCGTCTTGTTCCAGTGTTACACCAAAATGTGCGCGCTGTGCCGGTCCTCATGTCTCAGATAGAGACTCGCCTTGCAATTTGTCTCCTCAGTGTGCAAACTGTGGAGGCGATCATGTTTCGTTTAGCCTCACTTGCCCAAAATTGAAAGCAATTGTAAGTCGTAAGCTACCGAAAACAAATTAATGTCTGAATCAGTATCTGTCGTGTCCTTCAATATTAATGGGACGAAAAACAAGGACCTGACCATTGACGAACTGTGCAGTAAGTTTGACATTGTATGTTTTCAGGAACATCTTTTGACCGCAACGAGTGTTAATTTCCTGCGTCGCAGTCCTGCCCATTTGGTTTTCACAACAAATGCTAGGTCTACTTTTGGAAGGCCTTCCGGGGGTTTAGCTTGTATTATAAAACAAAAGCTCAGTTTTCTGTCCCCGTCATGCTATTTTTCTGATGAACATTTCTTGGCCATAAGGCTCGGAAAAACCGTATTGATAAACACTTACCTGCCTCATGATGGGAAAAAAGTGACTTCGCTTAACAAATTCTCCAAAGCATGCTCTAGTTTGAAAACTCTCCTTCAAAGCATATGCAAAAATGGGTATGAATTCATGATTATCGGAGATATGAACACTGATGTAAAACGTGATTCTGTTCGTACTGTGAACCTACTTGATTGTCTCCCCGATTATAGAATAGTTGCGAAGGATCTATCTTTCTCGTATGTGCATAATTCCGGCAGCCTATCGGATATTGATCACGTAATTTGTTCCCCGTACATTATATCTTCAACAGTGCATGTCCACGAAGATGAGCAAGATACTGATCACCTTCCATTATCGCTTTGCTTTTCGATTAGAAAAGATAGTACAGACCAGGCTTTTGCTCCCGCTTCTAAGTGGTTTGTTCGGAGAAACTGGAAAAAAGTTGATATGCCATTATATATTTCAACCCTGGCCATGCTCCTTGGTTCTTTACGTGTACCCTTTCATCTACTCCAGCGGAGTGTTAGTCCGACCAAAAGTAATTATGATCTGAACCATTATTACAACCAAATTGTGTGGTGTTTGAAACGCGCCGAGGAGGTTGCTGTCCCTCAGGAGCGAGTGAGGAGAAATACGAGGAAACCAATTTGGTCGTGTGATCCTGAGCTGAAAATTGTTAAAAATAAAGCCAAATTGTGGCTGAGTATATGGATAGCGAACGGTCGGGATCGACTAAAAGCAGGAAAGGAAAGGCAAGAGAAAAGCAGGAAAGAATACTAAAATCAGGAAGGGCAAACTAAAACGAGGAAAGAATTACCAGGAATCGAGGATTCGAAAAACTGGCAAGCCTTCCCTCTGTTTAGTATCCCGTGAGGGGTCGGAAACTTACATTTGTAACAGTTCACCTTTTCCTCCTTTTAGTATTCGAAAAAACTGGCACGCTGTGCTGTGCTTTTCCTCAATTTAGTTTCTCGTGAGGGGTCGGCAACTTACATTTGTAAAAGTTCACCTTTTCCTCCTTTTAGTACCTTGTCGGTAGGCGATCATGAGTCCAGCGAGGGGTCGGCAACTAAGATATTTCAAGTCCACCATTTCTTTCCTGGTTTTAGTAGCTTGTCACGGAGAGAGTACCAAAACGAGGAAAGAAATTAGGAATTCTAAAAAACTAGCAAGCCTTTTCTGTGCTTAATATCCCGTGAGGGGTCAGCAACTAACATTTGTAAAAGTTCGCCTTTTAGTATTAGGAAAAACTGGCAAGCTGTGCCGTGCTTTTCCTCTGTTTAGTATCTCGTGAGGTGTGGGCAATTTACGCTTGTAAAAGTTCACCTTTTCCTCCTTTTAGTCCCTCACTGGATACTAGGAAAGGCTTTCCAGTTTTTTCGAACACTAAAAGGAGGAAAAGGTGAACTTTACCAAATGGAACTTGCCGACCCCTCACGGGATACTAAACAGAGGAAAGGCTTGCCAGTTTTCGAATCCCCGATTCCTGGTAATTCTTTCCTCGTTTTAGTTTGCCTTTCCTGGTTTTAGTATTCTTTCCTGCTTTTCTCTTGCCTTTCCTTTCCTGCTTTTAGTCGATCCCCTGGTAGGTCAACCACTATCTGGGAATGTGTTTGATATAAAGCAAAATACTAAGCGCGAGTTTAAGAAATGTCTGCGATCAAGCCGATATAAAGGGTCAGATTGTCCTACCAGTAAGAGTGAATGGGACAAAGTGATTAATTCAGCTAAATTAGATAATTCGATAAATCCTAATTGCCCAATTACACCAGCCGCATGGTCTGACCACTTTTCTGCTATATTTTCCAAAGTGAATTATGCAGTGCACGCGTTTTACTCGAAATTGCTTGATTCGGTTCTCCCGTCTTGCCTGACTCAGGCACAAGTTCTTCCCGTTTCAGTTGATGCTGTAATTGCTTCTGTTAAGAAACTGAAATCAAGCTCTTTTGATGTTGACGGTATCAGTGCATGTCATCTAAAAATAAATTGCCCGTCTTTGTTTTTCCATTTACAGTTGTTTTTCCAAATGTGCCTGTGCTGCTCCCTTGTTCCTGATAGCTTTTTGTGTGGAACTGTCACCTCTGTACTTAAGCGAGGTAAGACTCCGCTGGATTGTTCTTCTTACAGGCCTATTACGGTTGCTTGTAATTTTAGTAAAATCCTTGAGTATATTTTACTACCTTTCATAAGCATAAATGCTAATTTTGGGGAGAATCAGTTTGGTTTTCAGGCTGGCATTGGTTGCCAGCACGCTCACCGTGCTCTTGCTTCCCTTCTTAAAGATGCTTCGGCTAAAGGTTATGGTCTTCATATTTGTGCTCTTGATCTTTCTAAGGCTTTCGATAGTGTTGTACATAGTCAAGCTCTCTACTCTCTTTATAATCATGGTATTAACCTTTCTGTTATTTTTCTTCTAAAGTTTTGGTATGGTAACTCCTATCTTCGGATTAAAACTAATGGTGCCTTTTCATCTTCTAATGTTTTTGTTCGTCGGGGCGTACGGCAGGGTGGAGTGTTATCTCCTAGTATTTTTAAATTTTGTATTTCTGGTATTCTTGAGAATATTTCTTCTATGTGTTTTGTTGGTTTGAGTGATATCTCCTACCTTGCTTATGCTGATGACATTCTTCTAATTAGCCGGTCTAAACTCAGTCTTTCGCAGATGGTTCATAAAGTTTCTTCTTCTTTTACTAATATCGGTCTTTCGCTTAATGCTGATAAATGCGAGTATCTTTCTTTCAACATTCCTTCTTCTACTAGACCTCTAAGTTCTCAAAATTTCTCTATCCCTCATGTAGACTCGATCCGGTGGTTGGGTATTACACTTACAAAAAATCTTAAAACTCTGCGTGAGCGCGCTGTCCGGGATGCCAGAGTGAAAATCCAGATTGGTTACTCTAAAATTGTAGCCAATCGAGGGAAATACAATCGTTTCGCCCTTGGTAAGCTTTACTCTACTTTCTCCGATCATTCTGTTCTTTACCTTTCTGGGCTTTACCCTATATTTAAGAAAAAAGACATTAGCGATATTCGATCTTCTTACTTCCGATTCTGTAAATTTCTTCTCTATCTTCCTCTGTGATACAAGAATCGAAAGATAGTTAAAAAGTTTTATCTTCCGAATATTACTGAGAAGCTGACTGATCTACACAAAAAGCTCTCAGAAACAGCGTATCGGCGTTTGTCGCCTCACCACGGTTTGATCCGTTTGTTTTATTAATGTTTTGTTGACTCTAGTTGTTGTTTTGCGTCTTTTTCCGTTTTTTTCTTTTTCCTTCTTCAAGTTTATACTCCACTATTAATCTTTTTGATGTAAGTGGGTAATAAATAAATATTATTATTATTATTATTATTATTCAAACAATATTTACAACGGGTACGTCAGCTACGATTCGAAACGGAATTCCGGGAAACCACCTCCCCCCCCCCCCCAAGTGCCCGGATCCAGTCCAGTTTTGTAGAAGATTTACCTGGAGCAGATGTTTGTTCTTCCCAGCAACACACACTCCGCTCCCTCCATTAACCGTTTCTCTATATTTCCGGTCTCCCCCCACAGTGCCCGGAGCCAATCCGATTCTGTAATTGATTTATCCAGAGCATCTGTTTGTAGTTCCAACAAAGTTCCATCACGATCTCTCCAGTCTAAGGGGGTCACGTATTTCCCCCCCCCCCCAATCGTTGTCGGATCCGGTCCGGACATGAAAAAGATCACCAGAGAAATGTCCTCTGTTCAGTTATTAAATTTTACTCGAATCCGATCACCCGTTCCAAAGTTACACATGACTCAGTATTCCGGATTCCCCTCCCTCCACTCCCCACACCATTATTAGATCGACGAAAATATTATTCTCGAGTCAGTTTGATCCTGTCCCTGATATGCCTGCCAAGTTTCGTGGTGAAAATCCCCAAAACCGCCATTACCGGAATTCTGGAAACCCGCTCAATCCCCCCCCCCCCAAGTGTCCCGACCCAGTACAATTGTCTAAACGATTTATCTAGAGCAGATGCTTGTTCCTCCCAACAAGTCTCACTCCAATCCCTCTATTCTAACCGTTTCTTGAAATTTCCAGCCCCCCCCCCCCAACTCCCCCTAGCTATCGAATCCGGTCAAGACTTCAACCGGGACATCAGAGATATATAATCTATTCAGTTATTAAGTTTCATTCCAACCCGATCGAAAGTTACAGACTACTCAATTTCCCGGATTCCCCAGCCCTCCACCCCAAATGGTGGGATCGGAAAACTGATTATTTATAAGTTTTTTTGGTCGGGTCCCTGATATGCCTGCCCAGTTGCATGGTCCTAGCACATCTGGAAGTACCTTAACTCGAAGAAGTGTGACAAACTGCCCTCAATTTTCCAGCTTTGACCGCCCTCCATTCCCCCGCATATAGTCGGATCGGGAAACTGATTATTTCCAGGTTAGTTTGGTCGGGTCCCTGATATACCTCCGAAGTTTCATTGTCCTACCACATCTGGAAGTACTCTAACTCGAAATAGTGTGACAAAAAAACAGGACCGACCGACAGACCGACGGACGGAATTGCGGAATCAGCGTCAGCCTCTACAGGACCAACTGGCGATGCTTATCTCCGATTCCCTGCCTCAGCCAGGAGGTGCAATGGGCATTTAGGGGCTAGCCATCTTTGGCACACCCTTCATCTTTGGCACACCCTTCCTCTTTGGCACACCAATTTCATGACGGGTGGACTTTGGCTTGTCTTAAAGGGTTACCCCATAAAACCACCGCCCAAAACCGAACGATAAGTACTACCGAGACTCGAACCAGCGCCCCTTCGCTCGCGAGTTTCGCGTGCTAACCAAGCGGCCAGGACGGACCAAAATGTGAGGTGTAGACAAAATCTCGAATGGGGTGCAAGGGCTGATAATATGGAGGACGAAGAAATCGGTCAAGTAGTTAGTCTAATATTAAAAGAAAACAAAAATCCAGGCTTGGCAAATCCAGAAAGAAGATTTCGGTGTCCCTTCGCTTCTTTACTGAGGCCAAGGAGACCTGGTACGAAGGAGATTTCATTAAAGCGAGGCTGAGAACTGATGTAATGAGAGGAACCCCTGCGCCCCCTCACCCGGAAATGATGCCCAAACCAGCGAAAGTCCCCTGAATCATCGTTTCATTCAAGGGACTCTCGCAAAGTTCTTATTTTGTCGCAGAAGCCTCCATTCCCTTACTTCGTTTCCTTTGCCAAGTATTGCCAGTATCATTCTCCAAGGAGCTCTAATAAAAGCGGAAGCGTTCCAAGGAAATACAACTATATAAGGGCAAAGATATATGTAGAAAGGGAGTCAGTCGATCTTAAGCCAGTCTTAAGGTAACAGTGTTTTAGTGAAACTACAAGTGCACGCTCTCCATGTATTGAGTAAGTCGTAACGTTTATTAAACCTATACTCGCACTCTAGTTCGTTTGACTCTATAACGCCCTAGGAGATAGACCCCACGAGCCTCCTCCACGCTACCGATTATACAGTACGGGACCAGAGGTCCGAAGGTCCAATCTCTCCATCACCCCCCGTATTACACTGAGAACTGAAGATCAACATAAGTAAAACTAGACCTACGTTGCCCGGGCAACGTGAAGTGTTGCGGCAACCTTTGTCCGGCTTCGCCGACTAAAGTGTTGCGAGAGCAACACTTTGGTTTTGTTTCTTCGCTGTCGGTTAAATGCTGAAATTGTCAACTTATCGAAGCTTTTAAAACGGTATGTTCTAAAAAGAATAATCACATGATCAAAAGCTGTTCTTTAGCGTTGTAAAACCAACAACAAAACAATATCGGAAGAAGGGAATAAATTGACTCGGCGGTCAGTTGAACTTTATCCTTTTCAATCGTAGACATCGTGACGGATGAAAACTTGGAACAATATCCTCTATAATCTAGTTGGTATTATAAAGCTATCCGTAACTTTTCAGGATTAAAATACCATAGATGACACTATTAATTATTACGAAACTACCTTGTTTAACATTATCATTTGTACCCGTTGCGTAAACAGTAAATCCTAGGTTACAGCGATAGAACATGGGTACACCGGCTAGCAAAAGTTGTAAACCCCTCATCGCTGAAGACTTTTGTAGCATAAGAGCAGATTATTACTTACAAGTCCCTTGCATGTCTTACAATTGGGAACCAAATTGTTCTTACCATCAAATGACAGGTACGCCAACTAGCGAAAGCTGCAAACCCCTCATTGCCGAAGATGATTATGAGCTAACAGTCGACTGTCGCGTACAAATCCCCTACATGTCTCAGAACTGGTATCGCCTATTTTTGGTTTCAGTGTGTACCTTACTACTGAAGTTGTCAACCCCTTGCAACTTTCGAACTGGCGTATCTCATGAAGGAGTTTTTGTACCAAAAAAAGGATGACATATACTTTGATCAGCTCATCAGCCGCTATCGATTGCCGTCGTGAAAAAAATTTCTACCTATCTTATATAATCTTGTTGGTATTATAAAGCTATCCGTAACTTTTCAGGATTAAAATACCGTAGATGACACTATTAACTATTACGAAACTACCTCATTGTTCTACATTATCGTTTGTACCCGTTGCGTAAAAAGTTAATCCTAGGTTACAGCGATAGACCATCGATACAAACTTTCTACCGTCAGGTTTATAGAAATCGAATACAATGTGCACCAATTTACAAAAGTTCTAGCCCCTCGTGAACCAATTATTACTTACAAGTCTCTCTCCCGCGATAGACATCAAGTTCACCACCGGATAAAAATAATGGGTACACCAGAGAGCAGAAGTTGTAAACTCCTCATCCCTGAAGATGATTGTAGCATAACAGCCGCTTATTACTTAGAAGCCCCTTGCATGTCTTACAATTGGGAACCAAATTGTTCTTACTATCGAATACACCGGAAACAGATAACAGGTGCACCAAGTAGCAAAAGCTGCAAACCCCTCATTGCCCAAGATGATTATGAGCCGACAGTTGACTGTTGCATACATGTCCCCTACATGTCTCACAACTGATATCGCCTATTTTTGGTTTCAGTGCGTACGTTACTACTGAAGTTGTCAACCCCTTTAAACTTTCAAACTGGTTTGTTTCTTCGCTGTCGCTTAATGCTGAAGTTGTCAACTTATCGAAGCTTTTTAAACGGGATGTTGTAAAAAAATTAATCATATGATCAAAAGGTATTCTTCAGCGTTGTAAAAACAACAACAAAATAATATAGGAAGAAGGGACTAAATTAACTTTGCAGTCAGTTGAACTTTATCCTTTTCAATCGTAGACATAGTGATGGATGAAAAACTGGAACAATATCTTATATAATCTAGTTGGCATTAGAAAGCTATCCGTAACTTTTCAGGATTAAAATACCATAGATGACACCTGGAAGACACTATTAATTATTATGAAACTACCTCATTGCTTTACATTTTCGTTTGTATCCGTTGTGTAAAGAGTTAATCCTAGGTTACATTGATAGACCATCGACACAAACTTTCTTACTGTCAGATTTATAGAAATCGAATACAATGTGCACCCAATTGCAAAAATTCCTAGCCACTCGTGAACCGATTCCTACTTACAAGTCCCTCTCCCGTGATATACATTAACCCTTAACCGAAAACAAATAATGGGTACACCAGCTAGCAAAAGTTGCAAACCCATCATCGCAGAAGATGATTGTAGCATAACAGCCGATTATTACTTACAAGTCCCTTGCATATCTTACCATTGGGAACCAAATTGTTCTTACCATCGAATACACCGGAAACAAATAACAGGTACACCAACTAGCAAAAGCGGCAAACCCCTCATTACCAAAGATGATTATGAGCCAACAGTCGACTGTTGCTTAAAAGTCCCATACATGTCTCATAACAGGTATCGCCTATTTTTGTTTTCAGTGTACCTTACTACTGAAGTTGTCGACCCCTTTGAAATTTTCAAACTGGTGTATCTCATGAAGGAATTTTTGTACCAAAAAATGGATGACATATACTTTGATCAGCCCATCAATGGCTATCGATTGCCGTCGAAAAAAAAAATTCTACCTGTCTTAGTTCAAAAGTTGACTTTTTTTTTTAACTTTCTAACGTCACGACTTAGAAAGGAGCAAAGGATAAGCTCTAGTTTCTTTAGCAATGAGAGAACTTTTAAAGTTTAAGGGGCACATCTGATACCGTTACTCTACCGCAAACCCAAGTGCAAAAAAAAAAAATTATAAACTCCGCTGGAATCGTCGCAGACATGGACAGAAACAATAGATGGCAGCACTTCCGGACCCGTGAGAAAAAGCCACTTTTTTGTCTCTGTAGATTTTTCTATTTATCACTCAAAGAAGATATGTTGGCTGTGGGGCCGGGTAACTGCCGCATATATTTAATACTTATAGATTTTAGTCCATCTTCAATTTGAAACTGGTACCTGCCTGCTAGCGTGCTAGAACGGAGCTTTCCACTCGAAAGCAGAAACATGGTTTGATGAAACGAAAGGTTCGGTACACAACTTGAGATGGTCCTCTCCGACATAGGCTATACAACTCCACTTCACTTCGCAAACCGTAGGCTCTGGCTCGAGGACAAGCAAAAACCATCCTTATTGGTCCCAGGCAAGAGTTCTACGGAGCTTTCCAAAATGTAATGTCATATTCATCAATCCGGCCTAAGGTCCACACTTTCCGTAAAAACCGCACAAGTTAGACCCTTCCCAGTTACCAGGAATAAAATGAAATCGGAGTCATAGGAAAAAAAAAAAAAAAAAAAAAAAAAAGAGGACAAAACCAAAGTGTTGCTCTCGCAACACAATTAAGGGGGTAGTTCAAAACTGGTGGCCAGGCAGAAATATTGGTGAGGGAAGAGGAAGAGCTCTGCGTACTTTTGTCCCATGCGTGGTAGTCACGATGAGAAGGGTGTGCAAGTTCATTTTGCGTGCGTCTTCAATACGGTTGCTCTACCTAAAGTCCTTTTATTTTGTAGGTGGTTTCCTTATTTTTCTAATTTTAATATTGTGCATTTTAAAACTACTTTTTATAATTTTGGTAATTTTTATGTAGACTTTCAATATTCCATTCTACTTCTACTACATCTGCTATAAATTTGTACCATTCGAAAGATCCACTTCAAATTATACGAAAAAAGCAACAAAAATTTCTGTCGAAAATGTCTTCTCTTACTCATAACCTATATTTAGCGATTAAAGAGTTGATCTAGTTTAACGCGTGTCTATAATTTTATTTTATTGTATATTTAGTATTCTTTGGCCAGATTGTTTTTTTGTAGTATTACACATTGGGCCAATTTGTTTGTATTTATTTCATTTTATACTCTCCGATCTTGGAGGTCAATGAATTTGAAAGAAAAAAAATCGTGTAACTGCAAGGAATTCTAGAATGGAAAGTGCATTCCACTACTTTGCTATTCAGGTTAGCTCTCTACAAAAAGGCAAGCCCAAATCCTTACCTGCAATAGAGGCATAAGTTATGTGGAAGCCATAGTCAGAATCCGCATCGTCTGAATGGAAGTGCAGCAAGGCATTCTGTCCCGAAGTGATAAGGGGTGGCGGATTTCCCGCACTGCAAAATTTGCCGAGAACTGGACTAAGCTCTGCAGACCCATCACGAATCTGGAAAATATCATACCGAAATAAACAAGAGCTGCAAGCTGATACGAGACTTTACGCAGACGGATCTGTCCGGACATACAACTCGCCCAACTGAGGCATGTGCTCAAACCCGTCTACCAGATTTGATCCGAACTAGACCGCAGGATCAAGTGGCCAGCATGCCGAATCGTTTCACATCCGGGATATGAGGATTTCCGCTGAATCGCTCCACACCCTTGAGACGCCTGCCCTATCTTCCTATCATCTGTGAAAGTAAGTTTTCACCAAAAGTCCCAAAAACAAAAGCTACGAGCTCATATGGCACGAGCTCATATGAGTTGGTGGTGTGAGAAACGCTGAGCATTTTTCCAGAAATTCCGCTACCCCTTCAAACCGTGCTCGGATCCGGTCCGGACCCTAAAATATGCCATCTAAGCCATACGATCTCTCTACTTTCCAAGTTGCATGCAAATCACTCCTCGTTTAACCCCTATGCGAGCCGCAACATTTCTGGAACTCCCCCTCCGACTCCCCCCACTGTGGCCGAATACAACTCGGACATATAAATTTCGCATCTCTAACATCTCTTCTCTCGTCCACCAGGTTTAATTCGAATCGGAGAGAATCTTCAAATTTCATATTCCCGCTTCATCCTCCTCCTAATTTGGTCGGATCCAGTTCGGACGCCAAATGACAAATCTAGGTAGCATAAACTTCGTACGTCCAACGTGCATCCCATTCGGCCTATAAGTTTGGTTTTGGTGAATGTCACAAAGGTCCCAACCATGGCCGCATGGGGTTCCGACACATGCTTTGCATATCTAGGTCATCAGTTCTTATCACCCATAAAGTTTCGCTTGAATCGGACCATCTGTTCGCAACCTCCGGAAGTCAGTAATTTCCGGATTCCCCCTCCCTCAACTCCCCGAAAAATGATCTGATCCAGTAACAGAAGTCTTCCTAGGGCATTCTGTCGGTTTGGTCGGGTCACTAATATGTCTGCCAAATTTTATCGTCCTTAGTGCATCTGGAAGTATCCCAACTCACGATCACCGGAACTCCGGGAAACCCCCTCCAACTCCTCACACAGAGCCACGATAAGATCTTATTCTGTAAAATTACGTATCTAGGGCTAGTGCTTGTTCTTCCCACCAAGTTTCATCGCGATCCCTCCGCTCTAAGCGTTTTGAAAGATTTCCGGTTCCCCCCTCCAACTCCCCCCAATGCCACCGGATCCGGTCCGGAGTTAAAATGGGACGTTTTAAGCACGAGATGTTTCTAAATATCAAGTTTCATTTAAACCCCATCACCCGTTCAGTAGCTGAGCTTGCCACTAGATTCCGGATTTCCCATCCCTCCACCCCCTCCCCCGATGGTCGGATCGTCGGATCTACATTATCAAGCTAATCTGCTTGGGTCGCTAACAAGCCTGTCAAGTTTCATCGTCCTAGCACATCAGGAATTACAGAAGTAGTAGGGATCACTAGAAACTCAGACCCCCCCCCCAAAAAAAAAAAAAATCCCCCACAGTGACCGGATCCGGTCCGTATGACGTGTCATTCACGTATCTAGGACTTGTTCTTGTTCTTCCCACCAAGTTTCATCCCGGACCCTCCACTCTAAGCGTTTCCCAAGATTTCTGGTTACCCCCTCCTATTTCGCTCAATGTCACCGGGTCCGGTCCAGATTTAAAATCATATGTCTGAGATACGAGGTCTTTCTATATATCAAGATTCATTTAGGTCCGATGACCCGTTCGTAAGTTGAAAATATCTCACTTTTCCGGATTCCCCCTCCGTCCACGCTCCCCCCCCCCAGATGTTCAGATCGGGGAAACTACAATTCTCAAGTCAATCTGTTCGGGTCCTTGACAAGTCTGCCAAGTTTCATCGTCCTAGCACAGTACCGAACTCGCGGTATCACTATAGATAAATATTCTTTGAGCCCAAGGTGACTTTGAAACATTTATTATAATCACTGTAGAAATTCGGATTCTCCCCCCCCCCCCAACTCCCCCACAGTGAGCCAATCCGGTCCGGTTATGTCAATCACGCATTTAGGACTTGTGCTCGTTCTTTCGACCAAGTTTCATCCAGATTTCTCCACTTTAAGCGTTTCCCCAGATTTTCGGTTACCCCCCTCCCCCCAAAAAAAACTCCCCCAATGTCACCAGATTCAATCCGGATTTAAAATGGGACGTCTGAGACACGATATCTTTTTATTTCAAGTTTCACTAAGATCCGATCACCCGGTCGTAAGTAAAAATACCAAATTTGTTTGCATTCCCCCTCCCCCCCCCCCCCCCCCCCCCCCCCCCCACCCCTCCCCAGATGCTCGGATAAGGGAAGTGACTATTTACTATAGTATATATTATAGTTTTTTATCTTTTCATTAATATCTTAACACCTCTTAACATCTATATAACAAGTATTTAAAGATGTAAATTACTTTAACTAAATGAAATAGGAGATGTCTGAAAACAAAAGTTATAAAGAAAAAAATAAAAGAATGGATTCTGCGTTTTGGGTCACTAAGGGGAGGAGGAGGCTTTTAAAAAAAAAAAATACCTCTAGGAAGTCAAAGGTGCAATTATCATGGTGTTCGATCTGCAGTGTTGCAAAGGTGAACTGGATCCTTTTTCCAGGGGGAACTGAGACTGTCCAATAACAGTCCCTTAAGTGCGGGTACTGGCCGGGATACCCTGGACTGTTAATCGCTCCATGGTTTGCTTCTTCCAAAATACCACCGCAGACTGAAGGGAAAAATATGTTAGCAAGTTATAACAATAAAATAATTTACTTATACCCACTTATGAGCACAGACGAGTAACAGAACAAATAGGCACGTTCGCCGCACTCCTGGTAGTTTCTGGTTTACTCACTCGTGTCTGAGGTTCCTCTTTGCTGTTTCCTTTATCTCACGACTACTCGCTGGTTGCTCTCTGGTTTTCTATATAAGACATCCGCTGGTGACTGCTTTCCCTGGCGTTATAGCCCTTTGTGGACTCACGAGTGTCTAGTTTTCACTCGCCAGTGTGGACTGACCAGAACTTGGTCAGGAAGCAGGTTCTAGTGATGCTACACTGTCAGAAATTTCATAAAAGATAACACAAGGATGCGCGGTTTCCACAGACAACACGCAACCAGTCGCAGAATTCTCCGACCGGTTACTTAGCAGTGAATTAAGAGCGTGTCCGAATCCAACTTTTGAACAGAAAATGCTACATTAACTCTGCAATTTTTGTAACGTTTTGGTTTCGGACTAGAATTTTCGTGAAATTTTACGTGCAATTAATACCGCGAAAAATGTCACGAGAAATGCTGCGACGATGCAGCATTTTATGCGGAATTTTCAGGAAGAAGCGGAAGGCGCGCCGAAGTGACGATATGTAAAAATGAATAGTAGGAGTTTTGTAGGGCAAAATGGCCTGAAAACACTAAAACAAATAGTTACAGATGGTTGTTTGAAGTAAAAAAAAAAGATTAAATTCATTTGAATTAATATCAATACAAATAATACGGTACTTTTTTCACTGTGGGATGACAGGAAAATATACTTAAGTTATTCCTTTTCAAACGGAAAAAAAAATAATGCAAAAATAGATCAGAAGTATAAATTAGAATGGTTCTACCTTTTCTCACAATCCCAGAAAGCTTAATGTAAAAGCAATGCTGTGTTCACTCTTGTCTGAAAGAATTTGAACTGAACTCATCAAGTTTGACCGAATTCCCAACAGCAGACTGCTTACTGTCCCAAGAGTCATCAAAAATCACATTCCAAAGGATTTAAAAAGCCCCATCGGTGGTCGCGATGAAAGTACGCGCCGATTTTCAACCGCTAATTATGCGGAACATCGGCCGATTTTCACTACCGTATTGCTCAAAGTTTTTGTTCTCTTCTGCTGAAACGCAAAGTCGCCACTTTTTACAGAAGAAATGAAACTATCTAATTCGGACACTTTCGCGACATTAATTGCAGAATTTTATGCGAAATTTTCCTGGGCGACTGGATTCGGACACGCTCTAAATTTAAGTAAAACAAAGCTGAAGAATCGCGAGCATTTAGTGATGAAGCTAATGAGCCAGATTTCTCGTTAATAATTGGTGAAAAAGAACAAGTTTCGTAGGAGCAACAATGTCAACATTTTTGCGGCCCAATGTCACAGGTCAGCGAGAGAGAAGTGGCAACACCGCACGCAACAGACACACCTGGGGTGTTATCTATTGTCGCGACAGACGTTGTGCATGAAATGTTGTGCATAAGAAGCATTGCCAGGAATAGCCGAAAAACAGCCAAAAAGGCACCCGCTGGCTTTTAGGTTTGTCGTCGTGATGTCGTAAAAATCCGCAGATGCTTTTTTGGCGGTTTGTCGGCTCTTCATGGCAATGCTTGTTATTCATAACATTTCATGCATAACGTCTGTCGCGACAACAGATAACCTCCCAAGTATTGTCTCTTGCGTGTTCTCTGTTGAAACAGCGCATCCTTGTTTGTTATGTAATGAAACTTCTGACAGTGTAGTCACCGGAAAATGACGATTGCAAACAAATATCGTTACGTACCCTTGACGCACAGAAGACAGAGAGGAGACATGCAACAAGTACTCAAGATAAGATATTCAACTCAAACCGCCTCCCTTCTCTGTTCTGTCAGCACGTGCGGACAACTCACTCTCGAAAACTACAGTGGAAGTTTTGCTCAACGCGGGTCAGAGAGCAGTTCTTCTTAAACAGAGTAATTCCCTTGTGGAATGCTTTGTCAGGAGAAACATTCTCGTCATCTAAACCTTAATGGTGGTGACGTATGCCGAGAGAGTTGTGAATTGCAGGTCACATACTAGTGATCATCCGTTGCACCGCCACCAGCGAGACGTCCGAATCGTTCAAGAAGCAACAAATCTCGGAAAATCTCAATCGTAGAGGGGAGACTGGTCCGCTCCCGAGTCGACAACCCGAAAGTAACCATCATCACCAACCACAAGCCACTCATCGGGATTCTAGATCCTTATTGCTCGCAAGTGCAATTTAAGAAAATTTAAGGAGCTGAGCAAAATAAGAAGTTGAGCAGCTACCGATCCAGCGTGTTTTCCTATCCCTTTTTCTACACCTGAAACGACTTTCGATTAAAATTTCATCTACCACGAATTTCCGGTTTGGCCGGATTCCGGGCAATCTACGTGGCCAGCAAATAAAGTTCAGAAATGAATTCAGTGAGTATTCTTAGCTCTATATCGAGACTCAAATCGACTTTATAGAACAGTTTTACTAGTACCGAATTTTCAGTTTTAACCGGATTCCAGACAATACAGCTCAGATGTGGATTCATGGTATATTCTTATCCCAATTTGGAATCTCTAATCCACTTGAGAGTCGACTTTTACTTCTACTAAATTTCCGGTTTTGGCCGTATTCCGGGAGAACTACTTGTCCGGGTTTCAGACATGGGTTCAGCATGTCTCCTTACCTACAAATCAACCATTATGAAACAAAAATTATTTCGACCCTTAATCTGAAGCCCCTCTCCCACCCTTAAACATGGGGGTACATGACCCATCCATGCTTGTACTTTGAGGATTCACAATTTTTTTTTAAAAATACCCCAACACCTTCGACAGTTATCGTGCGAACAGACGGACGGACAAACTTGACGAAACCATAGGTATCCTGTCAGTAGCATTTTGGGATTTCACAAACCAGAGAGCAGCAGTGAGTAGCCATACTTTATATAGGGCTATGTTGCCCCATGTGTAAATAAGAGTATCAAAATTTATGTGTTACATGTTGTGTCTTCTTGTCTTTTTTCTTCTTTCTTTTCTTGTCTTTTCTTGTCTTTTCTTTCATACTCCATCTGTGACTTGTGTCTTAAAAATGGGAAATAAATTTCATTCATTCATTCATTCAGTATTCCGCCGATAAAACAACGCAGCCGCAGATTAAGGCACCAATGAGAACATAGTCCGTTTAGGAGCACTAAACTAAAATATTGCAAATCACGGGATGGCCAGAGGAAGGAATAAAAAATAAAAATAGAACACGAGTGAAAATAGAAAAATTTCAGAAAAAAATTATCCTCTTTTTAGTCTATCCCGGCGGAAAAGAAAGACGGAAAAGAAAAGGAAAAAAGTGCCAACCTGGATCAACAGAGTTCCACGAAAGTTCGAAACCAGTTCCAGAAGTGGAATGGTCGGACCTGAACCAGAGGTAGAGATGATTGTGGGTCGAGAGAAACCTCCCTCCTAGCGGCAATACTTCACCGCAAAACCGACCGAGATTCCTGGCTTGAGTGGTCTCGCCATCGTGGATCTAGAATAACGCCAACATAAGCCCTTGTAACGCATTTCAATCATTCAATCCGTTTGAAGATAGTTTCAATATGACACCTGTAACTAGAGTTGCCACATGTCGCACGATAGTCTGATTGGTCACTCTATTTTATTTGCGTCACTCTTCTCCTTCTTATGACACTGATTCACCCTATTCGACATTTTTGCAGCAGTGACTCCGACCAAAAGTGACTACTTCACGTTTTTATACGTCATTTGTGCAGCGTTGATTCCGACCAAAAGTGACCGTTTCACGTTTTTTCATGAAAATAAAATGCCCTCTCTGTTTCCGGCCAAAATTCACTCTAAAAAAGAAAAAAAATTGTGGCAACCCTTTCTCTAGCCCCCTTGGTCATTGCCTGTCTGCTTGTATGCCAAATCAGCGATGCTGGGATTACTAAATTCTAACCGCGAACGGAATCAATCAGCCGCAAATTCAAAGGTACGACCCGGGTTCGTTGAAGGACTTGGGACTCCCCTTGGAGATGTCAATCAACGAATCCGGCTCCGCCTCCGACGCATGCTCGTGTTGTGTATTATGAAACTTCTGACAGTGTTCTGACATGTTAGGATACGGACTTTCAGCCCAATAGCTTGCAGCTTAAATGACTAACAAAAAAGGAATCAGCCGAATGATGCCGTTTATCTATTGGCTCCGCTCTGTTTGCTAAGTGTGTTTTATTTCTGAAATTTGTCCTACTCCTGTTCAGTACAACTGGAAAAATCAGATCTTCACGGGAGAGGAAGCTCTCAGTCCTGTTTGTTTAACATGTCATGACTGGAATAGGACTCAAAATAATGGCACCCAGGATTTGTAAAGAGGAATGGACTAGAAACAAATAAAACTTGTTTTAATTTTGTAATATATATTTTATTATTATAGAATTTAGTTCTTGCATTAGTAGAAAGAGCTCCTTTTGACACGCGTCAGAGAAGGAAGATCTGCTATTAGTTATATTGACCTGTCGAGTAATTGATAGTGCTTGATTAGTGATCGATTAGTGATCGACGATTGATAGTGATCGATTGATAGTGCTTGAAGTGTCTTTCTTTGAATTGACATATCCAAAGCTATTTTTCTGTATTTAAAGGGATCGACTAAAACCAGGAAGGGAAGGGAACACCGAGAAAGGCAGGAAGGCATACTAAAACCAGGAGGGAAATACTAAAACGACGAAGGCTGTCGCCAGAATTCGCCGCACCGTTTCCTTACTCTATTTAGTATTTTCTTAGGGGTCGGCAACTTTTCAAATTCAAAGTTCACGAGCCCTTCCTCGTTTTAGTATCCTGACAGGGGTAGGCATTAAGTTCAGTGAGGGGTCGGCAACTATAAAAATTGTAATTCTCCTTTACATTTCTCAGTCTGACGGTAGGCGACTAAACCCTTCGAGTCTACCGAGGGTCAGCAACTATATATTTCAAGCCCACCATTTCTTTTCTCGTTTTAGTACCTTGAAAGTACAGAATTACCTTGAAAGTACTAAAACGAGGAAGGAAATGGTGGACTTGAAATATCTTAGTTGCCCATCGCTGGACACGGAGGACTTTTGTCGGCTACCGTCAAAACGAGAAATGAAAAGGTGAATTAAAAATTGTTATAGTTGCCGACCTAAAACGACCGATACTAAAACGAGGAAGGGATGGTGAACTTTGAATTTGAAAAGTTGCTGAACCTCAAAGAATACTAAATAGAGGAAGGGAACGGTGTGGTGAATCCTGGCGACAGCCTTCCTCGTTTTAGTTTGCCCTTCCTGGTTTTAGTATGCCTTCCTGTTTTTCTCGCGTTCCCTTCCCTTCCTGGTTTTAGTCGATCCCGTATTTAAAGATATTACCGATTAAACAATCCTTTACATTTATATTATAGACGTTTTTGCGTACCAAATGAAGACGGTGATTCAGGAAGCGGAACGGCTATGGCAGGCCCACACTAGACTTAGAAAAAGGCTTACCTGAAGCCAGTCAAATCGGCACCGGCCAGCCCCAGAGCCCTCTATGTTAAGTCGGCTGAACGTGACGTTTAACACTTTTGCCGGATCAGTGCGAATGACCCATGCGCAGTTGACTCGGTGTGGATATAGTTCGGCACCACTCGCTGGGTAGCTTATTCTACCTTCTGATTGGTTTATCAGACCGCCACATGCTAAATAATATTTCGGGATTAAGCGGGATCCGACAGTACGAAAAAAAGACAATGCAGAAACTGACGAACTGACGCTGGAACCGAAAAAGACTCTTGCCTCTTATATATGCCGTATCTTTAGCTACTTCTCTTAGAGGAGCAGGTGGCACCTAGCGACATGAAGGTGAGCAATAATAAAATAATAATAATTTATTTTTTACCCACTACAATAAACATGGCTGTGACCTGACATCCTCAAAAATCCTCATTTCGGGGATGAAGCTCCAAACCATCACACGCGCGATCCCTTAAAACCTGGCAACCTTTAATGATTTCCGAAAGATCAAGATTTTCACTGAGAAATACTATATTGAGGGTATGGCATAATTAGCCTATCATAATAAAGTTAAACTCGAACTTTCTGTAAATATTGTCAAAATAAAGTTAAATCAATGCTCATTGAAAACACTTAAAGAAAACTAAATAATAATACAAAAAAATAGATTAAAGGTAATGTCGCGGGTGAATGGTTAGTCGCGGTTACTCCCAACTCATCTTGGTCGTTTGAATCTGGAAACTGGATGGATTATGGTTTATTTATAACTTGTGAGTTAATGTTTTTATAGTTTGTAGTAGAAGAAAATGTCCGCCATTTCGCCTCGAGCCTTCTCTCTGCCAAATTGGCTCTTTACATTGAATTTAATTTGAAATAAACAGAATTTGAACTTGAACGTATGAGCACCGGTTCTCCTATGTTGGGGCACCATGCCCTTGCTGCAGGGCATGATACCCCAAAGCACCATGCCCAAAATTTTAGGATTTGTGAATGACTGGTCTCTGATACCCTTATGCCCGGGACCCACTATAGTCACACCAGGTAATAGTGCCGGTAAAGTATTGTCCAAATAGGTTTAATAAGGTGAATAGCGCCATATGAGGCGTTTACGTCTTAATACACATGCCTGTTCAAATACAACCCAGAAGGTTCGTATCAATGCGGCATTCGGTGTTGCCAAGGTAATACAATTTTCCGAGCTCTAAAAATATCCGAAAAGGTTCTTAGTACTTCTAGATGTACACGAGTACAATATAACACAAATTATACTGTAAAAAGGCGATTAAAATAACGGATGGATAGCATTGATCCTCGAACTGACTAAAAGCAGCCGTAATAGAACAAAAACATGTTTTTTTTAAGAAAAGTTGTTTCTTTATCTTCCAACAAAGTAGAACTGTTACTTTCTTTGCCAACCCTGACGACGATGCGCCTCTCCTCGGCCCGCTGGCGGAACCAACCAAGCGATCTGATTTCCTCTGCATAAGGAAGAATAGAGCCGAGCTGTAATTTCCTTATTCGCCTTATTACAGCGCGCCCCGAGGAAAAGAGGAATCTGTAACAGGCATCATACGCCGTAATACACCTTACAACGCCTATTTGGACAAAGCTTAATAAGACCGTTGACGGTCGAAACTGGGAAGAAAAGACGCTGAAAACGTAAGATAGTCGAGACGGAAAAATCCATCTCCGCCATTTTGAAACGTATCTTTGGTCCAATCACAGACTAGAGTCACTGACTTTAAAGTTCAATGGGCACATCAAACTACCCCAATCCCACTCTGTAACAACCTAGGAACAATCAGCAGCTTTTTCAACAGTTTCCTCTCTGTGATATTTCAAAGCGTAATTTTTTGGGCCAGAACATGCCAATTTACTAGCTTGGACAAAGATAAGAGTGATGTTTCTTATAATACTTAGTAGAGCTTTATTTTAAGTACAAATCAGCTTGTATAATTCAGATTTGAATAGGTTATTTGTTTTTGAATGATTTTTGTAGCTATGTTATTTTTTATAAGCTTATTGCATATTCTGGTACATTTTATAAAGCAAGTTAATCAAGCTTCACAACACTATTCCACAAAGAAAAACTTTTAATAGGCACTCTAAGCCATGAAACTTCTGCTGAAACACTAGAAAAATCAGGTAAACTGCATCTGCGGCTTGACATCTCAAACATATCCTTTTATATCAAGCATTGCTGGGAGTTTTTGAATTTCCTGCCACGATATCCCAGCTCCAAAGATTTGGATCGCCGAAATGCCAGAGAGGTAAAGACAAGGGATAACAAGAAAACGGCCGATTTTCGTAGCGCCTTCTAAAGGAAGTCGGAAATGTTTATTTGTGAAGCATTTAATACAAAGTAAAGAATTAGAAGTGTCCATTGTGCTTTAACTAGTTTTGTTTACCTTTGAGTGATGATGCTGGTAATATGTCTTGAATTTCTTTGTTCCAGGTGCGACCAGGATGAAACGTAAGTAGTGGGTAATAACCAAATCAACGAAACAAGTTACGTGCAGATAAGACTGGATGTAGCCGGGGAATTACATGTCGTTAGCTGCACGCTGTATACACCCTTGAAGCACACCTCGCACTATTTACTGTTTATGTTCAAATATATATAACTAGTTAAATACTGTAGAACTAGGCTCTGCTTTTAACAAATCATACATGGCTTTGGCTGTTATAAGCCTGTATTCAGGCCCATTGACTTCTAGCAAGAACACGGCAGAATTCAGATAACCGATTTTACGCGTCAATAGTATGACGACCGGACACTCGTCGGGAACGTGACACGCATGGAAAATACTGAAACACGGCAAGTGTGAAAACCAATGACGTGTTGTTAGCGGGTTAGGATGTAACAGATGAAAGTCTGTTGTCCGGGCTTAAGAATTAACAGGTGCAATTCCGGACATATGTTACATTTGAATTGCAGTCACGACGGGTCCTTTATAAGTCTCATCAGAGATGTCAGACAGATGTCGTCAACATCCGTAGAGAAAAGTCTCTACAGTCCCTGGTTCCCCAGCACAGCCTGTACCAGGAATATCATCATCATCATCATCTTATTTATATACTGAAAAAAACTGGGCGAGGCCCAGAAAAGACGGAGTAAAAAACAAGAAAAACGAAAAAGAGAAACAGGAACTCGGAACAAACAAAAAAGACCAAAGATGGAATGACTCCTGACATTCGGTAGAAAAATTACTAATCCGCTTCTTAAATAGGTGTAATAAGGTAGGCTAGTTGTGCTAGTTCTTTGTTTATTTGTTAGTTTAGTATGATTCGTTTTTCCTTTTTTTTCTTCTTCTTTTTTCTTCCCTTCTTATACTCCATTTGTCACATTTTGTGTTTAGAATGGGTTAATAAAATTATTCATTCATTCAGAATATTATTCTTTCGGAATTCTGGGAAACGCTTCACGAAGTCATCCGGGATCCGGTCATTTACGTTTTGGGACCTCAAAACACAACATTTGGGGAACTGAAGTATCTGGCGTAGACCGATTCTATCAAAGCAGAGGTAGCAGAGTGGGCAATTGTTCACTCCGAATATGAAAGCTGGGCCTGCGAATTTCAAGTATACAGAAAGAAGCATTTGGTCATGGAAGAAATTTTAGCGTAAAAAACGCGACAAGACTTTAGCAAATACTTACATTCCAATTGGGTCTCACAGTTGTACCCCGTAAATTGAGCTGGGCAGATGCAACTGTACACCGCGCCATTGGAGCTGCAAGTACCTCCATTCTGACAGGGGTTAGACTCGCACAAATTCAGCTGCCCATCACACCTCAGCCCAGTATACCCAGGAGCACAAATACAGGCAAAAGAAGCGCCGCGCGCTATGCACGTTCCAGTCGCAGCGCACGGGTTGTTTGCGCATGGATCCAATGGCGCTACAGCGCCTCCTCCTGGGTTGTATGAGCCGCCTCCTGAAGGTAGGGGGCCTCCACTCGGCATGCAGCCCATCGGGCCCATTCCAGAACCAGTGAAGCCGGGTCGACATTGGCAGTAGACATAGCTGGTAGATATGGCTGCAAATAAATCAAATCAAATCAAATCGTTTATTGATAAACCAACTTCGTAGCTTTCTTCGTCAGAAGATGCTAAATTACGCTGGTCGTACATTAATAAAATAAATAGATTACACTAGTTATTCGCTTTGTTAAAAGTCTCTGTAAAAAAGGGCACAAACGAGTTCATGAGCCTTGAGGTTTCGTCCTCTGACAGGCACTAGTTTGTTTTGCTGTCTTGTCCTGCTATTTTTCGGAGCATCAGGGGGGAGCAATCATCGATTGTTCTCATTTGCCAACAGTTTTTTTCCAAAGTTAAGGATCAGTTTTGTTCTTCGGTTGTAGAGGTTCGGGATTCTCAACACAGACAGTGCTTGCTCGTAAGACTGATACCAAGGACCCGTTATAATTTTCGTTGCGCGTTTCTGTACGGATTCGAGCTCTTCTGATAGATAGACCGTGTTTCGCACTTGGGTCCCCCATACCGGGCAGCACTGTTCCAAAAGGGGGGCGCACGTGGGTAAGGTATGCGAGGCGAAGTTCAGGAACTGTAAAGCCAAGCCTACGCATTGACACTAAGGTCAGCAGTGAGCAATGTCCCTTTCCCACTACGCTTTTAACGCGTTCCTTGAATGAGCAGTCGGATAGTTAAACTCAATTTAACTATCTGTCATATATTATAATGCATGATACAACATAAGAAATCTAACTATTTTGCGCTTTCGCATATCTTTTATATACACTGTTTGAAAAAAACTTACAGTATTTGCTACTAGGAATCTTGTCTCTAAAAAGATAATCTTATCTCTAATACCGATTAATCTTATCTTAGTAGCGATAAGATTAATCCCAGTAGCAAATACTGCAGTTAACTTTAATCCTTACTCGGAGAAACATTTGCAGTGTAGCCCCATCCCGTCAAAAACTGATCGATTCCGACTGGCTAAATTAAGTCTTTATTTCAAGTAGGTTACGCAAAATCCTTTTTCCTTCCAGTTCTATTATTATTAAGAAAATTAATTAATAAATGTGGATCTTACCCGGGTTGTCAATGCACGTTGCTAATGGATGGCATCCTCCGTTGTTAGCGGCACAAGCCCCGACAAATCGACAAGAGATGCCGTCACCGTCGTAGCCAGCAGGACAGGGGCCACATTGTCTTGATCCCTGAAAAAACAAGACCAAACGTTTCGATGGAATCTCAAAAATATAATATTTGATCCAGAAAATTGCGTCTTATAGATAGCTGTTTTTCGCCAGACTCCTTGAACATTTTTACTACTAAAATTTAGAAGAAGATTAATGCCCATGGTTAGTCATCTGAGAAAAAAGAAGTTCAGGTATGGATTCAGCATGTATGTTTACCCCTATGCGTCATATCTACTTTGACGAAACTGATGGGAACTTCCTGTCTTACTTCTGCCAAATATCGGTTTCCTCCGGATTCCGGGTGAGCTACTTGTCCAGCAAAAAACTAAAGCTCAAAACGAATTCACCATATCTCCTTATCACTGTATTAAATTTCAGATAAACTTTAACTTTTAACAAATTTCAGGCTTCGGCCGGATTCCGAGCGAACTATTTGTCCGGCGATAAAATAATGTTCATATAGCTTACGGATTCGGCATTCCTTCTTACCACTAAATCGAACCTATAATCAACTAAGGATAAGACTTTTTAAAATGTTCCTGTTTCGGCCGGATTCCAGGCGAACTATATGCCCGGGGACAAAAAGATTGTCATATTTGGATTCAGCAGGTCTTCTTACTCCTAAATCGAAAATTTTATCAACTCAAATAAAAGTTTTACTTTTAACAAATTTTCCAGTTTGGACCGGATTCTGGGCAAACTACTTTTCCGGGTAGAAAACAATAGTCATATACGGATTCAGCATGACTTCTTACGCTAATCGAACATTTAATCAACTTCAAATAAAATTTTTACTTCTAACAAATTTTCCGATTTTGGCCGGACTGCGAGCGAACTAATTGACCGGCGAGAAAATAAATTTCAGATAAGATTCAGCATGTCTCCTTACCCCTCAATCGACTCTGTCATTGCCTTTTAAAAATAATTTTTACCGTCGCTTAATTTGAAACCCCTCTCCAACCCCTAAATATGGGTACTATATACTTTGACCCATTGGATCCTCATACCAGATTTTAAGAAAATATCACTATCACTTCGAGAGTTATCGTGACAGACAGACGAACAGACGGGCAACTTTTACAAAGTCCTAAGTATCCCTCCACTTACGTTTTTGGGTCCCAAAAAGCAGCAATAAATATATCTAAACTCAATGCAAGATAAAGTCGCTACAGCTGCTTCTGTTTTCGACTCATAATACAAAACGATGATATGCTCAGAAACTGTGACATTTATACGTGCTATTCAAATATCATATTTCAAGTTCTCTAAATTTTTCCTTAGGTTCCCTTTTTTTCAGTAATTCCCTGACCACTGGCCAAAAAGCAAGTCCATTTTAGACGAGAGAAAAAGTTCACAAAACTGTATAAAAAAAACTTCGGAAGCCATCCAAACCCGCAACCTATAGCCTACCCATTCGTTCATAAATAAATAATGTACGACGTAAATAATCTTAATTCCAGGTTTAAGGCTCAAGCTTTCTTAACGCTAAACTAATACACAACATATTAATAGCAGAATACTCTGCACATACAGGAGTGTTGCATGAAGCTGCCCTTACTATGGCACCGCCCACCCCCCAATTGGCCATGGTACATGATCCTGCCACCTTGGATCATGAAGCTGCCACCCCCAGAAAAATCATGCAAATTCCAAGAAAACAGCAAATTTTGTTATTTGCAAAAGGTCAAGGAACCTCTCTGACCAAACAGCTGGCTTCTAACTTCACCATGTAGCAAAATACCATTTTTAGCAAAGTGGGCGACTTCATGATCACTTGGGTGCCTATATTCTTTTGTGTTCTCCAGCTTAGTCTTGAACAATTACAAGAAAACTATGGTACCAGCAGAAAGCGAAGGTTCTAAGCTTCCTTTCAAGATACTCCATTGAATTTTATTTCAACCTTTACTCTTTTTCCCTAAGTCATTTCCCCAAAATAGGAGTTTAGGGTGGCAGCTTCATGCAACACTCCTGTACATTTATTTTGAACCGGATAAAAAATTCATCGAATGGTTCAAACCCTTCCATAAAATCTCAATAAAACAAAATCGACCCAACGCTGAGTAGAACGACCACCTCACGATACCGACAACACAAAGCAAAATCAATCCAAACACCAACCCGAAAAAATGTGGGAAGGGTATTTTTTCTTAGGGAAAGGGAAGGGAAATTTAGTTTTTTTTTTAACCTTCTGTAATTTTTTTCTCTATAGTATTAACAGTGTCATTGAATGAATTTGTTGATTTATGTATAGTTTTGCTTATATTTTATATTATGTTTACTTCCCAGTTCTGAGGGGAAATAAATGAAGAAATAAATAAATTAAAGTCCCAATACTAACAGACTAATGAACCAGCGACTTTTACTTCTACAGCAACTTTCTCCAGCAGCATGAATACCAACGGAAAGTGATTTCGGCTTTGTTTTCTAACCACACGAAACCCCTCCTCAACACAAACGATCGAAGAAATTGCCATGACAAACTCTAACGGAAAAATTAACCGTTAACTATTCTCAACGGATTCCCGTCAACTCTACACCGACGGTGTTGCACGAAAACGACGCTAATTGAAACGCTAAATCGCTCGCAGCATTTTTTTTTATCATAAACACGTTTTTTGTTTAATTTTGTTTTTAATGCCGCGTAGTATCTTTCCCTCATTCCCGTCCAATATGATTTGGCTAGGTGATTACGCTTCAACTTACCCTCAGTGGCGTCAACGATCTTAAATTCTATTTTTTTCCTTTCTTCAACAAAAAAAAATAACTGACAATGACCGACTATGTAACGTGTTGGTAAATTTTGTATTGCCAGAGAAAAATACATGGGTTGCAATTTTTCCCCTTTCTGCAATTCTCCCCCTCCCCTCCCCTCCAATCAACGCACGGATAAATATTCCCTCAGCCCAAGGTGACTGCGAATCATATCTGATAGTGCAAAACGGATATGTCAGCTGAATTTTTTTAGAGCTATATTTCGGCCCTTCTTGGAAAGGGTCCTATAGCTCTAATAAAATTCAGCTGACGTAGCCTATCCTTTTTGCACTATCAAATATAACGCTCGGACTTACGATAGTGTTTAGACACTGGACTCTCGGCATCTGACTGCAACCGCCATTGTTGATCAGGCATTCGTCGATATCAATGCAATAGTGGCCATTCCCAGTATAACCTAGAAAAGACGAACCGGTAATAAAAAATAAAAAAATTACTTGGCATACACCAAAAAAGAGCCACTCGTAGCCGTATTCCTTCTGAACCAATGGATTATGAATTAATTAAATATTTTATTGCCCATCAGCCACACGAAGGAGGAAAAAGATAGAGTATGTGAAAAAAAAGAAAAAAGATTATCTTGGACATGTGCTGATCACTGGCCAAAAAGCAAGTTACTTACAATCGGATTACCCGTTCTGGAGGTAAGCATGCCACAAGGCTCTGGATTACTCATCTCTCAGCATGGTTCGATACCAGAAATAATGATTACGAAGTAAATCTGATCAGGTCCCGAATACGCCTGGTACGTTTCATCCTGACTGATCAGTGGACCGAATCGCGAGGCAGAGCCAGCACTGACATTCGCTCTATTAAATACATCGGACATGCATCGCCATCGATATGACGCGTGAATCTCTGCCGTACGCAAGCAGACAACAAACATTAGTGACAAATTAATATGGAGAAGTCCACAAGTATAGCAAGAACAAATAATCAGGTAGAACCTCCGTCTTTAGTCCCATGCAGCGGCTATGAATACCCCGACAAAACTGAGCGGACCTAGAGGTTTTTACTCTAGTTTTGAGCTAATGTTGATACCCGTTTACTCATCCGTCTTCACCGTTGCTCATCGCAGATAAATAAATGCATGAGGCGTACTCCGCGCGCTGACCCAGATCTGGAGCACGTCCATAGAGCCAACTAGCTTTGACTTCTACTTTTCCTCAAGGCAGCTTTAAAGCGATTTAGCTATTTGTAGAGGTAACGAAACGTGACGTGGCGCGAAGCTACTAACTAACGCTCGTTTGCAATAGAACGAGGGGAAATAACCCAGAGTCATATTACATAGAGAGGGAGACGCTGTCCGAAAGTCTGAAAATCTACGAAGGAATGGAGAAACGAATGAGAGAATGAATAGGAAATGGAGCTTACCTTGAGGGCAGGGTCCACACATGTAGGACCCTGGAGTGTTGACGCACTGGACAGAGGGAGCTATGGAGCAGGGAGGTTTAGCCGACTGACACTCATCAATGTCAATAGTACACGCCGGACTGTTTGACTCGCTCTTCCAGCCCTACCGGAAAGAAAAACATAACACCCGAACCACAACAGAATCTCAACATGGAAGTCGTTTTCAGATATTTTTAAGATGACACTTTACCTGGAATAAAAATATTGTTGAAAATTAGTTGTATGAAGTTTTAAGCTTTAGGAGCATGCTGGAGTATATACCTGATGCTACTATATCAGTAGTAAGTATGCTACTATATTAAGACTGGATGTAATTCGATGCCACTGTTTAAGATTATCCTAGTTTAAAAATAAAAGTATTTCGTACAACTACATAGCCTACATCTTCACAACTGAATAGGCTACTCATTTTTCTCCGGGAAGGTTTCAAAGTTAAAGGACACGTCGTACTAATGACAGAAATCCGTTATATTTCAGTAGTATTTCCATTCATTTTCGTTGACGAAAAAACAATTATCGAATTCGAATGCGTCCCAACTTCCATTAGGACAAATTACTAGCGATGATGATGAAAAACTAAACCTTGGACGATAGAAAATTTATTCGGTCTTAATTAAAACAAAGTAATGATGCATATGCAGCATCTTCAATCTGACCAAAAATGGCCTCCTTTGACACCTTACTAAACAGTAGTAAAGTGAAACAAACAACTGGGGAGAGTAGATCTACTAAAGGGTAGATACAGGAAGGACTTCGTCAATAACTAAGGTGCTAAAGGACACGTCGTCCATCTCATTTTTATCGTTTTTTTTCACCTTATCCTTGTAAACTTATATCCGTCCTCATTTAGAATATGCTTCACCGGTTTGGCATTCCTCTCTTTCTGCGGAGCTCTCTGAACGCCTGGAAAATGACCAAAAGACAGCAGCGAGAATTACTCGATCATAACATTCCATGTGAGAAGGCTCTCATTAAACTGGGCGTTCCTAAATTAACTGACCGCAGAAACAACCTTTAAAAAAAATTTGGAGCAATTTAGTGTGTTGTCCCCGCATGAGCTGTCTATCCCCCCATCCCCTCCAGTCGTCCGTGCGTCGGTCCGAGAGGAAAACTGGCAATCGGTTTGTCCTTATCCTACCGATTCTTCAGCCAGTTTTTAAACAGTTTCATTCGTTTCATATAGTTACCGGTTAGTTTAATATTTTATGAATTGATGATTTTTTATTTATTGTTATTTATAGAAGTTTATTTATATTTATACGTATCGTTTAAATGTAACCGCCATAAGTCAGTGATAAATCAAAAAGGGTTATTATTTTCGTTGACGTCCTATGCTATTCGTTGTAAAAGAACATTTGGAGAATATAATGAATTTGAATTCCAACACTTATTTCTGGTCATATCTTGTAAGTGTATTAGTTAATTTGTTGTCGTTTTTGTTAATTTCGTAAATATTTTATTTCTCTTCTAGCTTTAAGCTACTTGGAAGTAAATTTGATCGATTGATTGGTTGACTGTGTGATATGTGTGGTCAGGGGTCGACTAAAACCAGGAAGGGAAGGGAACGCGAGAAAAGCAGGAAGGCATACTGAAACAGGAAGGGTATACTGAAACGAGGAAGAGCATCCTAAAACCAGGAAGGCTGTCGCCATAATTCGCAGCACTGTTCCCTTCCTCTATTTAGTATTATTTGAGGGGTCAGCAACTTTTCAAATTCAAAGTCCACCATCCCTTCCTCGTTTTAGTATCCTGACATGGGTAGGCATTAAGTTAAGTGAGGGGTCGGCAACTGTAAAAATTGTAATTCACCTTTTCATTTTTCGTTCTGACGGTAGGCTACTAACCAGGAAGGTCACACTAAAACGAGGAAGGGGTGGTGAACTTTGAATTTGAGAAGTTTCCGACCCCTCAAATAATACTAAATAGAGGAAGGGAACAGTGCTGCGAATTCTGGCGACAGCCTTCCTGGTTTTAGGATGCCCTTCCTCGTTTTAGTATGCCCTTCCTGGCTTTAGTATGCTTTCAAAGTCAGCTTGGGCTTAAAGAATATTTATCTACGCTTTCCTGCGTTTCTCGCGTTCCCTTCCCTTCCTGGTTTTAGTCGATCCCGTGTGGTCAGCCTTTCTGTTCTTATTTGCAGCCTAATATAGTAGGTAACAAAAACAACTATAATTATAAAGAAGCGGGTCAGCGCTGCAGGGAACCCACCTGAGTGTTGCCAACACTTCGAAAGAAAAAGTACCGCTAAATCCTCGACATTGCCGAAATTCCCGTATAACTGCAACTTTTTTGCCCTCTGACCCTTGTGCAAAGTTATCTTCAGTTGCCTAAGACCTTCACGTTTCTGCCCTTGGCCATTTCTCCACATTCCTTCTAGGTTTCAGTTTCAGTTTCATTGGACTATATTTAAAGACACAAAAAATACACAATTTACATTCCTGCCAGGAAAGCACAAATGTAGTGCTTGGCTAGGGCAGGGAAATATCCGATAATAATTTAAACATCAAACAGAATCAACTAACTGAACATTCTATTTAAAGAGAAAAAAAAAAGAGGAGAGGAAAAAAATAACCTATGGTTTCAACTTTAAATAAAAGGAGAGAGAAAATAAGAGAAAGAAGGAATGAGAAAGAAAGAAAACAAAAGAAAAGAAAAGAAAACAGGGGGTGGGTCTAAAGGAGGATAACACTAAACAATTTTCCTGTAATGACCCTTCGCTGCTCGCTTGAAGGAAATGGTTATTCGAGAAGAGGAAGGAAGATTATTTTGACCCGTATTTAGTGCTTCCACTTCTACTTATTTAGGCAGTAGAATACTTATTTTCGGCCTTTTCTACTTACCAAATTTTGGATCTACTTACGTACTTATTTCCTACTTATTTTCTGGTCTCCTATTTATTGTCTCATCATTTAATCCGTGAACAAAATCTCGCCTTTTTCGAAAATTTCGCCTGCGGCGCATAGTTTCAAAAAATGTTGGTTTATAGAAGACGGTTGAGTGGAGCACTCGTCAAATACAGATGGACAGATCTATATAATGGCATTCCCTTAGCTTACTTTCATTTGGGATACGAGAAACATTGCTTTGAGACCTGTATTCCAGAAAAATACTAAAAGCGGCTGCTGGGGTTTCACCCTCTCCGTTGTTAATATTCTGCAGAAAAGATAATGCGAATTTCAAAATTTCATCTCCGGCCGTCAGTTGAATTTTGTCTTGGGTTCGGTAGTTAAAAGTTGCAGTGGAATCGGCCGCAGCAATAGGCCTATACTGTCCAAGTGGTATTCGCAAAAGCGACGCCAATGTGCAGCTCTTTTTAGTACTGCTATTTTTACTTTAAAAAAAATTAATTTCTAAATTTTAAGTTCTAGAATAACTTAAAACTGATACAAAAAGTTGGAACAATCAAGCCTAAAGCTTAAATTGTCCCTAGAATTCTAACAAATTCGGTAAAATTTTGAATATGCATCCTCCCTATCGAAAATACCCTTGTGCATTTTTGAATGAATCTACATATTTTTCTACTTCTTTTCATACTAGCTTCTACTTACTATTATTTTTAAGAGGGGCCTACTTATTTTGAGAGCACCCCGAGTGGAAGCATTGCCCGTATTAGTCTCTTTTCTTTTTTTAATGTTTAATTTTCTTATCTTGTACATTTACTACATTATTGCAAGCTCAGTATATTTTTTCCTTTTCTTTGTCTGTACTGCGCTATTTTCCTCTAAGTGCGTAAATAAGATTTCACCGTCATCTGACATATACCACTGACAAAGAAATTGCACCATGTCCCACGTTTTTTTCCGCGTGAGCGGATCGCTGGCGAGGAATAGTTCAATATAATAAAACAATATTTAAGATATTTTTTTCACTCATTTCAGTAGCCTAAATGTGTTGCTAGACCCTTCTTTTCGCTGCCGAGTTTGGGTTGGATTCATCATTATGTGTATTGTGCCAGATTTTACCAGTAGAGATAAGGTACCAAAATGGTACACTTTTCAATGTTTGCAATACTAACCTGATCGCAAATACAGGAATAGCCCCGCCCACTTCCGGGCTGGCTGATACACATTCCGTTGCCGCAAAGTTCCCGGCCACTCCCACTAGAACAGGCGTCTGACTGGGTGGTGCAGTGGATGCCGAACCAGCCAGAATTACACATACACCTAAAATAGTAAGAGAAGTGAAACAGGTGAACCAGAATAGTACTCACACCTAATTCCCATTCCTCTAAACTAAGAAATTCTGAGTAAATCGTGATGATTCTTGAATAAACAGCACTATAAAAGCTCTGTATTTTCCTCTGTGTTTCGTATGTATAAAAATAACCGGATGTGCCGACGAGAACACCCGAGGCCCCACAAAAGCACAGAGAATTGGATTTCTTCTGTGTTTTGCCCGACTAAGGTTTGCAAAATCTGGTTTCTTGCTTTTTATGGCACTTTTGGCCTTCGGCCAAGTGCCATATACCAATCGCAATTTCAGTCGGTCGGTCGGTCGGTCGGTCGGTCGGTCCAAGTTTTCCTAGTTCGGGCACATCCACATAAGCTAGGACGATGAAACTTGGCAGGCATATCAGGGACCCCAAATGATTAAGTTGGACTTCCCCGTCCAACAGGACTTCCCCGATCCGAGCATCTGGGGGGAGAGAGGGGGAATCCGGAAAAATTAGGAATTTTACTGACGACTGGGTGATCAGTTCTTAATGAAACTTTGTACATAGAAAGACCTCGTATGTCAAGAGGTCCCCTTTTAAATCCGGACCAGATCCGGTGACATTGGGGGGAGTTTGAGGGGGAATCGGAAATCTTAGGAAACGCTTAGAGTGGAGGGTTCCGGATGATACTCGGAGCGAAGAATAAGAATAAGTCCTGGATACGCGAATGACATAAACGGACCGGATCCGGTCACTGTGAGTACTATTCTGGTCCACCTGTTGGGGGGGGGGGGGGGTGAACTTCTAGTGATCCGGCGAGTTCGGTACTTCCTGATGTGCTAGGACGACGAAACATGGCAGGATTATCAGGGATCCGAACAGATTGACTTGACAATCTAGTTTCCCCGATCCGACCATCGTGGGGGGAGTGGTGGGATGGGGAATCCGGAATCTAGTAGCAAGCTCAGCTACTGAACGGGTGATCGGATTTAAATGAAACTTGATATTTAGAAACATCTCGTGCTCCGGACCGGATCCGGTGACATTGGGGGGAGCTGGAGAGGGGGGGGGGGCAGAAATCTTAAGAAACGCTTAGAGTGGAGGGATCGGGATAAAACTTGATGGGAAGGAAAGCATTAGCCCTACACACGTAATTGATAGAACCAGATCTTATCGAGGCTCTGTGGGGGGAGTTGCAGGGGTTTCCCGGAATTCCAGTGATCGCGAGTTAGGATACTTCCAGATGTGCTAAGGACGATAAAACTTGGCAGGCATATTAGTGACCCGACCAAATAGACTTAGGACCCTACACAATGCCCTTGGAAGACTTCCGTTCCTGGATCTGCCCATTTTTGGAGGGAGTTGAGGGAGGGGGAATCTGGAAATTAATGACTTCCATAAGTTGCAAACAAATGGTCCGGTTCAAGTGAGACTTTATGGGTGATAAGAACCAATGACCTAAATATGCAAAGCATGTGTCGGAACCCTAGCGGCCATTGTTGGGGAAATTGGGGGGGGGGGGGGGTCCAAAAACTTTACGACGTGCACAAGGACCAAACGGATGGGCCGAATAGGATGCAAGTTGGACAATACCAAGTTTATGCTGCCTAGATTTGTTATTTGGCGTCAGAACCGGATCCGACCAAAGTACGAGGAGGATGAAGCGGGAACCGGAAATTTGAAGATATGCTCTGATTCGCGTTAAACTTGATGGACGGGAAGAGGAGATGTTGGAGATGCAAATTTTATGTGTCCAAGTCGTATTCGACCGCAGTGGGGGGTCCTAAACTCTCGGAAGCGATCGTAACGTGTTGCAAGCGGCCATTTCGGCTATTGTCAGCCAATGACAGCCCGACGGGTCCGGACGAGCACAGTTACAACAGACTTACGATTGCCAGTGGAGGACGCACCAGAGCAAAAAAAAACTCCAGAGAGTAATGCGCGAACTCTGAAAAAGTGACACACAGTCAAATCGCAGCGACACTAGCTTCACTTGCGGACACGAACGTCCCTACTGAAACTCGACCAGTCGCTAACGAGCGCTGGCTCTGATCCAGAGCAAAATAATTCTAGTCCGCCACTGCACACACGAACAGTTTGCTGAAGCTTCTCTCGTGAAGTGAGCTGGGCGGCGCTGTGACGGAGGCCCATTTTTTATTCATGGGAAGCATAGGTCTTCGCATTACTCTCTAGAGTTATTTTACTCTGGGACCCACTTTAAGAAACTCAAGATAAGCTCCAGGGCATAGCGCATACCTGAGTGGTATTTTTTCCCCACCAGTCAATGAACAGGGAGGAGCTTGCACTGGAACGTAAGTTGCAAATAGTGAAGGAGCAAAGAAAAAGATGGAGTAGGAAAGGTAAAAAGGTGAATAATTACCGATACGACCCAGGTGAATTTACACACGTCGCTCCGTTCTGACAGCCCAGACTTGTGCCGAGAAAATTTGCGCATTCGTTGACGTCTGTCTCGCAATTGGCACCCTGGATAAAGAAAGAAGGAAATAGAATTATTCCTCCATAGGGTCATGACAGTTGTCCAATAAAATAAACCAAATAAATATCATGCGTGCAACAAAAAAAAACAGCGCTAATAGTCCGAGATATCGACCTAATCTTTGGCATCACTGAATAACTAGATTTTATTTATTTATTTGTTTATTAATATATTTGGGGCGAAGCGTTCGATTCAATTCTATTAATTTTCAAAAAATCCCTCACGGACGAAGCCGAACATTGAATCGTCATGTACATCCTCATTACAAACTCAACAATTAAAAAACAATTCATTTGGTCAATGTACATGTGTCTCTCAACAAAACTAAGTAAAACCTCATACGTAACATGTCAACTAATCAAGGATCTATAAGTAAACATCATAAATGTGTTTGACACAAGCTAAAAACTAGTTAACACCAAGCTAAAAATATCAACAACTATAATATCTACAATTCAATAACAACACACACAGAAATACGGTTAGCGAATATTCCAGAATAGCCTTTGTTATTCTGGTCCTAAGTTGCAAGACATTCATTCTCTCCGAAAAAGTTATTTTCTTTACTGCAAATTCCTTCTTTACCCCACCCCCTCCCCCGCCCTTGGCATTGGAATAGACTAATTATTCGTCAGTTCAGTGTTCCTGATATTTCGGAGAAATTACTAATGCTACACAGAAAGCTGTCGGGTTCGGACTACTCTCGGTTTTCACTCCCCCCCCCCCCCCCTGTTTATGTGCTAGGGTTTTTCTATGAATATTTATTTTAGTATTTTCTTCCTTTCTTTTTCTTTATTGTACTCCACTTGTTTTTCCTCTGGAATTTGTGGGTAAGAAATAATTATTATTACTATTATTATTATATATATTCAATGTTGCGAGGCAACGGGGAATAAATCTTATCCCAAGTTTGTTTTTTTTTTCTAAAAACTTTCTAAAGTACAAGCAGTATGTCCGCAAAGTATTTTCCTGTGCACGTCTACCGTTGTACTAAACCTTGAACCTTGACTCTTGTCGGTTAAGTTTCGCGTACATCGGATTCCTCCTTTGCTTTTTCTTTTTATATGCACACTACACTGTAAAAAGTTTCTCCAAATAAGGATTAAAGTTAACTACAGTATTTGCTACTGAGATTAATATTATCTCTACTGAGATAAAATTAATCCGAATTAGAGATAAGATTATCTTTCTAGAGACAAGATTAACCCCAGTAGTTCCATCGATCAACGAGAAATGCCTACCTCCCATGTTACCGGACAGATGCACTGGAAACTTCCAAATCCATCTACACATGTTCCGCCATTACGGCAAGGATTAGAACTGCACTCGTTGGTTTCTAAAGTCTGTTGGATCTGCTGAAGACGGTTAGCAAGAATGTTGACCTAAAAACAAAAAAAGATCCACTAAAGCTCAGGCATTATCAGTGCAAGAAATTCGAACCCTGAGCCCTTCTCCATACCAAAACGAAAGTAAATTCCAATGCGGAATAATCTCTACCATGTCAACGACCCAATGGATCAGCAAAAGCGCAGTCGTGTCCAAAATGAAATCTCAGCACCAGTTTTAACTACCAGCAGTCCCTTACGAATTACCAATCTCAGTTACACATCGTTGCTAGAATCTCCATTTACATTACCATAGGTTCGGTTTTCAAGATTGAGCCTCTTGCCAAGAAACGATTCTTATCTGAATCGAGAAAATAGAAATTAGAAGAAAAAAAATTATATTTCATCCCGGTAAAATAGTTATCACTTTTCACTATAACTGACAGTGTTCAGACCCCAAGCCCTCCGATAAGATCTGGTTCTGTACAAATAACGTGTATAGGGCTTATGCTTGTTTTCCTATCAAACTCTATCCTAATCCCTCGACTCTTAAAGGACCCGTCGTACCTATAATACCAATGCAACCTACTTCGGGATTGCAGTCATTAATTCTTAGATATTGATCACCGGAATTCCGGAAAACCACCCAAAGAGCCCCGATAAGATCTGGTTCTGTACAAAGAACGTGTATAGGGCTTATGCTCGTTTCCCTATCAAACTCTATCCTAATCCCTCGACTCTTAAAGGACCCGTCGTACCTATAATACCAATGCAACCTACTTCGGGATTGCAGTCATTAATTCTTAGATATTGATCACCGGAATTCCGGAAAACCACTCAAAGAGCCCCGATAAGATCTGGTTCTGTACAAAGAACGTGTATAGGGCTTATGCTTGTTTTCCTATCAAACTCTATCCTAATCCCTCGACTCTTAAAGGACCCGTCGTACCTGTAATACCAATGCAACCTACTTCGGGATTGCAGTCATTAATTCTTAAACCTGAAGACCTAATTTCATATTTTAGATTCTAAACCCGTAAACCCGCTAACGACACTACACTAATCTTTGCACTTGCCGCGATCCACGATTTTCCAAGCGTATTAGGCTCCCAATGAGTCTTCGCGTATCATGCTACTTATGAATAAAACCGTTATCTCAATAAATATTCTTTGAGCCCAAGCTGACTTTGAAACATTTATTCCAACAATGTTTTCAACGGATACGTCAGCTACGTTTCTTCATCAGCGATATTTCGGCCCTTCTTGGCAAGGGTCCTCGTCAGGCTGTCAGTCCTCTTGTTCAACTTCGGGGAAGGAAACAAACCTGTAATTACAGGTTTGTTTCCTTCCCCAAAGTTGAACAGGAGGACTGACAGCCTGACGAGGACCCTTGCCAAGAAGGTATCGCTGATGAAGAAACGTAGCTGACGTATCCGTTGAAAACATTGTTGGAATAAACGTTATCTCAATCTTGCCGAGTTTTGCCTAGACGTCAATGGGTCTGGGGAAAGGCTTAAAATAGCTAAAGTCGTGGATAATGTGTTAAAAGCAGAGCTTAGTTTTACAGTGTTCAGATAGTTCCGAATACTGGAACACAAACACTATGAAGGGCGAGGTGTGCTTTAAGCGTTTCATGCGATTTTCGGTGCCCCCCTCCAACTCCCTCCCCCCCCCACCACCACCACCACAAGAATCGGATCGGGTCCGGACTTCACGAGGAACATCTGAGACGATAATTCTTTCCAGTAGCCAAGTTTCATTCAAATCTGTTCACCCTTTCAAAAGTTATGAATGCCAACATACTCCGGATTCCCCATTCCTGCAAACCCCACGACGGTCGCATCGGGGAAACGACTATTCTCATTGTAGTCTGTTCGGGTCATCGTCATTTCATCGTCCTAGAACCAAACTTGCGGGGTCACCGAATTCTGAATCTCTCCCCCCCCCCCCCCAACTCTCTCCAGTACCCGAATCCAGTTCGTTATGTCAACGACGTATCTGGGACTTGTATTTGTTCTTCCCACCAAGTTTCGTCCCGATCCCTCCACTCTAAGCGTTTCCCAAGATTTCCGGCTCCCCCCTCCTGCTTCCCCCAAAGTCACCGGATCCAGTCCGTATTTTAAGTGGGTCGTCTGAGGCACGAGGTCTTTCTGAATATCAAATTTCATTAAGATCTGATCACCCGTTCAAAAATTATAAAAGCCTCAAGATTCCAGATTCCCCCTCCCTGAACTCCCCAAACGATGCTCGGACCGGGGAAGTGGGATCTCCATCCTAATAATTTGGGTCTCTGATGTGCCAGCCGAGTTTCATCGTCCTAGCAGACGCGGAAGTGCCCGAACCAGCAAAACCCGAACCGACCAATAGACCGACGGACGGACAGAAACTGCGATAGATATATGCTACAGATAAAAGATAAAAAGTAACATCAATTCTCAGAAGAACAGAACTTACATTCGTAGTCAGCCGGCGAACACGTCTGGTAATATTCGCCTGCGCGATGGCCTCGGTCACCTGAAAGAAACGCTTGTAACACCATTGTCAACCATTACTTGTCGGACACGAGCAACTAATATCAAGATAAAAACTAGCTTAATTTATTTCCCTTTTCTAATACCCCCCCCCCCTCTCCCCCTAGCACTAACCTATCCGTGACTTACAAAATAACAGAACCATTAACGGCAGCAGAGCTAATATAGAGTTTCAAGAAAAACGTAAAACACGAGTGGAAATTCCAGTCCTGGAATCCTAGACTGGAACTTGCAAACCTTGCATATCGTTAGTCTTGATAATGACGTAATAGTGTATTTGTGTCTTTCCCTTCGTACTGGTATTTTCATCTGTTTTCTTCCTATCCCTTCTACAGCAATTCTTTCGACTACGTCTTTGTCTTGGTCCTTTCTGATGGCCATAAATAAAGTTATCTTATTTTTACGACAGCTCTGTTAATTCAGCATTACTTGTTTTATTATAAGGATTACAGACACTTGGCACAATTTATTTACGGCGTAACAGATAACAATGAGCAAATCGCAGAGGTCCTCGTTTGCCATCTTTTTAATTATAATATAATAAATAAACAAGTATATAATATATATAAACATGCTTGATAGAAAAGGATATATTTGAGATGTTAGCCGCAGAAAAAAAAATAAAAAAATAAACAAATCTGTTAAACTGTCAGAACGGCTGCCATCTCTACTTTCAACCAATGCGGCTCATGACGCGGACATGTTGTGTCCCGGTGGTAAAATTTTGCTATTAAAAATTGCAAGCTTTGCTCTTGCCAAAACAAACGCAACTCAACGCTTAAAGCCAGGCTTCACCTTCCAGCGCCAATTCAGAAAATGTGTTTCAGGGATTCCCCACTTCACCCAAAGGGAATTGGTTCCAGATTCTATATATCCATTTTCGTCGAGGTGGATACAAGAAATGAAGCCAGGCCCCCCAAAAAGGCCGGGCCGCCGAACAACCCAGATTCCGAAATATGGAAGGGTGTCATAGAGGCAACATGTTTAGCAGACAAAATAAATCTTCAAATGGATGTAAAAAAAGGAGAGTGATTGAGAAGTGTGATTGGGAGTCAAGAGATGCGAAAAAAGGACATACAACGAAATTTTGACAAATACCGACATTAGCTAACATCATTTTCATAAATATTCTTTGAGCCCAAGCTGACTTTGAAACATTTATTCAAACAATGTTTACAACGGATACGTCAGCTATGATTGTTCATCAGCGATATTTCGGCCCTTCTTGGCAAGGGTCCTCGTCAGGCTGTTAATCCTTCACTTGTCCTTTCCTTCGGCCAAGTTGGATAATTGTCTGCATGTGTAGGCTGTAAAAGTTCTGTACTTCGTAGATAAATATTCTTTGAGCCCAAGCTGACTTTGAAACATTTATTCAAACAATGTTTACAACGGATACGTCAGCTATGATTGTTCATCAGCGATATTTCGGCCCTTCTTGGCAAGGGTCCTCGTCAGGCTGTTAATCCATCATCGTCAGGCTGTTTTCATAGTATCTGGAAGAGTCGGCTTGACTGTGAGGAATATACCTAGTAAACTGGAAGGTGAAGCCTGGCTTTTACGGCCGCAAAATCGCGTTCTTTCAAATATTGGAGCCAGTCTCGTCGAGAACAAGGCTTTGACTTACCGGTTATGCCTGTGGGAAGAAGGGTAGAGAGTGCAGCGTTTATGTCATCTAAGCTTAGACAAAAAAGGGTCGTACCTGGACTGATACATTCCGCAAACCAGACTCGATGCCGTCGATTCTACCTACAATTTCTGCATTCGGAGCAACAAGAGTAGACTGTAACGTTTGGTGCATTCGGCGAATATCAGGTAGTTCATTCAGCTCGAGGTTGGTCAAAGCTTGCGAAACATTTCGAACCTGCAGAAGAAAAAAATAAGAGTAAATACATTGGTCCAAAAGGATTCCTGCCTTTGAGGCGAACTGTCTCCGCACAATTCACAACATTAGTTGCATTCTTGTTTCCATTCTCCTCGCAATTCTCTTCACAAGTCTCTTTTTCGACTATTGAGACTAAGTCAATTCTCCTTTTCCTGGGTTTTTGTCTGAATCGAGAACGGGAGAAACCGTATTCCAGTTCAGCATTCTAGGTGGACTAGTTTCTGTTCGTCCCAATTGTCTCATAATCAAGACTTGTGTAGCCTAAACATAGTAAAAAATCGGATTCATAAGGTAGTGGGTCACTTTCACTTTCTACAACTGAGGAATATGCAAAAGCTCCACTAGATGGCAGATTTTCGACTCATCAACCTGTGGATCTGTTTGACCATGAGCATGTTCCACCCTCGTACCAATAGTAACTATTAGTTACTATTTCCGTTCCATCCTCACGAAAAGTTACTACGCTGACCGTTCCAACCTTCTCGGAATAGTAACTAATAGTTACTATTTGCTTACCATGCTCGGGAGCGTGGTAAGCGTAGTAACTACGCATCTCTGTAACGTGATTGGTCGGATTCGCCCGTGGCATGATATCCCGCTGGAAAATAGAAAGATCGTTCCAGCCTTGACGGCAAAAAGCCAGAATTTGTAACGTCATACGTAGTAACTACAGTAAGTAGGGTGGAACACGCTCCATGTCTGTCAGTAAGTGCTGATAGTGAGGCATAGGGGGATTGACAGAAACTAGTCCGCTTCGAAGCCCTGAACCGGAATATGGTGAATTTTGCAGAATCGCGAAGTTGCTTCGATAGTCCCTTCTCGAGTCTCCTTCTCCACACTCTTTCCTCATTGGTCAAGAAAGAACGGATGTTCAATTGAGAGATTGCACCATACCAGACGAAAACGGACGGGATCGTAACGAAAAAAAAAAACATTAGGAAGTATAGGACTTTAAACTTTGAAATTAAATTATCGGCGTTTTGTCATCATTCTGTGCCAGGGACTTGCTGAAAATGTTAATTAGGCTAATCCTTAACCGTATAATTCTATTTGTGCAAAAGAGTTTCCATGGAAGTAAGAGTGTGAAGGAGTCTCGTCCTATTGGTCGATTATGACACATTTTTTCAAATCCGCGTTATCGCTGACCAATAGGATTCGAAACTTTGAAGCCTTCAAGCTGTCAAGGGGCGTCACGACTGGGGAGGGGACGCCCCCCCCCCCCCCAATGCTGTCGGCCAGTCGGTTAAAAATAAAACAGTCGGCGCGAAGCGCCACGATTTTTCGTCAAAACAGTTGATTTTTTCATGAAAACAGTCGGTTTTTCTGAAAATTGGTCGATTTTTCGTCAAAATAGTCGGTTTTTCTGAAAATCAGTGGATTTTTTGAAAATCAGTCGATTTTTTACCAAAATGTCATTTTTGTTGTTGAAAACAGTCGTTTTTCTGCAGAAAAAGTCGGTAAAAATTACCAGTCAGTCGGTAAATGCCTCGTCCCCCCCTCCCTCACCCAAAAACATTTTGGCTAGTAACGCCTCTGCTTACTTCCATGAAAACTCCTTTGCAAAAATAGAATTATACGGTTAAATAATAGCCCAATTAATATTTCCAGCAAGTCCCTGGCTCAGAATGATGATAAAACGCTGATAATTTCATTTCAAAGTTGAAAGTCCTATACCTCCCAATGTTAAATTTTGTTGTTATGATCCCGTGATGATGATGTGGCAATATCCGTTTTCATCGGGTAGGGTGCAATCTCCCTATACGTATTATAACAGGTACTAACCGGTAGCTAAATTAATAGCTGCGTTCGTTGTACTCCGGGCTGTCTCTGGTGTTTTGTCACCAGTGTCCGGTTTTTCTTTTATAACGCGTTTTTGGTTCACCGGTGAGTTGACGAAAACTTGCTAACTCCTCGGTAAAGCCGGGTTCTCAAGCAGGTTCTGGTTAGTCAGGACTGGTGAGGTAAAACCGGACACCGGTTAGTTCAAAAACGGGTTATAAGACCGGTCAGTAGTCACATGTGGAAGCAAAAACATTAGAAAAACCGGAGACCATCGGTGAGAACTCCCGTGACAAAGAACGCCGCTAATTGTTTTGTTAAAAGCGAGAACTAAGGAGCAAAAAGAACCAAAATGGAGAACTGAGAATCCGGATTAAAAACAAAACTATTTTCTGGCAGCAGCGGGCGTCAAACCTGGAGGTTCGCCGTCTCACTTGCCAACCGACGATAGTCGACCCTATCAGGACAAGACGGCGATACATAGGGTGTGTTCCACCCTCCTAACAATAGTAACTATTAGTTACTATTTTCGTTCCAACATCGTGAAAAGTTACTACGCTGGCCGTTCCAACCTTCTCGAAATAGTAGCTAACAGTAACTATTTGCTTACCACACTCGGGAGCGTAGTAAGCGTGATAACTACGAATCCCAGTGATGTGATTGGCCGGATTAGCCAGTGGCATGATATTTTGCTAAAAATAGAAAAAAGCATTCCAGCCTTGAAGCCAAGAAGCCAGGATTCTTGACGTTGTGAGTAGTAACAACGGTAAGTAGGGTGGAACACGCTCTTAGAATAAGTTAACCCCACGGACGAATTCAAGTTGCCAAACATCATCTCAAATTGGCAGCCACAAGGAAGACGTTGACGGGTAAGAGCAGTAAAACCGATCCGTGGCTGGGGGAGGTAGCTTTCATATAGATAAGTGAAGAGAAAACCAAATAAATTAACTACTTTACAACTGTAACTATACCCCACTCTTCCGAGTGGCCGGGAACGATGCATCAAGGATTTGCACCCTGAGCCGAAACTCAAGGTAGTTTAGCTTTCTAATCTAACCATTTTCCGGGTATACGAGGGTAGTTTGTTCGCGGGGGAGGGGAGAAACTTTAAGAAGTAAGTTACAGCGAGTCAATACCTTTTGGGCGAACCCCACTAAGTCTTCGCCGTTTATCTGGATACTTGCTGATTTTCCCGCCAGAAACGAAATATTTCGATTTTCCGCTGTAATGAACACAAGGTGGCCATGGTCGCTGATTATCCTCGGCCTGAAAAGAGAAAATGGTGTTGCTTAAAAAAAAGGAACTTAAATATTAACAATAACCTGCAACCCTCTGTCAACTGTCATCACTGTTATTTTAAATGTGGAAAGCACCTGCTCCACTTGTCGAAATTATGTCATAACCATACATTGACGGAGAAATTCAAAATTCAAGATGCAAGTGTTACCCTTTTGGATGTTTCGTCATCACTTTCAAAACTCATGGACAACAAGACCCAACCAGCACACGATGTCGACCACTGCTCCCTGACCGAAGATTAAAAATTAAGTGTCTTTTTCTGTGTGTATATATTTGTTTTGATTATTTTCTTTATTTTCGTCATTTACTCCGCCTTTTCAAAATGGCGGGTCATAAATTACTTACTTACTTACTTACTTACTTACTTAGTGTATTGCAATTAAATGCATCTGACGAAAATGTCCATTCCACCCAGACTAGGGGACACCAGGCATTGCGCTTTCGGCCCAGAACAGCGGACACGGGTTATGGCAAACATTGATAAGTTCCTCTATCAAAATCCATAATTACTTCCACTTTTCTGACATCTCATCCGACATTTCCGGCGACCCAAACCAGGATAGCCTACAAGCTTCCGATACTCCGTTTTTTTCTGGTAATCTCGAGGACGCTTTTTCGTATGCTTCTTTTGTTTTGGTGTTTGAGTTTTGCTCTAGTCGAATCTGGCTCTAATTTTGGTAGTTGAGCTCAAATGCAGCAGAATTTGTCACTACTAGGTCTCAGATGACTTAACAGGCCAGATAGGCGAGTGCGGTCACACACAAGTAGGTGGATTAGTTTCGGGCCAAGGATCTGACTGACCTGGTTTTGAAGATGCAGCTGAACAAAATGTATGATTTCGTAGGGCTGTCCTAATCTGATAAAGAAAAAAGAAGGGACAAATGACAGAAAAAAAAAATTTGAGTTGATTTCAAAATTTCTCATTATATATTACTATTCATTGGCTTTCGTCACAAAGGGCAAATCTTTTACTGACCAAAAATGTATTTTGGCTCGGCTTATAATCTTAAATTTGTATTATATTAGCTAGTTTAATTGTTCTTCAGAAATTCAAACTGGTGAGATTAAGAAATAAAAAAAAAAAAGCTTTTGACATATCTTGTTTACATTAGCAGATTAATTGATGCAGACTGAGTGGCTATGATAGATCCAGGATAATAATAATAATAATAATAACTCATCTTTCTGTACTTGCTACACCACATTAAACGGATTTGCAAATATTTTGGCAGACAAGAACTAAAGTAAACAAAGGAGTGATTCTGAAATCGCAAATAAGACAACAGTCCTGTTCGGAACACAAAGTCACAAAGGGCAGATATCATCCGTTCGACTATTTCTTTAAACGGTCTAAATCCCAAAATATTCCTGGGATTAAGCTGGACAAACAGTGAAGATACCAGAAATCTTACTCATCAACATTGCTCTCTGACTCGCAAACCTGGTACATTCTGATAGCAAATGTTCCATAGTCTCGACGGCAGAGCTGCTGCGAGTCAAGTTCACGAGTCAAGACGAGTCCGAGTCCTTGAAAAAAAATCCTTCGAGACGAGATGAGACCGAGTCCGTGAAAAAAGGGTTATCGAGACGTCTTGAGACCGAGTCACGCCCCGTGTCCTAACAATACGTTTTGTTTTTGTCAAACTACGAACTATATCATCAAAAACAGAGTAAGTACAACAAAAATCATTAATAGGTTTTACACTTAAACAAGAGCTACGAGCTCGTATGGCACTTGATACGAGTAGGTGGTACTTACAAAGTAGACAAGAAACCAAAATACCCCCCCATCTAAAAATGCGGTTCGGACATAGAAATACGATATCTAGTTTCACTAAAGTCTGAGCATTTCCGTCACCTCGGATCACCGAGGGCAAATGAGATTTCTACCTTCCAAGTTTCAACCCTAAAGATCCATTCGTTTGGTCCCTACACATGCCACACGATTTCCAGTACCCTCCTCCAACGTCCCTACCGAGTCCGAATCTGGTTCGGACTTCGGACAACTAAATGGATCATCTGAAGCATTCTCTCTTACCACCAATCAAGTTTCACTCAAACCTGAGCGTTTTTTAGAACTTCCCGTAATTCTTCTACCCCCCTCCCCCAGCGTGCTCGGATCCAGTTCCGACCCTAAAATATGTCATCTAGGACATGTGAGCTCTCTACATTCTACGTTTCACAAAAATCGCTCCACTTGTTTGACTCCTATGCGAGACAAAACGTTTCCGAGAATCCCCTTCCAGCTCCCCCCACTGTGGCTGAATACGAACCGGAAACATAAACGTCCCATCTCTGACATAGCCTATCCGCAAAATTTCCCGTTCCCACTTCACAACCCTCCCCTACTGTGACGAGATCCGATCCAGAAAACACATACAAAATCAAGGTCGCACTCTGTCCAACTTGCATCCCATTGTGTACCCCCCCCCCCCCCCTTCTCGTCCAACTCTCCTAAACGTACCCGCATGTGGTTCGGACGCATGTTTTGCTTGTCTAGGTCATCAGTTCTTATCACTCATAAAATTTCACTCGAATCGGACGAAAATGTAACATCTTCTGATAACTATCGTCCTATTGCCTTGGCAACGCTGTTATCTAAGCTTTCAGAGAAGTCTCTTCTTGTAAAGCTTTCAGCATTTTTGGGGACATCTTGTCATCAGTTTGGATTTAAAAAAAGATCCGGTGTTGATTTTTCTTTTTTCTTTTTCTTCTAAAGTTTATTGTAGAATATATTTGTTTTTTTCCTACACCTGTTTACGCTTGTTTTATTGGCTCTGCCAAAGCGTTTGACAGAGTTAATTATGATAAAATGCTGAAAATTTTGCTTGAAAGATGTGTTCCTGTTCAGTATGTAAAGTTGTTGGGGTTCTGGTTTAAATCAATCGATCAATCAAGTTTAATCCGAATAGCTAAAAGCTAGAAAAGGAATACAAATTTACAAAATACACAGACACACAAGAAACAGTTTAAAATTACCAGAAATAAATGATGGAATGAAACTACGTAAAAATTGGGTAGAAGAATTAGCGGGATATGGTGAAAACTTATTGCCAGTATTCCTCTCGGACCGACGAACCGAAGACGGGAGGGGAGGGGGGAATAGATGGGTCATCTGGGGACAACACGTTATCTTAGCTCCAAATTTGTTTGAAAGAGTATTTCTACGTACAGATAATTTAGGAATGGCAAGTTTAATGAGAGCCTCTTCGTATGTAATGTTTTGATCACCCAGAATGATTCTCATGGTTCTCTTTTGGACATTTTCCAGGCGATCAGAGAGCTCTGCAGAAAGAGAAGAATGCCAAACCGGTGAAGCATATTCTAAATGAGGACGGATATAAGTTTTAAAATAACAGAGGAGGCATTTAGTGTCCAAACCGAAAGATTTACGGGTAGAGAGGGATTTAATTAAAAAGTTGGTTTTACGGATAATATTGTCAACATGAGAATTCCATTTCAGATCATCATCAATTATTACCCCAAGCAATTTAACGTTTAGAAATCAGCGGTTTTCTGTGAGGTGGGGCAGCACTCTTAGTACGGATTTCACTCTGGGAAATGGTTTAAGGCAAGGGGGGTATACTTTCTCCTATTTTGTACAGTGTGTATGTTGATGCTCTGTCAGTCCGACTTAGGTCTGTTCTGACTGGTTGCTACATCGCAGGACAATGCTTGAATCATCTTCTGTTTGCGGATGACCTTGTAATCCTTTCCCCGACTGTGTTTGGTTTAAATCGGCTACTCGCAATTCGTGATGTGTTTGCCAGTGAGTATGATGTGATTTTTAACACTTCGTGAAACAACAAGTTTATTTGAGTGGGCGGAACATTACAATTGTTGATGAATTCCGGTACCTTGGATTTTATTTTAAAAAGGATCTTCGCCAGATGATCGCCATATTTCTGAGATAATGAAAAGTTTTTGTAAAAGAGCAAATGCTTTGGTTTGGAAATTTGGTTTCCTTAACGAGGAGATCAAGATATGGTTGTATAAAACATTTTGTTACCAGTTCTTTTGCCTAGGCATAGTTACGAATGCTAGAGAGGGTTCACTATCAAGATTACAGGTTGTGTATAACAGTGCTATAAGGAAACTGCTTCGCCTGCCACGTAGATGTAGTGTTAGTGAAGTTCTAGTGGCAAAACGTTGTTTTACATTGAAAGAGCTCCAGCGGAAAGCTTGTGTATCTCTATTTATTCGCCTCAATAAGAGTGATAATGATCTTGTGGAGTTGGCCGCAAAACCTATCTTCTATAATCTTGGAGTGTGGAAGGCACTTCTAGCTGATTGTTGTGCTTTGGCCGAGTAATAAGTAGTTAGCGGTTGCTTTGTTGATGTGTTATTTTTCCTTATTTATTATTTTTTTTTTTTTTTTTTTTTTTAAATCAACTGCGATTAAACTGATCTATTTGAAGGGTTTATCAATGTTTTTAAAAATAAAATCTAAAAGATTTACCACATAATGGCTGGTTGATGTTTTAGGTCGATTTCCAAACTGTTTTGGATCCAGAAGCAGACAAATTTCTGCTTTTAACCAATCAGCAACAAAACTTTCATGCACTTTATTGAAGATTGGGGTTAGGGAATGGGGTAGTGAGTAAGTGCAGGGATACCTATGACATCGCAAAAGTTGTCCGTCTGTCAACACGATAACTCTCGAAGGGAATGAGACAATTTGATGAAACTTGCTGTGAGGATCCTTTGGGTCAAGGATAAAGTTAAGTTAGTAGCCCTACGTTTAGGGGTGGGGGCTCAAATTAATTGGGCGAACAAAATATTTTTAAACAGCTAATGAGATAGTCGATTATGGGGTAAGAAGACATGCGGAACACTACTGTGAAAAGCATTTTTTTTACCCGGACAATTAGTTCGCCAGGAATCCGGCCAAAACCGGGAAATTTGTTGAGAAGCGATATGTATGACATTCAATTTGTAACCGAACATACAATTCGTCCGGAATCCGGTTGAAACCGGAAAAATTTGTATAGGTTCAAGTTTTATTTGCAGCTGATTAGATGTTCCTTAAAGTGATAAGGAGATGCGCTGAATTCGTTTCTGATTTTCTTACTGATAGCCTTTTGCCACACAGTTCTGTAACCAGTTACCACATTAATCACAGATCCTACACAATTTGTAATGCTTGGCTATTGTACTTCATATTTTGATGGGAACGATAGCGAACATTTAGAACAGCGAAAAATATGAGACCAGAAGGAGCTTTTGTACGGTAGTGGTTTAGACGGGGGGGGGGGGGGGGCGAAGGATATCCGGGCTTTTCATTCATTAAAACCCGGGTAAGGCGTGTGATTTTTTATCTGTCAGGCTTAAGAAATTTATTTTCTTAAGAACAAAGTTCACATTTGTACCGCTTAATTTAAGGCATTGAAACATATCACAATTATTACACACACACATTAAGATAAAAGTAATCAGATCAAATGACCAAATGTTTCAGAGACAATTAGCAAAATAAAAATACGCCCACATCACCTTAGACAGAAAGTATGTTTTTTACTTCGTTTCTTACAACTTTTTTACGACTACCTTTCTTAGAATGTACTGTCAAAGTACTACTTTTGGGATCCCAAAACGTAAGTGGAGGGATACCTATGACAGCGCAAAAGTTGTCCGTCTGTCTCTCTGTCGGTCTGTTAGCACGATAACTCTCAAAGGGGATGAGATATTTTGTTCAAATTTGGCATGATGACCCTTTAGTACAGGGCAAGTTTGAAGATGGGCTCCGTAGCTCTATATTTAGTGGTGGGGGAGGGGATTAAAATTAAGTGGCAAACAAATATATTTTTTAAAAGCTATTGAGATAATTGATTTAAGTGTAGGGAGACATGCTGAATCCGGATATGAAAGTTATTTTCTTGCCGGACAAGTAGTTCACCTAGAATCCGGCGAAAACAGGACATCAAATTTGTAGACCAGTTTTTGCCTATAGCAGTCCTAACCCTTTATTTTCAAACTAGTATAGCTATGCGTCTGGATGCCGGCATTCATTTCTTAATTCTGTGTGACGTCGGAGAGTGTAATCGAAGGTCGAACGGCTTGGTATATAAAGCGAGGATGTTGTTCAATGAGGATTCACTGGTAAAGTACAGGTCAAGTTCGTAAGTGGGTCCTTCAGTCCTATCCAGGTCCTATCTTTAGAGGCAGAGGAGGGGTTTGGAATTTACGGTAAAACACGTATATTTTATAGGCTAATTCGAGACTCATTGAGGGGGAAAGGAGGTCCGCTGAATCCATATCTGAACTCGGTTTTCTTGCTGGACGAATGATTCATCACAAATTCTGCTGATACTAGAAACTGGGTTGAAGCTCAAAGTTGTTTCTGAAATCGATTACAGGTTCGGTATCGCGGCAAGAAGGCATGCTGAATACATTTTTAAACTTTACTTAACAGTAAAAATATTCAAGGAATCTGACGAAGATTGAATGGCCAAGACATAACCCGATCGTTTCAATCAAATGTTAGATTTTTGGGATCCCATCGAAACCTATGCATTGTTTCAAATATACTACCAACTAAATACTTTGAAAAAACTGTACTAAAAAGGGTACAATTGTACTACCGGTGGAAACCTGCTTAGCCTATATTATAAGCTTTTTCTATAGATTCGTGTCTTGTTCCGGATACTTTGAATTTCCCGCGGTAAGTAAATTGTTTCCGTAGCAGAAGTTGATGTGACTGACTTGTTACTAAACGCAGCAGACTTTGTTGGAGTGCGTTTTTTTTCTGTTTTTTTTTCAGGGTTTTTTTTTCTCCTGAAAGTTTATACTCCAGCGACCTGCGAGAGTAGCATAAAGACTGTTACATTGCAGTCTCTTTGAAAGCAGACTAAAGTCCTTCAAAATGGCTGAAACCGTTGGAGCAATTCGAAAAAAAATAGTAAAATGAAAAGTATATTCCACCACCTTGGAGGTCGCAAACAAATTCAGCTTCCAAGACTAGACCGTAGATGAAGAAAATAATTAAATGTTAAATATCTTTCGATATCCCATACTTACTTTTAGATATTTGATATCGATATTTTGTCCGATATACTGATATCGAATATCGCATGAAACTATCCGTCCGTGGTTAACCCAGGGTTGACCCCAAAATTCGGACAAAGAAATAAAGATGGTAGGCCTATTGCTTCATCGACAGACGAAATTTTCGGGAATTGTTTGGAATATTTTTACTCATATCTGGTGAAAGGAAACAAATACTTCTTAGACACTCTAAGACTTAAAAATTCATTATTTTCCATGGAAAAGGAAAATATTTTGTTTTCAAATCGCCTCAACTCTTTTATTTTATAAATAAAGTTTCCCGCTCACACTCCCGAAGCTCCGGAACCTCTAACTGGAATTTCTGGCACACATTCCTCGCAACAGCATGAGCTCGTCATGTGGACTGACGATGAAGACAAGAGCTATGAGCTCATATGGCACTTGTTTAGAGTTGGTGGTGCAAGAAAGTAGATGATAATGTCACAAATACCCCTTTCAACCCACTAGAAATATGATATCTAGTTTCACCCGAGTCTGAGCATTACCGGCGTCGCTTTGGCAACTAGGGCAAATTAATTCCCAAGTTTAGATCCACTCGTTTGATCCCTCGACGTGCCGCACTATTTCCGGTACCCTCAACCCCTCCACCCCCCCCCCCCCCCCCTGCTGAAGCAAAATGGGAATCGGATATAAATGGATCATCTAAAGCACCTTTCTTCTTTTACTGCCTTTCAAGTTTCACTCGAATCTGAGCATTTTTCGGGAAATTCCGGTACCCCCCCCCCCTCTCACACCGTGCTTGGGTCCGGACCCTGAAATGTGTCATCTAGGGCATCTGATCTTACTATCAGTGGTGTTACTAGCCAAAATGCTTGGGGGGGGGGGGGGAGGGGAGGGCATTACCGACCAAAAAACGACTGTTTTCAGGAGAAAAACGACAATTTTGAAGAAAAATCGTTTCGATAATAAATCGACATTTTTAGAAAAACCGACTGTTTTCATAAAAAAATTAACTGTTTTTACGCTTCGTGCCAATTCGGTTTTTTTTACGACTGGCCGACAACATTGGAGGCGGGGGGGGGGGCAGATAAACTTTGCATCTCGGACATCTTCTCTTCCGTACATCAAATTTGACTCGAATCGGAGCATATCTGCAAAGTCTCGCTTCATCCTCTTCATACCATGGCCGGATCCGGTCCGGATGCCAAACAACAAATTTAGGCGTCACAACTTGGTACTGACCAATTTGCATCCCATTCGGCAAATTCATTTGTTTTTTATGCATGTAAAAAGATCCCCCTCCCCCTCCAACTCCCCGAACCATTGCTGCCTTTCGTTCGGACACATGTTTCCCCTTCCCTTAACTCCCTCAAAAATGGTTGGATCAAGGAACAGAAGTGTTCCTAGTGCATTGCGTTGGGTTCTTAAGTCTATGTGGTCGGGTCACTATAATGTGCCTGCCAAGTTTCATCTTCCTTGGTACATCTAGAAGTGTCCTAGCTCGCGATCACCGGAATTCCGGGAAACCTCTCCCAAAGAGCCCAGATACGGTCCGATTCTGTCAAGAACGTGTCTAGGACATATGCTTGTTCTTCCCACCAAATTCCATCCGGATCCCTGTACTCTAAGCGTTTCACGAGATTTCCAGTGCCCCTCTTCGACTCTCCCCCCCCCACAATTATCGATCTGGTCCGGACTTGAAACAGGAATTTGAGACAATAAATCGTTCTACTTGCCAAGCTTCATTCAAATCCGATCGCCCGTTCAAAAGCTATGCATGCCACTAGATTCTAGATTCCCCATCCCTTAACTCCCCCACGATGGTCGGATTAGGGAAATGACTATTCCCAAGTCAGTCTGTTCGGGTCCCTGGTATGCCTATCAAGTTTCATCGTCCTAGTTCCGAACTCGCGGATCACCGAATTCCCGACTCTCCCCCCCCCCGAATTCCCCTAAAGGAAACGCTTAGAGTGGCGAGGGATCGGGATTAAGCTTTGTGGGAAGAACAAGCACAAGTCCTAGATCCATCGTTGACATAACTGGACCGGATTCGGGCATTAATTATTTAACGTGATTTATTTTCTCAGAAATTATAAAAAACCTCCAATTTAAAAAAAAACTCAGTCAATTTCTCGTAAAAATTGTCAATTTTTCTTTTAAATGGTAGTTTTCTTAAAATCAGCCGATTTTTGCCAACACAGTCGTTTTTTATGGCACTTGCTCTTCCGCCAAGTGCCATATAGCGATCGCAATTTTGTCGGTCCGGGTTTTACTAGTTCGTTTTTTCTCAATAATAGTCATTTTTATGGCACTTGAGCATACTCAAGTGCCATATAGCGATCGTAATTTCTGTCGGTCTGTCTGTCTGTCGTTCTGTCGGTCTGTCCAGGTTTTGCTAGTTTGGGCACTTCCAGACAAGCTAGGACGATGAAACTTCACAGGCATATCAGGGACCAGACCAGATCAACTTACAAATAATCACTTCCCCAATCCAACTTTCCCCGGATCCGGGAGTGCGAAAACTATAAAGTAAAATGGGAGCAAAAAGTAAAACCTGAGCAAAAAAAGCGCTGCCCGAACGCGGCATCGAACCAGGAACCTCCGTGTTGCCAGTAGAGTATCCTCCCACTGGGCCATGGGACGATGTACAGAAAAGCGAATGTGGGAATAAATACAGTTTAAAGATGGTCAGGTCAAACAAATCAAGTGAAACCCTTGGCAGGAATATCAGGGAACTGACCAGATTAACTTGGATATAATCATATTCCGGATCCGATCATAGTGGGGGGAGTGGAGGGATGGGAAATCTGGAAACTATAATATGCATAACTTTGGAAAGGGTAATCAGACATACGTGAAACTTGACCTTTGTGTTGCCAGTCCAGTTTTCTACCACTGAGCCATGCAATGATGTATAAAAAAGCGAATGCGAGAATAGATACGGTTTAAAGATGGTCAGTCCAAGTCAAACAAATCTAGTGAATCGCTTGGCAGGAATATCAGGGAACCGACCAGATTAACTTGGATATAATAATCATAAATATTCTTCGAGTCCAAGCTGACTTTGAAACATTGTTTGAATAAAAGATATAATCATATTCCGGATCCGATCATAGTGGGGGGAGTGGAGGGATGGGAAATCCGGAAACTACGGTCTGTCGGTCTGTCCCGGTTTTGCTAGTTTGGGCACTTCCACATAAGCTAGGACGATGAAACTTGGCAGGCGTATAAGGGACCGAACCAGATTAACATGGAAACAATCACTTCCCCGATCCGGCCATCGTGGGGGTGGTGGAGCAACAGGAAATCCGGAAACTAGTAACATGCATAACTTTATAACGGGTAATCGGACTTGCATGAAACTTGACATATGTCAAGAACAAGTGCTTCAGATGCTCAGTTTCAAATACGGACCAGATCCGATAACTGGGGGGGGGGGGGCTCCCAAAACCTCGTGAAATGCTTCCACCTAAGCTAGAACGATGAAACTTGGCAGGCGTATTGGGAAACCGACCAGATTAGCTTGGAAATAATCACTTCCCCGATCCGGCCATCTTGGGGGGGAGTGGAGGGATGGGAAATCCGGAAAGTAGTAGCATGCCTAACTTTGGAACGGGTAATCAGATATGCATGAAACTTGACATATGTCAAGAACAAGTGGTTCAGAAGCTCAATTTCGAATCCGGACCAGATCCGATAACTTGGGGGGGGGGGCTGGAGGGGTCACCGGAAATCTCACGAAACGCTTCCACATAAGCTAGGACAATGAAATTTGGCAGGCATATCAGGGAACCGACCAGAAGAACTTGGAAATAATCACTTTCCCCATCTGGCCATCGTGGGGGGAGTGGGGGGATGGGAAATCCGGAAACTAGTAACATGCATAACTTTGGAACGGGTAATCAGACATGCATGAAACTTGACATATATCAAGAACAAGTGCTTCAGATGCTCAGTTTCAAATCCGGACCAGATCCGATCACTGGGGGGGGGAGCTGGAGGGGGAACCGGAAATCTTGTGAAACGCTTCCAAATAAGCTAGCACAATAAAACTTGACAGGCATATGAGGGAACCAACCAGATTAACATGGAAATAATCACTTCCCTGATCCTGCTATCGCGGGGGTGGGGGGGTGGAGGGAAGGTGAATCCGGAATCCGGAAACTAGAAACATGCATAACTCTGGAATGGATAATCGGACGTGTATAAAACTTGAGAATTGTGAAGAACAAGTGTCTCAGATTTTCAGTTTCAAATCTGGACCGAATCCGAAGAGAGGGGATTAGAGGGGGGACCGGAAATGTCGTGAAATGCTTAGGGTCTAGGGATCGGGATGTCACAGTAGAGGGGTTGGAAGGGGTTTTCCCGGATTTCCGGTGATCACGAGTTAGGGTACTTCGACATGTACTAGGACCATGAAACTTGGCAGACATATTAGGTACTCTTCCAGGTCAACTTGAAAATAGTTATTTTCCCGATCCGACGATCATGGGGGAGATTCTATTGACATGCATAACTTTGGAACAGGTGATCAGACGTGCATGAAACTTGTCAAGTGTCAAGAACAAGTGACTCAGATGATCAATTTCAAGTCTGGAACGGATCCGATAACATCGGGAGGAGCTGGAGGCGGGGGGAGAAATCTCTTGAAACGCTTAGAGTCGAGAGATCAGGATGGGACTTGGAGGGAAGAACAAGCATAAGCAATAGATACAGTGTAGGGGCTTAACGGCCTGCCATTCAATTTGCAAATATATTATTGTTGTTATTATTGACAAAACAGGACCGATCGTGTCACAGTGGGGGGAGTTGGAGGGGTTTTCCCTAATTCCGATGATCACGAGTTAGGGTACTTCCAGATGTGCTATTACCGTGAAACTTTGCAGGCATCTTAGGGACTCTATTAGATTGGCTTGCAAATATAGTCCCTCCCCCGATCCGATCATCGTTGGAGGAAGATACAGTTTTCAATGCGTGGTATAACCATTTCAGATTTACTAGATCAAGCCCATTTTCTGATGAAATGAATATCGGGAGAGAGATCCAGCCTTGAAAACTGCAAACCGTATCTGACAAACATGCTAACTGTTCTTACAAGGGCCATATGAGCTTTCAGCTCTTGTTATCTGCAAAAGCTGTCGATAAAAATGACCAGATAGTCGGTAAGAACCTTGCCCCCCCCCAAACATTTTGGCTATAACGCCTCTGCTCGATACGCCCACCAAGTTTCACCGTCCTAGCTTATGCGGAAGTGCCCGAATTAGCAAAACCCGGACCGACCGACCGACGGCCGGACAGAATTTGCGATCGTATATATCACTTTGCCAAAGGGGAAGCGCCATAAAAATTCAGTTTTTCCGAACGGAACTCATGATGGCGCCGTAAACCTTGGAGGAATTTGGTCCGCGAACGCCAGCCCTGATCATCTTATCATTAGCGTCACGGAACGTTAGAATTTGAGTCAGATTCAGATAGATTCAGATATTTTTTTACTTCACCAAAAAAACACAACTACAACTTATATCTTTGATAATTTCTTTTTCTTCTTGTACAAAAAAACTCAACAACCACATAAAAGACAAAAGTCCTGTGGGTGGCTGTATCTTCTAACCACCTTTTAACTTGAAATTATTCAATAAATAATGACATAAAAACTAATCTAATATATTTTCAAAGAAAGAAAAAGTCAACTTTATACTGAAAGTGCAGAAAATTCTGTCGGAAAATCTGATCGTCTGTCCGCGTCATAAAATGTTATCAATCGCAAGAATTTGGATAGGGTTGGAACAGTTTCCAGTAACGATATCGCATGCTGTAACGACGGTGAGTCCTGGTGAGTTTTCGCAGCTGCTGTGAGGAGGTTGAACTGGAAGACACCGCACATTTCCTTAGAAATATTCGTTCCAAGTAGGCCTCCCATTTGCAGGACCTAATATACTATGGTTGAAGCCAGAGCCAACTTTTCCACTATCCTTGATAATAAAACGGCGATTCTTATTTTGCAACGAATTCGCTTTCGGAAAAGCAAAACAAAAATTTACCGCTCGCAAGAATTAACGGAAAGCGGTTCTGGATATCCCCGGCCCCCTGTAGTTGATACAGTCCCCACTTTCCGGAAATTAGCAACTAAAACAAACTGAGCAATTTGTTTTTATTGATTTGACAAGAAAATAGACAAGCAGACTTACAAATGGAATAGATAAGAACCAACTATTGGTCCATTTAGACACTGCGTAAAATCCGAGCGTATTTTGAAATCCGAGCGTATTTTAGGCACGTTTTGAGCTAGAAGAGATTTCTAGCAATACGAACGTTTTTGAATACAAAACGGACCGATTTCTCTATTTACGTCCGTATTACTAGAAATCTTTGCAAGCTCAAAACGTGCGTAAAATACGCTCGGATTTTACGCAGTGTGTAAACCCACCATATACGTGTCTACAAATTATAATTCCCCCTTCGGCCCCGTCCGAGGTTGGGGCTGCTACACTGTCAAAAGTTTCACAACAGATAACACAAGGATGCAGAGTTTCATCAGATAATGCTTAACAGATAACACTTCCGATGTTATCTGTTGTGTTTCAAAATTGGATGCATAATAAGCATTACCACCAGGAAGAACCGAAAAACCGCCCAAAAGTATCTGCTGAGTTTTCCGACATCATATTCATGACAATAAAGAATAATTTTGGCTCTTCCTAGCAAAGCTTGTTATGCATAACATTTCATGCATAACGTTTTCAAACACAAGAGATAACACCCCAAGTGTTATCTGTAACGCATTGTCTGTTGAAACCGCGCATCCTAGTGTTACCTGTTATGAAACTTCTGATAGGGTAGGCAGAAGGTCGCACAGCTACACAACTTTCCAAGATTACTTTCCAATCATGTCATGGTTCCCTTTCCATGCGAACAATTCGTTTCACATTCCGAAACTACCGGAGGGCCGTAACAGCTATAGAAAGTGAAGCGAGTTTAGTCACAAAATCAACAAATGGGAAGAAAACAAGAAAAGCTGTTTGCGGTATTCTCACAAAAATAAAACAAGACTTACCGTTCGTCCAGCAAGTTCCCGCTAACACCTATACTGCAACATATTAACAGAAAACAATGGTAAGTTCCCATAACTCATGCACAGCTCCTAGCACTTGCAATGTCTGCACCTTACTCCAGTATTTTAAAGGCTGGTAATTAGCGGGCGTTGATTTCTGTAACCTGATCGCTAACTATCGCACGAAAATTTGATCGAGGATTTGACAAGCCTAGTATGTAACATGATATCTCTGTTATGTAAGGGTCTCAGGTCCATAGAGAGTTTAAGGTCAAATGTGGTAGGTGCGTCCCCTACCAAGGCTTTTGACCATCGGTGCCTCCATTTTCACGGCCATATCCTCCGATGCAACTCCGATGGCCAAATGACCACCTCTTAAAGCACAACTCTTACTAGAAATCATCTTTTCACTATGAAATGGATCAGAAAAAACTTTTTCGAGAATACCATTGCTTTCCACCTTGAATTAGCGGTTTTCCTTTTAGCTCTTGTCTACTCGATCTAGCCTTCCTGCTCTCCGACGCGGCGGCTGGGCGCAAAACATTTGAAAACTGAACGCACCGTGGTTACAAAGTGGGAAAAATAAGTAAATAAAAGAAGTAAAACAGAGAGGGTTCTCATATCCTTTTGTTTGAAAGAGTCGTTATCGGACGTTAAAGATTACGTCAACCTACGCTTTGTGTGACGGGTAAAACTCGGCACTGCCGAAAAAGGCTAAACATTCGTAGGCACGAAACGAAGCAGTGGAGAAAAGTGGGGATTTTAGAAGCTTAAAATTCCATGATCGAGCTAGGTATATTAGAAAAGGCAGGATAAGCAAGAGGGGTCCTTTAAACAAGGTATTTTAGCGGAAGGCCTTCCCTCTTGGCAAAGGCGGCCGGGTGGTTGGTGGGCGACAGTGAAGAAAGACTTGTGGAGGCTCCACCACGGCCAAAGAAAGCTGGTGGCTAAATTTAGCCAGAGCTTGGCGGCTGGCGCCATTTATAGACGTATTGCCACACTTCGACAAGTCATGCACGACGGGCGGGGGAGACGGCAATAATCTGGTCCCGCTACAACAGGGTTGCCAATATTGACGATTTTTGTTTCAAATTCGGTGATTTTCGTCTGCTGTATCACCAAATTACTGAATTTTAATGATTTCGTTTTAAAAGTGTCAACAGATCACAAAGTTAAAAAATACATCCCAAATTTGTGAGCGAATTCGCCGCTATTTCGGGGCATTCTTGTTTTAAAGGGTGATACATTTTACTAACTAGAGTTTGCTATGACACTATGGTTGGTTGACTGAATGCAGAGATCACAAACATTTAAAGTACGTCTGACAGGTTGCATGTACCACGCTGTTTCGAATTTTGCCGCGTAATTTATGTCAAACTGACGCCGTGCTCTTTGTGGACTACTATTTCAAGCGGAGTCTCAGAAGTGGAAAATCGTACTATAGTAACTATAGTGGAGCAAAACTTATAAAACTACCTTCGTTGTCTTATCCTAATTTGATTAATATAAGACATAATTCTGCTCAAATCAGCTTATAAAGAGCTTCTTATAATGAATAAAAAAGGTCATGGCCATTCCAAGTCGAAGCGCTTCTCGATTCCGTGGGACTATCCAGTGATTGGAACAATAGTCGAGTTTTTGCAGATACCATGGTGTTTGATACCAAGGTCTAGTCGTTTTCGCAGTTACCATGGTGTCTAATACAACGATCAAAAGGCGTTTTTGCAGTGGTATATGATATTCAGATACCAAGGTCCGACCGTGGTATCTGAAACGTCATCTCATTTTCATCAATTTTTGTCAAATTGCTAGGAAAGAAGTTTGGCACTTAGTGTGTGACTGATTATCGGTCTTTCTTTTGGGATGACTTCAAAAAGGCAATTGTCGTTTTTGAAGAGCAACCGTATATCAGATACCACGGTAACTGCAAAAAAACGACTAACTGCAGATCCAGTTACCGTGGTAGCAGATACCATGGTATCTGCAAAAACGCAACTACTGTTTCTTGATGTCTTGAACAGCACATCACATCTCCAGGAGTAAGTAGAGCATTATGTAGATTTCTATTGAATAGGGTGGTATTAAAGTAAAAGTTGATCGAGCGAGTGCTGTTAACTTTTAATTTTGTAGTGTGATGTTAGACTTTATTATGGAGATTCATATTTTTTTTTTTTGCATATGGCCCTAAGGCTTTAAATACATTATTATGGCACTTGCCTTCCTGCCAAGTGCCATGTCCGGTGTTTTGCGTGTTAGGGTACTTCCAGATAAGCTAGGACGATGAAACTTGGCAGGCATATGAGGGACCCGACAAAACTAAGTTGGATATAGTCACTTGCCCGATCCGACCATCGTGGGGGGAGGGAGGGGAGCCGGAATCCGGAATTTAGTGGCATGCATAACTTTCGAACGGGTTATCGGATCTTAATGAAATTTGATATTTGGAAAGACGTCATGTCTCAGATGTCTCATTTTAAGTCCGGACCAAATCCGATGAATGTGGGGGGGGGGAGGGGGGGACCTGAAATCATGTGACACGCTTAGAATGGAAGGATCGGGATGAAACTTGGTTAGAGGAACAAGCACTAGCCCTAGGTACATCATTGGCAGAACCGGACGGGATTCATGCACTGTGGGGGAGCTGGAGGGGGGGGGGGGGTCCGGAAAGTTAAGTTACTTCCAGGCGGGTTAGGACAGTGAAACTTGGCAAGCACACCAGGGACCCAACAAGATAACTTGGAAATGGTCACTTCCAAGATTCGACCACCGTGGGGGGAGTGGAGGCAAGGGGAATCCGAAATCTAGAGGTACGTATAACTTTAGAACGGGTGATCGGATCGTAATGAAACTTGATATTTGGAAAGACCTCGTGCCTCGGATGTCCCACGTGAAGTCTGAACCGGATCCGATTATTGTGGGGGGAGGATCAGAGAGGGGGGGAGAGAGCCGTAAATCTTGTGACACGCTTAGAGTGGAGCGATTGGGATGAAACTTGGTGGGAAGAACAAGCACAAGCTCTAGATTCATCAGTGACAGAACTGGATCGTTATTCGAGCACTGTGGGGGGAGTTAGATAGTGGGGGGGGGGGGTCCGGAATTCCGGTGACCACGAGTTAAGGTACTTCCAGATGTGCTTGGACAATGAAACTTGGCTTGAACATTAGAGACTTGACATGGTTAGATCATTTTTCCCATCACAGCCAAATGCATTACCAAACGATACGTTGTTGTGATTTACAAGGACCCAGTATCTCAAGTGTTTTGCTTACAGATAATCACAACAAACCCACGAATTGATGAATTCCTACTTTCATCCTCTGACCCAGCCTTGCAAGTGCCATATCAGCTTCCAGCTCTTGTTCTTCTTACTATGCTACCTATCAGGGTCAGGTGCAGGTATGCGCGTTAAGACATCCTACATCCCAGAGAGCCTCTTGACGCTTTAGACAGACGAAGATGTTCCCGGCTCCAGTCAAGTTCCTTTCTTTCTTTCTGAATTTTTGTTGAAGTTAGGGTATTTAAGATCCCTTCACATTGAATACGTAAGACCTTACGTTAAGTACTTAAGTTACGGCTTAAGTTTCTTACGTTTTGTAGCCTATTCACACTGACAGAGTCCCCTTCCAACTGGGCCAAGTCCAGTCTGCGTTGAGTTTGACTGTAGCATCAGTCAAACAAAGAAAATTAAGACTTTCGTCGAAATTATTCTGCAAAAGACCAAAGATACCCATTGGGGAATGACCGCTGAAGGCGCTGGGAGATTACCCCTCTGAAGACCACCCACTGTTATGAAATTTTCAGTCAAACCCTATGGGTCATCTAGTTCAAAACAGGTTACTATAAGTTTACTCAGAAGATATTTTGCGTTCAGTCATCCTAGGATTACGACGATTTATTTCGGAAAAAGGTAGATTAAAAGTGACTACTAATCTTTGTTTTTTGTTTTTTTCTTTCCCCCCCGCATGCTTTTTGCCAGCATTGTGTGAGCAGGTGATAGACATGTGCCATTTATTCTAAATACCAGATATACCTGACGGCTGGCATGGATTTCCCAAAATCAGAGGTTTGTCAGAGTAGACTGTACCTGTATACTGAAAATATTTTATTTAATTTCAACAGTGAAGCATGGCTGCTAAATTGTTGGTATCTAAGAATTTGCTACTGATTAAAAAATTAGCTAAATCAAGTCTATCCGTACATATTTTACCCAGGTAATCACTGAGTTTCTTTTCAAAGCTTTCCCATGCATTATACATTTACTTTCAAGGGTCTGTCTTATATTCTTTCAACTTAGTACTGCAAAGAAACTCTCTCTTAAATAAACTTGATGATTTCCTCCCACGAAAATCCATTTTCCAGTTTAACGTAAGGTCTTAAAGGACACCTGAATGAAGAGTACCAAGTATCATCCCTATCTCTATGACTTCCGTTAACATTGCCTGCCGAAAACCCAATCCAAATACGAAATAGTGTTTCAAAGCTATGATTTTTGCTCCATTTGGCATCTGTCCTTATTTCAGTACTGAACAATTTTAATACATGTCTCCAATAAACCCTTCTTCTGGAATATTTTTTAATCAGTTAAGCCCAAACGTATATCTAGAAGAAATTCCAATACGATCCGGCCAGCGCTGTACAAGATTTGAACGAATTGCGCTTTCTGGGATCCCAAAACGTAAGTGGAGGGATACCTATGACATCACAAAAGTTGTCCGTCTGTAAGCACTATAACTCTCGAAGGGAATGAGATATGTTGATGAAACTTGGTGTGAGGATTGTTTGGGTCAAGAGTAAGGTCAAGTTCGTAGATGGGCTCTGTAGCCCTACATTTAGGGGTGGGGGAGGGGGTTTAATTTAAGGGGAAAATGAAATATTTTTAAACATATAATGTGATAGTCGATTATGGGGTAAAAAGACATGCTGAACACGATGGTGAAAACCATTTTGTCATCGGACAAGTAGTTCGCCCGGAAAACCGGAAAGTTCCTTAAAAGTAAAAGTTTTATTTGAAGTGATTAGATGTTCGATTTAGGGATAAGAAGACATGCTGCACATGATGGTGAAACACATTTGTTCGCCGGACAAGTAGTTAGCCCGGAATCCGGCAAAAACCCAAAACCGTTTTATACGGATAAGGTGATACGCTGAATTCGTTTCTGACCTTTTTTTTTCTGGACAAGTATGGTAGTTCGTTCGCAATTGTCTGGATCAAATATTAGATTTTTGGGATCCCATCGAAACCTTTGGTCTTGTTGTCTTGGAGTCTGCATGTGCAAACCTCCAGAAAAGAACATCCCTATTTTGAAAACTTCACGCTCAGGAGAAGAATGCTGTCCGTGGCCATGTCTGTAAATGCATTCTCCATGGTGTGTTCAAGTATGGTTTCATTGTTCAGGTGTTAGAAATTTTTTCAACTTTCTTAAGTGGTTACATTAAGTAAAAATTCCTTACGTGTATCACTTAAGAACCTTAAGTGGACTTAAGATCCTTAAGTTGGTCAGTGTGAATGGCCTACTTAAGCTTCTTAAGTCAGTGTGAAGGGGGCTTTAGTCCTTGACAGGCTAGCCTCTGGGTTCCATTTTTTTTTTTTTCACGAACCCTTTATTCTCTCTAAACGCCAAATAACACTGCCAAAAATAACACTATTTTGCGGTTGAGTGGGTATTATGTAACCTCGAAAATCACGAACATGAAAGGTTCTTAAAGGACCTGTCTTGCCTATAATACCAAGCAACCTATTTCCAATCACTCCATATATTTCAAAACCCGGAGACTCCAATTTCGTACGGTACATTCTAACCCCTCTAACAGAACCACGCTGATTTTCTCACTTGCCGTGTTTGCTACCTTCGATGTGTATCACGCTGTCGACGGTTGTCTGCGCAAAGTTTTTCCATCAGAAAAACCGGTTATGTAAATTGCTTCCCTGTTTTTGCAACAAGTCAACCGATCTGGGAAAAGGCTTAAAACAGCCAAAACCGTGGGTTATTTTTTGAAAGCACAGTATAGTTTTAAAGTATTCAAATATTTAAATATTTTTTTATAGTTGAAGAGTAAATAGTGCGAGGGCTCCTTTAAGAATCTTACCCGCTTTTTCTGCGCAGAAAATACCGACTATCGCGACTATCTGTCAGAATATCTGGCTCAATTTTCGTAAAGAAAAAGGGAGTCAGAACAGGAATCTTGGCATTGAGAACCTAGCTTTAGCTTTAGATCCTAGGACATAATATTGCCATAATAATATCCAACTAAGCCAAGCAACTGTCAGGATGCCCTGGCCTATTTAAATACTGTCCGCCGGCTCACAAGCAAAAGATTGATCGTGTCAACATTCCTACAGGTGCTGAGAATTTCTTACATGTGTTCGCCATCGCTTAATGTTGGTTGGGTTGTTGCCAATTTGATTCCGAACTATCCCACCCTAGAGAGAACGGTGGAAATAATATTTTCATCTATTTAATCATGCTATGTTTAAGGCTTTAATGTTCAGGAGTATGTTCAGGAGTTATTATTCATGCTTCTGCCGGAACTCAGGATATTCAAAGCTTATGTGTTGAGCCGACAAAAAAAAAAGGATTTCAAATTACCACGCAACTAGTACATCCGTACCTTATTTTATTTCCCATTTTAACTCTTGATGTTTGACTTGTAATATGTTATGTAGCCCAGTGTAGGCCTGCTCCTTATAATGTACTGTATATATTGTCCGTCATTGCTCTGACATGTATTCCGTCATGACGGTCTCTGCTAGCAATACTCTACTGAGCTAACATATTTCAGCTGACAATAGCATATTTATTTATTTATTTAAAGTCATAGCCAGGGTTGCTAAAATGGAGAAAGTCTACTTGTAAAAATACATAGCTCTGTAACAAACATATATCTTCGTAACAAACACAACACTATTCCCTACCCACCATAAACACCACATCCCTGGTTCGCACAGACTGTGTTAAAACGCTGCGTTTGCACCAAGAGTGAGCCGCGATGCTACGTTCTGCGTTAAAAACGTCGCGACCGCGGCAGAACATTACACAACGGATGAACCAATTGTATGTCTGCGTTAAAACGCTGCGGTTTTGCGTTTGCATCAACACCTTGCATCATAGGCGTTTTCCGATAAATTTCTATTGAGTGAACATATGTTTGAGTGCTGTGTGGGACACAAATCACCCACAATCTGAAACTCGCGAAACGTTGTTTTGTCAGTTTTTGGCAGTACTTTCAAATGCTCAAAAATAGAAACAGAACATGAATGAACGGAACACGACGCACACGACTTTACCATTATGTACTAGAAGGGTCCTCAGTTGTTTTTTCTATTTTTTGGCTACAAAATTTGAATTTCCCTCCTTATTTCGAGTCACAAAATAAAAAATTACCACAAGAGATTTGTCAAAACTGAGCCGCAGCGGTAACACTCTTTTCCAGTGCAAAAAACGCCTAATGACGATTGTGGAGACGTGGAACGTTCGTCCCACGTCATTGCCGGCCCAGCACTAGACGCCTTAAAAAAATGCACTTGATAACCATGTAGGTATTGTGCTCAGAATTTTCCTAAACTTTTGTAGAGGCTTGCCTTTTTTGCTTTAAACAATGACAAAATGATATTTTGAGTCGAACAATTTCAATTTCTGCAGCTGCGGTAAAACGCGAAGCAATATACACACTCTCTGCGAACCATGGGTTAACACAACCGAAAGACCTTGAATTTGACTACCTTAAAAGAACAATACAAATATAAACAAGAAATGGCACAGATAGGTTCAGAAATTTTGGTCACAAGTTAATACAAGGAATAGGCGAAAGGAACACTGACAACCACATCTTGAGTCAATCTTCAGTGGGGGTCTAGACGAAAAAACCCTGCCCCCCCCCCGTACCAAACAGCCCTTTGCAAAGAAAAAACGACTACCCCACTCCCGCTCACCACTGATGCCAGCATATATGAAATTAGAAAGTCTTTCTACAAACTGCAGTTTTGACTGTAAGGCACGCGAGATAGGCTAAATGTAAACGAGTGATGCCGGCTCGCTGTCCGCTCGCCTCTATTATATTCAATTCCAAAATTTGTCCGAACATGTCGAATAAGGGACTACTGACTGTGTGTTTGGGGGGGGGGGTCCAGGCGGGATTAGTCAGAACCCCATCAGCAGACTTAGTTTCAATAATAGCTGCTGAAGTCAGTTCGACTACCGTCAGTTCGCCCACACGTCAGGTGACACAAACGTCACTAGGCCCAAATTTCAGAATTAAAAATTAATACAGGCTACCTATATAAAGCCAGAAGGCCATTGCAAATAAAATATGTTGACACAGGTCTGAGTAAACCTAATAAACAACATAACAGAATAACAAAGAATGACCCTATTGCGGTGGCGCGAAAAAAAAAATCCAAAGGAATTTCCGAAACATTCTCACATCACTTAACTGTCCACTTTTCAAGATCCCCTCTTTCCCAAACACTCTTTGACCGACCTCGGATCTTAATTCACTCAAATCCCTACACTCGCATATAAAATGGAGTTCGCAACTTAACCCTAGGTTAACCGCAACATACCTAGGGAAAATCTTTTAGTATTTTGGTAAACAATCTGTGGGCGAAGTAACGGGTTTTGCAGCTGACGTTTGTGTCACTAACATCTGTGTCAACTGACATATGAGTGAAGTGACGGTAGGCGTGCTGATATGTGGATGAATTGATGGGTTTGTGAAGTGAGCGGGCTGACAGTGGTTCGACTGACGTGCGGAATTAAGATTTTGTGTGTGCGCGAACTGACGTGTCGCGGTAGTGACTGCGGTCCAAATTTTTAGTGTATACTACAAAATGTATATATTTAATAGTTAATAAATGAAAATACGGCAAATCTGATTGGTTGTCTTCTGAAATCACTAAATGTGGGTATACCTAACGTTTGGTATAGCCTACCCATAAATCAAGATGTACGGTCGACTAGGCCTATCCAAAACTACGTTCGCGCAAAGTGCATATACTACCGCGACAAAACTAGTTCGAAACAAACTGGTGAACCCGGGATGACTGTCCCCACCCCCTCCTCCAATCAAAGGGCGCTGACTGGGTTTCACAGGTAACCAATATCATATTTTCAATAAGGAATGGTAGGAAGGAAAACTAATACTGAGCAGGAAAAAAAACAACAACAATATTAGTCGTAGCGCTTTGGTCGCATTTGGACCAGAATTTCAGAAGCATCTCTTGCTTTTTAGCGGTTCGTCACAGCTGTCTTCGAACGTAAGGGCAAACGGCTAACAAACATAGAAAACATATTCGCGGATTGCCAGCTCGGGATTTTCCAACTGAGTGCTCCTGCCAGATTGAATATGACTGGAAACGCTACTCCGTAAGTACATCAGAAACTCTTCGCCAACTTTTGGGTTTCTGATTTTCATATTACGATTACCTACAGCCAGAGCTGGTGGACTTGGAGACTCTGGACTCGTCTCGAGACGCCTTTTTCAAGGACTCGGACACGTCTTTCACGGAGCTGTCCGTCCACCAGAGCTGTGGACTCGGACTCGTCTCAAGGTGACTTTTTCAAGGACACGGACTCAGCCTACAGTAGAGATATGCTTATTGAATGTTTGTTGACTTTGAACTTTGCCATTTTCATGCACTTGCTGTGACTAAAGCTACCAGTTAGCCAAAGTAGGTAATTAAGGGCCTCTGAAAACACTTGAATAAATGTTTTGGATATTCACACTACCATTCAGCCCAAATGTGCACTGTTCACATTTAAGTAACTGTCCACATAAGCATACTTCTACTGTATTGTTAGTTATTATTATTTATTACTACTAGCTTGCAATGGCTTTCTTTTCCTTTGCTCTTTTTTTTTCAAATCAGCCTGGCTTAAAGGACACCTGAAAGAAGAGTACCAAGTATCATCCCTATCTGTATGACTTCCGTTAATATTGCCTGCAGAAAACCCAATCCAAATACGAAATAGTGTTTCCAAGCTATGATTTTGCTCCATTTTGCGTCTGTCCTTATTTCAGTATCGAACAATTTTAGAAATGAACAAATGTCTCCAATCAACCCTTCTTCTGGAACATTTTTTAACGAGTTAAGCCTCTAGAAGAAATTCCAATACGATCCGGCCAGCGCTGTACAAGATTCGAATGAATTGCACTTTTTGTCTTGGAGTCTTAATGTGCAAACTTCCAGAAACGAACATCCCTATTTTGAAAACGTCACGCTCAGGAGAAAATGCTCTCCGTGGCCATGTCTGTAAATGCATTCTCCATGGTGTGTTCAAGTATGGTTTCATTGTTCAGGTGTCCTTTAACGAATACATGCAAGTTTATATCACCGTGATATAAACCTTGAGCTTTCTATAAGTAAGCTGAAGTATAAAATAAAATCAAAGCTTACAGTCATATTTGAAGGGAGAAACCAAAAATCTTTGACTGTATTATTTTGTTTATAGCTTGCATTCACAATTCAGTTTGGTATTCTGGACTGGAAGGGATAATGGTTATTAAAGGTAACACCGAGACGGTCACTGAACATAAACTATCCGAGCCGAAGGCGATGTAGGTTATGAAAGACATCTACGGTGCCGAAGACGAGGCTGATTTTTTTTTTTTTAAATGGCCGTCGCGGCTCTTATACTGTAGATTTTTCGAAACAGAAGATTTGTATAGGTATATGACTTATTCTTCTTTTCTTTTAATTTTTCACCAATGGGGTAGGGAATTTTGTCTTAGTAAAGTAGCAACCCATGCCGACTGCAGACCTACTAAAATGACTACTGGTTGGGACCCCAGCACTTACCAATATCTTACCAGTCTTAACTTTATTGGCGATTCAGATGCCATCTAGCGGTCGTGAAAGCCTACTACAGATCTACTAAAATGACTACTCCAGGGGTCACGAAAATAAAAAGAAACAATAACAAAACAACGCGTTGGCTCTTACCAGAAAAACTGGAGATCAAAGACAACGATCAATGCTGAATAACTAACTTTTGGAAAGCAACTGTAGTAGGATGTTGTTTCAGTTGACAAGATGTATTTTGAGTGAAAATCTGATTGTGACAAGGCATGACTAGGGCATAGGCTGGTTGTCTAAGAGAGTAAGATGTTCTGTATTTTTTTTAATGCTGAATATGCAAGAATAACTAGCTTTTGGAAAGCAAGGGATAGCAGGATGTTGTTTCAGTTGACAAGTCAAATCTGAATGTGACACGGTACGACCTAAGGCTGAGGCTGGTTGTCTAAGAGAGGAAAATGTTCTGTAATTTTTCAACATTTATTTTTTTTATTTTTTATATATTTTTAAGTATTTTTTTTTTTTTTTAAGTATTATTTTTAATTTATTTGTTAGAGGTCAGTTTCTAGATTTCAGTATCTGAGGAAAAGGGATTGATGAATTCAGTTTCTGAGGAAAAGTGCTCGATGAACATCTGCGGAGGCTGATACGACTTCGTATCATATAATCGTATCATACTTGGACGTTACTTGAGGCTTGCGATGGAGCACAGAAGGAGATTTTTAGAATAGGAGCTGCGTGTTAGCTATGTAAGTGAGTGCGTTTCTTAGAATTTTTGTTGCCATGGCCCTCGGGCTTTTTTGGTAAATTACATTCTATTCTATTCTATAATATAACTTCCTCTGGGACACAGGAAGATATGCACTGCATAAGTGTTCGAGAGGGTTATTGTTATATAACTTTTCTCGAACAGATATGCAATGCATATATTCCTATTTCCCACAGAAAGTTATTTTATGACAATTACTTTTGTGGAGGATGTTACAACGCCGTGTCATCCTCCAGAGAGGCTGATACGTAGCCCTAAACAGCCTCCGCAGAAGTTGATCGAGCACTTTGCCCAAATACTGAGTTCATCGAGCACATTTTCTCAAATATTGCAAAATAGAAGCTGACTTTTCACAATACATTAATTAGAAAAAAATACTTTCAGTAAAATAAAAAAATATACTGAAAAAATTATACAAAAATAAAATAAAATATGGAAGAAATGTTGAAAAATGACAGAATATTTTACTCTTTTAGACAACCAGTCTGTGCCCTAGGTCATAGCTTGTCATAGTCAGATTACCAATCAAAATACAGCTTGTCAACTGAGACAACATCCTACTATCCCTTGCTTTCCAAAAACTAGTTATTTACCACTGAACAAATTACAGAACATCTTGCTCTAATAGCCAACCAGCCTTTGACTTGGGTTGTACTTTGGCACAATCAGATTTCCACTGAAAATACAGCTTGTCAACTGAAACAACATCCTACTATCCCTTGCTTTCCAAAGGCTAGTTATTCAGCAATAATCACTGTCTTTGTTCTGGAATTATCTCGGAAGCCTTCACATTTGGTTTGTTATTGTTTACTTTTAGTTCAACGAAACCTAGAGTCATTTTAGTAGATGTGTAGTAGGTTTTAATGACCACTAGCTAGGATCTGAATCGCCAAAAAAAGTAAAAGACTATATTGGATGAAACTGAAGTGCTTGAGTCCCAACAGTAGTCCTTTTATTAGGTCTACAGTAGGCTTGGGTTGCTACTTTACTAAAATAAAAATTCTCTACCTCCATTAGCGAAAAAGTACAACAAAAGAAAAATAAGACCTAGGCTACCTATACAAATATTCTGTTCGAAAAAGTTATAATAGTTAACATACATCCATCTCGGTATAACAACCTCAACGGCCATTTAAAAATATCAACCTCGATGTCTGAAGTTAACCTTTATTATCTTTTTCATATGATTGTGTATACTGTTATATTAACTGTATTAAGCTTTAGCGAATGTCTGCAATTTGACCTCGAGACCTCTCTGTACTAAATAGGCTATGCATGTTGTAATTAGACTGGCGATAAACCGACTTAAACTTGACGAGTTTTACATCTTCAACTCCGAGAAGCGTCTTCCATCATACACTTAATCAAATAGGAGCACCGTACTGGAAAAAGGGTAAACTTGAGATCCGCTGCAAATTCAAACTTTCGTTTGCGAAAGCGAAAATCAAGATGGCAGTCGAAACCGCCACTGCCAAAAAACCTCACCAAAACTTAATTTTCAGGCGCCACAAATACAGTGTCAACGCAACAACGACAATTAATATCACGTAGATATTAAGAACAATAAACGCAACAGTACCTGACGCCTGGTGAGTATACATTGACATATTTACCAGGCCTGTGAATAAATTGCTAATTAAAAAGAAGACGAGACCATTGTAGTTGATGGATTTGTAAATGTAAGGAACGCGAACGAAGGGAAGTGAAGTGCTGCTGGCAAATTCTGAAAGTTAAAGAAACCTTATCAGCAGTGTTATCCTGCCATCTGGCGCTAACATCGCCGAACTGCAAGGGGGGCGGCAGGGTATTCCTGAAAGTGACACAAGTTCCAATCCCGGTGAAAAAAAATCATAAGAAACATCCTTCGTTCTATTCTCGGGGGTTTACAGTCCCATGGTTCAGTCCAAGATCCGTCCAATATACAGTACACTGTAATAAGTTTCTCCGTCTAAAGATTTATGTTAACTGCAGTATTTGCTAATCGAATTCGTTTTATCTCTGTTTGGTATTAATCTTATCTGCGTGGAGATAAGGATAATCCGAGTAGCAAATACTGCAGTTAACTCTAATCTTTATACGGAAAAACTTTTTACAGTGTATGTACAGTATTTCAGTGGGCTGACCTATGAGGCCTAGTGTCTATTTTGAGTTGACCTGACCTGAGTTGAGCTGACCTTTTGAATGTGAATTGACCTGGGGAATCCATAATGAACCGTGAAGTTCTGCATGTGTAGTAGGTCTTCCTGACTTCGATTACTGTATACATGGACATTTATCACCTTTTGTCCGGCTTACTTCATCCCTCGCCATAAAATCTGGTTGGGGTTACATCTTCAGACAATAATACAGTTGTAACAAGAGTTGCGTTCTGAATTCTCGCCGCGATTCTCCTCTCAATTCTCCCATTTCGCTTTTCCTTACTACTGAGATGAAGCTTCTCCTTTCTTGCACTTTTGACAGAATCGAGAACGAGGAAAACCTCGCGACTGTGCAGAATCGACAAGTTGCTTGGATAGTCAATCCTCGATTCTCGTTCTCCGTTCTCCTTCCTGATCGGTCAACAAAGGACGGATGTTTAACCCGTACAAGCAGGTATTAACGGGTTGCAAAATTAGAGTTTTTGTCAAAAGCGAGAACGGAGAAGCGAGAACCATAATCTGTACAAGAATCGAGAAACGAGAATTCAGATCAAAACGCAACAAACGGATCAACTGTTCGGGTTTCCAAGTTCCTCCTGTTTGTGATCCAGTGCGTAAGATGTCTCTAAGAGTACGACATCGGTTACCATGAAAAGAGCTTGAGGTTAATATGGCACTTGTAAGGCTGGGTAAGAGGATGCAAGTAGGAATTTGCGTGAGTTTTTTGTGATTATTTGTAACCAAACTCTTAAGATAAGAATGATAATGGACAACTGGAAATCAGGGGAATGTATCGTTCAGTAAGAAGTATTGTATTTGTGCACTTAGCTGTGATGAGGCGCACTTTAAGGGTGATAGAAATTCATCTGTAATCAAAACCCTTGAGGCAAGAACTTTCATGGGCCCTTTATGGGCACTTTTCGGTAAGATGCGCAAAGGGTGCTAAATATTCATTTTTAAGCAAAACCTTCGTGGCAAAAAAAACTATAGGCCCTCAGGGATCATGAAATGTATCGTTTGTTATTATTTTCACTTGTCGTTTAAGATTCGCACTTCAAGAGAGCTCAAAATTAATTTCTTAGCAAAACTCTTGAGGCAAAAATGATCATGGGCTCGTGGGAATCATGAAAACGTAAATTTTGCTTAAACGTATTTTTTTAACTTTTGCGGTTGAGATGAGTAGTTCAAGCCCTTTAAGGGATGGTCGGATTTGGGAAGTGACAACTTGTAAGCCAGTCCTGTCAAGTCTCTAATATTCAAGCCAAGATTCATCGTCCTAGCACATCTAGGAGTACCTTAAAGCTATCACCGGAATTCCGGCCCCCCCCCCGCTCCAATTCCACCACAGTGCCCGAATCCGGTCCGGATCTGTCATTGATGTATCCAGGGCTTATGCTTGTGCTTCCCACCAAATTTCATCCCAATCGCTCCACTCTAAGCGTGTCACACTATTTCCGGTCCACCCCCCCCCCCCCCCCCCGACTCCTCCAACATCAATCGGATCCGGTCCGTGATTGAAATGGGACAGCTGAGACATGAGTTCTTTCCAAATATCAAGTTTCATTAAGATCCGATCACCGGTTCAAAAGTTGGACATGCCTCAAGATTCTGGATTCCCCCTCCCTCCACTTTCCCACGGTGGTCAAAATAGGAGAAACGACTGTTCATAAGTTAAAACGATCGAGTCCCAGATATGCACAGCTGGAAGAATCTTGACTCTAGATCACCGGAGTTTCAGAACCCTCCCTCCAACTCCCCCAACAGTGCCCGGATCCAGTCCGGTCTTGTCAACTATGTATCTAGGGATATATGCCGATCACTTTTCGGTCCGTCTGTCGGTCAGTCTGTCAGGCCACTGTTCTGGAGTTAGGCTACTTCCAGATTTGCTAGGACGATGAAACTTGTCACGCATATTAGGGACCCAACTAAACTAACTTGGAAATAGGCCCTTCCCCTATCTGTCCACCGTTGGGGGAGTGAAGGCAGTGAGAATCCGGAATATTGACGTATTTATAACCTTTGAACGTGGAATCGGATGTTAATGAAACTTGATATCTGGAAAGACCCCGTGTCTCAGATGTCATACTTCATGTCCGGAATGGATCCCGTGACTTGGGGAGCTGGAGGGCGGGAAGACCCCGTGTCTCAGATGTCACACTTCATGTCCGGAATGGATCCCGTGACTTGGGGAGCTGGATGGCGGGAACCGGAAATCGTGTGATATGTTCAGAGTGGACGGATCGGGATGAAGCTTGGTGGTAAGGTAAGGTAAGGTAATGAAGAACAAGCACAAGCGCTAGACACATAGTTGACAAGACCGGACTGGGTCCGAGCACTGTGAGGGGGGGGGGGTAGGGTTTTGAAATTCTAGCGATCCCGAGTAAAGGTGCTTACACATGTCCTAGGACGATGAAACTGGGAAGGCATATCAGGGACTCTACTATTTGTGTTGCGAGAGATTTGGTTTTGTCCTCGTTTTTTTTTTTTTTTTTTTTTTTTTTTCCTATGACTCCGATTTCATTTTATTCCTGGTAACTGAGAAGGGTCTAACCTGTGCGGTTTTTACGGAAAGTGTGGACCTTAGGCCGGATTGATGAATATGACATTACATTTTGGAAAGCTCCGTAGAACTCTTGCCTGGGGCCAATAAGGATGGTTTTTGCTTGTCCTCGAGCCAGAGCCTACGGTTTGCGAAGTGAAGTGGAGTTGTATAGCCTATGTCAGAGAGGACTATCTGAAGTTGTGTAGCGAACCTTTCGTTTCGTCAAAAGATGTTTCTGCTTTCGAGTGGAAAGCTCCGTTCTAGCACGCAAGCAGGCAGGCACCAGTTTCAAATTGAAGATGGACTAAAATCTATAAGTGTTAAATATATGCGGCAGTTACCCGGCCCCACAGCCAACATATCTTCTTTGAGCGATAAATAGAAAAATCTACAGAGACAAAAAAGTGGCTTTTTCCCACGGGTCCGAAAGTGCTGCCATCTATTGTTTCTGTCCATGTCTGCGACGATTTCAGCTGAGTTTATAATTTTTTTTTTTTGCACTTTGGTTTGTGGTAGAGAAACGGTATCAGATGTGCCTCTTAAACTTTAAAAGTTCTCTCATTGCTAAAGAAACTAGAGCTTATCCTTTGCTCTTTTCTAAGTCGTGACATTAGAAAGTTGGCCTACGGCAAAAAAGTCAACTTTTGAACTAAGACAGGTAGAATTTTTTTTTTGACGGCAATCGATAGCCATTGATGAGCTGATCAAAGTATATGTCATCCATTTTTTGGTACAAAAATTCCTTCATGAGATACACCAGTTTGAAAATTTCAAAGGGGTTGACAACTTCATACTAAGGTACATTGAAACCAAAAATAGGCGATACCAGTTATGATACATATAGGGGACTTTAAGCAACAGTCGACTGTTAGCCCATAATCATCTTCGGTAATGAGGGGTTTGCAGCTTTTGCTAGTTGGTATACCTGTTATTTGTTTCCGGTGTATTCGATGGTAAGAACAATTTGGTTCCCAATGGTAAGATATGCAAGGGACTTGTAAGTATTAATCGGCTGTTATGCTACAATCATCTTCTGCGATGATGGGTTTGCAGCTTTTGCTAGCTGGTGTACCCATTATTTGTTTCCGGTTAACTTAATGTATATCACGGGAGAGGGACTTGTAAGTAGGAATCGGTTCACGAGGGGCTAGGAATTTTTGCAAATGGGTGCACTGTATTCGATTTCTATAAATCTGACGGTAAGAAAGTTTGTGTCGATGGTCTATCAATGTAACCGAGGATTAACTGTTTACACAACGGATACAAACGAAAATGTAAAGCAATGAGGTAGTTTCATAATAATTAATAGTGTCATCTATGGTATTTTAATCCTGAAAAGTTACGGATAGCTTTCTATTACCAACTAGATTATATAGGATATTGTTCCAAGTTTTCATCCGTCACGATGTCTACGATTGAAAAGGATAAAGTACAACTGACTGCAAAGTTAATTTAGTCCCTTCTTCCTATATTATTTTGTTGTTGTTTTTACTACGCTGAAGAATACCTTTTGATCATATGATTAATTTTTTTTAGAACATCCCGTTTAAAAAGCTTATGCTATAATCATCTTCAGCGATGAGGGGTTTGCAACTTTTGCTAGCTGGTGTATCCATTATTTGTTTCCGGTGAATTTGATGTCAATCACGGGAGACGGACTTGTAAGTAAGAATCGGTTCACGAGGGGCTAGAAATTTTTGAAAATTGGTGCACATTGTATTCGATTTCTGTAAATATGACAGTAAGAAAGTTTGTATCGATGGTCTATCGCTATAACCTAGGATTAACTGTTTACGCAACGGGTACAAACGATACGGTAATGTAAAACAATAACGTAATTTTGTAATAATTAATAGTGTCATCTATGGTATTTTAATCCTGAAAAGTTACGGATAGCTTTATAATATCAACTAGATTATATAAGATATTGTTCCAAGTTTTCATCCGTCACGATATCTACGATTGAAAAGGATAAAGTTCAACTTCGACGGCGATCGATAGCCGCTGATGAGCTGATCAAAGTACATGACATCCATTTTTTGGTAAAAAAAATTCCTTTATGAGATACACCAGTTTGAAAGTTTCAACGGGTTGACAACTTCAGTAGTAAGGTACACACTGAAACCAAAAATAGGCGATACCAGTTGTGAGACATTTAGGGGACTTGTACGCGACAGGCGACTGTTAGCTCATAATCATCTTCGGCAATGAGGGGTTTGCAGCTCTCGCTAGTTGGCGTACCTGTCATTTGATGAACAATTTGGTTCCCAAATGTAAAACATGGACTTGCAAGTAAGATCGGTTCACGAGGGGTTAGAAATTTTTGAAAATTGGTGCACATTGTATTCGATTTCTGTAAATATAACAGTAAGAAAGTTTGTATCGATGGTCTATCGCTATAACCTAGGATTAACTGTTTACGCAACGGGTACAAACGATACGGTAATGTAAAACAATAAGGTAGTTTTGTAATTATTAATAGTGTCATCTATGGTATTTTAATCCTGAAACGTTACGGATAGCCTTCTTCCGATATTGTTTTGTTGTTGGTTTTACAACGCTAAAGAACAGCTTTTGATTATGTGATTATTCTTTTTAGAACATACCGTTTTAAAAGCTTCGATAAGTTGACAATTTCAGCATTTAACCGACAGCGAAGAAACAAAACCAAAGTGTTGCTCTCGCAACACTTTAGCCGGCGAAGCCGGACAAAGGTTGCCGCAACACTTCACGTTGCCCGGGCAACGTAGGTCTAGTTTACCTTAAGAAAGTCGTTTCTCCCATTTGGCTTCAAAATTGTCACTTCCCAGATACGGCCATCCCTTAAAGTAGGTACTCATCTTAACCGTAAAGTACAAAAAATATTTTAAAGCAAAATCTACATTTTCCTGATCTTCATGATCCTAGATCATTTTTACCTCAACGGTTTTGCTTAGAAATAAATTTCTAGCACCCTTGAAGCGCTGACCGAAAAGTAAAAAAAAAACTTTAGACCAAGCCATATATATGCTTGATCCTAAAGCGCCCAGGATCATTTTTGCCTCAAGGGTTCTGAGTACAGATGAACTTCTAGCGCCCTTAAAGTGCGCATTATCATAGCCAAGTGAAAAAAAAAAAAAATTTACAACACGACCCACAAGTATGAATGATTTTTTTTTACGTGATTTAGCCTTACGTTCACAACTAATCATACAAGTATGCGAAATATTTGCTAAGGCTGCCTCTCTGGACTAACAACCGCTCCCTATCCTCGCGATTCGGAGTTGCTAGTCCAGTTTCCGCGGTGCAGAAAAGAAACGAGAGACATCCGAAGCAGCTTACTGGTGTAAGCACCTTCGAAATGGTCCTTCATGGACCGTATGTCTGTCCTTGTATAAGATTGCCCTTATTTGCATTTTTTTTTCTCATTTTGTTCTGTTTGTATTTGTCAGAAGTTACTCGTCTCTTTTCCTTTTCTTTCTTTAACCATCAGCGTTGTATTCTTCCATTTATGATGGGCAATAAATATATACATACATACATCCATACATTTTCGTGATTTCCAAGGGTCCATCCTCATTCTTATCTCAAGGGTTGTGCTTACAAATGATCACAACAAAAGGTTCCAAAGTTGACACCTGTTTTTGCTAAAACAGACCGTTATAAAAAGAGCTTTGTGCCTAGTTTCGTGGACTTTTTTAACTCAACTTGAATTAAATTGTGTCTTCTTTTAGTTGATTGTGTAATGCGTTTATTTGCTAACGATGTACCTGACGAAAAATATCAAATTTGGCAGTTTGCTATGATAAGCCATATTTTTGAACTAAAGTTTTGTTCTATTCTATTCTAAACCGTTATAAAAAGAGCTTTGTGCCTAATTTCGTGGCCTTTTTTTAACTCAAATTGACTTAAAGTGTGTCTTCTTTTTGTTGATTGTGTAATGTGTTTATTTGCTAACGATATACCGGACGAAAAAATATCAAATTTGGCAGTTTGCTACGATAAGCCATATTTTTGAACTAAAGTTTTGTTCTATTCTATTCTAAACCATTATAAAAAGAGCTTTGTGCCTAATTTCGTGGCCTTTTTTAAATCAATTTGACTTAAAGTGTGTCTTCTTTTTGTTGATTGTGTAATGTGTTTATTTGCTAACGATGTACCTGACGAAAAAATATCAAATTTGGCCGTTTGATTTGAGAAGCCATATTTTTGAATTAAAGTTTTATTCTATTATATTCTAAACCAATGAATAGGCAAATTCGTACTTTCATCTTTTACCAAGCCTTTGCAAGTGCTCTATGAGCTTCTAGCTATGTAGGCCTACACATAATGGATTATTTTGACTCTCTTCGTGAATTTTCATTTTTTTTTTTCCACAGTAGGTTCTAATCAGGGGTTATAGCCTCTCGTTACCACGGCACAAAAAGTGGATTACCGGCTTACAGATATGAAGAAAACGGGAAGATTCTGAGAAATTCTGAGGGTAAATAATTAAATTCCCCAGTTTCGATTGAATATCCGCTAAACTATCACAGAATCTGAAGAAAAATTCAAATTTCAGAATTTTTGACAGAAACTTGAAAAAATGTAAACAAAAAGTTCATGGTAGTCCTTGAGACCACCTTTGAGAAGGGCTTGGTGTTTGCTTCAAGCCCTGATATCATGTGGTGAATTTGAATTTTCTTTTTTCCAGTCATGCATGGTTTCTCACCTATAACTTGCGAACCACATGATATCAGGGCTTGGAACAAACATTGAGCCCTTCTCAAAGGCGGTCTCAAGAGCTACGACACACTTTTTCTTCAGATTCTTCAATAGTTTAGCGGATATTCAATCGAACCTGGGAAATTAAATATTTACCCAAGAATCTTCCCGTTTTCTTCGTGTCTGTACGCCGGTAATCCACTTTCTTCGACGCGGTAACGAGAGGTTTATACCCCCTGGTTCTAAAAACGGACGGGAGAGTATAGACAGCCCCCTGACAAGACCGGCTCCACATCTGAACCACTGAATTTAAACAAGAGAAAAACATGACTTTTCTGTTCTCTCTTCTCATCGAGGCTGAGTTTCACAGCTACGGAACCCAGCACTAGACGATGTACACTTTATAAAGTTTCTCCAAGTAAGGATTAAAGTTAACTGCAGTATTTGCTACTGGGATTAATTTTATCTCTACTGTGATAAGATTAATCCGATTGAAGATAATCTTATCTCAGTAGAGACAAGATTAATCCCAGTCCCAGTGGCAAATACTGCCAAAAAAAATTGTATAGTGTACACTGTAAAAAGTTTCTCCGAATAAGGGTTCACTATTTGCTACTGGGAATAATCTTATCTCTACAGGGATAAGGTTAATCCAAATTAGGGGTACTCTTATCCCTATAAAGACAATATTAATCCCACTAGCAAATACTGCAAGAAAATGTTTACAGTGTATGCATTATTGTCATTACATTTGGCGTCAAGCATGTAGCTTGTCGCATTAAAATAAAGACACGAGAAACGGTTTCGGTATAACTGTCGTAATTTCGGGGTTCATATTCTTGCCATCTTACGCCATCCCTCGGCCACATCGCACGATATTACACCAGGCAAATACAGACAGACAGTCTGCCATTTCTAGTAGGCTATTCTTCTTTTTTGTAAATATACTTTCTGGGAATCGTTTCCCGTTGTAGTTGCTAAATGTCCAATGAGGTATCAGAACATACAGGTACCACACATCTAAAAAGGAAAATTCAGAATCTGAAAATCGACTATTCGCAAAAAGTGATAAAATTGCGATTTTATTGGGTCTTCAAGCCTATTGAAGGGAACCAAGTGATGGGTAATTACACTGTCGTGTCTCGCTATTTTCGGTTAAACTTCAGCAGTAGGATGATTTTCAGTTATATAGCTATGTCGCAGGTTGGAACGTTGACGGTTAAATGTTCCTTCAGCCCAAGCTAACTGCGAATCATATTTGACGGAGCAAAACGGACAAGTCAGCTACATTTTTTTGTTTTCTCAGTAGAGACAAGACTAATCCGAGTAGCAAATAGTTGCAATAGTTAGTTTGCAAAAAAAGCAATAGTTGGTTTGCAAAAAAAAAACTGAGCGCCAGGGTACCGAGGAAGATCACAAGATATGTACGGTCTTATTGCTAGACCAGAGCTACTTACGTTGGGTGAGATCAAGATACGAACCAGATCGGTCATTTCCGGTCGGATTCCTGTCCACATGTGCGGGAACCAAATCGCCGGATTCTTTCAATTCAGTAACGATTAAATTCCGGTCCAAAATCAACAAGAGAATGTCCCCAAGAAGCAGGACAGCCATCAATATGAGGTTGAAAGATACCTGAAAAATCATGGCTGTTTTATATATGTCGGAATCTGGTTGCCACTTTACAAAAATAAAATTCACTACCAAAAAAGTAGCAACAAAGTACTACCAAAGACAGAAAAGAAATAGAAAAACGCAATTTTCGTGTTTTTATGGGACTCGCCCGTTTTCCGTCGGTCTGTCGGTAAGTCCAGTGATTGCAATACTTCCAGATGAAGTGAAACTTGGCAGGCATACCAAGGACCCGATCAAACTAACTGGGAAATATTTATTTATTTATTTATTCATTTATTTCCCTCAGAACTGAGGAGTACAAAATAATGTATAAAAAGAACTATGCCTAAACCATCTGGTCCATTCATTAACACATAAATACTATAAAAAAATACACACGATGTCGACAATTAAGTTACAATTATGTACGCACTATTTTATTCACTTGTTAAAAAATGGGTACAGGTTGTGGGGTTGGAGGGCTACCAAACCTTTTTTATAAAAGTTGGTCATCTTTTTCCTCAAAATTAGAACTGGGTCTTTTACTTTAAAATTGGAAACCAACTGTGAATTAATGAAAGAAATGAGGAACCCGAGGAGAAATTTGGAAAATTTGAAATATGAAATTTTAATAGCAGATACGTCGCAAATTCGAAAATTTTCTACGATTGTTGCAGCAAAAAGAACATGAGGTAAAGCAACAGCGGTGAACAATGACCCGAGGATGTCTTTCCTGTTTCGCCCACGAAAACGAATTAAGAGGCCAAATGCCTTGCGAATTCTTACTGAGAAAACTGAGAAACCTTAGCTGACGATGCATATGGGATCCCTAAGTACGTCACTATATCACATGCTGAAAAAATAATCCCATTACCGCAATCAAGACATTCATTTCCTTCCACGGTGTTATTTACCACAAAAAACTGGCATTTACCAGCACTAACGGAAAGACCCTTTGCTGACAGGGAAGTGGCAAGACGGTTAAAATTCTCAGCCAACGCAGCTTTTGATGCGAAGCAACGCAGCTTCGAGAAACATCTCGAAGAGCCGAAATCAGGGATATTCGGATTAATCGGAGACACTCTGCTAGGCTAACATTAAATATATAAGGAGATAAAATACCACCTTGTCTCACCCCTCTGCCTACTGGCAAATAAGAAGAAAAGAGAAGAGAACCCAAAGATACCCTAACCGAAAGCCGGCTATACCAAGAACGCAAAACACGACAAATAGAGAGTGGAATACCCCTAGAAAGAAGAGACAGGATTGCTGAAGCGTGAGATAAGTTATCAAACGCTCCTTTTATGTCAATTAAAAGAGCGTATAAAGTTTCATTCTTATTTCTAGATTCAAGTATTATTTTTGAAAATGCAGCGTGGGCATGATCACAACCCATACCTTTCTTAAACCCAACTTGGTTTTCACCAACATCAAGGTTTTCAAAAAGACGTTTGATACAAAGTTCAAACAATTTACCGAATATTGACCCACGGGTGATTGGCCGGTAAGAATCACACAAAAATAAATTTCGCTTTCCACTTTTGGGAATGGGGGTGATAGTACCAAGCTGGAAAGAAGAAGGAACATAACCAACCACCAACATCAAATAAAAAAAAACACTGGACAATCAAAAAGAACCTCGGAGGTGCAAATTTAATATGATTAGAAAATATTCCGTCGTGATCCATTGACGATTGCATTATTTAAATCTTCACCATCTATAGAGAAATCAATGGTGTCATTATTTAAAGAATAAGCAATTTTCTCTAAATCATCGGGAAGATCATGCGACGCTGCGAGAACTGCATAATGTAGTTCCCAGTCCTCCGGAGACAGACCGTTATTACTTTCTGGTTGATTTAATCGTCTAGTTCTTCGGAGAGCCTTCCAAAGCTTCATACGGTTATGGTCAACATCAGTAAACGCATTTTCAATTAAAATGTTATTATGACGGCGCAATTGGAAGGCCGCCTTCGTTTTCTTCATTAGAATGAAAGAGGGGCTATCACCACGAGGTTTTCCCAAGGACCGCCACCATCGAAAAGCATTTTTGGCTTCTCGATTCGAATCTAATAAAACTTGATTCATCGACCAGCAAGGCTTCTCCGTCCCAAATTTTGAAGTTTTAACTGTAAAAACTTTATCTGCTGCATACTTCAAAATATGGATCAGCTGAAAATACATAAGGTTAAGCTCAAAAACAAAATCGGAACTAGGTAAACTATTTTTATCTGGAATTATAACTTTTTCAACTAGACGAGAAACTTCACTTTGATATGCGGATTTTAGACTTGCATCCCAGACAATCTGAGAAGAATATTGTGCTTTAGCTTTTAGCGGTCGGACATGGCTGGATGGAGAAAGATGAAATGACAACTTAAGCGGACAATGATCACTCACTGGAAAATCTTGCGAGACATGTACAACGTCAGACAAGGGAAATTCGCAAGAACATGGTCCAGGTTGCTCGTGCTTCCTGACCAGTGAAGATATGTGTAATCAGAATCTTTTCTTACAAGGTTAAAATTTGGAAGCGAAGAATTAAAAACACAACTACGTTCTTTACACTTTAGTCCTTCCACTTTAGTCTGTCCACTTTTGTCTTTCCACTTCAATGTGTCTACTTTAGTCTGTCCAATTTATTCTTTCCACTTTAGTCTTTTCACTTTAGTCTGTCCACTTAAGTCTTTCCACTTTAATTTGTCCACTTTAGTCATTACACTTTATTCTGTCAATTAATCTAATATTACATATTTTTTATTTTTTATGTTTGACATACCGTTAATTTTGTTTATTTTTGGGAACCCAAAACGTAAGTGGAGGGATACCTATGACTTCGCAACAGTTGTCCGTCTGTCCGTCCGTCTGTAAGCACGATAACTCTCGAAGTGGTTGAGATATTTTGATCAAACTTGGCATGAGGACTCTTTAGTTTAAAGTACAAGTCAAGTTCGAAGATGGGCTATGTAGCTCTATATTTAGGGGTGGGGGAGGGGTTTGAAATTAAGGGGAACAAAAGATATTTTTTAAAAGCTAATGAAATAGTCGAATTAGGGGTAAGGAGACATGCCGAATCCGAATATGAAATTTATTTTCTTGCCGGACAAATAGTTCACCCGGAATCTGGCGAAAACCGGAAAATTTGTGAAAAGTAAAAGTTTAATATGAAATTGATTGGAGTATCGATTTAAGGTCAAGGAAAGTGCTGAGTCCGAATATGAAAATTATTTTCTCGCCGGACAATTAGTTCGGCCGGAATCCGGCCAAAACCGGAGAATCTGTTTAAAGTAAAAGTTTTATTTAAATTTGATAAGATGTTCGATTTACGGGATAGTAGAGGTGCTGAATTCGCATATGACAATCATTTTATCACCGGACGTATAGATCGCTCCGAATCCGGCTGAAACCGGAAAATTTGTTAAAAGCAAAAGTTTAATCTGAAGTTGATTAGAGGTCGGATGTAGGGGTAAGGAGACATGCTGAATCCGTTTTTTGAGCTTTATTTTCGGACAAGTAGTTCCGGAATTCCGCCAAAACTGGAAAATTGGCAGAAGTAAGGCAGGAAGTTTCGATCTGCTTCGTCAAAATAGATATGACTTAAAAGGGTAAACACACATGCTGAATCCATATCTGAACTTGGTGTTCTCATATGATTAGCTATTTGGCCTTAATTTGTTTCTAAACAGATTAAGGCCTCTTTCTGGAAGACTGGCGAAGACAAGACCCAATTGTCTGGACAAATTTGAACTTTTGGGATCCCATCGAAACCTTTGGTCTTGCTTATGTTGACATACCGTTTAATTTTGTTACAAGTTATGAAGTCGTACAAGTTTTAAAACGAATTGTATATATCAATTATATTTTGTTTAAGTTGACAGTCCTATGTTATCATGTTGTGAAACAGATATTCAGGAATAAATGCGTTGATTGATTGATTGATTGAACTTTTACTTATAACCAACTTTCCGGTTTTAGCCGGATTCCGGAAAAACTACTTGTCGGACGAGAAAATAGTTTACATATTCGTGGTGAGCATGTCTTCTTACCTCATAATCGACTATCACATTAGCTGTTTAAAAATATTTGTTTACCCCTTAATTTAAACCCCCTTCCCCGCCCCTAAATGTAGGGCTACAGAGCCCATCTACGAACATGACCTTACCCTTGACCCGAAGAGTCCTCACACCAAGTTTCATCAAAATATCTCATTCCCTTCGAGAGTTATCGTGCTAACAGACGGACAACATTTACGATGCCATAGGACCCCTCCACTTACGTTTTGGGATCCCAAAAATAAAATTCACAACCAAAAAGGTAGCAAAAGTAGCCCCTCTGTCGGAAGGATACCTCAAACACCGGCGAAAATCCACGACAGTAGAGAAATGTTAAAAAATCCCTATAGAATTACTGATAAATCCGATAATCTCAAAGTATTCAAAAAACACTGTAAGCAAAATAGAAACTCACCATCCAAACGACGTATCCCAAGTCAGCTATTCTTCTAGAAGGAGGTCCTTCAAAGACGACAACAATGTCCAGAAAGATCCAAAAGCCAAATGCCCACGCCGCGAAGACCAACACAACATTGAGCCATTCCCTGATGGTTTTCCTGCAAAGCAAAACTGAAATAATCTGACTTATTCTTCTTCTTTAACGGTTGGCGTTTCCAGGCGATGGGGAGTATCGCCCTATCCCGGCACGAGTATCTCCTTAACATCTCCACAATTCAAAGTAAACTTTAACTTTTTATGGTTATCAGTGACATTCCTTTAAAGTCAATCTTTTCACTCATATATTTCACATAGACATAACTCAATCATGACTGATGTTATTAATGTTGTTTGAAGGTTGACGTTACTAGAGCTTCAGCTCATAGACGCTCGTGCCGCTTGCTTTAAGCAGACTTCTGTAGTGTTGTGATGGTGTACTTGTGTAAGTGTAAGTATCTACTTGTGTAAGTGTACGGTACTTTTAGTCATTCCAATCAGATAAACTTTTAGCCGTCAAAGTTTTAAAAGGGTTCGCGGTCTTTCTCAAGACGTCACCTGGATTTCGGTATGGGTTCCTAACTGTCACTTCCTTCGTTCCTTCTGACACTATTTTGCAATTCCGATTTCGATTGAATTGATTACCAGTAGCTTTTTACCGGTCTACTTTACTTCCATCTTCGTCGTTGCTCATCACAGCGAAAGAAAATAATAATAATAATAACAACGTTTATTTCCTGAATAGCTCATATGATTACTCGCTAGCGTCGGATCGTCACACAATTCTTAACACGGCTAAAACTTTATAATCCCTTTTCAATAATTACCTTAAAATATTTCTATGTATATGCAATTAATAACGAATATATCATGGTTCAGAATTAAAATAATTTACGAAATATGGTACAAATGACGAAAGATACCGGTCAGTAGAGTGTATATCGGGGCGAATAAGTCTGCAATTACGGGTTGCAGCGCGAAGCCTTGTTTCAGATCGAGTTTGGTTCGGGGCCTCGTAATCCGGTAGGAGAGATCTATGAAGATCAGAGGACAAGCATTTACGTCCAAAATCCATTGTCAACTTGTGGCGTCTTTCAGACAGAGTAGAGAGACCAATCCTATCTAGACCCGCTTCATACGAAGTGTTCCAGGAGGCGTACTCCGCCCCAGAGAACCAATCAGCTTTGTCTTCTACTTTTCCTCAAGCCGGCTTCACAGCGATATAGCTAATTGTAGAGGTAACGAACGTGATGTGGCGCGAAGCTACTAACCTCCACTCGTTCGCAGCGGAAAAGGTACGGGGAAATGCTCGACTCCGCATAGTCATAGTACAGAGATAGGGAGACGGAGGTTCTATCTGATTATGTCCTTGGTTTAACGCACAAAAGCCAACAAGGCCATCGCACCACCAAAAAAGAAAAACAAAACACCTAAGAAATGAAAACTATATTTATCCTCCAAGCCACGAGGATTTGGGATTTTCCCTACGAGCTAGCCCTATCCGGAGAACCTACCAAACAGTTTAATAGCCTGGAAGCATTTATCTTCCCTCTCAGTAATCCAGTTACTCCCACATACTCTCACTCTGAACAACTCTTGTCTCAACTCTCCCACGAAATTGCTCTTACCCTAGGTTCACACAGAGCAAATCGCGGCGACGAACGAGATTTTTCGATCGCAGCGATGGAAGATTTTTATCGCCTGGATGTTCACAGTAAATTTTCGTCGGCAACAGAATTTAACGGAAAAAATAATTAAAATAACCCTTAAAATAATTAAAATAATAAAATAACTGATTTTTGGGATCCCAAAACGTAAGTGGAGGGATACCTATGACATCGTAAAGTTGTCCGTCTGTCCGTCCGTCCGTCTGTTAGCACAATAACTCTCGAAGGGGTTGAGATATTTTGATCAAACTTGGCATGAGGACTCTTTAGGTCAAAGTACAGGCCAAGTTCGAAGATGGGCTATGTAGCTCTATATTTAGGGGTGGGGAGGGGTTTAAAATTAAGGGGAACAAAAAATATTTTTTAAAAGCTAATGAAATAGTCGAATTAGGGGTAAGGAGACATGCTGAATCCGAATATGAAATTTATTTTCTCGCCGGACAAATATTTCACCCGGAATCCGGCAAAAACCGGAATATTTGTGAAAAGTAATATGAAGTTGATTGGAGGTTCGATTTAGGGGCAAGGAAACGTGCTGAGTCCGAATATGAAAATTATTTTCTCGCCGGACAATTAGTTCGGCCGGAATCCGGCCAAAACCGGAGAATTTGTTTAAAGTAAAAGTTTTATTTAAATTTGATAAGATGTTCGATTTGTGGGTAAGTAGACACGCTGAATTGGCATATGACAACCATTTTCTCACCGGACGTATAGATCGCTCGGAATCCGGCTGAAACCGGAAAATTTGTTAAAAGTAAAAGTTTAATTGGAAGTTGATTAGAGGTTGGATGCAGGGGTAAGGAGACATGCTGAATTCGTTTTTGAGCTTTATTTTTTCGCCGGACAAGTAGTTCCGGAATTCCGCCGAAAAAGGAAAATTGGCAGAAGTAAGGCAGGAAGTTTCGATATGCTTCGTCAAAATAGATATGACTTAAAGGGGTAAACACACATGCTGAATCCATATCTGAACTTGGTTTTCTCATATGATTAGCTATTTGGCCTTAATCTTTTTCTAAATTTTAATAGTAAAAGTGTTCAAGGACTTGATCTGACGAAGACAAGACCCAATTGTCTGGATCAAATTTAAACTTTTGGGATCCCATCGAAACATTTGGTCTTGTTCTAAAAGTGAATCATCAAAAGGTTCGTCCATGATGCTGTTGCGTTCATAAAATCGTACTGTCGCCCGGTTAAAGTTGAATTTTACCAACATTGAAAATCGCCTGAGGAAGCAAGAGAAATCGCCGATTCTAGCGACGAAAATCTCGGCAATGGCCGATATTGCCTCAGCGTGAACGTCTGTGTGAACCTAGGGTTACTCTCCTTCTTGCAGCCACACAACTTCACTCAAATATTTTCCTTAGCGTCCTACAACGGCTATAAATCATTTCGTTGAGTGCAGCGGTTTTTAAGTGGAATGTGCCGGACACTTTCCGGCATAGTGAATCTCTCCCTATTACCGAAGTACGACACATATGGCGTTTTTCCGCGGTCCCACAAAGTGGCCTGCTCGAAACGAGCGTTTCCGTGATTATTTGTGTGGTCCACAAGTCTTTTTCCATGAGATACAATGTTTGTGTGGCTCGCACTGCGGCTGAAATTTGACATACTGGAGACGCGTTTTTCCGTGGCACAGCGGCAAAAAAGACAACGCAGCGTTTCCACGAGTTTCAAATTATGGGTCGACTGTGTGCCGTGCGTGGCACACATTCCTATTTGCGAGACAAACCCTCGGAAATGTATGGCACACGAGTGGACAACCATAGAATGTGGCCTGTATGATCGTGTTGTCTACGAAATACGACGAAAGAAAACTCGGTTTAAAAACGTTGGAGAGCCCTGGTCTACGAGAAATTCTTCCCTGTGAGTATTTACCTATTAGGTTAAAACCGGTAGGAGCTGCTACCTAGCCTGTTCCATAGTTGCAGCCAGTACCGATATTGAAAAAAAAAATTGTTTCGTCGTTCATTGACCTTCTGAACGTGCATTCCGGAAGAAATTAAACGTACTTTCTTTTTTTGTTTTTTAAATATTATAATTATTGATTATATCTAGTTTTTATTATGGTTTTATTTCGACCAGATTGTCTTTTTTGCTATAGATGTTTTAGTTTCCATTATTTGATAACGTTACGTATGATGAAAGGTTTGACTTCGAGTTTTATTGTGCGACGTATAAGTATTGACCAAATAACGAACATTATCTATGTTTGTTTTTAATTATTAAGTTCTATGTATAATGAATAATAACCTAGCTACGCAGATGACCTTGCCATTCTTGCCCCAACTGTAGCAGCCCTGAACAAGCTTCTGGCTGTCTGTGACCGGTTTGCCGTGGCTAATGATGTAATCTACAATACAAAAAAGACTTTTTGTATGGCGTTCATCCCACCTGGCATGTCTCTCAAGCACATACCCACTGCTATCCTATCTGGAGTACCGCTTGTGTTTGTACAGTCGTTTAAGTATTTGGGATATACTTTCTGCAGTTCACTTAGAGACGACCTCCATGTTTCAGTGGTGTCCCGATCACTGTGTGTCCGTGCTAATATCCTTATTAGAAAGTTCTCTAGTTGTGATTCTTCAGTTAAAACTTTCCTTTTCAGGGCTTACTGTACTCCACTGTATTGTTTGTCACTAACCCACTCTACATCTGTGAAATGCGAGAATACTTTTAGGGTTCTTTATAACAATTCATTCCGGTGGCTACATGGTCTACCTTGGAACTGTAGTGCTTCCGGGTGTTTGTCGGTGAGGGTCTTCCTTCTTTTGGGGAACTCAGGCGTCGGTCTATCTTCTCTCTCCAGACCCGGATCCTTCGGTCCAGTAATCCACTCCTTGTGGTTCTCTCGGGCTCAAACATGCGGCTATCCTTACCTCTGTGGATGGCATGGAACCGTGAGCTGTATTCAGCATTTGATGTTGGGTAGATTATTGTTTTTAGTTGTTAATATTTATTGTTAGTTGTTTAGTATGGCCCAAGTTGGCCGTTTTCTTAGATCAAATAAATAAATAAATAAATGAAAAAATTAAATGTTCAGCTCGTCCGTGAGAGAATTTTGAATTAAACTAAACTGAACTGACATGAAAAAACTGAACAGGCTAAAGAGATAACACAGGAATTCAACGAGTGACACTCGTCACGAGAGAAAAATCTTTTGAGTAAACTCTTCTGCCACGGAAAAGCCCCTATTGTCTGTTTGGCTTCGGTCAACGATGGGTCACAAACAGCTAACAATTTCAATTTTTAAAAGAGCTCTAAAAAGATTTATGTTATGTAGCAATTATATTTCTTCTGTCTGATTTAATTGATTCATTTCTGTTTGTGCTCGGAGGAAGATCAAACCCATGTCGCAAATCTTTTCTATTTTTCATTTTTTCTTCAGTCATATGTCTGTTGTCGTAAATTCTCGTGTTGCCCCTAAATTGTAGTGTTGATGCGTGATAGTTGTTTGTTTGTTTTTACTTTACAATGCCTTAGGCTAGAATTGTATTAATAATTTTTACAAACCCATTAGAATCAGTAAAGCGTCGTTTTTTATCTCACTGGCATGTCTGATGCTTTTGAGAAACACCAGGTTTATTTATATTTGCTATTAAAATTGTACCTTATCTTACCTTACCTCCACCACTGAAATTTCGGTCAAAGAAGGAAATGAAGGAAATGGAAATGTCCCTGCAGAACCCAGACGTAAATCTCACAAAAAAATGCATAGAAAAGGAACTAATTTGTCCGCATTCATGTCTGATGTGTGATAGCATGGGTGAGAACTTGAAACGTTTGTTGTGTGACTGCGAAAGTTTGACTGAGCTAGGGTTATAAATTTTAGGAGTGAATGGAAGGTGAGGTGACAAAGAATGGATTCGTAGCGTAATGGGGAATAGCTGTTTTGGAAATATTAAATAGCTGGTGAAGTTTCTTAAGGTAAACATATAGCCCGTAGGGATAGGGGCCTATAGTTTGTATTATTTTTCGTGTTGGTGTTTACTTTCCATGCATTTGCCTTGGCAGTGGGCTCTTAGCGCAAATAAAATGTGGTATTTGAAAAATTCCCGTTTTGCAGTACCAAATCTAAAAATTCATCTCGCTTTCATCACAGCTAACACACATTTTTTTTTTTTAAATTGGTTGGAAAGCAGTTTGGCGCTTGTGATGTTAGTGGATTTCAGTGTTTCTTTAAGGGCGATTTCTAAAAGCGCAAATTTGGCGATTGGAGATTTTTCAAAGCAATCATGGTATCAGATACCACGTTAACTGCAAAACGACTAAAATATATCTAGTTACCGTGGTATCAGATACCATGGTATCTTTTTTATGACTGAACTGAAAGAAAAAAAATGCTCCTCAGCCGGGATTTGAACCCAGGGCTCTCTGCTTACAAGGCAGGCACTCTTACCATTTGAGCTACCGAGGGGCTTGTGAACAGAGTTCGCAAACCACTACAATAGTCTGGTAGAAGCCGGCCATAGGAACAGTGATCCCGCCCGAACCGAAGGCAAATTTATCTAACCAGTTCAAATCCCTATGTCACGGAAATTTATAATAAAAAATAAAAAAAATTATAATCTTTGTATTATTACCATGGTATCTCCAAAAACGCAACTAATATGAATTCTAGCTCCAGCTTTTTTCTTACCTTTCGATATTCAAATATCGTCCAATTTCAACAGCCAGCCAGTAAATCGAGAGGTAACCCAGTAACGAGAAGATCCCTTCTCTATTTGCATCAATCAATGTATCTCTATATCCTTTTGATAGCAAATATGGGCGGAGACTTCGCAAGAGGAAGACTTGGTAGAGTCCAGATGTGAATACGGCTTTTGCCCAAGGTGGAACGATCGGAACCAGCGCTGATATGGCAGGAGCAAAAATCTGTAAAGAAAAGAGAGGGGCTTTAATGGCGTCGTTTAAATAGTTATAATTTCTTTTTAAAGTACAATGGCCTCATGGTAAAAAATATGACGACGAAGTTTTTACTTGACAATTTGTCACTAGACGCCGATTTTATTGGTTAGTACGTTAATTAATTAATTCGTTTCGTTCCATGATATCTTTTAACAAAAAAAGTGGTGGATCGTCATACATGGTCGACATAGTCATAAATAATCACATATATGTTCCAATTTTAAAATGTAATCCGAAAACAAACATAATCACTGACAACAGAGCCCAACCAGCGCACGACCTTCTCCAATGCTTTCTGGCCGAAGATTTAAAATTAGTGTCTTTTGCTGTGTCTTTATGTGTTTTATTTATTTTCTTTCATTTTCTCCGCCTTTTCGAAATGGCGGGTTACAAATAAATTACTTACTTACTAACTTATAATTAGAGAACATGTCAGTTTAAGAATTCCGATCCGTTAAAATAATTCACAAAATAGGGAACAAATGACCTGAGATAACGCTCTGTAGATTATACGTGCGGTATCGTCGGTTGTATCTTTGGTGCGTCTGTGCTACGGGTTGCCGTACAATAACATGTAGTCTGTGTTTTTGCTTTTCCATGTATATATAAGTTACAGTTGCGTTTTTTCATATCCCTATCGTCTTTTTCACGTTCTGAAAAAGCGGGTACGCAGTATTTTCGAACCTTGATTTGGGGTACACAGTACGGAAAAGGTTAGGAACCACTGCTCTAAGACATAGGCTACACAACTCCACTTCACTTCAAACACCGTAGGCTCTGGCTCGAGGACAAGCAAAAACCCTCCTTTTTGATACCAGGCACAATCTTTCCAAAACGTAATGTCATATTCATAAATCCGGCCTAAGGTCCACACTTTCAGTAAAAAAAACGCAGAGGTTACCGTTACCACTTGCTAGTAATAGGCTGAAATCGGAGAACTAGGAAAAAAGTACGGGGCAAAAACAAAGTGTTGCTCTCGCAACACAATTAGGATGTGTTCCAACCTTCTACAATTAGTGATTACGGGATAGTCCGTGACTGACCACAAATCTGAACAAGGTTGGAACAGCAATTGCACCTCGCACTATTAGTCCAGTAAAAGTACGGAGAAAAGTGGGTCGACCCGAACAAAATAGCAACAAAAGATTTTTTTACACTAAAATGCTCAGAGAAAATCGCTGAAAAACATATCCAAAATCCGCTAAAATCGCCCCATGGGAAAATCTTCTACGGATCCTTAAAGGGGTTGGAAGGGGTGAATTTTTTCTTCTTTTTGTTTGGAAGGTTTGAGGACTCGATTCCGGTAGAAACCTGCTCGAGGTTTCTACCGGAACCGAACAATTAAAGAGTTCAGTATGCACTAATTTTTGCTCGGATGAGGACGTCGTACACGAGAATGTATTCTAGTTTATATGGCCGATTTAAGACCAGGTACATTTAACTCACACAACAGTAGCGTCATCTATCTTCAGAAGGTGTACCTGACTATTATGTCAGCTAACCTAGTTTTGACCGAAGCTTCATAATGAGTAAGTTAGGTCGATTTTATGTTGCCTATCTGCAGGAAGGTAAATCGTAGCGTAGCTCAGGTAACATCGAAACAGAAGTTGGAACTTGTTTGCAGGGGGTTGGGGGCGGGGACCTCCATCTCCTCACACGAAGGTGGTCCTAGACTTGTTGGAACCCCTAATTCCATTCAGAGAACACGCAGGGCTCTTCAACATCGTTACCGGTGTAACTGCAGCAGCTAATGTAGACGCTGACACCACGAGAAGAGTTGGAGCCCGAATTTTAGACGAGATGACTGGGAAAACAGCTGATTCATTTTCATTCTGGAAGAAAGATAAGGCTGATACAATGGCAATCAAATCAGCTGTTAAGATCGATGGCGAACCTGTTCATATAGATCAAGGGCTTCTCTTCCAGCGCTTAGCTACGGTGGCGAACTATGAGGGATTCGACCTTCAAGACATTTTGTCGTATGAGCTTTGCACGTATCCACCATCCCTTTTTGGATCCTATGAAGTTTTACGTCTTGCCGACAAAGCATCGCTGTCAAGCACTGTCCGAAGGGCGTCAGGTGACCATTCCTACGAGCGCTTAGGCTCATGCCACTATGTCATTGACGGCGGTTGGCTGCTCCAGAAATCGACTTGGCAACCCAATTCTACATTTGACTGCATTTGCGACAGCTACGTCAAGTATGTCACCAGCAGATTCGGAAAAGCTTCTGTAGTTTTTGACGGATATGAAAGTGGTCCATCGACGAAAAGTATGGCGCACCTTAAACGTTCCAGGGGAATACAATGCCCAGTAGTAGAATTCACTGACACAACAAGGTTAACAAGAAAGAAGGAAGACTTCCTTCTAAACTGCGCAGACAAGCAGCGGATGATTCTAGCAGTAGGAGAAAAACTGTCTCTAGTTGTTCGGTGCAACATGTCTCTGCTGGCGCGGATGTCCTGATTGTAACAACAGCCATCCATTGCGCAAGAACTCAGTTGACATGTCTCATCGGCAGCGACACCGATCTCCTTGTCCTTCTTCTCAATCAAGCCTCTACCACCCACAAAGACCTGGATTTCAGGTCGAAAACCAAAGCTGCAAACGAGCAAAAGCTATGGAATATTTGCTATGTCAAGGAAAAATTAAGGGACAATTGTGGTGCAATTCTTTTTCTGCAAGCATTCCTAGGCTGTGACACCACTTCGAGACTGCGAGGAATTGGTAAATCCGTCGGACTGTCACTACCGGTCCGATCCGTCTTTCCTATTCGAAGGCTACAAAAGACGATGTCCTTGCAGCTGGTGAACAAGCTTTTCTGAGAGTTTAGAAAAGAAACCCTGGAGAGACTCTCGTGTCCTTAAGACATCGTCTGTTCTTGGCCAAGCTCGCTTCCTTTTCCGCATTTGTCTGCCTGATCGGATGCCTCCTACACCTTCAGCCGCGAGGTTCCATTCTTTTCGAGTATATTTGCAGATAATGGAGTGGAAAAGCGAGTCCTCTGAAATGATTCCAGAGAATTGGGGATGGCGGTTGTTTGCTGGTAGTTACATCCCAGTAATGACGGAGAAGAAACCAACTCCTCAAAGTCTGCTTGAGATCATCCGTTGCAACTGCAAATCAGGTTGTGATACGGCCAGATGCACCTGCCATAAGAATGGCACGCCCTGCACACTTGTTTGCGGAGAGTGCTTGGAAAAGAACTGTAGCAACTCCGAACAAGATCCAGGGGGGGGGGGGGGGGGGTTAGGGGGTTGACCCCCCCCCCCGAAACATACAAAAAACATTCATTTTTATAGGCTTTTCTCTCTGACCCCCCCCCCCCCCCCAAATAAGTTCCTGGATACTGGCCTGACTCCGAATCAACCTTTCTGAAAGAAGAGGAATTTTAGTGTCCTGCAATAATGCTGGTTGTGTTCTTTTATAGTGCACTTTAATGAAATGATGATTCTCGATATTATGTGATCTAGAAATGATGATTCTCAAAATTGCGATTTATATATGGATGTGTTAGTATTTTTGTTTTCCAACTGTAGAAGAAGTCGATGATAAGAATGATTTTTCAAGTTTGAATGTGCCTAAAACCTAATCACCCTTTTTCTTCAGTCTAGTCTTCACAGAGTTAATTCCGATAAGATCACCGAGTTCCTGACAATTCGCGGAACCAAAAAGAGTGAGGTACTTCTCTACTCCTTTAAATTACCGTGCCAGATTTTCTTCTTTTGCTGTTTGGAGTATTTCAGGTGTAAGCTACGCTGATCTTTTAGCAACATTTCGGAAGAAAAACTACTTCCTTTATCGGAATTCTTTAAAACCGTAACTAGCTCTTCTTTTTTACGGTTTAATTTGAGTTAGAGACACATTACAAGAAAATTAATATCATTTTCGGTTCCAGCGAATTGATTTATATCAGAATCGAGTCTCTAACGTATCGAAACACAAAAAGTCGAAAAAAGTTTTTTTTTCACCCATTCCACCCCCTTTCAGCAGCCCCAGGAGATTTTCCCGTGGGGCGATTCTAGCGGATTTTGGATATGTTGTTCAGCGATTTTTTCTGAACATTATAGTGAAAAAAAAAAACCTTTTGTTGAAATTTTTGTCCCGGTCAAACCGTACTTTTACTGGACTATATTTACTATTCAACTTACAGTATTTTAAAATATTTGAATACTTTAAATCTAGGCTGTGCTTTCAACAAATAACCGACGGTTTTGGCTGTTTTAAGCCATTTCGGAGACACGTTGACTTACCGAGAACAGGGACAACGTCGACAACGTGATATGGACCGAAGGTAGCAAAACACGGCAAGTGAGAAAATCAGCGTGGTTTTGACAGAGGGGTTAGAATGTGCCGTACGAAATTGGGGTCTCTGGGTTAGAAATATATGAAGTGATTATGGAAGTGGGTTGCGTTAGTATGATAGGTAAGACAGGTTCTTTAATAGCTTGTATTGTACATGCTAGCATTGGATCGTCATTCACACAAGTTAAACATGGCAAAATTACATAAATAACATTTCATCTACAACTTAACGTTAAAATATTGGGTGAAATAGGGTACAAAAGATTTCAGATAACGATCAGTCGAGTGTATGGGTGGTCCTACTAGTCTCTGGGAAGTAGCGTCCCTCTAATTTGTCGCGTTGGGCCGCTACTTGCTAGGGTCTCAAAATCAGGTAAAATGACACGATGCACTATGCACTATTGGCACTACCTTTAGCTGCAATCTACAACCAATGCTTAGTTGAAGGGAACTTTCCTTCCAAGTTCAAAGAAGCTTGCATCGTACCCATACCGAAAGTTGGCAATCCATCAAAAGCTTCAGATCTAAGACCTATCTCCAAGACTTCCACGTTCGCTAAAATATTCGAAGGCTTCCTGTTGAAATGGCTGTACTCTGACATCGAAGAATCCATAGACGAAAGACAGTATGGATTCCGACCGAAACACAGCACCGTTCCCTACCGAATAATCTTGGTGGATGAAATGCTCAAGCATCTGGAACTGCCAGGCTCCTTCGTCGACCTCTTAATGGCGGATATGGTCAAGGCTTTTGACTTCTTGTCGCATGAAATTGTCGTGGCCGTAACAACAGAGATGGGAGCACGAGAATTTCTCGTAAGAATGCTAGCAAGCTTCTTAACTGGGAGTGAACAACGTGTAGCCTACAACTAGGTGACCAATTCTCGGAGATGCTCGTGATCACTTCCGGTGCCCCACAAGGAACTCGACTAGCTCCGCTTGCTTTCACCATAGCAGTGAACAAGCTCGTGAAAAACATACAAAACAGACTCAAATCTGCTGACGACCTCTCACTTCCGATCCCCCGCTTCGTCGATTCATCTGAAATGGTTTTAAAATCCACACTGGATCAGCTTACAAGCAAACGGAGGAAGCAAAGCTGTCAATTAGTAGAGAAAAGAGCGCTGTCCTCCGCATTAATTTTACAAAATCGAAACCATTTCCTGTAAAACTGGAGGCTGACCTGCAAGTCGTCGAGTGTGTCAAAGTTCTAGGAATCTCAAATGGGGACCTCATGTACAGAAGATCATAAAAAATGGTGTGATCCACCTTAGATCTTTTGCGTACCTAAAGTGTTTTCGTTTCTCACATAAAGTGCTCTGTACACTATGCAAAACATATTTAAGACCAGTACTCGAATACTACAGCGAAGTATGGCACGCTGGACTCACTCAGGACCAAGAAACGAAAATTGAAAGACTCCAGAAGCGTACTTGTAAAATAATACTCAGTAATGCATAAACGTCGTATGATGAAAGTCTTTCATTGTTAAAAATGGAAACTCTAAACGAACGACGACATAATTCGCTGAAAATTTGTTAAAGCAAAAGTTTGATTAGATGACAGATTAAGGGGTAAGAGGAGAGGCTGAGTCTGTATATGACAATCGTTTTTTACCCGGACATATAATTAGTCCGGAATCCGGTTGTAACCGGAATTTTTTTTAAGTCAAAGTTTTATTTAAAGTTGATCAGATGTTCTTTATAGGGATCAGGAGATACGCTGGATTCGTTTCTGAATTTTCTTTTTTTGCTGGACTAGTAGTTCGCTCGGAATTCGGGAGAAACCGGAAACTTGGCAGAAGTAAAGCAGGATGTCTCGGTCAGTATCGTCAAAATAGATATAGCTTATAGAGGTATATCTGAACTTGGTTTTCTCTTAAGATTTGCCTGGCGGAGACTGGATCTGGCGAAGACAAGACCCGATTGTCTGAATCAAATATTATATTTGTGGGATCCCATCGACATCTTTGGTCTTGTTCGGCAAGGGTTGGCAGGTCAAGCTTGACCAGACGTGAACAAATTTGTATGCGTGGAAAATTCAAATGAATGAGAGTTATTTTGAATTCTGATTACGGTATTAAGAGCGAGTCAAACAAACAAAATATTTCTTGCACATACCGCAAGTTTCAACATTCCTTGCTAATTGACGGAATTTTTCTGTGATGAATCATCATGTCAGCTCTTCTGTCAAAATTAATGAATTTAATGAATTTCCTTCTTAGACTTTCAAACCTATCACTACCTACGATACGTACAAATTTACATTGAATATCGATGTTGGAGAACTGGCCCACTTATCTGTGCGCTTTTAAATTGTCGTTCATCGTCTATTCAATTTACTTTGTGTACTTCTCTTGTGAATTTCAACGGAGAATATAAATTATAATAAATAATAGTAAAATGGATGCCCAGTGTAGCCAGATGTACACTTACCCTATATCCCAAACTAAGGGGTGTATCACAAATAGCCATGGAATTAAATTTTTATATTAGCAAATGTTATTTTGTTTGGAAAATATTATGTTTTAGAAAATTAGGAAATATCATTCTTGAATTACTGTTATTTAGCAAGAGCGATGGGTCGACCGGTCGCCCATCGGCATCGCTCAACAAAAGTGGTAAAATGAACGTGGAATGCGAATGTGAGTTATAAATTTTTGAGGTTGAGGAAGTAAAAAATGAAGTGCAACTAGGTCTTACAATTTGACGTCCAATTAGACGGCAATTCACGGTCGCAGAAGCTAGCATATTTCTCTAGCAGATGGAAATCTGCCTGAATATCTGTTAAACCATAGTGGGCAACTGGAAAGCCTCGATATCGCTAGGGGTCGGTGTGAGCATACAAACAAGAGCTGGAACTCATATGGCACTTGCAAGGCTGGGTGAGATGGAATTGATGGTCAAAAGTTTCATCCTGATCGCTCCACTCTATGCGTGTCACAAGATGTCCGGTTCTCCCCTCCGCCCCCCCCGCCTTCCAGTTCATCGGATCCGGTTCGGACTTGAAGTGGGACATGCTGAGACATGAGGTCTTTCAAGATATCGAGTTTCGTTAAGATCTGATAACCCATTCGAAAGTTATGCATGCTACTAATTTCCTGATTCTCCGGTCTCCCCCTCCCCCCCCCCCCCGAATTGTCAGATCGGGCAAGTGACTGTTTCCAAGTTAACCTGGTCGGGTCCCTGAGATGCCTGCCAAGTTTTATCGTCCTAGCCCTACTGGAAGTATATTAACTACGGATCGCCGGAATTCCGGAACCTCCCTCCACCTCCCCCCACAGTGTCCGAATCCGGTCCAGTCCTGTCAGTGGTGTATCTAGAGCATGTGCTTGTTCTTCGCACCAAGTTTCATCCCGATCGCTCCACTCTGAGAGTTTCAGACGATTTCCGGTTCTGCCATCCAACTCCCCCCCCCCCAGATTCGTCGGATCCGGCCCGGACTTGAAATGAGACATCTAAGACACGAGATCTTTCCAGATATCAAGTTTCATTAAGATCCAATCACCCGTTCGAAAGTTATACATGTCCCTATTTTCCGGATTCCGCCCCCTCCCCCTCCCCCCCACGATGCTCGGAGCAGGCAAGTGACTATTTCCAAGTTAGTTTGGTCGGGTCTCTAATAAGCCTGCCAAGTTTTATCGTCCTAGCCCACCTGGAAGTACATTAACTACAGATCGCCGGAACTCCGGACCCCCCCCCCCTCCAACTCCCCCCACAGTGTCCGAATCCTCTCCAGTTCTGTCAGTGATGTATCTAGAGCTTGTGGTTGTTCTTACCACCAAGTTTCATCTCGATCGCCCCACTCTGAGAGTTTCACACGATTTCCGGTTCCCAACTCCTACTACCCCCCAGATTCATCGGATCCGGTCCGGACTCGAAATGAGACATCTGAGACACGAGATCTTTCCAGATATTAAGTTTCATTATGATCCGATTACCCGTTCGAAAGTAATGAATGTCCCTATTTTCCGGATTCCACCACCTCCACCTCCCCCCACGATGGTCCGATCAGGCAAGTGACTATTTCCAAGTCAGTTTGGTAGGGTCCCTGATATGCCTGCCACGTTTCATCGTCATAGCATATCTGGAAGTACCCTAACTCACAAACACCGGACTAACCGACCGACCGACCGACGGAAATGTGATCGGTATATGGCACTTGGCCGGAAGGCAAGTGCCATAAAAGGGGTGTTTGTAATTTGCTCACTATGAACTATAAACAACTGACCTTTACAAAACCCAAGGTAAAGAAGAAGTTCCAATGAACTCCATATTCCTCAATCGAATAGTGGTAGCCAATAGCAGCAACTGATACCAGTCGCAACAAACCAAGGAACAGCAATGGCGCCGAGCTCTTTACTCCCTTTATCAGCGCCCTGAAACAATTAAGTGGGAAAAATTAGTCAGTTGAGTTCAGCTCAGCTAAGTTCAAGTTCTTTTTATTGTCACACACGACACAACACAACATCATTGTATAATCAACACTAATATCAACAAAATCTAATTTTTAAACAAGATCCCAAGGGTTCTATGGCCCATTGTTTGGGAAACAGTTATGAAATACAAAATAACTTTCGTTTTAATAATTATTAGCCTTCATTTAATTAATAATTAAATAAAAAGAAAACAAGTAGCATAACACAAAAACGCACCGAGTGTTCTCACGAATACAGCCTATCTCCACATGACCACACACCCAACCAATTAAAAGAAGACACAAAAATAAGTTCATCGAGAGCTTACACTAACATCTTAATTTAATATTATTAATAACAACCGCATTTAAACCTTATATTCTAATAAATAAATTTCAACCAATTCTTTTTCACTTTTCAAGAACAAACTTTAAGGTGTTTTTAAATGAACCAAGACTCTGGGACTGCCGGATCTCAGCGGGAATCGAATCCAATCAGCGGCAACCAAAGTTTGATCCGAGGTATGATCAGTAAATTTACAAAAGTGGTAGAAGATCAGGAAGACGACGGATGCATGGAGGAAAGCAGAAGCTCGAAATCCCAAAACAATACAAGGAAGCAATACAGGCATTTCTGTCTCAATTTCATTATATCTACCTCCGAAGACGCTACACTTGTAATTTCAGCTCGGAGCTATAATCAGACAAAAATAATAGTGATGAAAGGAAATCCAAATACCCCACGTCACTGCCCTCCACCAAGAGGCAGCTCTTCTCAAAGCAAAGGCACCTCTGTCTACCATCTCTGCAATACGACCGTACGGAGTCAAATACATACTCTTGATTACTTTCTCTCCCTTCCGATGCAGAATCTCCGGGTACCTGCGGAAGAAACGGTGTCACAGCTGCGCTGACTCAGGATTTGAGTCGTTGAGTTTGAGCCGTTATGGACACGTTTACTCCTTCTTCCTGAGAATCACTGGCGTGTTTTGGACTTAAGGCGTATTCTCGCCGTTCCCCGAGGACTCCACTTGAGGAGTCCCCGCGTTTTTGTTTGTCCCGGGGACTCACTCCCTGTATTCTCGCGAGTCCCCACGGACGCGGAATGCTCCGATTATCATCACTATCGTCAAAACGGACTCCCTTTCAGAGCCGGAGGGGAATCAATTTAAGCTGGTGTTGGTGCAATGTAAAATTAACTAAAAAGAATCAGAATAGACAAAACCAAAAATAAAGTGGATCCAGACTAATCTCATGAACTGCATATTTTTTTTTAGAACACAATCCACTTTAGAAGCATTCCCCGTGTTCTCACTGTTTTCTGTACGCAGAGTCCGCGTGGAGTCGCTCCCTCTATTCTCGCCGTTCTTTTTGATTCCCCGAGGAGTCCTCGGGGAACGGAGAATACGCCTTTAGTCATATAGAGCGTGTTACATCCTACTTACCGTAGTTACTACGCATGACGTCACAAATTCTGGCTTTTCGCCGTCAAGGCTGGAACGATTTTTCTATTTTCCAGCAGGATCTCACGCCACGGGCGAATCCGACCAATCACGTTACAGAGATGCGTAGTTACTACGCTCCTGAGCATGGTAAGCAAATAGTAACTATTAGTTACTATTCCGACAAGGTTGGAACGGTCAGCGTAGTAACTTTTCGTGAGGATGGAACGGAAATAGTAACTATTGTTAGAAGGTTGAAACACGCTCATAGTGTATTCCGATACAATGGAGCGGAGGTTAAGAGCTACGTAGAACATCACAAGTCGTTACCTCTACAAAAACCTCACTGCAGTAGAGCCCAGAAGAAGAAAATCGAGAAAGTGAGGGCTATTGGTTGGTTAATGTTGTGACGTCACTACAAAGGTGTCAATACTCAAAATGACGTCCAAATTACGCCAGTGATCATCAGGAAGAAGGAGAAAACGTCTCACTGGCGACTCAAACTCAACAACTCAAATCCTGTGTCAACCAATTACGGCGATTGTTGGGGACAGCTGTGGTGCCAGTTCCGGCTCTTCCGCTAGGTACGCAGCGATTGTGCATCGGCAAGGAGAGTTAGTCATCAAGAGTATACACGCCTGCTACGGCCGTTTCCTCTCAATGTTCAACGGCTAAGATGAAAGGAGACGGGCGTCAACCAGGGTTGCCAGTGTTGCGATAGTCCATCTGATAGTCCGATAGCCCAGAGATAGTATGAATTGTCACTGTATTAAATTTTTGTCACTCTTTTCCTGCGTAGGACATAAATGTCGCTCTATCTCAAAGAACGTCTAAATGTGTCATTTTTGCAGCAAGGATTCCGACCAGAAGTGACTATTTCAAGATTTTTCCCGAAAGTCAAATTAAGATATGTCACTGCAGAGGCAATTCCGACAAAAAGTGACCATTTCACTGCCATTTTACGTTTTTTCATGAAAATAAATTTTCACTCCCTATTCACTATCTGTTTCGGGCCAGAAGTCACTCTCTAAATCTTTTTTTTTATATGGCAACCCTGGCGTCAACTCAAAGCTCAGCAAGTAGCTCTAGCTCTGCTTAGTTTTGTCGGGGTATCCATAGTCGGTGCATGGGACCAAAGACGGAGGATCTATTGGCTTATTTGTTCTTGCCTCCATGCAGCCAAACAGAGGAGAAGAGGGTAATTTTCTGAGAGTACGCAAGTGTAACGGATGATCGTAATACTAGTATGTAATGATCTGCAAGTCACTACTCCCCCAGCATACGTCACCACGATTATGGTTTGGATGACGAGTGGTGAATTATGGTCTCACGTAGGGGTCGAATGACTAAATGTGTACACAATTAAGGTAAGCAATATTGCGTTCACGTAGGTGCAGGATTGCTAGATGCGTACACAATTAAGGTAAGCATAACCACGATCATGGAAAATTATGGTCTCACGTAGGGGTCGAATGACTAAATGTGTACACAATTAAGGTAAGCAATATTGCGTTCACGTAGGTGCAAGTTGCTAGATGCGTACACAATTAAGGTAAGCATAGCCACGATCATGGAAAGTTATATAAGCTAGGAGTTGGGACTCGCAGCGTCAGTTTTTAGTCTTTTTGTACGTCGATGAAGTGAGTTCCAGTTCGTCAGTATTCAGTGTTAGTGCAGTGCCACTTTGCAGAGTTAGAGTTCAGCCGAATAGTAGAGTCAATGTACATATAGGATTACTGGATAGCCGTATGAGCATAGGAGTGGAGGTGTTTCTTCACCGAATAGGGTAAAATATAGATTTCATCATACATCACACCTGTTTTGTACATATCTCTACCTCCGAAGGTAAAGAACCCCATTACACCGCCTTCCGCACCACCCACGTACACCCAATTCTATCTACCGCTATTCAATCAACTCTTGGGAAGCAACTATCTTCTCTTGGTAAAGTTCAAGCTGCGGAATTCCCGTAGTAAAAAGGACATTAACAAATTAACTGACCAGTGGTCTTTTTTGTATTGTTTTGTTTTTATCTGAAGAGACTCAATTATTTGTAGATTATCTTTGGTATACATCCCTATGTAACGGGTAATGAAACTTTGTAGCGGTCGACATTTATTTTCGTTAATTTTTTGTATTTAATAAGAATGAACTGAACTGAAAACGTAAGTGATGTAATAAGTTTTGCCAAGTGCACTTTTCATTATATCATTTTTCGGCGAGTTGGCTAATAAATATTATCAGGAGTTTGGTGTTTCAAGATCCGTCACGGTTTCGTCTATACATCTGAGCTTTGACAAAAATACCCTGCGAGGAAATGAATCCAAGCTGTGTTGCTGGCCCTTTAAAACACTGACATATGATCTTTGCACAACCAACTGATGAGCTGTTGGAATACATTCCCAGCAAAAGTCGCAGGAAGTGATTCTGTCAATGGTTTCAGTCATTCAAGAATTTTGTGCATCATATTAATAAAATTACTATAATAGTCAGCACAATCACTAAAGGTTAACTCTGCACGACGTGAATGGCACCGAAAATACCTGAACCTGACCTTTCGTAAAGTTCTCTGTTTTCCCTCAACATAGTCTGATAAAAACGGAAAAATTACAAGAGCGAAGAAAGACGAATCCAAAAAAAAAATAATGAAAACCGTTTTCCAACAACATATCTTCTATATTCTGTATATATTCTGTATACGGTACTTGCTGAGCTTTGAGTTGATACCCGACGGCCGACTACATCCCTGAACGCCGATGCGCATGTCACAGGAAAAACGGCAGGAGGCGCGGTGACCCGCTCTGCAGCGCCTCACGTTTGGCCATATTCCTGTTCAGCGCTTCCAAGCGGACTAGTTTCTGTTAATCCCCCCGTGCCTCACCGTCATTACTTGGATCAGGCATGGCAAGATAGATCTACAGGCTAGTGAGTGGAAAACCTGTCATCTGTGTCCCTGGTAATGGAGGTTTTACATATGTTTTAGCAGCAGAAAGGGAAAGCGACCCACTACCCTATGGATTCGACTTCTCACTATGTCTACAGAAGTGTTGGTTAAGACATAGTGAGAAGTCGAATCCATAGGGTAGTGGGTCACTTTCACTTTCTGCTGCTGAAACATATGCAAAACCTCCGATACCTGGGACGCAGATGACAGGTTTTTCACTTACTAACCTGTGGATCTATTTTACCATGTCTGATCCAAATAATGACGGTGAGGCATGGGGGGATTAACAGAAACTAGTCCGCTTGGAAGCGCTGAACAGGAATATGGCCAATTGGCTTTTTCTTTTGAAATTTCTTTTCCGGGGCTTTACTCCCATATAGCTGTTTGTCGAGGTAACGAATTGTGATGTTCCGCTAGCTCCTACCCTCCGCTCGTTTGCATCGGGCAGAGTATCGAGAACCTATTCGATTCCGCATGGTCACAGTACAGAGATAGTGAGCGGCGGTTCTGGTACTTATTTGTTCTTGGTTGTACCGAAAATACAACTTACGAAAGAAATGATGTGCTGATGAACCTTGTTTCTGGTCCTGTAAGTCCGTGTGCGAAAACAAAACAGCCAACTCCAACGTCCATTAGTCCATATCCAGCATGCAGAGTTTTGGAAAACTTTTCAGGGAATATCTTGAAATCTACCGCAAGAATGCAGATGCAAGTAGCAAGATTCACAGCAGCGCGGAAGTTGGTAAGCATTGTCTCTTTACCCTGAAAAGTAAAATGACTGACTTTTGTTAGACTAATCGAACACCAACAAAACAGAGATTTACTAGTTTAACTTCATTTTGGTTGCTCTGCCTAGTCGCAACGTTAATTCCGTTTTTAATCCGACTTCTCGCGATTCTCCTCACAATTCTCCTATTTCGCGTTTTTGGACTATTCAGATGAAGCGAATTCTCCTTTTCTAGCGTTTTTGTCCGAATCGAAAACGGGAAAAGCTTCGCGATTCTGCAGAATCGGGAAGTTACTCGATTCTCCTCTCTCCGTTCTTCTCCCTGATTGGTCAACACAGTGCGAATGTTCAATATGCATAAACAGGTATACCGGATTGCAGACGAGTTACCAAATTAGAGGCGTTTTCCCGCGAATATCCCGGATTGTAATCCTAGATAACTGATTCATCAGAGAAACAGCGAATCGACGATCCCAGATTGTACAAACGACGATCCGACGATCTTGCTCCGTTGCAAGATTCTCGAATCGACAATCCAAGCACGAATCCGGATTGTCAGATTGTCACAGAAATCGATTTTTCAAAATCTGGATTGTCAGAGAAAACGTATTTTGGAGAATCCGCATTGTGAATCGTCAATCTGGATTGTCACGGAAAACGCCTTAGTTTTTCTGTCAAAAGCGAGACTGGAGAAGCGAGGGGAGCAAAAGCGGTAATTTGTACGAAAATCGAGTATTCAGAAGCGAAAACGGAGAACCGAGAATTCAGGTAAGAAACGCAACTATCATCCATCACCTTGGTACCAATCTTTGTAGTTAAAATTATGAATAATCTTCAAAAGATACGCGCCGCACTGAGGATAAAATACCTCCGGTAATACGTATCTTTTGTGACGTCACAGGAAATCCTGCGGCCTACTGCTTAGGTACAACAACCTGAAAGCGATAAGAAATCTATCTTCTGTACTCAAACTTCCAGAATATCCGGTGTCGCATAAATTATGGCGGAATACCATCAGTCGTGACGAAAATGGTGACGTCATGTAATGAGGACCTAACATACGATTTGACTGTCTCTAGGACAGTTTATAAACATAAACGCGACCGGTGCCTCGCTGGCCGCTCGGCTCTATATATATACTCAAATATTTTCATATTTTCACAGATACGAATAAACTTAAATTTTTCGTGTTCTACAACCTCGAGTGATACGACCAAACTCAAAGATTTCTATCCTTGGATGGTATGTATCTTTCTATGCCTAGAGATATATCTTGACAACCCAAAATTCATTCAGATGCGCATAATCTGAATTTCGACGAAAGCCTGCATTTCCATGTGTTACTGACGTTATGCTCTGAAAATCCTCTGAACGGAGTAGGGAAGTGATGATAAGATACCACTTTTTGTTATATACATTATTTTTCGGCAACGTTACCGTTGAAGTTACTGAATATAATATTACATACGAAGAGGCTCTCATTAAACTTGACATTCCTAAATTATTTGTACGTTGCTGTTGTTTTTTCAACGCTGAAGACTAGCTTTTGATCATTTGATTATTCTTTTTAGAACATACAGTTTTAAAAGCTTTAATAAGTTGACAACTTCAGCATTTAAGCGACAGCGAAGGAAAAAAAAACGAAGTGTTGCTCTCGCAACACTTTAGTCGGCGAAGCCGGACAAAGGTTGCCGCAACACTTCACGTTGCCCAGGCAACGTAGGTCTAGTTTATTTCTGGTAATAACTTGTAAGTGTATTAGTTAATTTGTTTCTTGTGTGTCTGTGTATTTTGTAAATTTGTATTCCTTTTCTAGCTTTTAGCTATTCGGATTAAACTTGATTGATTGAAAAAAAAAAAATATTTCAAACATAGAGGGACAAGAACAGAGAGTACTATAAGCGAAGTAACACATTTTGTCCATGTTTTCTGGCATATTTAACTACATAAGTGAATTGAAAGTAGCCCGTTAGATCTCAGCCTATTTGGTTGAACTTTAAGAGCAGGCTCCACCTCTTATCAGTCATAATAACTTATATGGGAAGCACTCAGAAATTCAGTGTTGTTTACTATAAGTTCTGAATGAAGTTACGATTTTGACATGTGGTACGGATCTAGTAGGAGATTTTTCGGATGATTCCTAATTTCATGCTTTCAAGCTTTCAACAACACATATTTTATTTAGAGACAAAAGACCTCTTCTGCTGCATTATATTATTCTGAAATGAAATCTGTCAGTACAAGAGGTTCCTACTGTCACTATACCACCTTGGGCAAAGCTTGTTTGTTTGTTTGGAAAGAGTAGGTGACGTTAAAGATATAAAGGAAATGTTAACGTCACCGAGTGGAGGAGGAGTCGTAGCCCAAAAAGTAAAGTAACAAATTTTCGAAAGGCTACGCGGGTTTACAAAAAAAAAAAAAAAAAAAAAAAAAAAAAAAAAAAAAAAAAAAAAAAAGCAAATACCAAAAGAAGGGATACACTTACTAGGATGAAAGGTAGGTCAAGAAGGTTCCACCGGCCTGATCCAGAATGGTACGATGACTTCTTTATGTAAACAAAAGAAGCTACGGCTAAGACAGCAAATATCCCAATATTCAACACTACTTGCAATGATGATAGTAGAATCAGAGCCATGAATGGGAGACATATTACAATGTACTCTATGAAGGATCTGTACCTGAAAAAAGGAAACTTCAAAGACACTTTTTTAGGTAAAAATAGAAAAACGAGATTTTTGGGGGGGGGGTTTCTTGATCAGCTAGTTACCCTCCAAGATGATGTGCGAGGGATACATACAATTTCGTATATTTCGGTTGCAGTTCCGGCAAACCGTCCTCAGCGAAAAAAAAAAACTAAATCATAAAATTCACCACAATAACAACACGAAAACGATGCGGAACCAACAAACAAACAACGAAAGATAAAATGTGCATGTTCAGAGTGTATATGTACAAATCTGTGATTATTTACAATTCTGAATTTTGTGTACATTTACAATTTACCATCTGTCTGGGAAAGCGCAGAAGCTTTCACCCAGAAAACGGCCCACTCCAAAAATCCATTATATAGTTAACCACTTTGAATAAAACCTCCCACATAACTATTTTAGGTATTAGGCTGTTCTCATTTTTCCTATCAGATAAGACAGAAAATAAAGTCTTCAAGTCTCTCTCAGAATAAAAAAAAATTAAAATACTGCGTTTCTTCTAATCCTCAGCAGTATTCTGCAACGGACAACCTCTCCCGGGTCTTCGCATTTACCTGTTTGGCTTTACTGTTTTTGTTGGCTTAAAAATCCATATCCCACAAATTTTGTTAGGGACTGAGAGTGAATTTGCACGACAAAACCTGTTTAGTGACAATGTGCCTGATTTGTCTAATAACTCTGAATTTCCAAACTAGGAGTATATGCGATGTTTGGCATAGCACATCGTTAGAAATGTAGTTTACTATATCCAACATAGCAGCAAACTTTCAGTGAGCCTGCAGCGAAACGACTATAGTTGCGTTTTTGATGAGTTTGAAGTTACCTTCAAACTCAAAGGTCTCTACTTACATACCGTTTTTGGTCGCCGGTCACAGCCTCGCAGTTTGTTTGTCCTTCAAACTCTGACCCAAACTCTGACCGTCGAACTTCGTGAGCTAGCAAGTTCGAAGTTTGCTTGAATCGTCGAAGAAACGTCGACCGGGCAACAATCGCCGGAGACGTAAAAACACTAATTCAACAAACGATGAACGTTCGAAAACGGAAAGTAAGCAACCGGCTAAGCGAACGGCGAACAAAACTTCGATAAAAAAAGCAACATATACTATTAACTAGACCCGAAGCCGCGCCGATTTACTTTTTGGCGTCGCGGCACCGTGACGCACCGAAAATTCCTTCATCAACGAGGCAGCGAACATTTTCGGTGGCGCGCCGCTGTTCGGTTGACTGACGAGCCAGGTAGCCTATCAACACAATTTCAGATATTCTCGTATAAGGCGTTATCTCGCTGGTCCATACGGACTCTTGCTGCCGAGTCCCTGCATGTTTGCTTGTACTATTGACTGTTACTTCCCTATTCTCATGGGAGTCATGGGTCACCACGGACGGCGATTGCTCCAATTATTATTACTAAAAAATAACCCCTTTCGGATTCGGCATGGAGTCAATTTGGGGAGTTGCTGGTGTCGTTGGTTTAGAAAAAAAACAGGTTTTAGGAATGGTTAAAACAATTTCTAAGATGAACATGTAGTTTAGAAAAAAATATAGGCTAATGCTGAGAAAATATTAAACATTCTGTTTTACTGATTTTATTTGGTAAACTGTGCAGTTGAAAATAAAGTAAGAAAATCAAATTGAAGAAAAATGAAAATAAAGTAGACGATAACTTTTACAGACTAATTTTGTTTCATCACCTAAATCAGTTTGGCAAGGAAATAGATCATCAAATTTCCGAACAAAATAAATACAGATACATTCCATGTGTTCTCGTTGTTTTCCATCTTAATAGTCCCAAGGAAGTGACTCCCTCTGTTCTTGTGGCTCCCGTTGACTCCCCAAGGAGTCCACGGGAAACATCGAGAGTATTAACAACAAATATAGTAATGAAAAAGTAAGTTGTTTTATCTGACATTTTTTATCTGAATTCTCAGTTCTTGCTTCTTGTACAAATTACCATTTTTGCTCTTCTCGATTCCCCATTCTTGCTTGGACAAAAAATTAATTCAGCCAACCCTTAAAACCTGCTTATACAGAAAATCCACCCTTTGGTGACCAATCAGGGAGGAGAACACAGAAGGAGAATCGAGAAATGACTATCGAAGCAACTTCCTGATTCTTCAGGACTGCAAAGCTTCCCCATTCTCAATTCTGACAAAAATGCAAAAAAAGAGAATTGGCTTCATCTCAATAGTCATAAAATGCAAAATAGGAGAAGTGAGAGGAGAACTGAGATAACAAAAAAAATGCAACTACTAACACTTATAAGATGTCTAGACAAATTGAATGAAACAGAAATAAACTTCATCAGACAATTTAAATGGGATGGGTTTTACGGATAGATTATGTGTGAACAAAATAATAATTCTCAAATTCTATCAGGTCAAAACTTGAAACTATAGTTAAAACACGACCCCCCTCTCCCTGCCAATGATGGGATAATGGAATGAAGGTGTTCGCATTTTCTTGGGTTGTTTCTGCTCATGCCAAGTATGGTTGGCTAGCTTATCTGGAAGTGCCCCAACTAGAAAAGTCTGACAGAAAGAAGGACATTAAAATCACATGTTATGGTACTTGAGCAAAATAATTCAAACCATACAAGTGTAGGTATCACCAGGGACGTCACGACTGGGGGGGGAGGAGGGGATGCTCCCCACGAATGCTGCCGGCCAGTCAGGAAAAAATAACCGAGTCGCCGAGAAGCGCTGCTATTTTTCGTCAAAACAGTTCATTTTTTTCATGAAAAGTCTTTTTTTTTAAATTGGTCGATTTTTCATCAAAATAGTCGGATTTCTGAAAATTAGTCTATTTTTTTGAAAAATGTAATTTTTGTTGCTGAAAATAGTCGTTTTTTCTGCAGGAAAAGTCTGCAAAAATTGCCAGCCAGTCGGCAAATGCCTCATCTCCCCCTAGTAAAAAAAGAACAGAAACAGACACATACCAAGAACATAATCACTGTTTTTTGTAGACATTTTATTCAGTCAATCAGTATTGATCGTTGAGGTATGCAACTGGTTACATCTCATTGGTGCGAATGATTTATGGCAGCAACACATGGGATTTACCTATCACATTTTTTTGTCCAGGTTAGTAACATCAACAAATCACTACAGTCGGGACATTATACACGGCATACTCAAAGGTATTTGATGGTCTTTCTGATTACTTTTTCACTGTCAAAAGAAACAGCAGTAATAATCAAAAGCATTCAAGACAAAAAAGAACAGCAGGCACTCCATTTGAAAAACGGTGGTGGCATGCCAAAACTTTTTGGCGGTGGCGCACCAATAAATGGCATGGCATTGGGGTCACTATAGAGAGATTGCACCCTACATGATGAAAACGGATATTGCTACACCATCATCACGGGAACCTAACAAAATAAATTAACACGGGGTGGTATAGGACTTTCAACTTTGAAATCAAATTACTGCCATTTGACCATCATTCTGAGCCAGGGACTTGCAGGAACATTAATTGCGCTCCTTAATCGTTTAGTTCTATTTCTGCAAAAGAGTTTCCAAGGAAGTAAGAGCTTGAAGGCTTCAAAGTTTGAACACAAAAAAGGAGTCTCCAATCCTATTGGTCGGCGATGACTTAAATCTGAAAAAAATTGTCATAATTGACCAATAGAGCGAGACTGCTGTTTGCTTACAAACTTTAACGAATTCAAACTCTGATCAGAAAGAAGATCTCATTTATAAAAGTTATATTATTCCAACAAGAAGGAGCCAGATTAACGATCCTGCAATTTGCTGGCTGAAAGTGGCTATCAAACTCAAAGGCCGATAACTTAGTCTCAAAGTCGAAAGTCCTATAGCCTACTTCCTAATGTTACATTTTTTTCGTTAGGATCCCATCCGTTTCATTGGGTATGGTGCAATCTCTCTATAGATACAATCAGCAACCTACAAAGCCTGGAGGAGGGAAAAACAGATGAATATACCAAAGCCTAGATGAATATGCTGATGTCAAATAATGTTTTGGCACAAGGAACTTGAAGGCTAAGCCGTTAATAGTTACGGCTACGGCCAAATATAGCACAGTCATCAACACATCGAGGGCAGTTGATCCTTCCATTTTCTGGCTTATCTTGTCACATGCCACTTGGGTTAAATTTGGCGGGTTCGAAAAATTCTTCCGATCGTTTTTCTGACCTGTGTTTTGGTAGGTCTATGAAAGATCTTTTAGCGGAAGCCCAGAATATTTGAAAAACTGTAACGTGAGTGGTAATCATCATCAAGTCGAAATGATGAGAAAAACACTTCTTAGGTCAGTGCGAAGGTTGTATTCTAGTGATATTGTGAATAATGTTGAAGTTGTTGCCGCGCCTAAGCTGAGCTTTAAGGAAAAGCTAAGTAAGTAGCTTAGACCACTTGCATTGCACATTGATATTGACTGGATATTGATGCTATGCATGATCTTACAATGTACAGCAGTCTAGTACACTAGCCCCTTTTCAGGCACGGTGCTCAAACGTCTAGCACCATGCCTGGGTGCTAGACGTTCAAGCACTGTACCTTGGATTTCATGTATGGTGCATGGATTTCAGTATACAGTGCATACATCAAAAACACAGTTTCTGTCATAACAACTGAGCACTAGCTCGGACAGGGCTGAAATTACTACCATGAATTAGAGAAATCAAAGACAATCCTTTATATATTTTTCACAATAAAAACAAAAGGGCTCGGCTGATGACAGATGTGAAAAACCTCATTTCCTTTTCTAAATAGTCAAGGGTTTTGCATGCAAAGTGTCCTGTGCCTCAGCTTTTTCTACCTAGCAGCCAACCAGAATATTGGCTCTTGGGGAATAGATAGGGAAAATACATGGAAAATAGATAGGGTGCTGTTAGGTTTTTCATCTCCATCATCATTAGAGCCCTTTTGTTTTTGTTGTGAAAAATATATAAAGGATTGTCTTTGATTTCTCTAATTCATAGTAGTAATTTCAGCCCTGTCCGAGCCGGTGCTCAGTTGTGATGACAGAAACTGTGTTTTTTCTGTATGCACTGTATACTGAAATCCATGCACCATACATGAAATCCAAGGTACAGTGCTTGAACGTCTAGCACCCAGGCATGGTGCTAGACGTTTGAGCACTGTGCCTGAAATGGGGCTAGTGTACTACACTGATGTACAGCCCATAATTGCAGCTGATAGCTGCAATGCCCTAGCACTCATAGTTGGAATAGTGTATTTTTCTAAATGTGTTTTTTGTTTATGTTGTGTTTTGTTGAGTCTTTTGTGAGTATCCATCTTGTGTCCAGCTTGTGTCCTTGTGAGATGAAACTCATTCATTAATTCTAATTCAAACTGAATTGTTATTTTCATGTGGGTTAAGCCAAAAGCTCTCCATAAATGGCCCATAGTCTCAATCCATCTCAATCCCCCCATTAACAATTGATGCCAGACCATCACTCTAAATACAACTCCGCTGCCCTCCGGCAAACCCTAGTATCTACCAAATAAATCAAATTGTAGTTAGAAGTTGATCCCGCCTAATGAGACCACAAGGAATCCAATGGTGCAAACAGAATGTTTCTCTGATGCTTAGTTTCCCAGATCTCACCTAGTACAGTAGGGCACGAGCGGTGGTAGTCGGGCAGTTAACTCCTCACTTAGCTTTGAATCACCTTAAAAACTAAACCACTCAACTCACAGATCTCGTTTATGTATTAAAAAATTCGTTTGCAAATTACACTTATCTTTGCCCTTTCTTGACACCACTGTTGCCAAACAAGAATGCTCCACTTGATTTTCACATTCTGCCCAAAACTATATTCACGGGCGGTCCTTTTTGTGCTCAGATGATCACAGGCAGTCACACATAAACTCGGGCGTTTTCATTTTGGTTTTGACACTTCTGGGGGTTTGTGCTGCTGATTTTTAGACGGCAATAGTGAACGGATGTTGAGCTTCAGCAGAAGAAAAGAAGATATGAGGCACAATATTTAAAGTTACTTAACTAGGAAGAAAAATCATGTAGCTTAAACCAAGTGCCCGAGATGAACTCTTGGCCGGGCGCTAGCAGGAACTGGTTAATGTAGTGCCCGTGTTTATCTGCCGTCTGTGTACTGCCGCTCGTACCCTAGAGGTATGCTTATGTGAACAGTTACTTTAATGTTAACAGTGCAGTTTTGGGCTAAATGGTAGAATGAAGATCCAAAATACCTATACAGGTGTATTCAGATGCCCTTAATTACCTACTTTGGCTAACTGGTAGTTAGCTTTAGACACAGCAAGTGCCTGAAAATGGCAAAGTCCACTGTCAGCAAACGTTCACATAAGCATGCCTCTACTGTATCTACACAGGGCCTCAATGCCAAAACCTAGTATCTAAGGGGGTACGCTATACCAGCAGCCGAGAACCATTGTTGACTCTGTCTATTCCAGGGAGTACACAAAATTTTTCTAAATGTGTTTTTTGTTTATGTTGTGTTTTGTTGAGTCATTTCTGAGTATCCATCTTGTATCCTTGTGAGATGAAACTCATTCATTAATTCTAATTCAAACTGAATTGTTATTTTCACGCGGGGTAAGCCAAAAACTCTCCATAAATGGCCCATAGTCTCAATCCATCTCAATCCCCCCATTAACAATTGATGCCAGACCATCACTCTAAATACAATTCCGCTGCCCTCCGGCAAACCATAGTATCTACCAAATAAATCAAATTGTAGTTAGAAGTTGATCCCGCCTGATGAGACCACGAGGAATCCAATGGTGCAAACAGAATTTTTCTCTGATGCTTAGTTTCCCAGATCTCACCTAGTACAGTAGAGTGCTTATTTGAACAGTTACTTTAATGTGAACAGTGTAGTTTTGGGCTAAATGGTAGAATGAAGATCCAAAATACCTATACAGGTGTTTTCTGATGCCCTTAATTACCTACTTAGGTTACCTGGTAGTTAGCTGTAGACACAGCAAGTGCCTGAAAATGGCAAAGTCCACTGTCAACAAACGTTCACATAAGCATGCCTCTACTGTATCTACACAGGGCCTCAATGCCAAAACCTAGTATCTAAAGGGGTACGCTATACCAGCAGCCAAGAACCATTGTTGACTCTGTCTATTCCAGGGAATACACAAAATGCATTGAATACATTGCAATAAATAAAACAGACATTGGATTATTTAAATTTAGGATGGAAAATTAGTTTTGTTACTACATTTCCAATCATTGCTGAATAATTCTCAAGACCTTGACCTTAGACACAGCCATTATACAAATAATAAAGCAAGTTTTCCAGACTAATTGCTACATTTGAGATGCCTTACAGATGGGCATGTTCCTAATGCTGCTCACGATAGTTGTCTTCTGGCAAAGAAACTCCCTGGCATGAAGAAGAATATATGTCTGAATGTTTTTTTGTTCGGATCCTGCTATTCAGAATAATTTGTTCACATTACAACGTTCTAGAGCACTACAAACTTTTCTCTAATGCAAACAAGTGTAGATACTAGGTTCTGTCAGTGGTAGTTGTTGTTGTTCTCACTGGATCTCACATATCCGTTTTGCACTATCAGACACGATTCGCAGCTTGGGCTGAAGGAATATTTATCTAGTATCTACTTTTTCCAAGGTTTGAAAAAAACAACTATGGATTGTAATTAGTAGGTAGGCCTATATCTGGAACACTGAATTATTTGCTATTTTTCTGATACCTACTTTTAAAGTATTAAAAATCATGTGACGAGAGAAGCAGATTAATATAACAAGATTTTCACTTTTTACTCGGAATTCACTCGGATGTAGATACTAGGTTTGGCTGGAGGACAGCCGAATTGATGTTCAACCATCACTCAAAACACAGTTGAAAACATCACTCTTTTGGGGGATTTTCCCTCTTCCTGCATCTTTTGGACAATTTTCTTTGTCAGTTTGCTGTGTTGCTTTATCTTGGCAGTAAATTGACTCTTCGTTGATCAGTTCTAACTGCCTTGGATCTGAGAGACCTTACAGGCATTTAAGTCATGTTCAATTGACAGAGCCTCTTTTCCTGGGATTGAAACAACCTTCCAGGGAACTCTTTCCATCACTGATGCTTCAAAAAACTTTGTTGCAAAAGTAGTCAAGATTCACTTAAAACCTTAAGTTTTAATATAGTTTTTTTTCGTCCCTAGAGTCATCAAAGTTCACATTCTCAAAAGATTTTCAGTGTTCTCAGAGACCAGCATATTCCGTTTCATGAATCTCAACTAAAAGTAGATTCATGTTCAGCCAAGCAGTCCACTTGGGAATGGATGCTGTTCTCAAATATTCATAGTTTTGAGCCTAGTGTGACCAGGCCCTTTGTCATATTTCGTATTCCCATAGCTGACTGATAGAGGAGCCCAGAGGTTTTCTCATTGCCACGCCTATACAAAATGAAGATGAAGACCCAAAAGTCCTGTTGAGGTGTTATTAGGAGTCCTCAGTTGGCCACTTTGGCTGACTTGAAGTTGGCTTTTTCATAGCAAATGGATGCAATGGCACTGTTCAAAGTTACCTAATGTTCAGAATCTTTGAATGTTAGGCTAGTTAACTAGCCTAACATCGTATAGATGTCGTATAGATGTTGTGCTCTACATTTCTACGTTAACTAATCTTCTCTCGCTTTTAAAAGTTCCTTTTCACCTTCTTCAGACTGGTATAGCAGCTACTACTTCATCCGTCGATATTAATTGCTATTATAGTGAGCTTGTCCATTGCTTGAAAGTGGCAGCCGATATTGCTGTACCGACTGAGAAAATTCGAGTTGGAACAAGGAAGCCTATTTGGAAAGTCAGTCCTGAAGTTAAAAAGGCGAAGAATACGGCAAAATTTTGGCTAAAAATTTGGATTGCTTGTGGACGCCCAGGGAATGGTACTGTTTTTAATCTGAAAGCTAAAACGAAGCGTGAATACAAATCTTCACTTAAAAATTCTCGTTTGAATGGCTTAGATGCTCCCACTGACAAAAAAGCGTGGCAAAAGGTCCTTCGGACAGATAAAGGTTCAGCTGTACCTCCTTCCGCACTAACTACGGCTGACTGGACCAGCCACTACAGTGGGCTATTCAGTGGTTGCAAAAAACAAATTCAGCAGCACTATGAAAATTTACTTCTTAAATACCTACCAAGGAAGATATTTCAACCCTCTGTTCTTCCCGTGACTTGTTCTTCCATCGAAATTGCTTTTCGAAAATTAAGAAGAACTGGTTCCACAGATTCTGATGGCCTTAGTGCCGATTTTTTCAAAACTGTGTGTCCAGCTTTAACACAACACCTCCAACTTCTGTTTCAAATTTGTTTATGCCAGGGTTTGGTTCCGAATAGTTTCCTCTCGGGTACTGTAACATCGGTGATTAAGCGAGGGAAAGACACAGACCTTTGCAAAAGCTATCGACCAATTACAGTTTCTTGTACCATAAGCAAAATCCTGGAATACGTCCTTCTTCCAGAATTAATTGAAAAATGTCGTTTTGGTTCAATGCAACTTGGATTCCGTTCGAGCGCCAGTTCTGCGCACGCTCATCACATATTAACAAAAATGATGAAGCAGGCTACCCGCGAGAAGTCTGCTATTCATATATGTTCTATAGATATCGCTGGTGCTTTTGACAATATAACGCATTCTCAGGCCCTCTTCTCTCTCATTACTTCTGGCGTGAATCTGTCTGTTGTCAGTCTGTTAAAATTTTGGTATGGTCATTCCTCAGTAAGTAGCTTGTCAGAGATTATTGCTGTCCGAACTGGTGTTCGCCAAGGGGGAGTCTTATCTCCCTACATTTTCAAATCGGCCATATCTTCTTGTCTCAGTTCTTTACACCCTGCTTACTTTTATAAAGACCATGCCTTCAGCTACATAGCTTACGCGGACGACTTGCTCTTAGTAAGCCGTACCCGATCCACACTCACCAAAAATGTCTGTAAGCTATCGTCGGAACTTCTCAAAATCGGTCTTGAAGTTAACCTCTCAAAATGTGAGTACCTGCATTTCAACCCTTCGTCAAATCGTTTGAATGCTAATTCTTTTATCTCTCTTGGATCGTTCGTCGTCAGATCAACAGAATCTCTACGATGGCTTGGCATAACATTCAAATCGTCGTTGTCAAAATTTTGCTCTTCGGTTGTTCAAGAAGTTTCTAGATCAATCAGTACCGCCTATGGGCGCATCGTCCCCAACCGGGGGCGCTATAATCGTAAAGCTTTGGGAAAATTGTACAGCACCTTCTGCGCTCCTTCTATACTATTTCGTTCTGGTGTCACTCATGTTCTGCGAAAGAAGGAGATAAAAAAGATGAGATCATGTTATTTTAAATATGCAAAGCACTTGCTCCACTTGTCGAAATTATGCCATAACCATACTTTGACGGAGAAGTTCAAAATTCAAGATGCAAGTGTTACCCTTTTGGATGTTTCTTCGTCGCTATCAAAAATCATCGACAACAGAACCCAACCAGCGCACGACCTTCTACACTGCTTCCTGGCCGATGATTGAAATTAAGTGTCTTTTTGTGTATGTTTATGTGTTTTATTTATTTTCTTCATTTACTCCGCTTTCTGAAAACGGCGGGTTATAAATAAATTACTTACTTACTATAAAGCTTAAGAGGAGAAAGAATCATACCTTAAATTACCTTAAATCGCACTGGCCGGCGAATAAGGTTGGGTGAACATCCTGTAGATTCGCCGGTTGAGTGATAGAGGTGGAAGTGCGTTGTCTAGTTCCGTTGAGTAGATCCACTGGCCTCCCAGTGTAGTTTCCACTCCATCGCTGCCCAGTCTCGGTCAATTGCTTTTTTGAAGTTGTCAACAGTTTTGGACTGAACTGTTTCTTCACTAAGGGAATTCCACAGTGGAACAGCACGAGTTGAGAAGAAATTCGAATGTTCTCTCCGTGAGCTTCTTTGCTGCTGGAGCTTCTTGGTGTGGCCCCGGGTGTGGCTAGAGAGCGACTTATTAAAAATCCCTGGTGTGACACCATTCTCCAGCAGCTTGGAGTACAGTAGCTTAGAGAATGGATTCACATTTTCATCAGACAGTAATAGGCCAATACTGTTGGTAAAAGACAAAGAAAGGCCAATTTAGGTTGGCAAAAATAGGTCATTAATAGGCTTACATCCCTGGCATCTGGGCTACTATGTGACTAATTGTTCCTCTAGCTGTAGTTAAAACTCTACATCTATGTACAGTCAGCTTGTGCTGAAGGAATGCTTAGATGCTAAATTTCCTTCTTGTTTCAAGGACGTTTTGGAAAAGACAAAGCTGAAGTCATAAAAACATATTGGATCAGAGTCTTTGAAGACTATCGAGAAGTTGCAATAGATACAGTCAAAGACATTAAAGCACGTCCTGCAAATGCTTCAAAGTACTTCACAGGTGAGTAGAAACCAGTTGCCTACTCCCCATGTGCCTTGGTTTATTGACCTTTGACATTGTCTATGTTAAGTGTTGGATGCTATGTCTGAGTGGAGTCTGGATCCTGTTCTTATATGCGTTTGGGGGAATTTTAAAGCGGAACCTGTGGTTTTAATCTTTTCAAGACTTAATCATGTTCAAGAATTCCAAGACATGAGCTATAGGCATCTTTACCCAGATGTTTGGCAGTCTACTATCTAAACAGGCCAACACTATTTTTGGACAAGTAGGCATTGTTAATGCTATTTTAACAGTTTTAATGCCTACGGACAATAAGTTTCCAAGATCAGTGAGGTGGCTTAATTGTCTTTTACTCATAGTATTTGATTATTTAGCTGGTTTGTATGTTTTCAGAAGTGCCAACTGACTATCCTTGAACTGTCAAGTATGCTAAGAGACCTTCAGGCTGTTGGCTTGATCATACTTGATGGAGCTCAGTAACCAAATAAGTCTCGAAGTGTTTCACACAAATGTGAGCTTCGTTGCGTGAAATATTTTAGATGACTTTCTAAAGCTTTCACTTAGCTTCAGCTCATCACTGTTTATTTTAAGTTTTCTATACTGGCTATGAGGTGGTTTAGGAAATAAGGATGCAGCCATTCCCCCATGACCTGGTCAGTCGCCAACAATATTTAGTGGCAGGTTGACATTGTAAAAGTAATTTGAGAGCTGGGTCTGTTTCGTAGTCCTTTGAGGTGCTTTTGTATTTCTTCTATACGCCTATCATAAAATCCAATGACGAATTGCCGCCAGATGCATAACAGAAACAATAACAATCACACGTGAGATCTTGGTGTAATCTATCTCAATGGGGAATAAATAATTAGGCTTTCGGTTCACACCGAGTCGTGGATTAGCCCCATGGAAAGTCAACTAGCAGTCAATACTGAAGTCGGAAGCCAAAATTGACAAACTTGATGAAGTGTGACAGAACATAGTTTGGATAGAGCGAGCGCAAGTAGAAGCTGAGGTATTTAAACAATTTTAACATGGCTAGGCCTAATAGGAATTGAAAATAGCCAAACAAACCTGGATAAACATACACCAAGAAGTATACACATCTTCAGGATGTATACCTCTTTCATAAGACCATTAATGGAGTACGCATGCGCAGTCTGGCATTTTGGTCTAACTGCAGATCAAAACTCACGTATTGAAAGAATCCAAAAACGCGCTCTCCATATTATCCATAAAGGCCCAAAAGTACCCTACTCCCTTCTTCTAAGAACATACACAGTTGATACATCAGAGAAACGGAGACTGAACCTATGCCTCGAGATCGGTAAAAAACTTATTTCGCACCCCATCTACAATGAGTTTCTCCCTCCCCCATACAACAATGTAAGGGAAAGGCAAGAGTGAGCAGTCTCTACGAAGGTCCCAATATTCCAACCAGTAGCGGCCAAACACAGCCGTTACCAAAACAGTTTTATACCAAAGATTGTTGAAATTTTAAATAGCCTTTGACCATTTGTACGTGCTTTTAAATGTTTATGTTATGACAGTACTCACCAACTTTGGTTTTGTAACCTTGAAAGTGTTCTATTCTATTCATGTGTAATTGTTTACTTTGCCCTAGCGTGTCTAGCTGCCAAAAACAAATAATTTGGAAGGAATTTTGTTGTTCGGAAGTTCTGAGGACATAAAGAGCGTGTTCCCCCCTACTTACCGTAGTTACTACGCATGACGTCACGAATTCTGGCTTTCTGCCGTCAAGGCTGGAACGATTTTTCTATTTTCCAGCAGAATATCATGCCACGGGTGAATCTGACCAATCACGTTCCAGAGATGCGTAGTTACTACGCTTACCACGCTCCCGAGCATGGTAAGTAAATAGTAACTATTAGTTACTAGCTGCGTTCGTTGCACTCCGGGCTGTCTCTGGTGTTTAGTCACCAGTGTCCGGTTCTTTCCTTAAAACGCGTTATTTTGGTTCACCTGTGAGTTGATGAAAACCAGCTAACTCCGCGCTGCAGCAGGGCTCACGAGCAGGTTCTGGTTAGTCCGCACTGGTGAGATAAAACCCGACACTGGTTAGTTCAAAAACGGGTCATAAGACTGGTGAGAAGTCACCGGTGGATGCAAAAACGGCTTATAAGAAAAACCGGAGACCACAGGTGAGAACTCCCGTGACAAAGAACGCAGCTACTATTTCGAGAAGGTTGGAACGGTCAGCGTAGTAACTTTTCGTGAGGATGGAACGGAAATAGTAACTAATAGTAACTATTGTTAGAAGGGTGGAACACGCTCAAAATGTTCTTTAATATTCTCTCTTCTAGCTCTTGGTCTTGCTGGCGCCGCCATTCATCTAAACCCTACAGAAAAAGACTACCACATAAAACACCTTGAAGCCGTTGACAGCATGATCCTCTTGACCAACCTTACAAAGAATCCTAGAGCCGAGACACATGTTGACCAGATATCACGTCTTGAAAACACGCAACAGCTGCGTCGGTTGGGACTTGTTTTCTTCTCTCTGATGTGGACTGATAACTATGACCCGAGTACAGGAATATTCGAATCCCAGTGTGGATATTTGAAACCGTCTTTGAAAGACTTTTATAAGAGAGTAGTGGACATTGGATTTTGTGGACGATGGTGGATTTATGAAGAGAAAATGAAGGATTTTGATGTTAACCCAAGCGAGTGGGGTGAAGGAAGCTAATGATTCTGGAATTTATTGAGCGAATTAGTGGGACAAGAAAAGTGGATTGCGATTTGTGCAGCGGCCAAAAAGAGTGTTAGGAGTGAAACCACATCGGATACAACTTTTCAGGCTGAGCTTGGCTTCAGATAGGCCTTCAAGCGAGACAATAGGGATTTGATGAAGTTGTATCGGAGGAAAAAGAGATTAAAAATGAACATCTGTTTTCATCCCATATCGTCTTTTTCTGTTGTTATGATAGAACCTTAAATTGCACTTGCAACCAATTAGAAGGAATAAAGGATGTTGTATCCGATGAGTAGCTTGTGGTTGCTGATGGTGTTTATTTCCTGGTTATTGTTCCTGGGGCGCTCAAGTAGTCTCCAATTCAATTTTCAATTTATTTTCAAAATTCCTTCATGGGCAAGCCGATTTTTCGTCATAAATATAATAATATCAACATCTTTGTCATAATTTTGTCATTAGTAATAAACTTGTATACAATTCGAATTACTGTAAGTGATCATTCACAATTACACTTATATCAGAACTAAAAATCAAATAACTATAACATAAACAATAGTTACGACGAATTATGCATTTCGACGAATGACGTCACATTACACGTATATCAGAACTAGGATTCAAACAATTGTAAAATGAGCAAGAATTACGATGAATTATACATTTCGACGAATGACGGTACGAAGCTTTTTTCGTATCGGTCATTATATGCAGAAAAAGGACGTAACTTAGGAATGGGCTGTGAAACCATTCGCGCAGGTCTAGGCCTAACGGGTTCAAACTCAGGCGGAATAATGTCTCGCAGACGAGGATTCTCAAGCGTCTTAACTCCACCATGGTTGCGGGCATCAATTCTCGTTGAGTCGCTTTTTGAGCCCCTCATATGTTTCTGTCGTCACTTTGATTCAGACAGGCCGTCAAACTAAGAACAAATAATCACACTAACCTCCATCTCCCTGTCTCTGTTATATGGCCATGTGGAGTCCAAACGAGCGGAGAGTTGGAGGGACGCAGAACATCTAATTCGTTACCTCTACAAACAGCTATGTCGCAGTAGAGCTCCACAGCCGTCCTTTACAGCTGATTGCTTGTCTACCATTCTGACGTCAGATGTGAAGCGCTGTAGAGCGGGCTCTCCACGCCTGCTGGCCTCATATAGTTTTTCATCTGGTATGCGCAGCGGCGGAGAGGGAAGGAGACGGGTCTCAACTCCAAGTTCACAGCAAGTACCTCCAGCTCCGCAAAGTTTTGTAGGGGTATCCATAGTCGCTGCATGGGACCAAAAACGAAGGTTCTATTGCATTTTTTGTTTCACAGTGGAACAGATCTGTTGATGTGCTGGCGAATACTAAATAAGCATGATCTTCGGAATATGTTCCGGGAGCTTTCTTCGCACGAAACTGGAACTGTAGTTCTTTCCTGAGGGGTATACTTTAGGATGTTTTGTCAATTTTTGTGCACACTTGGCGTGGAGTCGCTACCTGTACTAACAAGTATGAGATGAAGAAACTCCTCGACAATCTCAACTGTTATATTATGAACGGAGGTGGAAGTAGACCTGTGAGGTGGAATTGTCATCCTAGATCCATATTTGACAAATCCGGCATCGCGTCAGCGCGTTTGTCGGTTGCGAAAGAGGATATGCTGTACTTGCCCGGTTATACAATGTAGTGAGAATGCAGCCTTCCGGACGAAAACGAATATTTCTACACCATCATCGAAAGGAATAGTATAGATAGTCCTTCAGCCCAAGCTGACTGCGAATCATATTTGACGGTGCAAGACGGATAAGTCAGCTGCATTTTATTAGACGTATATTTCGACCCTTCTTGACAAGGGTCCTCTTCAGACTCAAGCCGGTGAAGCTGGAAAATGAACTTGTGTCGAGCCCATCTATGAACTTGACAATACCCTTGACCCAAAGAATCCTCACACCAAGTTTCATCAAAATATCTCATCCCTTCGAGACTTATCGTGCTAACAGTCGGACAACTTTTTGCGATGTCATCGGTATCCCTCAACTGACGTTTTGGGATCCCAAAAACAGCAGCCGTGTCCAGAACGAAATCACAGCACAAGCTTTATCTCCAACCAATTCTCAGAGAAAAAGTTCATAAAAATCAGATATTTAAGGAAGAATCTTTAATTGTTTTCCACAAATTCATTTCCAGCTTTAGCGGATTGAGTCTGAAGAGGACCCTTGTCAATAAAGACAGAAATCTAGGTCTAATAAGCTGTAGCTGACTTACTTGTTAGTACAGGTAGCGACTCCAAGCCTAGTGTACGAACAACAAATATAGACAAAACATCCTAAAATATACCCCTCAGAAAAGTACTACAGTTCCAGTAAGGTCAAGTTCATAGTTGGGGGAGAGGGGGTTAAAACTAAGGGGCAAAAACAGCTAATATGATAGTCGATCATGAGGTAAGAAGACCTGAACACTATGGTGAAAACCATTTTCTCGCCAGACAAGTAGTTCGTCCGGAATCCGGTAAAAACCGGAAAGTTGGTTAAAAGTAAAAGTTTCATTTGAAGTTGATTAAATGTTCGATTTAGGGGAAGGAAGACATGCCGAACAGTAACGTGAAAAGTATTTTCTATCCGGACAACTAGTCGCTAGTCCGCCCGGAATCCGGCCAAAACCGGAAAATTTGTTAAACGCAAAAGTTGTATTTGAAGTTGATTAGAAGACAGATTTAGGGGTAAGAAGAGACGCTGAGTCTGTATATGACAATCAGTTTTTGGGATCCCAAAACGTAAGTGGAGGGATACCTATGACATCGCAAAAGTTGTCCGTCTGTCCGTCCGTCTGTAAGCACGATAACTCTCGAAGGGAATGAGATATTTTGATGAAACTTGGTGTGAGGGTTCGTTGGGTCGTCGGACCAGTCAAGTTCGTAGATGGGCTTTGTAGCTCTACATTTAGGGGTGGGGGAGGGGATTCAAATTAAGGGACAAACAAAATGTTTTGAAACAGCTAATGTGATAGTCGATTATGGGGTAAGAAGACATGCTGAACACGATGGTGAAAACCATTTTGTCCTCGGACAAGTAGTTCGCCCGGAATCCGGCCAAAACCGGAAAGTTTGTTGAAAGAAAAAGTTTTATTTGAAGTTGATTAGATGTTCGATTTAGGGGTAGGAAGACATGTTAAAGACGATGGGGAAAATTATTTTCTCGACGGACAAGTATTTCGCCCGGAATCCGGCCCAAACCGGAAAGTTTGTTGAAAGTAAAAGTTTTATTTGAAATTGATTAGATGTTCGATTTAGGGGTAGGAAGACATGCTGAAGACGATGGTGAAAACTATTTTCTCGACGGACAAGTATTTCGCCCGGAATCCGGCCCAAACCGGAAAGTTTGTTGAAAGTAAAAGTTTTATTTGAAGTTGATTAAATGTTCGATTTAGAGGTAGGAAGACATGCTGAAGACGATGGTGAAAACTACTTTCTCGACGAACAAGTATTTCGACCGGAATCCGGCCCAAACCGGAAAGTTTGTCAAAATTAAAAGTTTTATTTGGAGTTGATTAGATGTTCGATTTAGGGCAAGATGACATGCTGAACACTTATGTGAAAACAAGTTTCTGCCCGGACATGTAGTTCGTCCGGAATCCGGCCAAAACCGGAAAACTGTTGGAAGTCAAAGTTTTATTTCTAGTTGATTAGATAAGCGATTTAGGGGTAAGAAGAGATGCTGAGTCCCTGTATGACAATCATATTTTACCCGGACATATAGTTCGACCGGAATCCGGCTGGAATCGGAAAATTTGTTATAAGCTAAATTTCTATTTGAAGTTGATTAGATGTTCATTACTGGGGAAAGAAGATACCCTGATTTCGTGTTTGAGCTTTCTTTTTTCGCCGGACAAGTAGTTCTGGAATTCGGCCGGAACCGGGAAATTAGCAGAAGTGGCAGGAAGTTTTCGTCAAAACAGATATGATAGGGGTAAACACACATGCTGAATCCAAATCTGAACTTGGTTTTCTCAGGTGATTAGCTATTTTGCCTTAATCTGTTTCTGAATTTTAATTGTAAAAATGTTCAAGGAGTCTGGCGAAGACTGGATCTGGCTAAGACAAGACCCTGTTGTCTGGATCAGATATTGAATTTTTGGGATCCCATCGAAACCTTTGGTCTTGTTTTTACCGAGACATGTGATTCGCCGGGAATCCGCTTGTAACCGGATTTTTTTTTATAAGTCAAAGTTTTGTTTGAAGTTGATTAGACGTTCTTTATAGGGGTAAGGAGATACGCTGAATTCGTTTCTGAATTTCTTTTTTGCTGGACTAGTAGCTCGCTCGGAATTCGCCCGAAACCGCAAATTTGGCAGAAATAAAGCAGTAAGTTTCGGTCAGGATCGTCAAAATAGATATGGCTTATAGAGGTATATCTGAACTTGGTTTTCTCTGATGATTAAGTCAATTCAATTCAGATTTATTCACCATAATATAAAAGCATGGCAGTTATGACATTGGCATGTCGACACAATACAAAACGAACAAGAAATATCTGAAATTCAGGGCATTTCGTTATAACACTTAGTAAAATACGGCACAAATGTTTTTAAAAATCGCTCAACGAATTGGCACGAGGCTCGTCAAATTTGTGCACAGAACTAAATTTACAAGTACGTCTGGTCTTAACTTCATATGTACAATTCGGTTTAAAGTTTGGTAGAATGGTGCCTTTCATAATTAGTGCATGTCTTCTATCGGCAAGGGATGTTAGGCTTAGCTCTGCCAGTGTCGAGTCATAGTCCAAGTATGTGTCCACAAGGATGATTCAGAGACCACGCTTTTGGATTTTTTCGATCCTCGAGGACTGGTTCTGGGTTATGCCAGGGTGCCAAACTTGACAGGCGTATTCGTTAAGTGGTCGAACAAAGAGTAGGTAGCACTGTAATAGCACCTTTGTAGCAAAATCAAATTGTTTCAGGTTTGAAAAGAGAGATATGGGACCGTTAGCCTTGTGACAGATGGAGTTCACGTGATTGTCCCATTTCGTGGTTGTCCCAGTCTTAGCGTGGCGAAGAAAGACCCAATTGTCTGGATCACATATTAGATTTTTGGGTTGGACTGTGAATAATATTTGACTATGCGAATCATAGTTGACCGTCGTTTGCACCGTCAAAAACACACCAAACACCGTCAAATAAGAAATATTCATAACATGTAATTTTCGACTTTGAGACCAAATGATCGGTGTTTGGTAACTACTGTGAAACTGTGACTTATGGGAAACATTTTTCCTGCCCTTAATTATCATCAGATAATCAGAAATGAGAACTTTAAGGTTTCAGGCTTTTACCAAGAATAAGTCAATCATCCTATTGGTCGGTTTTTGTGCGTTCGAGTCAAATACTAACTTTCCTATTGGTCATTTCTCCAATCTGGAGTCAGATCCGTTTTTGGAATGCCAACAGGGGTGGCCCGAAGCACTCAGGCCAGGGGGGGTGAGACCCCTCATTTCAACGACTCATGGATCGTAATATATGACTCGCAGGTACCAACAAAAATGAACTGTTGCGACTATGCGGCAATGGCGCACATTCCCCACCAACAAATAATAGAGCCGGTGTAAAACTAGCTGCAATGCATCAGCTGAAATTATTCTTGTAATCAACATTTTTGTATACATACCTTCATAGCCTCAGCTTTACATTTCAACTTTCGCATAAGAGGAAAGCTTTCAGCGCCTGTACCCCGGACAAGTTAAAGGAAGCGCCGCAGGCGAATTTTTTTTAATCTGCCTCTGTCTAGAAAGGTTCTAGCCAGCCTTTAATGTGTTTCAAATCTAAAAATTTCCAAGCCTAATCGCCAAGTAAATGACACACCGTTCCTCTAAGTAGAGAATACTATGAAATGTGCCACAGGCGAAATTTTGTGAAACGCCGAGGAGGACCCTTCTTTTTGCAATCCCATTGAAAAGGAAAAAAACAGCTTTGAAATAAAAAATCTGACCGTCGAAAAAAGTGACAAAATAGTGGCCACAGAAAACAAAGTAGATTTTTTCCGTATTAAAGCAAAAAAAGTAATTCCTGAAAAAAAATCATGATTTATGGACGTAACCCGAGGAGCAGAGCGTCATTTTGAGATCCCAATGAAAAATTAAGAATATCTATGAAATCACGCCTCTGTCCATCGAAAAAGTGACAAAATAAAGCCCATAGTAAAGAAAGTAGATTTGCTCGGAACTAATAGCAAAAAAAGTAATTTTCACGTTCAGAACACACTTCCTCAGAAACGAAACGAGGAAAACAGATTTGCCAGTGCGTTAAAAAAAATCCGGATTTACGGACGTAACGAACTTTTGGTCTTGGCCTGACAGGAGTTTACAGATATAGAAAAAGACGCCAGGTTCGCCGACGAGACTTGAGTTGCGTTTTTTCCCGGTGATTTGATGTACTTTTGTTTCATAATGAAAGTACCGTGTACCCTTTTATTTGTCACTCGACACACTGTACTTTCATGCCGAAAACTAAAGCAGGTAAAGCTACAGTGAGCTACATATAAAGAATTGCAACTTAAAACTGGTTTGCAGAATTTGATTCTACGCGACAGAAGATGCTATATACACAGCAAATGAAGACGAGAAGTTCGCTTTTAGAATATCTTAAACAAAAAAGAGATCATTTTCGAGTTGTATGAGTGTCACGAGTCTTCTCAGATGTGCTTTAACACTAGCATACAGGTGCGTCACGTGGGGGGGGGGGGATGCACCCCCCCTCCCCCGATGTTGTCGGCTAGCCGGTAAAAAATAGATTTTTCGCGATTTTTCGTAAAAAGAATCGATTTTTTGGGGAAACAGTCGATTTTTCCGCAAAACAAGACGGTAAAAGTTACCAGCCAGTCGGTAAATACCTTGCTCCTCCCATATTTGATAGTGCTATGATTCGCAGTCAGCAGATATACATACGTTCGCAGTCAGCTTTGGCTGAAGAAATATTTTGGCTCCTCTCCCCCCCCCCAAACATTTTGATAGTAACGCCTCTGCTAGCATAGAGGCCAAAAATCTACCTCCCGACTAGAATGAGCTATTCCAGCGTCTGCGGAACCCTTCCTGTCCTGGGAAACCAATTTCGGTTGTATATTAAAATCCTCCTTGTCCTTTTCAAGCGTTGTTCCTACCTCAACCTCTCTTTGTAATCGACATTTTTCGATTTGTTCTGGCACACTTCTTTCGCGGGTCTCCTGTCATTTGATTTATGATGGCTTTTCCATTCTGTTTAAAAATTATATTCCTTCTTTTTTCACTTATAGCCAAAGATGACCAAAAATCAATGCACATAACCTTGTCTCTCGCTTTTGGTCTATAAGGTATTTCAATGCTACCAGTCAGACTTCACTTTAACAACTAACCTATTGTAATTTTGACAGACTAAAATCTGAAAGACCGAAGTTAGGCAGATCCAAATCCTATGGGAGTAGAACAGGTAGCCGCATTGCTGCCCCCATGAATCATGTCTGCGACCTATCGGGTTACAAAACCTGGTTCAAACGACTTCTTCGGGGACTGGTTTACGACTGAAGCTGTGCAGAGACAAAATTAAAAAAAAATTGAAACGACTCGATTATTTTTATTAAAATGAATGTGCGGGACCTCGGCGAGGACAAAATAAACGACTGATACAACTTAGTAAAAGGCCAAAATAAACGACTGATACGACTTAACAGAAGGCAGGGGGGGGGGTGAGTCACCCCCCCTCACCCCCCCTTCGGGCCACACCTGAATGCCAAAACGTAAGTGGAGGGATACCAATGACATCGCAAAAATTATCCGTCTGTCTGTCCGTCCGTCCGTCTGTCAGCACGATAACTCACGGGAATGAGATATTTTGATGAAACTTGGTGTGAGGATTCTTTGGGTCAAGGGTAAGGTCAAGTTCGTAGATGGGCTCTGTAGCCCTACGTTTGGGGGTGGGGGTTCAAATTAAGGGGCAAACAAAATATTTTTAAACAGCTAATGTTATAGTTGATTATGGGGTAACAAGACATACTGAACAGGATGGTGAAAACCATTTTCTTGCCGGATAAGTACGTCCGAAATCTGGCAAAACAAAGGAAAACTTGTTAGAATTAAAAGTTTTATTTGAACTTGATTAGATGTTTGATTATGCGGTAAATGTAACGGATCGTCGTAACATTTGTATGTAATGATTCGCAAGTCACAACTCCCTCGGTATACGTCACCACGATTAAGCTTTTGATGACGAGTGCAAAGCAATGGTTTCGCGTAAGTGCAAGATTGCTAAATGTTCCTACACAATTAAGGTAAGCAATATTAGGTTCACGTGAATGCTAGATTGCAAAATGCTTATACACAATTAAGGTAAGCACAACCGGGTTCAAAAGTTATATAAACCGGTAGCTGGCACTCGCGGAGTTAGTTTTAGTGTTTAGTTTTAGTTCAGTTTGGAGTTTTAGTATATTGAGGATTATTGTTAAGCCGTAGCATCTTAACAGTTGAAGTAACGCCGTTTAAGGTAAAATAAACATTCATTTATAAATCAATCTGTGTTGCATGTAGCTCTACACGGAAGGTAAAGAACCGCCATACACCGCTTCCGAGCTACCATTTGATACTCACGTATACCCTTAAATCTCTCTACCGCCACATAAGAAGACATACTGAACACCGTGATGAAAACCATTTTCTCGTCGGACAACTAGTACGCCCGGAATCCGGCCAAATTGGAAAATTTGTTAAAAGCGAAAGTTCTATTTGAAGTTGATTAGATGACAGATTTAGGACTAAGAAAAGATGCTGAGTCTGTATGTCCGGAATCCGGTTGAAACCGGAAATTTTATAAGTTAAAGTTTTATTTGAAGTTATTCGATCTTCTTTATAGGGATAAGGAGATACGCTGAATTCGTTCCTGAATTGTTCTTTTTGGGATCCCAAAGCGTAAGTGGAGGGATACCTATGACATCGCAAAAGTTGCCCATCTGTCCATCCGTCCGTCTGCGCGCTATAACTTTCGAAGGGAATGAGATAATTTGATGAAACTTGGTATGAGGATTCTTTGGGTCAAGAGTAAGGTCAGGGTCGTAGATCTATAGCCCTACATTTAGGGGTGGGGGTTTAAATTAAGGGGCAAATAAAATAGTTTTAAAAAGATAATGTGATAGTCGATTATGTGGTAAGAACATGTGCTGAAGATGATGGTGAAACCCATTTTGCCATCAGACAAGTAGTTCGCCCGGAATCCGGCCAAAACCGGAAAGTCTGTTAAAAGTAAAAGTTTTATTTGAGTTGATTAGATGTTCGATTTAGGAGTAAGAAGATATGCTGAACTCGACGGTGAAAACCATTTTCTTGCCGGATACGTAGTTCGTCCTGAATCCGGCCAAAACCGGAAAGTTTGTTAAAAGTAAAAGTTTTATTTGGAGTTGATTAGATGTTCAGTTTAGGGGTAAGAAAACATGCTAAACACTTCTGGTAAAACAATTTTCCACCCGAACAAGTAGTTCGCCCGGAATCCGGCCAAAACCGAAAATGTATTAAAAGTTATAAGTTTTATTTGTAGTTGATTAGATATCCGATTTAGGGGTAAGAAGAGATGCTGAATCCGTGTATGACGATCATTTTTTACCCGGACATAAAGTTCGACCGGAATCTGGCTGAATTTGTTATAAGTTAGATTTTTATTTGAAGTTGATTCGGTGTTCAATATTGGGGAAAGAAGATACGCTGAGTTCGTTTTTGAGCTTTCTTTTTTCGCAGGACAGGTAGTTCAAAACAGATATGACTTATAGGGGTAAACACACATGCTGAATCCTTATCTGAACTTGGTTTTCTCAGATGATTAGCTATTTGGCCTTATCTGTTTTTGAATTGTAATAGTAAAAATGTTCAAGGAGTCTGGCGAAGACAAGACCCAATTGTCTGGATCAAATATTGAATTTTTGGGATCCCATCGAAACCTTTGGTCTTGTTTTCCTGGACGAGTACCTCGCTCTGAATTCGTCCGAAATCGGAAATTTGGCAGAAGTAAAGCAGGAAGTTTCGGTCGGTATCGTCAAAATAGATATGGCCTATAGACTTATATCTGAACTTGGTTTTCTCAGATAATTAGCTTGGCGAAGACAAGACCGAATTTCAAATATTAGATTTTTGGGATCCCATCGAAACCTTAGGTCTTGTTGTGAGGTGTTAGCATCCAAGCGCATGTGATTCTCGTGAACCGGGAATGCTAAAGGAGCTTAGTCTTGACAAATCGTTATGTTTTGTCTGTCTTAGGTGAAACTATTTTTTACGTCGACGCTGCTCGCTAGAAGCGTGTGTTTGTGTTGTTTGATGGTTTGATGGAGCTTCCAGAATTTCCTCTCTTTGCTCCAGAATCGTTTTTTTATTTGTCTCCAACCTGGAAATGACCAATTCTTGGTTAATTTACACAAACATGTTCTGACCATTTGTACGTGCTTTTAAATGTTTATGTTATGACAGTACTCACCAATTTTAGTTTTATAACCGTGAAAGTGAATAAATTATCTATTCTTCCCACCATCACACAAACATGCTTCGTCACAATAACTAATCTACTACACTAGAAAATGCTGATGGCAGCTGTTGCCTTTCAGCTAAGCGAGAGCTTGTCATTGCGTCAGAAACAGAGCAAAATAACACTAGGGAGTAGCACCAAGACCTATGCTTTCAGTGCATCAGAAACGAATCTTACTTGTAGCGCCAACCGCTGTGCTCGGGACATTATAAGCGAGACAAGCGTGCGCGCTAGAAAATTTCTAGTATAGCTATGATGCGATCTGCACACGTGGTGGACGGCTTATTGAGTTTCAGTAGGGTCGTTCTCTATCGCCGCGTGTTAGTGTCGCTGCTATTCGAGTGTGTGTCACTCTTTTGAAGTGTTGGCGCCACTCCATAGTGGTATTTTGCTCTGATTAGAAAGAGGACTGGAAGAATGGAAACACAAAACTTCCTTGGGGAACTTTTTGGTCAAACAATTCCAAGGAGCCCAAACAGGCCCGTATCCAGGAATTTATTTCGGGGGGGGGGGGGGGGGGGGGGGGGGGGGGGGTTGCCTGCGGGTTGAACAAAAAAAGCCTAATAAAAATGACTATTTTGTATGTTTGGGGGGGGGGGGGGGCAACCCCCTACCCCCCCCCCCCCCCTGGATACGGCCTTGAGCCCAAAGCACATGGTCTATTCAGACTCGCATGCCTTAGGTTCTGTAATAGCTTTGAAACAGCTGGGACTAACTGAAGACTGTTTTAGAACAGATCAAAAGTAAAAGACGCCTCGAGGTAAGATAGTATTTGTGAAAAATTTATTACACATTAGAAAACTGCACAACTACAGAACTACGTGAAAACACTGGCTTTTTGCACCTTTTAAATTACACTAAAACAACTGCTTTGGCAAAAGGATGCACAACACGCCATTGCAGTGCTTAACATACCATCACATACGCACTGGGAGTAACAACTACGAAAAAACAACCTTAATAGCACCTAGGGGCAGCTTTTTAATTTACATAAATTAAATCATCCACTTATGTGAATATCATATAAGTAATTCATCCGCAATATAGAAAAAGAGTCAAACTATTTGAAAACGGTATCATTTGTGATTTCGTGTGGGTGGAGTCGAAAACGTGAAACTCGAGTAAGCCAGATAAGCTGATTTCGTCAACTACGCTTAGAGGTAAAGGCTAACACCGTAGGACGAGAAGGGGGGAGTTTGAAGGTTTCTAAAGTGTATACGAAACTCGTTTTCCAGTGCTATAACGCTCATCTGTTTTAATTTTACAAAGGCAGTGTGAGAAATTTTGCAAAGAAAAGCTTTGCACGCTTCCTTTAGAATCAAAATTTTGCGCTGATTGGAGATAAATAAATGGCAGATCTCTGCTAATTTCTTCTTTTCAGCGAAAGACCGTGTGAAGCATAGACAACAAATTACTCAGAGCAGTGTAAAGCGAATACAGAAGACACTCGCGGTCAAACTACGAACCGTCACACGCGGCAACAAAGAAACCCTCGAAACGTGGGAATATAAAAGAGACCGTGGGAAACGAGTTAGAAGAAACCTAGGGTGTAAATCCCAGAGACTTAGGAGCTCGCAGCCCCTAACCGGAAAACGGGATGACGGTACATAATAACGGCATTCAGTTCATACGAATTTCTTGTCGGACTCGGTGGGACCAAGCTAACATTTTCGGAGCGCGATCATCATCATAATCAGAATTCACCACTGAACTGTGAGTCGAACAATGACACCGGGGCACATGGAAAACGGGCGCTATCCGAGCATCGGCCCACGTTATTTCTCGGCACTTCACTTGTTTAGTCTTGAGCAAAATAATCAGCTGCTACTTGACACCTAACTTTCTCGTATAAATATCCAATAAATATATCGTCTTATATCTGCTTTAACCTCCGTTTGTTCACCGTTGAGGAGTAGCCCGACTCTGTGCTTCCTGCCCGCTCCGAGGAGTGACTCCCACCGGGGGAACTGGGGGCAGCGGGGGAGGATCCACCCGGGGATTCCGAGTCCAAATACGAGTCCATTTCTTGGTCGAAACGCTCCAACTCGACCTCGAGCTCGACAACGCTAGTTTTCTGAGTGGTTCGCTTCGACGCTGCTTCCTTTGATATCTTTTTTGCGAACGCAGTCTGCCAAGTTGATGCGCTAAACTGGCTTGAGCTCAGTCCGGGAGCGGCGCCGCGTGCGAGCGCGAGTCTATTTTTCACCATACAGGGAGAGCCCTGCTCGGATTCCATGTCGGATTCAATCCGGGCCTTGTCCGCCCATTTGTTTGGGTTCAGTTTGTCCCACGTGCTCGCCCGGGAGTCATCTAGCGACGCGTCGCGTATGCTCACTTCACTACCACTTATAGAGGGAGTTACATCTTCCACGTAAACGGGGCGGGGGAAAAGTCTCTGAACACTGAGAACCTCGGATTCGTAGCGACGGACAGGTGCTGGGGTTTGCTCGTAGTCTGGCTGGGGGATGTATGGCTCTTCCGCGGTCGCCTCTACTGTTTGACTCACGATAGGCGTGGGAGCATGGCTTTGGGACGGTGCCGAGTCCTGGGTCTGAATCTGAAAAGAAATGTGAATATTTTAATGCTGTACTGTCAGTAGAGTGAGAATAAAAGCCAGCGGTTTAGAAATGGAGGGCGTACAGCCGGAGTCTGAGTACCACTTTTGTCTTGCAGTTACAGTTACATATCTATTAGTATTTCATTCTCAAGAGGCTCTTTTCCATCTTCCTCTCAAGTTTCGGCTTGATTTGGATTTCAGCTTGAGTCTCTACCATCATGGCACTGGATTGTCTACAAAGCTGCCACACTTGGGCCCTAGGCCTTTAACACAAAAAATCAACGAAGGAACCAACGAAAATGGGGTTTTTATAGGCCAACGTATACTGAAATAAAAGGCGAATATTTCGGGAGGACAACCGCCTCCCTTCTTCAGCGCAGACAGAAAATTTCGAGAAAAAATGACAAACCGAGGATGAAGATCAACAACCAAGAAAACTAAAACAAACCAAAAAACCAACAAGAAACAAAAAATTAAAATAAAATGAAAAGAATTGAAAGCCTAAAATAAAGACAGCGAGCCACTCACCAATACCTGCGACTAACAATCATGATTGTTCTCGCTCGATACTAGCAAATGACTTTAAAGTCGTTTAAAACATTTTTATGTTTCATAGCCAGTTCAGGTAAGTGGAAGGCCTACCCCAAGAGAGTTTTTTTTTTTTTTTGTCTTCTCAAAGCGAGACCCGTCAAATTTCTCTTTAGCGGATGTTATATCACTTTTATTTCTTACCGGCATTTAGCTCAAGTTAACTAGTTGTAGCGGATGCTGTATTTCGCTACATAAGAAGACATGCTGAACACCGTGATGAAAACCATTTTCTCGTCGGACAACTAGTACACCCGGAATCCGGCCAAACTGGAAAATTTGTTAAAAGAGAAAGTTTTATTTAAAGTTGATTAGATGACAGATTTAGGGCTAAGAAAAGACGCTGAGTCTGTATATGTCCGGAATCCGGTTGAAACCGGAAATTTTATAAGTTAAAGTTTTATTTGAAGTTATTACATCTTCTTTATAGGGATAAAGAGATACGCTGAATTCGTTTCTGAATTTTTCTTTTTGGGATCCCAAAACGTAAGTGGAGGGATACCTATGACATCGCAAAAGCTGTCCGTCCGTATTGTTTGATCCTGATCGGATTAGCCAGTTCAGGTAAGTGGAAGGCCTACCCCAAGAGAGTATTTAATTTTGTTTGTCTTCTCAAAGCGAGAACCGTCAAAATTTTTCTTTAGCGGATGTTATATTACTTTTATTTATTACCGGCATTTAGCTCAAGTTGACTAATTGTAGCGGATGCTATATTACATCGTTTGCCCCCGGGGTGTGCGATGACTCTGAGTGAAATGAATATTGTTTGATTGTTAGTATGCAGGGGATGCGCGCAGAGAGAAGTGTCCATGCTTTTGTTGAAATAAGATTTAATAAACTGGAAAAATTCAGTAATTTTGTAACAATCCAGCGCATTCTCAGACAGTCCATGCCTAGGTTCATATTTGGGGTCAAACCCTTTTCCTGCATTAGTTCTGGGACCGCGATATCCTTACTTTTGTGTTTATAATCTTTTCCCAACAGTCTGACGCACGCCAATTTGTTGCCTTGGTCCACAATCATGTCACATGGCTTCACAACCGGTTCCTATAATCGGTGCTAAGCCGTTAGGTGGATAAATTTGACGTTGGTCCAAAGTCTTAGAAACGAAAATTGATGGACCGATTAAAGTTTAACTGAAAAGCCAATTTATTTTTGTGTCATTTAATTGAATACAGTGAATTATTTGGATGCGGCAAAGGGATTTTTTTATTTTCCACTATCTACTCTAGTTATGACGTTCAGAATATCTGCGGCCGTCCCCACAACGAAAATTTTACTATGACGCGGGAAATTTTAATCTCAACACAAACGCGGCTTTTCAGTGGGCAGTGGTGAGATTGCTAAAGATTGCTTAGTCTCTGAACAAAAAAATTCATAAATCTTTCTCGTAAGCATACAACAAAAGTATAAGCGCATAGAGGTACCACAAATCATAATGCAAATCCCACTATTTGAAAATCGATTATTCGTGAATAGCGGAACAAACAAGGTAACGCATTTTCCGCGGGTCTTCAAGCCAATTTTAGTGAATAATTGATGGGCAACTAGATTGTCCTATCCCAGCCCTTCTCGGATAAACTTTAAGGGACAGAGTGAATCAGTCCCCTTTGAAATGATTCAAGTTCCCCTAGAAATGATTCATCGGCCCAGGCATCTCATACCTTGTTCTTTCTTCCTAAACCCATAATCCTATTGTTAGCACTTCAGAATCTCCTATCCATGCTCTGTAACTGAACCAACTAAAATCGCAATCTCTGGTTCCAATATGAGATTTGTTTCTAAAGATAAGGAAAGCAGATTCATGGACACGTAGACGCGGCGAATTTCATAAAAATGGACCGCCCGGATGTTAAGTAATAATTCAAATATGTAAATATGAATCACTGGTGATGGGAAACTTAAAGCGTTTTCAAAACTTCATTCATAGGTTATTACCTGCTACGTGCTTCAGAACCGTTCCATAAATTTTTGGAAGGTTAAGACGGAGGATGAAGTATGACTGTTGACACTGAGACATGGTGGCTCTTTGGAGGCCATAGATCGCACTGTATTGCGCGTTGAATTATCTTAGTAAATACTTCTTATTGATATTTATACACATAATTTAAAAGGTAGTAGAGCGAAGCGAACTATGCTTACTTAAAGGTTACGCATTACGAAGCGCCTTCATACTGACATCATTTTTGAACACACAATTGCCTATTCTTTAAAGGAGTTTAACACGGAGTCGAGGACAAAATAGTGCTGAAAGATCTTACTGCCAAACTCAGCAAAAAAAAAAGGAGAAAATACTACTACTATTACTTTTATTTCATAGCCTGTTACTCTTTCCGCTACACCCGAATTCTCAAATCCCTCCGGTAGCGGCAAAAAAAAATAATCTGGAAGGAATTTATGAAGGGCTTAACTATTTCCAAATACGCCGTCTGAAACTACTCATTAAGTTGAAAATTCTTGTGTTATTCTGAAACTCTGGTCTAACAGAAATTATTTATTTGTTTATTTATTCATTTATTTCCCTCAGAACTGAGGAGTATAAAATAATGACAAAACAGAACTATGCCTAAACCATCTGGTCCAATGACACATGAATATTATAAAAAATACACACGATTTCGACAACTAAGTTGCCCTTATTTACGGACAAGTTATGCACAAGTTAATTACTTCGAAGTAAACAGCGAAACACGATGGGTGACAAAATCTGCGTTTGCTTCGCAAACAGTCTTATCGCGACCGTAAAGGCACGTTAAAAACAGGGCTTTACAGCGTTCTATTGGAACACGGGAATGCATTGAAAGTAAATACTCCTTCAATATACGTAATTTTACGACATAGCGTAAAGTGACAAGGGCTTTCGCATTTGAGAGTAACATTTGTCGGGGTGGGTTGGGATCGCTTCCCCGTATCCTGAAATCTACGAACCCCAAATGTATGTAGATGTCTGTAAATATGTGACTAAGGGATTTAGTCTCAGGAACGAAAGTTTAGCTTAGTTTACGTAGCACAAATTTCTACAGGTGTAATAGTTTATTTGTGAAGTGAAACGTGTATTAAATCTTGTACGGCCTTTTGGCTCAATAAACAAGCGTTATTATTATTATGCGTAGAAATTGTCATATAGAAAAGCAAGGTGTAAAAGTAACAGTTGGAATTCGAGATGTTGACATTGAATAGGTCAGTAAGGGAAATCAATATGTGCGTGTGACTTTAAGAGTGCAAATCATACCCGGTAACTTCATCTGAGAGTAATTTACTGACATGCTCATAGAGGAGATGAAAATTACTCTTTTTTATTAATGCCCAAATCTTGGGCGGTACTCGTCAAACATTCCGAATGGTGGTGTTTAAGCTTGAAATGCGTTGGAGAACTATGTAAAAAAAATGCCATTGTCAAAGGTTCGTTCCGCAAAAATACGAAACAATATCTTGCCGAGTCGTGAGAGATGTTTTGTATATTGTTTACCGTTTCTAATATCTGAGACTGTGTCGTGTCTGACACAGGAGTAATTCTTCCCTTAAGACTTGCCATTTACATCCTGTGACATATTGGCAATCCAGAGATTTGCTAGTTTTTGTAAGTTATTGTAGCACAATTTTGGCAAATAGTCCAAGTGTCGTATGTTCTTTTAGTATTACCTGCACTATCTCCATGTTCGCCTCCTCTAAGGTAATTTCGAACGAGGTGTCGTCCATCTTAACCAAAGCCGACGAACTTGGGAAACTCGTAATGGAAGTTGGCACGGTATCGTCACTTGAACTTCTCGAGTGAGTGGGTGAGTTTTGGAGTGGGTGGGGGTACTTTTCATCGTCAACTGGTGGAGGAGGGGGGCCGATCCAGCTGAGGAGGACTGGCAGGTATGCCAGACCGTGGAAGAGACCGAAGCCGACTACGCTGAAGAAAAGCTGAAACGAAAATGTCATGTTAGGTTGCGTTCCGGAACTTGACGATCCTTAACAAATTGTTAACAGTGGTTAACTTTTTGCCTTCCACGTTTCTGATTTCGAAATTTAAGCTCCGCCCACCTACAATTTCCGTTCCAGAGCTTAACGATTGTTAACTATTTTGTAACGATGGTCAGTGAGCATCGTTACAAAATAGTTAACAATTGTTGAACTGGAAAAGTTAACGATCGTTAAAGGTGCAGTTAGCTCCGCCCCGAAGTAAAGTTAACGGTTGTTAAGTTTGCGGAACGCAACCTTAGGGCCGTGCACTCCTACTAAATTAGGAGTGGTCATACCGAGGAGAGTTGAAATCTATCCGTATTACATTTGCTGCGTTTTTGCAGATACCATGGTATCTGATACCACGGTCTAAACTCTAAAGTTGTTGTCTCAGTTCATGTGGTAGCTGATACCACGGTCAAAAGGCGTTTTTGCAGTTATCGTGGTATCTGGCCGGACTGATATTCAGATGATATTCAGATGCCACGGCCCGACCGTGGTAACTGATCTTAATATCTGAAAACGTCATGTCTCAACAACAATAGAGCCTAGGAGTTTGTCAAATTGGTGGGAAAGAAGTTTGCACTTAGTGATGTGACTAGATATCAGTTTTTCTTTTGGGATGACTTCGAAAATGTAATTTCAGCAACTGTCGTTTTTGCAGAGCAACCGCAGTATCAGATACCACGGTAACTGTAAAAACAACTGTTTGCAGATCCAGTTGGTAACAGATACCATGGTATCTGCAAGAAAGCAACTATTGTGTTGTCTCTTGACTGCATAACCTTGTGTTAGATGATGTGAAATCTCTGACAATGGACTATAAGTAATACGCGATGAAAATTTTTCGATACCTAGTCGTATGGAGTTGTACGAAAAAGTAGCATGCAGTAGTAACTGTTGCCACTGCATGCTACTACTAGCAAACTGCATGCTACTACTAGCAAACTGGATGCTACTACAGCAAGTTTTGATGCTGTCGGGTACTGCTACTTAAGATTAACCCAGCCGGAGCCATGTTAAATCAAAGTATTCCATACTACTACATATCAGTGCATGCAACTTTTTCGTAGAACTACCATACAACCACACAGTCAAAGAGTTTTCATCGGGTAATGAAAACAACGACAGCCCGAAGCCAGGACATTCATTATTCAATGTTTAACCAACTAATGAAAACTCTTTCGCAAGTGGGTGTCAAAGGTGATAAAAAACATAATTACCTTGAAAAATGTCGTAAAAACGTACGAGTCACTCTGCGCTAACAAAACGACGGCCAAGAAAGTAGAAAAACCACCATTCCAAACAGCCGGTCCCATCCGTGTCAAGGTACCCTGTGCACGCTCTGAAACAAAATAAAGATGTAAAGTTGAGTCTTCACCTTCCGGAATCTGGGTTCCCAGATTTTTCGAGATTTGTTTTTATTTCTTCTGCGATACTTACAAATTCCGGAAATCTGGAAATTCAAAAGCCCCTTTTTTCCGGATTATTTTGATATACGTTTGGACCGGTTCATATTCCATATGCGATTTACAGAAGACGTCAAAGAATAATCGGGAAGCTCAGATTCCGGAAGTTCTGGGAGGTGAAGACCGGACTTAAAAGCTTGGTTGGTTTTCGACCCTACCCGTTGAAATACTCTATATGACTTAGTCCAAAACACGCCAATGATCCTCCGGAAGAAGCAGTTGAACAAATAAAATCCTATGTCAACCAATCACGGCGATCTCTGGGAGCTGAGACACCACTTCTTCCTTTCTTCCGCTTGGTACCCGGAGAGGCCGGAGATTTGCATCGGCAAGGAGAAATAGTCATCAAGAGTATTCGAGAGCAAACCTTAAAACCATTCCAAGAACGGGTGACGATAATTACGTATGTATGCATGTATTATTTTTTAGAACCCGTTACATTCAAACTGAACAAGAACGGAGTAAATGGAAGAAAAAGAAACAAAGGACAAAAAAGAGAAATGACAATCAATGACAAAATGTATACAGCACTACAATGAAGAAAAACACAAAGGGCGAGTTAGTCAGTGGTTATCCACTGGGAACAAAGTACTGGTAACTACGGGTGTGCGGCCGTCCAAGAACTTTGGTGAACTAGCTTATCTACAGCATCGTTTGGTTCTACCAGGCTGAATTTTCTTATTAGGTACCTGTTGCGTGTCCACGGTGGCATTTTTAGTAAATATTTTAAGTAACGGAAATACAGCGAATATATACGTAGACGATTGCCCGAATAAGATATTTATAGTCGGTAGAAGCTTCAGTTATTTATTGCAGGTTTGTCTCCTTCCTCGACGTTGACCCTGAAGATCGACAGCCCGACGAAGACCCTTGCCAAGAAGGGCCGAAATATCGCTGCTAAAGCATCGTAGCTGATGAATCCGTTTTATGCATTTTCTGAATATACGATAATAACCGCTATTCTTATGCCTTGAACAGACGACCATGGTTGGGTGCTCAGAGACTGGAATTGCTAACAGGACCTTCGGCACCATAGCACTCCATATGGAACGTGGATATTTTTTCTTGATGATGAAAGTGCAGAAAACTAGGCCGGAAAATTCTCAACGTGAGTTTGTACTAGCTAATAGACAAAAATCCATACTGTGGCATCCCCCGTGTTTTCTTTGTTATCCTTCTTGGGATTCTCCATTGAAAAGACAAGGGGAAGTCCTTGCTATTCTTCCGGGGATTCCCCCTGTAAGAAGGCGACGGAAAAGTCGCCAGAATCGTTAAAGCACTACTCTTACTAGAAAAGATGTTTTCACGATGAAATGGCTCGGAAATATCTTTTAACAAATGCCATTACTTTCCCCGTGAAAAATATTTTTTGTTAGCGCTTGTCGACTCCATCTAGCCTTCCCTCTCGGCGACTCGGCGGCTGGACGATTAGTATTGGAAAACTGAAAGCGCCGTGGTTAAAAAGTGGGAAAACCAAGCAAAACAAAAGAAAACCGAAGCGGAAGATAGATTGACGGTCTACCATGTCTTCGAGAACGAAAAACAACACTTTGAAGTTTTTCATATCTTTATGTATGTTAGGCGAACCTTTAAAGTTTAACTTAAAAGCCAACTTATTTTTGTATCATTTAAATGTATACACTAAATTACTTGGATAGTTTTGAGGGATTTTTTCTATTTTTGACTATTTGATTTAGTATGACGTTCAGAATATCTACAGCCGTCCTCACAACGCAAAATTCTACTATGACGCGGAAAGTTTGAATCTCAACAGAATCGCGGCTTTTCAGTGGCCAGCAATGAACTAGATGATCACTACATACTGCTCACGAACACTTGTTTCTCGTAAATATTTACGTCAAGCATACGACAGAGGTACAAAGCGCATAGAGGTACCACACATTTTACAGAGAAATTCTACTACAGAAGAATCGACTTTTCGTGAATAGTGGAGCAACGAAGCAACGTATTTTGCTCGGATCTTCAAGCCTCTTTAAAGGTTAACAGAATAGGGCTAAGATACGACAGTATGGTTACCCATGATACTTTTACTTAATTTGGCTAGAAGAACCGACAAAAACGCGTTAATTCGTTGCTTTGTTCTCCACGATTATTGAATTTTAGCTGACGTAATATCTCTTCCATAACTGTTGTACCTCTAGACGGATGTACCTCTATGTTTGAAATGTTTAGGTCTCTGTTGACTGGGTCCTTCCATAAAGGAAACCTATACGGGGTAGCAAGGAATAGAGGGCTATCTTCCGATGTGATTCTGCAGTCTGGAATCGAACAGTTCAAAATCTTCACTTTGTTGGCCATTGAAACGCACGCTTTTGCAGTCATTCAAAATTTCCGCAGCTCGTCGTAAAGTTATTTGTCGAACAACCAGCGGAGATTCCCAACGTCACTACTAGACTACGCGACGAAAAAAACAAAAATCCCTTACAGGAGTCAAAATACTTCAGTGTATTCAGATCAAAGGTATAAAAATAAGTTGGCTTTTCAGATAAACTTTAATTGAATGAGTTATGGGTAACTAGATTGTCCTTTCTCGGCCCTTTTCAGTTGAACTTTGAGCCTACGGCAAAGTTTGCGTTCTGTGATTGCAAAACTCGGCACGGTTGAAAAAGCGCTATAAAGTCACAGGAACAAAATTGAAACAATGGCGAAAGGCATGGTTTCAGTGGCTTATTTTTCCATAAGGGAGATATTCATTCATTTATTTATTTCCCTCAAAGAATATATTATAAGAAGTATTAAAGTAAATTTAAAAAAAACACTGTCACAAATAACTTTCAAAACAATAAATAACAATTGACGTACTTTAAACAATACACTGTACTTACTTAACTATTAACTTTTATCGAAAAACGGAAAAAGATTCTTCAGAGTCAGAATATTATTAGCTTTAGCTACAAAATTATCAAATTTCTGCTGAATTGCCAGAGCAGGATCTTTAACTGAAAGGAATTAATTAGAGGTATATTTCTAGCAAAAGGGTATCCAAGCAACAATTTACAATATTTAAAATAGCACACATAAACACTAGCAATCATACCACGATTAAAACCATTCACCTGAAAAAAAAACTATTGGTAAAACAGTTGTCTGGTATATACGGGCCAGTATATCACGTCTAAGCTTACCCCTCAGATGGATTAAAGCTCCAAACGTCTTACGGATTATTAGTTCAATATTTCTAACTACAATTAATTGAAAATTACGTTTCACTGAACAATAGGGAATTCCAAGGTAAGTCACAACATCAAGGGGTTCGACAAGGTTCGAACCCCTTGATGTATGGATAACATATAAGACAGAATAAGTAAGACGGTCTAATAAAAGACGAGAAATCAAACACTCACCGCTCTTTGTTCCATGCATGGTACTAAACGTGTGTCCAATGTGCGCTGCATAATCCACGGCTAACCCACAGGACAGAATGATCAGAATCGAAGTTACGATTTCAATCGTAAGACCCCAGAAGTACATTATGCCAATAATATCCACCAGAGTTAGGGCGATGCAGCTGAATACGAGAATGACCGTTCGGACATCACAGATGATGACTAGAGTGACCATCAGCACGGAGAGGAGTGTTAGGCCAAGGTTGCGGATTAGCTCGTCTGTGATAACCTATAATATAGAAAATATAAGCTAGTAAAAAAGATGAAATACAAATATAAGGAGTCGTAAAAAAAAAAATCTGAACAACGATTAGGATCAGGACCAAGAAACCCCCGATTCAGACTGATCCAGTTCCGACACAAAGGAAATTTCAGCTTCTGCGAAAAACGTTATTGCGGGAGCGGACACATTAGTTGGTTTTTCGAAGGCTAAAGGTTGCTCTACCTTTTCTGAAAGAAAATACTGTAGCCTGAATGTAGGATTGCAAGATATCTTCTGGGTAAACTGACCCGATTTGAACCAGATGTCATAAAGTTTGACCAAAAATTATCACGTTTTGGATGGGTATTCAGCGGTAATCTGCTGCAGGGTTTTGCGTTGCGGTGCGAACATTCACGTGGTCCTTTCTTACTTCGGAATACAAAAGAAAAAAGTCGCTTACAGCGCAGCCGTATGCGCCAAGGTAAACTGGTAGCAAGAACAAATACTCCAACAGAACCTACGTCTTTGGTCCCATGCAGCGACTACACCCAGATAGGGGTATATTTGAGACCATAGCAAATCGCAGGCCCACTACGCGACAAAGACAGAGGGACGCTGCTTCCCAGAGACTAGAAAGACCACCCATAAACTCGACCGATCGTTACCTGAAATCCTTTGCACTTCTTTTACCCAATATTTTAATTCTACTCCAGCCAAATTATATTTTTAAGTTGTACGTATAGATGAAATGTCTACTTATGTAATTGTCATGTGTTATTTGCGGGAATAACGATCCAGTTAGCGTGTGTACTGCAGGCTATTAAGAAAATAAAGTACATTATTATTTGAAAACTGAGTGAGCTAGAGGTACTTGATGTGAGCTTTGAGTTGATACCCGTCTACTTCCCTCTTTGCCGTTGCACGTGGAAGATGAAAAACTGTAGGAGGCCTGCAGGCTGGAAAGCCCGCTGGTGCAGCGCGTCACCTATGACCTAACAATGGTAGACAACCAATCAGCTGTTAAAGGACACCTGAATGAAGAGTACCAAGTATCATCAGGGACCCATAAATTTCCTGTAATGTTAATTTACTGAGGCACGACAAAAGCATGCAGGATTTCCTTTCTTACGCATAAAAAGAACACCATGTGCCGACGAGTCGACCATCGCCCGACAGAACATTAAAAAATTATTTCTTCGGGATTACTGAGGCACGACAAAAGCATGCAGAATTTGATTTATTCATTTGACCAACAAATGAAAAGAACACATGTGCCGGAGAGTCGACCATCGCCCGACAAGACATTACAAAATTATTTCTTCGGGATTACTGAGGCACGACAAAAGCATGCAGAATTTGATTTATTCATTTGACCGAGAAATGATTGCAGGATTTGCTTTCTTGCGTATAAAAAGAACACGATGTGCCAACGAGCCGATCAACGCCCAACAAAAACATGAACAAATTATTACGTCTGGATTACCGAGGCACGACAAAAGCATACAGAATTCGATTTCTTGCAGAATTTCCTTTCTTGCGTATAAAAAGAACCCAATTAGCCAACGAGTCAACCAACGCGCGACAAAAACATTAAAAAATTATTTCTTCGGGATTACTGAGGAGCAACAAAAGCATGCAGAATTCGATTTCTTCTATGTTTTGCTCGAAAAATATTTGCAGGATTCAATTTCTTGCCTATAAAAAGAACCCGATTTGCCGACGGCTTCTGTGTTCTTTGAACAAATTTTTTTCTATCTGAGCAAGAACGCCGATTCAACCCAAGCGGAATTTTTGGAAACTAGCTGTGGCTCGGGCAACATAGTAACATAGAAGCATAGGAAATGACTGGCCCCCCTGTAAGGAAACTTAATAGGAAATTTATGGGTCCCTGGTATCATCCCTATCTGTACGACTTCCGTTAACATTGCCTGCAGAACAAGACCAAAGGTTTCGATGGGATCCCAAAAATTCAATATCTGATCCAGACAACTGGGTCTTGTCTTAGCCAGATCCAGTCATCACCAGACTCCTTGAACATTTTTACAATTAAAATTCAGAAACAGATTAAGGCCAAATAGCTAGTCATCTGAGAAAACCAAGTTCAGATATGGATTCAGCATGTGTGTTTACCCCTATAAGTCATATCTGTTTTGACGAAAACTTCCTGCCACTTCTGCCAATTTCCTGGTTTCGGCCGAACTCCAGAACTCCTTGTCCGGCGAAAAAAGAAAGCTAAAAAACGAACTCAGGGTATCTTCTTTCCCCAATAATGAACATCTAATCAACTTCAAATAAAAATTTAACTTATAATTCCGACTCCAGCCGGATTCCGGTCGAACTAAATTTCCTGGTAAAATATGATTGTCAAACACGGATTCAGCATATCTTCTTACCCTTAAATCGGTTATCTAATCAACTAGAAATAAAACTTAAGCTTCTAACAATTTTCCGATTTTGGCCGGATTTGGGGGGAACTACATGTCCAGGTAGAAATCTTTTCACATGAGTGTTCAGCATGTCTTCTTGCCCTAAATCGAACATCTAATCAACTCCAAATAAAATTTTAAATTTTAACAAACTTTCCGGTTTGAGATGGATTCCGGGCGAACTTCACCATCGTCCTCAGCATGTCTTCCTACCCCTAAATCGAACATTTAATCAACTTCAAATAAAACTTTGACTTTTAACAAACTTTCCGGTTTTGGCCGGATTCCGAGCGAACTACTTGTCCGAGGACGTCAGCATGTCTTCTTACCCCATAATCGACTATCAAATTAGCTGTTTCAAAATATTTTGTTTGCCCCTTAATTTGAACCCCCTCCCCCATCCCTAAATATAGGGCTACAAAGCCCATCTACGAACCTGACTGGTCCAACGACCCAACGAATCCTCACACCAAGTTTCATCAAAATACCTCATTCCTTTCGAGAGTTATCGTGCTTACAGACGGACAGACGGACGGAAGGACGGATAACTTTTGCGATGTCATAGGTATCCCTCCACTTATGTTTTAGGATCCCAAAAACCAATTCCAAGCTATGATTTTTGCTCCATTTTGCATCTGTCCTTATTTCAAAACCGAACAATTTCAGAAATGAACAAATGTCTCCAATCAACCCTTCTTCTGGAATATTTTTTAACCAGTTAAGCCCAAATGTACATCTAGAAGAAATTCCAATAAGATCCGGCCAGCGCTGTACAAGATTTGAATGAATTGCGCTATTTGTCCTGGAGTCTGTATGTGCAAACCTCCAGAAACGAACATTCCTATTTCGAAAACGTCACGCTCAGGACAAGAATGCTCTCCGTGGCCATGTCTGTAATTGCATTATCCATGGTGTGTTCAAGTATGGTTTCATTGTTCAGGTGTCCTTTAAGGATGACTCAGACGGTGTTCATAATGAAATTTCTTCTACGGGGCTCTACTGCGACATAACTTTGTGTAGAGTAACGAATTACGATGTTCCGCGTAGCCCCTACCCTCCGCTTGTTTGCATCGGGCCGGGTATCGAGGATATATTCGACTCCGCATGGTCGTCTTAGAGAGATCGGGAGACGGAGGTTCTTGTGATTATTTGTTCTTGCTGGTAGCGATAGGAATCTTGTTTAGAATAAGCTGTACAGGAGTGTTGCATGAAGCTGCCCTTACTATGGCACCGCCCACCCCCCAATTGGCCATGGTACATGATCCTGCCACCTTGGATCATGAAGCTGCGACCCCAGAAAAATCATGCAAATTCCAAAAAAACAGCAAATTTTATTATTTGCAAAAGGTCAAGGAACCTCTCTGACCAAACAGCTGGCCTCTAACTTCACCATGTAGCAAAATACTATTTTTAGCAAAGTGGGCGACTTCATGATCACTTGGGTGCCTACATTCTTTCGTGTTCTCTAGCTTAGCCTTGAACAATTACAAGTAAACTATGGTACCAGCAGAAAGTGAAGGTTCTAAGCTTCCTTTCAGGATACTCCACTCAATTTTATCTCAACCTTTAATCTTTTTCCCTAAGTCATTTCCCAAAAATAGAAGTTTAGGGTGGCGGCTTCACGCAGCACTCCTGTAGTAAAAAAAAATTGAAAAATCTGTGCTTTACCTTATTGGCTTCCCACTCGACGTATCGATAGGTATAGATGACCGGACCGGGTGGATTCGCGCCTCCTTGGAACTGAATATCCTTTTCTAGCTGAAGAAGTGAATCGATTGCCTTATTTTTCTCCGACGAATCCGTCAGTTGCAAGTGTCGGAACCGTATTCGAGAAGCCTAAACGTAAGAAAAACATTAAGGTCCGTTCAAGACTGAAACGATGCTTTGGTGAACTTCACGCACCAACTTATCAGAAGGATTCTCTACGAAAGCATTTTCCTGCCATACTGTAAGAATTTTGTGACCGATCACAGGGAGGGGAGATTATTTTATTTGTAATTAGAGTCCTTCCTTTCGTCGGCGGGCAGAACCCCCCAAAAAGATCTGATGGGTTATGCGTAGGACAAAAAAGGATCAAGATCTATTATCCCTTCTGCGACACAACACGCATCGAATGTAACCCGCAACTGCAAACCATGTATACCTTACTACACTTATTTGAACAAAGCTTAAAGTTTCACTGAAAGCCAACTTATTTTTTTGTATCATTTAACTGAACACAATGCCTTATTTGGAGTGTCTCAAGGATTTTTTTTTTATATTTCACTATTTGCTCTAGTGTGACGTCTATGACTATGACGCGGAAAATTTGAATCTCGATACAACCCGGGTTTTACAGTGGCCAGACTTATTTTTGGTAATACTTTTCGTCAAGCATAAAACACAGGTAAAAGCGCATAGAGGTACCACAAGTCCGACAAGCCACTACCCCAAAATCGACTATACGTGAATATAATCGAGTATGAGCAGCGTATGAGTAACGAAGTAAGGCATTTTCATCGGGTCTTCAAGCCTGTTTAAGTGTGATGGGTAACTAGATTGTCCTATCTCAGCCGTTTACAATTAAAGTTTAGAGTTGAACCGAAATGTGCTTGGAATGACAATCTACTTACCCATCACCTCTTCATCTAAATAGGCCTTAATATTGGATGAAAGTACTTTACTTTGTTGCTCCCCTATTCACATATTCGATTCTCATCGACTAACTTTTTCTTTCAGATTTGTAGCACCTCCATGGGCTTGTACCTCTATGCTTAAAATTAGTTACAATAGTGCAATGGTAAACAATTCCAGAAAAACGAATCTCTTCGGGTCACACACAATAGAGGACTTTCTTTGGAACTGACTTTACAATCCGGAATCATTATTCCGCTTCATTACCCATTGGCAGGCAGGCTTTTGTTGAAATTCAAATTTAAATCGTCGGTGTGAACTTTGTCGAGTCAGCATATTCTGAGCGTCACTACTAGAACCCAAGAGGAAAAAAATAAAATCCCTTAGCAAGCAAATCATTCGGTGTATTCAAATCCAAGATACAAAAATAAGCTGGCCTTTCAGTTAAACTTTAAAGGACCCCTCGCACTATTTACTCTTCAACTTACAGTATTTCAATATATTCGAATACTTTAAAACTAGGCTGTGCTTTCAACAAATAACCCGCGGTTTTGGCTGTTTTTTCCGAGAACCGTTGGCTTATAGCAAAAAAAAGGAAAACAATTTGCATAACCGGTTTTTCTGATGGAAAAAACTTCTCGCAGACAACCGTAGACAGCGTAATAAATATCGAAGGTAGCAAAACAGGGCAAGTGAGAAAATCATCGTGGTTTTGTTAGAGTGGTTAGAATGTACCGTACGAAATTGGGGTCTCCGGGTTTAGAAATATATGGAGTGATTTTGGAAGTAGGTGGCGTTGGTATTATAGGTAAGACAGGTCCTTTAAGGGTCTTAGCTAGTGGAGAACTTATTTCAGTCTGAATGGACATTTCAACTATGGTCAGCAAAGAATCACCGGCCGAAGGCTAACTATTTCACTGACGCCAAAGACGAGTGCCAATAAAATACTACAACAATTGGCAAGCCATTCAGCCTTGTAAGTGTGGTGTTACGCTTAGGAGGTCAGCATAATTTTTCTTTCATTACCTGACAGCAAAGCGAGGATTAAGTCTTAGTAACAGGATTACTGTTGAGCTTTTCGGTTCCTGAATGCTCGTCGTTAAAGTTTAACTGAAAAACCAAGTTATTTCTGTATCACTTAACTGAATACACTGGATTATTTGGATTGTGTTAAGGGATATTTTTTTGTCTTCACTATTTGCTCTAGTGTGAAGTTCACAATATCTACGGCCGCCCTCACAACGCGAATTTGTCCTATGACGCAGACAATTTAAATCTCAATAAATTAACGGGTTTTCAGTGGCCAGTGATCATCCAAATCCTTGGTAGTTGAATTTGGTCAGAGCAGGTGAACATAGCACTCTTCAAAGTTAACGACCAAAGAAGCATACCACTACTGCACATAAGTTTTTTTGTCCAGACCTCTGGAGAACTCGAACAAATGTGCGGAAGGTCTGCAACCAATAGCTGTCAAAGGTCCCCACCACACATCGCAAAAAAAAGGCATTATACAAAAAACAACAGATCTTACCGTAATGGTGAAATTAAAATCCTTATCTATAATCGATCCGTCAATTTTGACATCATGAAGGTACTGTCGACCATCTTTCGTGAATAGAAGGAACTCTTGGACGTACTTCTTGAAATCATGGTGGTTGGCTGGGTATTCCACTAGAAATAATATTTCCAGATTGTTACGATGAATTGGAATTTAGATTCCCTCATGAGAAACCAATCTGAGCCTCGTTTTTGTTGCATGCTGCAAGTGCACTTCTCGGCCAATTACGGGCTGATTCTTTCTAAATCCGTTTTTGCACTGCAGTGCTTCCGAGGAAGACGGCAGTGCTTCTGGGGAACCAGGGACTTGCTCACCGACCAAGTCCGTGCTTCCCTGCAAGGTGATGCAGCGCTGCCGCTTCAACCAAGAAGAAAGTGAGGCCAAAACGCATATTGTGCAAAAGCAAGGAAGGGATGCAGAAGCGATGCGGCATCGCTGTTGCAACAAAAACGAGGCTCTGGTCACAGGAACTTCATAACACACCAGCAATCAAATATAGCAGAACAATAATGGACCGTTCACGCTTATGTTGTAAGACGAATAAAAGTTCTTCTCGTTGTAAGCCTTTCCTCTGCAGCCGTTCAACTTGAAAATCAAGTTGTACGCCGCTCTCCGACGTTTGGATCACGTATGTGTAGATCTTCAAAACTGAACCTTAAACCTGACAATCCATCCCTAGAGAACATAACCTTTGATGACTTTCATGTGGAATTTTAAATCAGCCTAGACCGGTTTTACGAAAATCCAGTACAATGCTCGGTATATTATCTGCTGCTGTGTCTGTTGGACTAGTGTATATTCCTCGATTTAGTTTTGAGCCTACCAGGATTGTTCTTCTTATTCTAATAACGTAAAAAGCTTGTAACTGTCAAAACACAATTAGCTGTATAAATTCTTTCATTCAAAGAACTCATTCAGTCGGCATTCAGTACTTTTATATTACAAATATCTCTCCTTAAATGTTTGTCTCTTTCTTCTTCAGTAATCACGTGTTGGAAACGCATTACTATGATTGGTCACGTATAACTTTTAACACACAAAATAGAACCCGTTCCTATTAATTTTTACAACAGCAAGCCTCGGCGGGATGAAAATTTACCACATATATTCGTGTATAGCACGTGTAACTCAGAAATTCTACACCTTAAACGTAAGCTTGAACGGTCCTTAAAGGCCTGACCTTATTCTCCACTCTCTCACCAATCAAAAATTTGAGGGGAAGGAATGCCCTATCCTACTCAGCCTATGGCTCAAACTCACGTGTCTCTTTCTCTCTGCTTCTCAAAGCAAGTACAAAAAAATCCTTAGTTGCATTTTTGCATAACAAGAGTTACTCTTACCCGGTAATTGCACGCACTCTTGTCGTTTTTTCAGACACCCGGTTACTGCTAGGTTAGGCTACTAGGTTACTGAATTCCGGTAACCCCGGTCTCAGCAGGGTTACTCGGTACCAGATACCAGGGTTACTAATACGTTGCTGGGTGACTGAGAAAACGACGATTCGTCGAGGGAACAGGAACCCAGTAACTGCGAACACAAACACGTCAGAACAGACACCTGTTTACCGCAAAAACGCAACTCTTGTATATTCACTCAGAACAAACCTGTACAAACAGATTGTTGCCAGAAAGGTTCCGCTCTGATCGCGTTCGCCGCTCCCACGAGAAAAACTTCCCGAAAATTTGGTCTGTAAAACCCTCTTTACAAAAAATCTCTTCAAATTTTCGACTCTAGATACTCGTACCAGCATATTATTTTAAGTTTCCCAAGTGCAAATTAAAATTTTTGCTTTCGGTTTCTTTCCTACTGGATCTTAATACATACAAAACATAGTCTATGCAGCTTTGAATGGAGCTCCCACCATACTGTTCTCACGAAGGGTGCAATGTACTTCACAGACTGCCCGAGTTTCTCCATTTTTATTTTTATTTTACTGAACTAAGCTGCCAAAGAAGCACCTGAGTGTTCGAATCGAAATTATATAATATAACGTACTCAAGACAGTACTTAATATTTTATTGGTACTTGAGTCCTCAAGTACCTGGTTATTTTACTTGACAAAGGAAGTTCTACGTAACTAAAACCCAAGTAGGGGAGAAGGGCCCATGATCGGCAGGGCCCAAGTACGTCTTTTTTATTTTAAAGGCGAGCCACATGTCGAAAAATTATGAAAGTACGGCTCCGACGGTGTCTCAGTTGTTCCGAATGTTTTGAATATAGTGTTGGGCGATATTTGGATTTCTCAAAAATCGATATTTTCACTTTCGATAATCGATATCGATATTTTGGTACCATTTTTCGCTATAATATATGTCTTGTTTTGCCAAAATTTACGAAAAAATTGTAATAAAAAGCATCAAGCATCGGCACTTTTGACCAGCTTCAGGAAAACTACGTTTGCTCACAGCACGATAGGAATCGGAATGAAGATTTTTTCCTAGGCTAGGCAAGACATTTAAAAAACGACACTGAATCTCAAAAATTAAAAAACATGCAGTTATGTGCCCTGCAAAAATGCTAATACATAAAGTACCGAACGTGGGTCCTTCTCCTAGCCTACTTCGACTTTGTACTTAGTTAGTTCCTGAAGTAGCCTACAAGTGCCTGAATTACTTCCCAACACTGCTGAAGGCACATTTCCTGTACGGCAAGAGCCCGGTTTATTAGAAAAATAAATTGAACACTAACCTTGCTTGTTGTCAAGCCATCTTTCGAAATGATCGTGCCAGAAAATAACTGAAGAATTTTTAACGAAAGGATTTTCTTTGAGCTTCGTCGTCAGCTTACGAAGTTCTTCGCGGTCGATGTCATATTGCACAGTACCTAAAAATAGTATAGTTAATACCAAAAACTAACACAAAGCTTCAGCCAAGCTGACTGTGAATCATTTTTGACAGTGCATAACGGATACGTCAGCTGAATTTTTCTAGAGCTATATTTCGGCCCTTCTTGGCAAGAGTCCTTTTCAGGCTCAAGCTGGAAAATGAACTTTTGGAAAAACAACTAAAGATTCTAGCTATTTATTCACGAAGTACGGAACTTCCATAGCCCAGACATGCCGACAAGCCTCGATCTTAGCTGGAAAGAAGGGACAGGTGATAAAAAAATCAAAATGCGGAAAAATCTCTACCCCCTGAACGACCCAGTCCAGCAGCAAAGACAGCAGCTGGGTCCAAAAAGGAATCAGAGCACCAGCTTTAACTCCAAGCGACTTTCACGAAGAAGTTCGTAAAGTCAGATACTTAAGGCGTAGTCTCGCCGTTCCCCAACAACTCCCTTTGAGGTGTCCCTTTGTTTCACAGCTTAATTTGTGTTTTTATTTGTCCGGGGGATTCACTCCCCGTATACTCGCGAGTCCCCTTGGACGAGGAAATGCTCCGATTATCATCACCATCAAAAAAGGGGGGGGGTCAATTTTTGCTGGTGTTGGTGTAATCTAAAATTAACTGAAGACTATCAAAATAAATAAAAAATTAAATAAAGTGGATCCAGACTAATTTCATCAACTTTTTTATGGCACTTGCCCTTGGGACAAGTGCTAAATAGCGATCGCAATTTCTGTCGGTCCGGGTTTTGCTAGTTGGGGCATTTCTACATAAGCTAGGACGATGAAACTTGGCAGGCATATCAGGGACCCCAAATGATTAAGTGGAAATAGTCATTTCCCCGATCCGACCATCGTTGGGGGAGTGGAGGGAGGGGGAATCCGGAATCTTGAGGAATTTATAACTTTTGAACGGGTGAACGGATGGCAATCAAATTTGATATTTGGAGAGATCTCGTACCTCAGACGACCCACTTCAAATCCGGACTGGACCCGGTGACTTTGGAGGGAGGAGAGCTGGAGGGGGGAACCGGAAATCTTGGGAAACGCTTAGAGTGGAGGGATCGGAACGAAACTTGGTGGGAAGAACAAGCACAAGTTCTAGATAGAATCATTCACATAACCGGACCGGATTCGGGCACTGTGGTGGGAGTTGGGGGGGGGGGGGGGGGGCGGAATTCGGTGGTCCCGCGAGTTCGGTACTAGGACGATGAAATTTGGTTGGCATATCAGGGACCCGAATAGACTTCCTTAAGAATAGTCGTTTCCCTGATCCGAACATCGTAGGGGGAGTGGAGGGATGGGGAATCCGGAAATTAGTAACATGCATAACTTTGGAAGGGGTAATCGGACGTGCACGAAACTTGAAAAGTGTCAAGAACAAGCAGGGGCGTCGCAAGTGCATTTTCGGTGGGGGGGTGCAGAGCCAAAATTTTACCGAATCCTTCAAAAATTTTACCGAATCCCAGAACTAAGAATTCGAGCTTTAAATTATGGAACAGAAACGATTACGTAGGGAGAGCAACAATAAAAGGCAGCATGAACGACGATAAGCCAACTATTAGGCGGCGTTTTGGCGAAGCTCACATAGAGAATACGTTGCCGGTCATGATTGCAGTAACAGCTAATGTCTATTATAGCCAATAGAAAATTAAATCAAGCGCCGCAGGCGAAAATTTTCGAAATCCATTTTTTTTGTTTTTGTAGGCTAAAATTTAACTGCTTCTCTTACAAATTCTATCATTTACCGTTGATGAAATACCGAGACTCTTCAGAAGTTCTAGAAAACGGAGGGAGCGACGTTCCGGCAGCAGCAGCAACTGTAGTCTAGTCAATATACTACCTATGATAACATAAAGTGAGCGCCGCAGGCGAAATTTTTTTTTTGCTTTTTCCTGCCAAATTTAATTTCCATTCAAATTCTAGCTTTTAATGTTTCGAAATCTCAATCCTAAAACTGGCTTAAAACCCCCGTCAAATGACGTGCCCTTTCACAAAATAGAGAACATTACGAATTCTGCCTTGTTACTGTTTTTCCTTTTAAATTATCTGTTGACAATTTATTTTATCTTATATTTATGACTTTATTTATGACTACAAAAACATCGTATTTGGGCTCTGCCCACGAGAGATATGTTTTGCTTTATTATTAAATAAATTGAAAATTGAAAGTGCTGCAGGCGGAATTTTCGAAATATTTATGATTAGATATTCTTTTTGGGATCCAAAATAGAAGTAAGGACTATCGATGATATCACAGATCATCCCTTTTGTCTGCGACCAGTGCTTCACTCGACCTCTTCTGAGTTTCGAGGTTCGTGGTAACTTCCGGATCCTGGCAATTACAACGAATAAGTTACCGAATCCCAGTTATTACACGGAATAAGTTTAGACCAATAGCGTGTTCGGGATTCTGTATAACCACCGTATCCCGGTTAGTATACCGAATTATTTTGGTACCGAAAGACTACCGAACAATATTCTTATTCGGTATACTTTCGTCGAAACTGGAACAAAGTCAGGATTCGTGGTTAACTTCCGAATCCTGGAAATTATACTGATTAAATTATCGAATCCCAGTCATGACACCGAATAATTCTGAACAAATAGCTTATTCGGGAGTCTGTGTAACTGCGGAATCTCCATAAATATACCGAATAGTTCCGGCATCGAAAAATTACCAAATGATTTCAGTAAATTCTCTCACCAAATTCGTGATAACTACCGAATACTGGCAATTATACCGAATCCCGATCATTATACTGAAGAGATTTGTACAGATAGCCTATTTAGGATTCTGTATAACTACCGAATCCCCGTAAATCGAAAAAATACCGGACATTTTAGTAAGCTTTTGGGCCTCCGGCCCAAAATTTTACCGAATCTCAAAAAGGTGGGGGGGTGCTGCACCCCCCGCACCCCCCCCTTGCGACGCCCCTGAGAACAAGTGTCTCAGATGTTCCTTTCCAAATCCGGAACGGATACGATACCTGGGGGGGGGGCTGGAAGGGGGCATCGAAAATCTTCTGACAGGCTCATATTCGAGGGATCGGGATGGAACTTGGTGGGAAGAACAAGCTTAAACCCTAGATACATTACTGACAAAACAAGTCTGTATCGTGTCACGGTGGGGGGGAGTTGGAGGGGGTCCATGAAACTTGGTTCATGAAACTTGGCATGTATTTTAGGAATTCTACCATATTGACTTTGAAAATAGTCCCTTCCCCGATCTGATCATCGTGGGGGAGTAGAGGGGTGGGGAATCCGGAATCTAGTGACATTCACAACTTTGGAATGGGTGATCAAACGTGCATGAAACTTGGTAAGTATTAAGAAATCGTGTCTTGGATTTCCAGTTTCAAGTCTGGACCGGATCTGATCCCTGGGAGGGGGGGAGCTGGAGGGGGCACCGGAAATCTCGTGAATCGCTTAAAGTCGAGCCATCGGAGTTGGACTTGGTTGGAAGAGCAAGCGTAAACCCTAGATGCATTCCTGACAAAACAGGACCGGATCGTGTCACGGTGGGGGAAGTGGAGGGGGTTTCCCGGAATTCCGGTGATCTCGAGCTAGGGTGCTTCCATTTGTGCTAGGACCATGAAACTTGGCAGGCCAATTAGGGACTATAGTCCCTTCCCCAATCCGACCATCGTGGGGGGAGTAGAGGGATGGGGAATCCGGAATCAGGTGGCATTCATAACTTAGGAACGGGTGATCGGACGTGCATGAAACTTGACAATTGTCAAGAACTACTGTCTCAAATGTTCGGTTTCAAGCCCGGTGTGGGTCCGATCACTGGGGGGGGGGGGGGTATCTGCAGGAGGACAAACTGACAAACATGCTAACTGTTCCGACAAGTGCCATATGAGCTTTCAGCTCTTGTTTTTGAATACAAATCCATTTTGGAAGCATTCCCCGTGTTCTCGTTGTTTTCCGTACACGGAGTCAGTCCGCCTGCAGTGACTCCCCCTATTCTCGCCGTTCCCCTTGATTCCCCGAGGACTCCTCGGGGAACGGCGGGAATACGCCTTTATGCTAAAATCTTTAGTTGGTTTTCCAAAAGCTCATTTTCCAGCTTCAGCCCTTCCGCCAAGTGCCATATACCGATCGCAATTTCTGTCCGTCCGTCGGTCGGTCGGTCCGGATTTTGCTAATTCGGGCACTCGAGTGACTTGAATGTAACCTGGACAGTAGAGAGATCGTGTCTTAGATGACATATTTTAGGGTCTGGACCAGATCCGAGCAGGAAATTTCCAGAAAAATGCTCAGGTTTTCGTTTCTCATACCACCTACTCATAACAAGTGCCATATGAGCTCGTAGCTCATGTTCTAGTTTTGGGTCTGAAAAGAACCCTTGCCAAGAAAGGGCCCAAATTTCGCTATGATAAAACTCAGCTGACCTTTTCGCAGTCAACTATGTAACCAAGCCGTTATTAAGTCCTTTCTTAGTGGCAAGCCCCAGTGCTGGATAACGTTTTCAGGGCGTGGATTAATGAAACCAATGAACCAAATATGAACAAATCCGAACGTCTAAGAGGTCTGCCAATTCTCCACGGACTGAGAAAGTTAAGCCGAAAAAATTCAGGCCAATATGAATAGCCAGCTATCAATTACGATATCACTGACTTTTTTTTCCCACTTCAACCAAATAAGGTAAGGTCACGCGCCGAAAACGAGAAAGTCAGGATGAACATTCCTTGAGCCCAAGCTGACTTTGAAACATATAATCAAATCTCTGGAAGGATCCCTGTTTTTTCTGTTCTTTCTTTTGTCCTTCTTCCTTAATTAAGGGTAGCTTTTCGGAAGCAGGATCCCTTTTTTGACTTCAGTCAACGAACCCGGCTCCTACTCTGGCTACAAGTATAATGAAAAAAAAATGAAATGGCGTAAAAGCATCAGACATGATATTGAAAAATGACACTTTGTTAATTAACTATTTAATTCGTAGCAAAAAATAATAATACCCTAGCCTACAGCAATGACAATAAAAATTAAAAAAAATCAGCACGAGGATTTTAAGATATAATTCAAGAATAATTCAAAATTCAGAGCATTCGACAACGAAAGGATCAACGACCGTCGAAACTCTCGTTCCTAGGGTCGGCAACCTGTACCGTAAGCCTTTTCCAGACGAGGCATGACACAATTTGAATACTTTCCAACCGGTTTAAAACCAATAGTGTCGACCGGATGCTGACAAACTTCTTTTATTTTTAGCCAACTGGTCCTACCAAAATAGCTTCAATGGCAACTTGAAAATTACAACAACAATGTTTTAATCCAGCCGCTGAAATTTAAAGGAGTCAAACTGGAAACATTCGCGATGTCTGGTTCACCCCATTCAAGTTACCAAACTCGACACGACCGAGGAAGTTAGATAGACAGATATTTACTGAAGCCAGAGGCGTCACGTTTGGGGTGGGGACGCCTCCCCCCCCCCCCCAATGTTGTCGGCCAGTAGGTAAAAAATAGCAGAGTCGGCGCGAACCGTCAATTTTTTTCGTGGAAACCTTGGATTTTCCTTCAAAACAGTCGGTTTTTCGTCAAAATAGTCTATTTTTTTCTTAAAAACAGGTTTTTTCCTGTCCCCCATTGACTGAAGCCTTTGTCCAAGAACATAAACAATCCAACATTTACACTGAGCATACGGATCAAGCTTAAATGAACTCAACTTTAAAACCACTTCCCAGAACTAACATTTTCATTTCATTTATTTCCAAATATAGCCAATTGAGGCTGCTACATAACAAATCATTTCATATAGCCTACACTAAGAATAAAAAAAAAACGATAAAAATATATTGAAGGCATGAATTTGGCGACAAGCTGAAAGCTTTAACACCAAATGTAATAATAAGTAAATAAATGAAGCCTCCAACAATCAAGGCACACAAACCTCAATCAAGATATCAACCCCACAGTCAATTTCTCCCCCCCCCCCCCCCAAGCTTGACACACAGGCAGAGACAGGCACGTTTGCGGCCCAGACAGAACCACCAGCGTAGGATACTTTAATCGTATTACTTAAATTAAATGGTTCAAAAATGCACCAATCCCAATTTGGGATTGGTAATTACAGAGTGGATCCATTGCTGACATATCTGTACCATTCGTTACGTTCGGGCTTATTTTAAATTTGTAACATATATCGATCATTTATGATTATGCTGACCAGGTCTGACGATCCACCACTATTTTTGTTAAAGCACAATGGACACTTATAATGCTTTACTTTGTATTAAATGCTTCACGAATAAACATTTCCGACTTCCTTTAGAAGGCGCTACGAAAATCGGCCGTTTTCTTGTTATCCCTTGTCTTTACCTCTCTGGCATTTTGGCGATCCAAATCTTAGGAGCTGGGATATCGTGGCAGGAAATTCAAAAACTCCCAGCAATGTTTGATAGAAAAGGATATATTTGAGATGTCAAGCCGCAGATGCAGTTTACCTGATTGTTCTAGTGTTTCATCAGAAGTTCCGTGGCTTAAAGTGCCTATTAAGAGTTTTTCTTTGTGGAATAGTGTTGTGAAGCTTGATTAACTTGCTTTATAAAATGTACCAGAATATACAATAAGCTTATAAAAAATAACATAGCTACAAAAATCATTCAGAAACAAATAACCTATTCAAATCTGAATTATACAAGCTGATTTATGCTTATAATAAAGATCTACTAAGTATTATAAGAAATATCACTCTTATCTTTGTCCAAGCTAGTAAATTGAGCATGTACTGGCCCAAAAAATTACGCTTTGAAATATCACAGAGAGGAAACTGTTGAAAAAGCTGCTGATCTAGAGGGTAAGCATTGTTCCTAGGCTTTTACAGAGTGGGACTGGGGTAGTTGGATGTGCCCATTGAACTTTAAAAGATATCATAGAATGTAGAATAGAATTTTATTTTTCAAAAGCAGCTGTCACAGCGTTACCGCTGAATTTGACCTTTTGTCATACAAAATGAGGAATGCATAACACTTTGTAACGAAGGAAGAAAAATAAAACACTGAAAGGGACTAACTTATCGGTTATTGTACAACTCAACAAATGCTAGAACAAAACTCCTTCTATATCTTTCACGAAGAGGGGCCACAGGGGCTAGTTTGGGGATTTTCTGGGATTTCTCTCGCTGGGGTCTAATACGCGTAGGAGAATAGGGGGGTGGGAGAATATTACATAATCGGGGAACAGATAGGGTTTTAATACCGAAATCGATGCTAAGGCGGGTTCGTCTCTCTTCCAGGGTAGCCAGTTTGAACCTTTTTAGTAGGTAACTGTAAGGCACTTTAACCTCCCCGTTAATATTCTCGATACGGTATGTGTGTTAAGAAGAGACCCAGAAGTGCTCATGGAATTAAACAAATTTAATTACAATAAACGCACAACTCCCGGCACTGGTAGAGACTGCGTTAAACCGACACATCACTTGGGTTCTATTACAACCATTCTTGCGATTTTATTCTAGCTACAATGAAGCTCAGCTCGTGCATCCGTTTAATGCACTAAAATACAGCATGTTTACTATATTTATATAATGTTAATTGACATTTTATTTTGTTTTTATTTCTTATATTTTGTATACAAATTATGGCTTTTTTTTGTGTTCTGATAGCCGTTGCCAGTCTCACTGCCGCAAAAACCAAATATGGCTATAATTCAAAATTTTTATTAATGTTAAAAATTAAAAATGTGGTTAGATAGCCTATAATTTAAATTTCTTCATTAGTTCACAACTTCTCTTACAGTTAGACATAACGCAGTGTCATAAAATCACTCATTACACTACAACGTTCATAAATTGAAATCTTACATCCTATTTTTCGGTTTTACACCTTCGATTCTAAGCCTGGGTTCTTAATGGTCAGTAACGTCCATTTTGACTCAAATCCATTTTCGCTGATTATGGTGCAATCGAAGCTCCATCTTTGCGAAAGAAATTTGGTACAGTTTTTAAGAATCCCTTCCCTGCTATTTTTAAAACGTAACCACAGATCCAGAATGAAACTACCAAACGATCCACACTTACCGAGGTAAACTGATGACCTCTCGCCATTTTCCGGGAAATGGTCCATCAATGCGCGATAGAAGCTTGCCGGGTGTGACCCGTCCTTTAAATACCAGTTCGGGTCGAAATCTTGTTTAAGCTGGAGCATACCCCACGAGTTAACAGCAGCGAAGGCCAGGGTGATAATGATGACGATAATCTAGAAAAGAAAATAAGTATGGTTGTTGCTGTTGTCTATATTCTCCCTCGAAATAAAGTAGAGGAATATAAAAAGGAAGGAATTCTGTAAAACGGATCAAGTTATTGCAAAACTATCATCAGGACTAAGATTTTCCACTAATAATGTGATAGCTATCCAGGAATTTATTTTTTAGGGGGTTTGCCTTTCGGTGGGGAGGGGGCGCTGCGGGTCGGAAAAAAAGTACAAAAAAGACATAGATCAGAGGGAAATCCTATACAAAATTATCATTTTTGTATGTTTCGGGGGGGGGGGGAAGTCAACCCCCTAGCACCCCCCCCCCTGGATACGGCCCTGGCTCTGTGTTAACAGAACTGACGAAAAGGAGAGAGCTTATTATATGGTAACAACATTTCGCGAGTCCAGTACTATTCTGTAGGGCGAGACTGCTTAGTGTTGGCCACACTTGGATGCCACTGAGCCGATGAAATAACACAACCAACCCATAAGCCAGCGAGAGACTCTTCAGGAGGACCTTATCTCGCTGAAAGCACAATTTAAGGTAATTTAAGGTATTTAAGTTATAAAGGGCGGTCGCTTATACTCTTGATGACTAACTCTTCGTGCCAATGAAGAGTCGCCGTTTGCCTAGCAAAGAGCCGGAGGCGTCACCAAAGCTGTCACCAACAAACGTCGTTGATTGGTTGACACATGATTTGAATGATCGATTAGGCGACGTTTCTCGTTCTTTCCGAGGTTCACTGGCGTGTTTTGGACTTGATCGTTAGTCATGTAGAGTATTGCGAGAGGTTCGAGGACTCGCAAATTTTTTCGAGTGTCGTGTTGACCAGTCACGGTCTCTACGGTCTCGGTAATCACTTTTACGGTCTCGGCAGTCCGGATGTTTGCCCTGTCGAGGCTTTTGGCCTGTCGTGGTGTTTTGCACGTTGGGATCTGACTACCACGATGTTCGGCCTGTCGCGGTTTTGACTGTCAGGGCTTCTGGCCCGTCGCGGTTTCGTCGTTGGGATCTGACTACCACGATGTTTGGCCTGTCGCGGTTCTAACTGTAAGGGCTTCTGGCCTGTCGCGTCTCTTGACTGCCACGGTTTCTGCACGTCGCGGTCTGACTAACGGTTCTAGGCCTATCGCGGTTTTGACTGTTGTGGCTCTGAACTTCATGGCCTTGACTTTCGTGGCTTCAGGCCTGTCGCGGTCTTAACTGTCGCGTCTTTTTTTGCATGTTGCGGTTTGACTTCACGTTGGCCTGCCGCGATTTTTTCACAGTAATGGGCGGACGGCACTAGTTATTACAAAAAAGTGACCTTGAATGTTGGTAATAAGAGGATCTTAAGGACACATATTGACGTGACCTTGTAAATGCCAAGGACTGATCCCCGGAACTGCCGCATTGTTATTTTTTTTACATCTTCGTCGGACCATATGTGCCTCAGTTTTTATTCTGTATCGTATTTCTCTCTCACCCAACAAACTTTCTTCTGACGTGGACAGACAATTTTTCACCTCCGGCAGATTGTATTATTCTGCGTCGACAAAATTTTTTAAACTACGAAAAATTCGACGCGTCACAGCCGTAAAATTCAATGCATTACTTTCTTTTCAGTCTGCGGCGATATTAATCGAACAGGCAAATCCACATATTTCAATCCAAGGGCATGCGGGAAAGTTTAAGAAACAATCAACACGTTTCATGTGCCGCGCGTAGGTAACATCAAAACCGAAGATTTGAATAACATCTGTATCATCTGCGGTATGCCGCACCTTTTGCCAGTGCCTTAATTAGCGCAATACTATAAGAGTGAAGCATGCTACCAGACTCAAAAACAATGATCTGACAAATTCACTACAAAAACACAATGAAAATCGAATGCCTTCCAATGCATCATCAGCAAGACCTCGAACTATCCAAGAACACAGACACTATCAAAATATTCTAGTCCTTGCCAGACTTTAAACTCCAGGGATTGAATAAAAAAAGGAACGGAAAGAAAGGGCACGGATCAGGCAGGATGAAAGGAAATATGGAAATCTTGATGATGTGACCGAAAATTATGCATAGAGTAGGTTACTGGTCGGAGTGGTCGGTGGTAGGTGGAATGAGGGTATTGGTCATGAGTTTGAGGTAGGGACAGTAACTAGAGAAATAAAAAGTATTCAGAGGTGGAAGTTCCAGGAAATTCAGAGGTGGCAGGTCGACAGAGATAGTTCAAAATCTCTAAGGTAAAGCGGGTTTAGATGGGGAGGAACTGAAATTATTAATTAGTATGCGTGCTGATATTTTACCACTGGCAGATAGGAGGAGGTAGGGGTAGGCCGATTGAGAATTGGTCCTTACTTCTGCCCGATGTGTGGAGATATGAATGAATGTGTGCGACATCTTATGTGTGATTGTAGGGAATTGAATGATTTGAGAAGTGAAATATTTGGAGTAAATGAGTATGATCAGGAGTGGATGGAGCAAATGTTTAAGAGTTAGTGTTATGCTACTATAATGAAAGTGGTTAGATTGCAAGCTGTCAATAATTCATAGAGAACATTTTTTGTGGTTTTAGTGGTAGTTAGAGAAAAGTTTGTCATTGCGTTTCCTTTTGTTTGTATTGCCATGGCCCTTGGGCTTTTAAGGTAATAAATATCATATCATATAAATCGTTGTCTTTTTGTTTTGTTTATTGTGTTGCCATGGCCTTTTGGTTTGTTTGTGCAATTAAATCTTATTGTATACCTTCAGTCCAAGCCGACTGGAAATCATATTTGACAGTGCAAAACGGATACGTCAGCTGAATTTTATTAGAGCTACATCTTCGGCCCTTCCTAGCAAGGGTCCTCTTCAGGCTCAAGTTGGAAAATAAACTGTAAGGCAAATGCGCTGAGCTTACCTTCTTCATGAGTAGCGGTCCATAAAATGTATCGAAAAATATTTTAGGGAGCTCCCTCTGTGCTACACTGCTAGACTGCAAATCATGTTTGACAGTGCAAAACGGATACGTCAGCTGAATTTTATTAGAGCTAGCGGATACAACTGGAAGATATGTTTAACTCGTTTGTGCCGTACTTTGTTCGTTCGTTTAATAGTTCTTAGTCGTGTTTCTCTGGTATTCTTTGTCATTTGTCATTGGTCATTTTATATCCCATTGAAAGTGTTGGGTTGACTTACCTTTGCTAACTGTCTTTGCTATTTTGGTCAATAAACGATATATATTTGGTCGATTTGGTCCAAAGCGGTGTTACATGTGCCAAGAGTTCGGTCACTTATCCTGTGACTGCAAGAACAACTTCAAATGCTCTAAAATGTGGTGGGAGCGACGAATCCAGCCGTGAGAGCCCGTGCACCTCAACCTCTGTGAAGTGCGCAAATTGTGGGAGTGCAAAACACCCTGCTTGCAGCCTACTCTGTCCGAAAGTGATTGATTTTACGAGGCCTGCGAACTACTAATGCGGAATCCCTTGAAACAGATTTGACTCAAGCTTATTTGGATTTTGTTGTTCTTTTGTATTTCATTTTATTCTGTTCACCTATTCATTTACTTTTTGTATTTGTTCCATACTACGTCTTTTTGGCCCCGGCCAGTTGATGGGTTATAAATAAATAATAATAATAATAATATATACATATATTCTGCCCCTCTTGGCAAAGGGTCCTCTTCAGGCTCAAGCTGGAAAATAAACTGTAAGACAAGTGCGCTGAGCTTACCTTCGTAGGTGTCTTCATGAGTAGCGGTCCATAAAATTTCTCGAAAAACATTTTAAGGAGCTCCCTCTGTGAACACATGGCTGGCTGCCAGTCTTCTCTTCGACAATAGAAAAAGCAGCCGTCGCGCCGTTGATCTTGCCGCCGCTCATCTAGTGCCGTCAAAGCAACGAAGAACGTAACCACGAAGATGAACAAAAGAAGGATACCTGTGGTGGCGTAAATGCAAAAGGACCGGAGAGCAGGCATACCCTGAAAAGTAAGTAAGTAAGTAATTTATTTCTGACCCGCCATTTGAAAAGTGGAGTATGTAAAGTAAAATAAAAGAATTAAATAAACCCAACAAAACAGGATATACAATTTTTCATTCCTCGGCCAGAAAAGAATGTAGAGTGTCGTGCACTGGCTGGGCGCAGTTGCCCATGATTTTTGGCAGAGCCGACGAAATTTCCAAAAGTGTGACGTTTGCATCTTTAAGTTGGAAACGCTCCGTTAGCACCTGGGATTGGTATAACTTTGGCAAATAAAGGAGATGTTTCGCATACTTAAAATAACATCTTCTCATCTTCTGCCACTCCTTCTTCCGTAGAACATGTGCGAAACCAGAGCCAAATAAAGTGGATGGATCCGTTTGTAGCGCCTACGGTTCGGCCAAATAAGCAATTTACTTCCAAAATAATAAATAAACAAATAAAATGTCGCAAAATATGATTTGTCAGCCTTTGAGAAAACAGTGTGCACTTCATCTGACGTTTGAGTCTCAGTGATTGACGATTTTTGGAAGGGAGACGAAACTTCCAAAAAGGTAATCTTTGCGGAGCCGAAAGATAGAACTTCTCTCCGCTAGAGTGTGTCACAGCATAGTTGTGACACATGTATGTAGCAGGTGCTTTGCAAATTTAAAATGAGGGACTTCATCTTTCCAAAAAAAGCCTTCGGACCAATGCAGCGTTTACACGGACAAGAAATCCTGTCGAGCAGAAAGGAATTCCGATCGACTTAAAAGGATTTCATTCGGGAAGACGACTAAAAGAAAAGTCCAGTGGGACGAGAATTCCTTTCATGATGAAAGGAATTCCAGTCTACTTGAAAGGAATACCGTCGGCGGCGCTGGTAAAAAGACAAAAAAAAGTCTAACTAGCGTAGCAGTCATCAGTACTGGTGTCATAAATGCTATCAAACATTTTTTGTTGGCTAGTGAATTTGGTTTTGTCAGATTTTCCGTTTGAAGAATTATTTTGTTTCCTCTGCGTGGAAACATAATCGTGTCACCAAGACGAAGTTTTCCTGTACTTGTAAACGCTGCGTAACAGACAGGGTAAATCCTAAATTTCGAGATTGCGCCCTCTCTGGCCCAACAGGGATCCTGGAAACACCAATTTCAACTTGAAACGGGTCAAATTCCTTAAAGTTGAAGCACAGAAGTACAAGCACGTCCGTAAGAAGAAGCTCATTCGATAAAAATCGATTATTCGCGAAGTAACGAAGTAACGCATTTTCATTGGGCCTTCAAGCCTATTTAAAGGACCTGTCTTACCTATAATACTAACGCAACCTACTTCCATAATCACTCCAAATATTTATAAACCCGCAGACCCTAATTTCGTACAGTACATTCTTACCCCTCTAACAAAAGCACGCTGATTTTCTCACTTGCCGTGTTTTGCTACTTTCGATGTGTATCAAGCTGTCGACGGTTGTCTGCGAGAAGTTTTTTCCATTAGAAAAACCGGTTATGTAAATTGTTTCCCTGTTTTCGTGTTTTCGCTGTTTTCACGTAAACGGGTCCAGGAAAAGGCTGAAAACAGCCAAAACCGTGGGTTATTTGTTGAAAGCATAGCATAGTTTTAAAGTATTCAAATATTTTAAAATACTGGAAGTTGTCGAAGATCGATGAAACTGAGATGACTACAAGTAGCAGCGATGAAATTATGGCAAGAATATCAGCTGCCAACGGTGTTGCGCTCAGCTTAAAAGGGGTCTATGGAATCGTAGAGGCATCAGCCGAAACAGTAAAGTCAGCGTTTATGAAGCCTTGCTCAGACCAAGCCTCCTATACCGGTTGGAAACATCGCCATAAAAGCTGTGGAGGTACAATCCCTTAATGTGTTTGACCATTCCGGAAAACCGTGGAAGTGACAATCCCAGACCGCCTTAGCAACAACGAAAGAAGGCGACAATCCTCCCGAAACAACGACGCAGCCTCATTAGTAAAGAAATGCCGACTGTTCTGGTTTGTAAACGTGGGAAAAAATGACGACTCCACCCTGGCAACGCCACCCCACTGCCCGGCTGGGAGTAACTTCGCGGAAGCCAACGTAAAACGGGGCTGGGCACTCGCAAAGAAAACCTCGAGCCCATCGGAGATTCCCGCCGTCAAGAAGGGTGGTTGGATCCCTCCTGGCGTCAATTCTTGATGTCCTTCATGAAAGACCGAGATTCTTCACATGGTCCGCCAGCTGCTATTGCTAGGGAGAGGTGCGCAGTTTGAGTTCTAACACAAGTACAAGTAGTTAAGGATCTGGAAGTACCCTAACTCGCGGTCAGCAAACAGACCGACCGACTAACGGCAAAGCTATTGGTATTTGGCACTTGACCCGAGAAGCCACAACAAGGTCGTAAAGGCGGAACGACTAAACTTCTCAAAGCTAAGAAAGAGAGATCCTATGCGAGAATAAATTAAGCGACTCAGACAAAACGAGATCTGAGGAAAATCCGAACTTTAAAGGTCAGGGTTTGTATAGTATGCGCTTAGTCATTTCATGTTTCTTGCGTCTATGTAGTGCTAATGCGCTGCGTCTACTGGCAAGACTTCCCAACCGGATCCCTCAGGAGCTGTTTGCTTCTTCACATACTCTATCAGCACACAATGCAGCCGATAGATATTCTTCCTATCTAAGTGCTCAAAATAGCTGGTACCATAAGCCAAACCACTCGGTATCCTATGAATAGTGTGCAGTCGTCAGTCGCGTATTGAACGGAAGAACACATTTTTGAGCGAAAAACATTCTTAAGCTAAAAAACGGGACAAAGAAAAAGTTTTTTTTTTAAACAGGTTTTTAAGAGAGGTGGCACTTAATGGTTGGGGAAAAAATAACTAGGCTCTAACCTATTAGAGCGATAAAATAGAATATACCAAGAGGTAAAAGCTACTTCGAGAGCAGTGTGAGGTTCTTGTCGAACTTAAATCATTCAGTTGAATCGAAAATGTAGCAATGTCGTTTGCGCACATTTTATGCTAGAATGATAGCATACGCCCATTTACAATGAGGATAATATCGCCAAATAGACGGACACTTCTCAAAGCTTCTTTATTGTTATGTTCATATTCACAGCTGTATAATTATAAATATACAACTATATATTCATTAGTATCTAAATCTAAACTCCAACTTTGGAAAAGAAGCAGGGCTTTTTTTGTCAATATAGCCCGTCCTTAAGAAATTCCGGTTGCGTGTTTTAACACCGAAGATGTTATTGCATATGGAAGGTCTTGGCGCTAGATTCAAAATTGGCACACGTGCATGTAAGTCAAGGAGGATGAGTTCACGTTTTTAAAAGGGAACTGTATAAACGAAACAACGAGGGTCAATGTCAAGTATTATGCGTCAATTCATTATTAGTGTCTTGCTAATCTCCTAATAGATGTGCAGACACGCGTTGTGTAGTAAGCGGAAATGTATACTCTGACGTCAGCTCATTGACGTTAATTGTATGTAAACATTTAGATAAATAATGTATTTATTCTAAAGACTAAAAAAAAGACTATTCATATACTTTAAAGGAGTTATATCGTGAGCATTTTAGCAATTGCAACATGTAGAAAACCCCCACCCAAGACTCACGGTGAAGCTACGGCTCGGTCCGACCGCTGGGTCATCTAGTGGTGCAGTTCGGAACACCCGACATAGTTTGACTAAGGATCTAACAAAATGTTTTTTTTTAGCAGGTATATGGAAAATATGCAGAAAAATCAAACTAATTAATAGCATTATCGATTTCTTTTAGTATTTTGTTTCCTGTTTTTTCTTGTTAATTCCCGCAAGTCCAAAGAAGAAAGGATGCAAACTGGGTAGCAATAAACAAAGGCAATTATACCAAATTCGTTACAGTGATTTCTTGATGATCCCGAAATTTGACTAAATAATATTTAGCATCCGAGACCAAAAAATGTCAAACTGGCCGATGATTTCCTCTTCCTACATTTTTAAACGTTCATGTGTTAATCCTCTTACGTTTAGTACCTCTTTTGACCTCCGATAGGAGATCACTGAACAGCTAATGAAAATGGCCACCTTGCTTTGAAGAGTGAAGTGTGTTCAAGTAATTTGTGAATAATGTTGGCTACCGTGAGGATTTGGAAGAAAACAAAGGTAACGATGTTCTTAAAAATCTGCCCCACCGAAAGATAGTGGTGTCTCTCATCTTCTCCGCCCACATGAATCAAACTTTGAATCATTCATTCTTTGAGCAATGTTTAATCGGAAATGAGATCTTGAGGGTTTTACACTTTTACCACAAAACAACATTCTTCATCATACTGGTCGGTTTTTGCACCATCGGGTCATAACCAACCAATACGATGGGAGACTCCGTCTTTGTGGTACAACTCGGAAACCTTCAAGATCTCATCGCCTTGACGCTAAGTCTGAGCATTCCTTTCTTTCGTTGAGTGCAAACTAAAACACAGCCAGTTTTTTTTCCAGTTTGGCATGTATGGAATGAATTTAAGGCGTCGAAAATCTATTCGAAGAATTGATTTTTGTATTGGAGATTCGACGAAAAGTTATCGAGATTATGTTTAGGTCTTCTAGAAATAACAAAAAGCACTCGAGAAAAGATAAAAAGTACTTTAGCCGATGGAATAACAGCCTCTTGCAGTCGTGGGTATTTCGTGTTCCAGCCTAGCCTCGGGAGGGGAGCAGGAGAGTTATGGTGAAATTGCCCCATATCTACCAAAAGGATACCCCCGCGGAGGTTTTATTTCGGAACTAGCAAATGAACAAGATCTTACGGCTAGTTTGCGAAGATGAAGGCGGTCTTCAGCGCCTTATTGGAGGACCTATATGCACAGTTTACCAATATCATTACATATATACAGCATTTGATGTTGGGTAACTTATTGTTTTTATATTTTTGCCCACACCCATTGTTAGTTGTTAATATTTATTGTTAGTTGTTTAGTATGGCCCAAGCTGGCCGTTTTATTAGATTAAATAAATAAATATTTTTAAGAACCTCCATGTAAGCTGTAAGCCTGGGATGACAGGGACGAGTTTGGCTCCGATTGTCGGTACGAACAAAATAATGGAGATGTCTGTAGCCCAAACCGTTCTCACGCCTCCCGTAAGCACGAGCATCCACAGCTTCACTAACGAAGTTGCCAAGAACTTCAGGAGTTACTGCTTAAATTAGTTATTAATGAGCAATGGCTTCGCCGTCTGCTCAGCAGCAGCTCTTTTATGATTATTGGGAGTGGGTCTCATTTCCTATAAGGAGATACAAGTTTGTTTGTCCGTGATTTTTCATGTGGCCTACCATGGCTCTTTGAGACTCTTTATGTACGCACAAGTATTCCTTTTGCCAAGCTGACTTTGAATCATGGCCATATATGAATGGGTTTGTACATATCTGATGTGCTGAGATTTAGAATGTTTTCCACTCTACTTACTATGGATTACGTCACGGATCGAGACTTCTTGGCGTCAAGGCTGGAACACAATTTTCTATTTTCTGCACAATACCTTCCACGGGCTGATCGGACCAAACATGTCACAGAGATCGTAGTTACCATACCAAGCTAATTACGCTCCAGTGCATGGTAAGCAAATAGTTACAACACTTTAAGAATTTTCATAAGAGGTAACATAAGGATGCGCAGTTTCAACAGAGAACACTTGGGATGTAACATATTGTGATTTTCAAAACGTTATGCATTAAACATTATGCACAACAAACATTGCCAGCAAGAGCCGAAAAACCGCAGATGGACTACGCATGACTTCACGGATTTTGGCTTCTTTGCTCAAGGCTGAAACGAATTTTTGTATTTTCGGCAAAAATATCGTGCCACGGGCTGATCCGGACAATCACGTCACAGAGATCGTAGTTACCACACTTACTAAGCTACCAAGCGTAGTTAGGCTACTAAGTTACTTTTTCGAGAAGGCTGGAACGTCAGCGTAGTAGCTTTTCACGAGGTTAGAGCGGAAATAGTAACTAAGAGTTACTACTGTGAGAAGGGTGGACCACGCGTTGGTTTCAGCTATACCTTAGTCCTTCTTTGCAAGGGTCCTCTACAAGCTGAACTTAGAATGTGAGTCTGCATTCCTCGCCAAGAACGCCAGACATACCGCTCAAATCAGACATCAGGTACTTATCCACAGAGCGGCGTCATAAATGTCCAAATACATTCATATATTATTCGTTAGTGTTTGTTTTATCGTCTGATAAATTTTTGCCATGGCGCCCTCGGGCTGCTTACAGCTATAAACTATCTATCTATGACACATGTATTCAAAATTCAATCCAATACAATCTATTTTTAACTCATCGGCAACAACCGGAAGGTGAGACGCCGTAAAGATGGAGTATAAAAGAAAAAACTGAACAAAAGAAACAATATATAGACATAGGCCTACTTTAACATAAAAAAAAATAAACAACGCTGACCAAGGGTTAGGTGAAGTTGACACAGAAGAAATATCTTATAGCCGTTACTAAACTGTAGAGCTAGGAGACATTAGACAGATCTACTAGGCAAATGACTATTCTTGGTTCAAGGGAGTAATAAAGAAGAACTTTTTGCAAAACTGAAATGTGCTCTACGGACAGGTAATTCAGTGAAAAAATGAAAAACAGGATAAAGATGGGATAAGCGCAAGGAGACTTAGGTTGTGTTTCCGCCACTTAACGATTGTTAACAAATTGTTAACAATCGTTAACTTTTTGCGCTCCACGTTTCGGATTTCGAAATTTAAGCTCCGCCCACCTACAATTTCCGTTCCAGAGCCTAACGATTGTTAACTATTTTGCAATGATGGTCGGTGAGCATCGTTACAAAATAGTTAACAGTTATAGAACTGGGAAAAGTTAACGATTGTTAAAACTGCAGTTAGCTCCGCCCCGAAGTAAAGTTGACGATTGTTAACAATTGTTAAGTTGGGGGAACGCAACCTTAGGCTCCTTTATTGGTTGACGGGAAACAAGAGGTTACTTACCGTAGTTGCGCCGATTCCAAAAGCGACGACGTCGGTGATTGACGTGACGGTGATGGATACACCAGCGTGTTTCAACGCATGTCCGATACGCTCAGGAATGGGTAGTCGGCGCTGTTCCGGAGACAGGTTGTCCAAGGCCTGCGAGAACGGGAATGTCAAATTTTAATAATAATAATATAATGCAAAAATACTTGAGTGGCCTAGACAGGTTTAGGCTTAAAGCCGTTCTTTCCGAAGCCTGGGAACTTGGAAACCACAAAAGGAAAGGCGCTATTTTTTCTCTCAGGTTCTCTCCACTCTGATCTGTAATTGTGACGGCGAGAGTACTTTCAGCACAACCAGCGTATACTCTATAGTATAGTTTTTCAATAATGTTCTTTGGTCTCACATTCTATTAGCTGCCACTAATTCTCTTTTTTCTTCTGTATTCTTGTTGCGGAGATGTTCAACGAATTGAAAAGAAAAAGCTGTAGACAGCATTCATCAGGGCGACATGTTTTCGATCTTAAAGTTCCGTAGTTTTGATTCAGTTGAAATTCTGGTGCGAAAATCTGTCCTTAAATAAGTTTGTGTTTGCTGGGTTTTTTTTTAAGAAAGCGGCATGAAGGCCTTTAGCAGAATTATATTTATTTAAATGGCACAGAATCGCGTTGCACGGATGTTGCTAAAAGAATTTGCAATGTCAACAAGGTTCTCGGTTGATACACCTGAATGATTATAAAAATGTTGTCGACACCGATCCAGATAACGGATTTCTGAGTGATAACATATTTGCTTTTGTCACTTTCTTTAGAAACACCAGCTGACCATCTAGTCACAGCTTATGAATATTTGACCAAAACGAAAGGCGGCCAAAATACATGGTGCATAAGGCGTGGCGCTCAAAGGCATAGCACGGATGCAAAGGAGGCGCAAAGTCGTGATATGCTGCGGACGGCAAGCAATGAGGTATAGCAAGCAAGATGCCGGCCAAATCTGAATGAGGGGCGCTCAACTGGGTGATTACAAGGTTAAATGTGAAAGATTATCTGTTTGGCACGTGCCTGAATGATTACAAACGTATCGATGACACTGATTTAGAGAACAGAAGATTATTGGATTACTGAGCGATAGACTACGCGTCCCTGCCACATTACAGCACCAGCTATGATGAAGGCTAAACACGATACATATACATGCAAAATGTGTATTATACTTGACGTAATACCCAAATTTGGCATTGCCATGATAGTGGTTTTTTTTAAATAAATTCGTTACTTACTTACTTATACGCCTTATAGCACAGTGCAAACAAGGTGTGGCGCCCGATTGAATGAATGAATGAATGTCTAATCCTAAACTTCCTGGGACCAAAACTTCCGTAACGACTGAGCTGAGCTTCATGGGAACAACTGAGAAAGGAGAGTCTAGACACAGACCAATTAGCGACGCCGGTTCTTTAGATCAATACTAATCGATTTCAATGCCTTCAGTTGCGCTTTAATCTTTTTCACAGTCGACGCGTTCCTTTTCTTCGAGCGTGTTCCACCCTACTTACCGTAGTTACTACGCATGACGTCACAAATTCTGGCTTTTTGCCGTCAAGGCTGGAACGGATTTTTTCTATTTTCCAGCAGGATCTCACGCCAGGGGTGAATCCGACCAATCACGTTACAGAGATGCGTAGTTACCACGCTTACTACGCTCCCGAGCATGGTAAGCAAATAGTAACTATTAGTTACTATTCCGACAAGGTTGGAACGGTCAGCGTAGTAACTTTTCGTGAGGATGGAACGGAAATAGTAACTATTGTTAGAAGGGTGGAACACGCTCTTCGTTAGTCAAACTAGTTTGTTGGCATTTGTCCGTTTGATACATACCTGAATGATTACAAACATGTCATCGACACCGATCCCCAACAGAAGAAATGGAAGAATCGGGTGGACCGGTCCGTACATGAGTCCAAGGAAGAAGCAAAGTCCGTAGGAAGCAAGGATTGCTTGACCGACGACAGAGACGCCAGCAACCGCCAGCAGGAACTAAAATTATAATTAAGATCAAAATAAGAGGCGCTATAAAAATATTTCCAACAGTAAAAGTTCACAGGTGAAAGGTACCATGGGCGTATGGTGCGACGGCCATTTGAAAATATTACAGGTAGGACTTTTTCTTCTTTTCTTGTACTTTATAAAATATATATCCTATAAGATATAATTGTTAACAATCGTTAAGTTTACTTCGGGGCGGAGCTAACTGCAGCTTTAACGATCGTTAACTTTTCCCAGCTCTACAATTCTTAAAGTTCAATGGGCACATCAAACTACCCCAATCCCACTCTGAAACAACCTAGGAACAATGATTACCCCGTAGCTCAGGGGCTTTTTCAACAGTTTCTTCTCTGTGATATTTCAAAGCGTAATTTTTTGGGCCAGTACATGCTCAATTTACTAGCTTGGACAAAGATAAAAGTGATGTTTCTTATAATCCTTAGTAGATCTTTATTTTATGCATAAATCAGCTTGTATAATTCAGATTTGAATAGGCTATTTGTTTTTGAATGATTTTTTGTAGCTATGTTATTTTTATAAACTTATTGCATATTCTGGTACAGTTTATAAAGCAAGATAATCAAGCTTCACAACACTATTCCACAACGAAACACTTTTAATAGGCACTTTAAAACATGGAACTTCTGATGAAACACTAGAAGAATGAGGTAAACTACATCTGCGGCTTGACTTTGGTGACATCTCAAATATATCCTTTTATATCAAGCATTGCTGGGAGTTTTTGAATTTCCTGTCACGACATCCCAGCTCCTAAGATTTGGATCGCCGAAATCCCAGAGAGGTAAAGACAAGGGATAACAAGAAAACGGCCGATTTTCGTAATGCCTTCTAAAGGAAGTCGGAAATGTTTATTTGTGAAGCATTTAATACAAAATAAAGCATTAGAAGTGTCCATTGTACTTTAACTATTTTGTAACGATGCTCACCGACCATCTTTACAAAATAGTTAGCAATCGTTAAGCTCTGGAACGGAAATTGTAGGTGGGCGGAGCTTAAATTTCGAAATCAGAAAGGTTGAACACAAATTGTTAACAATTGTTAACAATTTGTTAACGATCATTAAGTTCCAGAACGCAACCATAGGTTATCTTCACGTTTCGTTTCAAAAGCAGAATGTCACAGAGGAAGCACAAGTCCGTTCCGTAGCCATTCCTTTCTTGGAACTTAACAGAAGGCGATTGGGAAAGAGCAACAAATACTAAACAAGGGAAAATAACCCGTGTTCTTCTGAAACGACCAAAAACCAAGGGGTCATATGTTTGGGATCGAGTAAAAAGAGGCACGGCACGACATAGTTTAGGAGGCACGCGTACAAAACACGAAAACTAAAAGGGCCCTTTCAGGATTCTGACTGAGGGGCAGCGACAGTGTTATAACTAGCCTTCTTTTAGGCTCTGAAGGTAAGAACTCTCACTCACTTGTCTACTTCTACTACTTGCTGATCTCTTTTTATTCCCCGTGCTTTCTACGCCATACCGTGCCCCTTTTATTCGATCCCCATATTTCTACTACTAAGAGGAAAATACAAGTATCGGTCTAGCGCCGATAGGGTTGATAAATGTTACAGAAAAAAAACTCTAGGGGATGAGAACAATAGAACAGTCAGGGACGTCAAGGTAATCAGTGATATAGGTATGCCGGGATCTTAAAGGACCTGTCTTACCTACAATACTAACGCACTTACTTCCATAATCACTGTATATTTCTAAACCCGGAGACCCCAATTTCGTACGGCACATGCTAACCCCTGTAACAAAACCACGCTGATTTTCTCACTTGCCGTGTTTTGCTACCTTCGATGTGTATCTTGCTGTCAATGGTTGTCTGCGAGGAGATTTTCCATCAGTAAAACCAGTTATGTAAATTATTTCCCTGTATCGGTATAAGTCAACGGGTCTCGGAAAAGGCTTAAAATAGCCAAAACCGTGGGTTGTTTTTTGAAAGCACGGCCTAGCCTTAGCCTAGTTTTAAATATATTTAAGGTTTTATTTAAAGTTGAAAATCACAGTAGAATTTATTCGTTTATGAATCCAGGTAAGACAAACTGTCTACCAGTATTTGGAAAAAGTTTTTGGAAAAAGAAAAGTGGTGGTCCGGAAGCGCAGTATCCTTTTTGTAACTCGACTGATGAGGGGCTGGGCCATGTTCTTCTGAGGTGTGAGGAGCTTTCTAATATAAGGGGTACTCTTTTTCAGAATGGGGGGGGGGGATGAGCTACTACTAGGTATCCTTAAGTCTACAAATGCTAGGTCTATAGTGTGTTTTGGCAACATGATAGAAAAAGTTATTAGTTTAGCAGAAAGTCGGTAGGATATTAAGTTAAGAATGTGAGGTTGCTTGTTATTTGAGATTGTTGTTTGTTTGGTTTTTCTGTTATGGCATAATCGCTTTCAAATACAGATATATTTCTGCCTAGAAGGAGCTGACCGCCGCTCGTTTTGATAAAAAGTACCCCTTCATCTCAGTGACCTCAGGAGTGCATGGCCCAGCCCCTCATCACTCGAATTACAAAGAGGACAAGGATCCCGATGACCCATTGAATAAGTATTCAAATATTGAAAAATACTTTAAGTTGAAGAGTAAATCGTGCGAGGGGTCCTTTAAAGCAACGTTTTAAAATCTTACCCGTTGTTCAACCGAGTTCAATCGCCCCATGGTCAGGCCGACGTAGACAATGATGATAGAAAAGCCGGCCATAAGAACTGTCATGTTGCTGGAGAGAGTCTCGGCAAGAGCATCGTCATAACTGTAAGAGTCGAAAAATTCATTATTACCAGAGACCCATAAATTTCCTGTAATGACTCGCCATTCAGGGGGGCTTGTCAATAAGAGATTTCTGATGCGCTCTTGATCGAGCGTCAGATAGTTCGAGAAATACGCACGGGATAAGATACCCGACTATCCAGATAGACACAAATTTTCGCAGCTGTTGTGCTGAACTAGGAATATTTCTCTGTAATGGAAGAGTATCCTGGATATTTTGTCCTAGCTTAGGTACCTGGTGGCATGATGTCAATTTTGTCTATCTGAGCAAAAACTCCGATTCGACCCAAGCGGACTTTTTGGAAACTACCAGAGGCTCGGGCAACATAGAAGCATAGGAAATGACAAGCCCTCCAAATGGCGAGTCATTATAGGAAATGTATGGGTCCCTGGTATTACCACTAACAAGGCTGCAGCTTAAGGTCTGCAACATGAGTAAAGAAGCGCTCGGATAAGTTCAAGAGCAATTCACCGTATTCGAGTTCAGCGCTTCCAAGCGGACTAGTTTGCCAAAGTCCCCATTGTCTCATTACCACCACTCGTGGCAAATAAGGTAACTAGATCCACAAATTGATTAGAAATCTGCAATCTTTTTCCCGAGCAGTGTAAGTGCTCCACTATCTCTTAAACTGAAAAGGGTTGGACTAGGACAATCTAGAGCGTGTTCCACCCTACTTACCGTAGTTACTACGCATGACGTCACGAATTCTGGCTTTTTTTTATTCAGGGGTGAATCCGACCAATCACGTTACAGAGATGCGTAGTTACTACGCTTACTACGCTCCCGAGCATGGTAAGCAAATAGTAACTATTAGTTAATATTCCGACAAAGTTGGAATGGTCAGCATAGTAACTTTTCGTGAGGATGGGACGGAAATAGTAACTAATAGTAACTATTGTTAGAAGGGTGGAACACGCTCCTAGTTACCCATCACTTATTTACTTAAATTGGCTTGAAGACCCACTGAAAATGCGTTACTTCGTAGTTATTTTTCGCTATTCACGAATAATAGATTTTCAAATAGTGGAATTTCCGTGTGATTTGTGGTACCTCTATGCATGCCTTTCGAGAAAGATTTATGATTTATTTTTTTTGGTGGCACTAAGCAGTCTTCACTAAGATCACCACTGCCCACTGAAAAGCCGCGTTTGTGTTGAGATTAAAATTTCCCACGTCATAGTAGAATTGCCGCAGATATTTTGAACGTCATAACTAGAGCAGATAGTGGAAAATACGAAAATCCCTTAGCAGAATCTAAATAATTCAGTGTATCAATTAAATGACACGACAACAAGCTGGTTTTTCAGTTAAACTTTAAAGATATTAGGTTCTACAATGTAATGTAGATCCATATTTTTACCATAAATGAGACACTGAATGAACTTCAGAAAATAGTCGACATGGAACACTGCACTGGGAGGTGAATTTTCTCAAATTTTCTCCGAGGCTCTTGAGAAAATTCAGTATAGAGCGCTTTCTCGTAATTTTCAAAAGTTCCTTATTTCAATTTTGTTTTCGGTCAAAATCTACAGAAAACACCGCCAAATCGATACCCCCCCCCCCCACGCCCTGATAAGGAAAGACCGGTCAGGATGGCGGCTTCTGCCCCTCCAACCACCGCGGAAGGAACGAGTAAGAGATTCGCCCCCGCTTTCGTAAGAAATTTCAACACTGGTAATAGTGACTTCTTTTTGGAGGCAGGTCGTGCACAGAGCAAAATAACTCTAGGCTGTGTACAGCAAAATAACTCTGGTTGTGTATGACTGTTACGGACAGTTCAATTTCTGATTCTTTATATATTCTTAATTTTTTGTGTGACGAACAAACAAAAATTATCGGTTGTGATCATATACTGTCTGAGAAAGAATATACTGATTGACTGAGCACGATGACGATAGCTCCGATACGCTACCAACATTCCTGACGGGGGGGGGGGGGGGAGCGAATTTAAATTCATCCGCTAGGTCAACTAGGTCAATCAAGATAATCTAGGCTTACCTATCGTGGTAAGGACTAGTACCTTGACTCCTGGTTGGTAGAGTCAAATTGGTGTTTAAGGTGTAATGAATGAACGCTATCGATATTCCTGAAGGGGGGAGGGGGAGCGGACTTCATCTAGGTTACTAGGTCAACTAGGTCAATCAAGATAATCTAGGCTTACCTCCTGGTGGTAAGGACTTGTACCTTGACTCCTGGTGGGACAGTCAAATTGGTGTTTAAGGTGTAACGAATGAACTCAAGCTCCCAGTCGTTGTATGTGGAAGCGTTCTAAAAAAGAAATATAACTTATTTTGAAGGCCAGATTTTCTTACTAAGTAGATTTAACTGGCTCGGATGTCAGCAGTGTTGCCGCTGATCACAAAATATTTTGCAATTTGTCACAGATTTTCGCTTCTTCGACAAAGCGAGCCCGAATTCAGTGAATGGTTCTTTACCAGTAACTACAAATATGGAAAATAAAGCTGAGGCATATGATAATGAAGATATAAAGCGCGATTTCTGGTTAATAGTTAAAGGACTAAGTTTCGTATGAGCCAGGATATCACAGGTTTTTGCGGCCAAAAGTTACAAGTTCCGTCAGAGAAAAGTGGCAACACTGGACGTCCCTGGATGTCAGTAGTAAGAAGCTACCCTAGATACAGGGTGACCAAAATCTCGCAATTAAGGAACATAATTGCCAGGCGGTAAAGTTCCCGACAATATGTTTCTCCGTCCATCCCTTCGACTGCTAAGTTCGAAAAGATCGAAGGATACCCTCTTATTCCTTACTTCACTTTTTTTTCTTTTTGTTGTGTTGTTTAATAGCACATCCTCGCAAGCAGTGCTTTAGCTGTGCTATTTATAAGATCCTCTATTGTTTTGTTAATAAAAACTATTCTAGTACTACTCATGAGCTGGAGATAGGTAAGGTGATCGCAGACCAAAATCTGACAGGCCTGCCATAGGGTTGTAGCAAGAACAAATAATCAGATAGAACGTCTGTTGGCACCATGCAGCGACTATGCAGACCTAGAGGTATTATACCCGTCTGCTCTACTTCCGTCTTCGCCGTTACTCATCGCAGAGAAAGAAAATGCAGGAGGCGTACTCCGCGCACTGACCCACTCTTGAGCACATCCAAAGAACCAATCCGCTTTGTCTTCTACTTTTCATCAAGGTGGTTTCAGAGCGATATAGCTAATTGTAGAGGTAACGAAACATGATGTGGCGCGAAGCTACTAACCTCCGCTCGTTCACAGCGTAAAAGGTACGGGAAATACTCTACTCCGCATAGTCATAATACAGAGATAGGGAGATGGAGGTTCTATCTGGTTGTTTGTTCTTGGTTGTACCATGACTAGCTTAGACACGTCCACATCGGCTGATCATACAATGCTCTCTGCGGAGTCGTGTCTCAAAGGCTTTCGAAGTCCTTTACTATAGTACTTATTTTAATGGTCAGCGCATGATGATACATAAGTAGTAAGTGGACACGTCAACACCTTTCCTACCAAGTGCAGGGTCAACCCGAAATTTACAACGTTCAAGTTCAGCTTCAGTCACCGGAAACCAAACAATAATAAAGGCGTTTTGATGCGATCCCACAAAGAAGCTGGGGTTGGAAAAGAGTGTTTCCGCATTCGTGTGTGTGGTCCGCAAGGATTGTGGTTCGCACTTTGCATACAACTCACGACGTTATTTTCGATTTTGGGGCTCGAATTTGACCGGTAATTCAAACTTGGGCAAATCCCAAGGCCGATTCAACTTGAAATAAATTATTCAGTTAAAGTTAACGTAAAAGCCACCTTATTTTTGTATCATTTTACTGAATATACCGCATTATTTGGATTGGGTTAAGGATTTTTTTTTAGCTTTCACTATTTGCTCTAGAATTACGTCCAGAATATCTACGGTCGTCCTCACAACGCAAATTTCTACTATGACGCAGAAAAGCTGAATCTTAATACAAACGCGGCGTTTCAGTGCCCAGTGATCGGCTTACGGAAGGTAGCTCACTGCGTGAAGACTTTTTTTCTTAAATCGTTTTCGTCGAGCATACAACACAGATACAAGCGGATACAGGTACCACAAATCTGACAGTGAATTTCACTATTGGAAAATCGATTATTCGTGAATAGCAAAGCAACGAAGTAACGCATTTTCGCCGGGTTTTCAAGCTTCTTTAAGTGAATAAGTGATGGGTAACTAGATTGTACTATCTAAACACTTTTCAGTTAAACTTTAAGCAGATTTAGAAAAAAAAGAGGATCCACCCAGTACAGGGCGCAAGCTTGATGATCTATACACTTATAGCTTGTGCTGAAGTAACACTTATTGAACGGGGGAGGGGGGGGGGGCAAACTCTGGCCCCTAAATAAATATTCCTTCAGTCCAAGCTAAATTTGAACTATATTTTACCGTGCAAACAAGTTCACAAGTTCATTTTTCCACAAGTCAATTTTTCAGCTACCGTCTTGACTCTGAAGAGGCCTCTTGCCAAGAAGGGCCGAAATATAGCTCAAATAAATTACAGCTGACGAATCCGTTTTGAACTGTCAAATCCGGCCCTACTTCTTTCGATGTGGGGGTGTGATGTAGAGCACAAGGTTTGCGAATGTAGAGAGCTGCGAAAGGAGGAAAGAATTGCCTGAAAAGTTCTGAATTTAAGAAACGGTGGATGGAAAGAGTAGTGAAGGATAAGTGATATTTGACGGTGCAAAACGGATAAGTCAGCTACATTTCATCAGATCTATATTTCGGTACTTCTTCGCAAGGGTCCTCTTCCGGCCAGAGCAAAATATCACTAGGGAGTAGCACCAAGACCTATGTTTTCCATGTTTTGTAAACGAGCCATACTCGTTGCGCCGCCTACTACGCTTGCAGCATTATAAGCGAGACAAACTTGCGGGTTTACAAATTTCTAGTAAAGCAAAGGTGCGGTCTGCACACAGCATGAAAACAATGGAGACTGTATCATTTTTTTGCAACGTTCAGAATATGAAGTTATCGGAGCCAGCTCTGGTGAACGACTGAACGAGTTTCAGTAGGGACGTTCTCTATCGCTAGTGGTGCTAGTATCGCTGTTATTAGAGTGTGTGTCAATTTTGTCAAGTCTTGGCGCTACTCCCTAGTGTTATTTTGCGATGCTTCTGGCTGGAAAATGAACTGAAGAAGATTCTTCTTTAAATATCTGATTTTGTGACCTTCTCCTCTGAAAATTGGTTGGAGTTAAAGCTGGTGCTGTGATTTCTTTCTGGACACGCCTGCTATTTTTGCTGTTCGATTGGGTCGTCGAAAGGGTAGAGATTCTACTGCATTTTGGTTTTGGAGTCACCTATCTCTTCTTCTTCTTTCCAGCTAAGATAGATACTTGTCGGCGGCATGTATGGGCGATTTGAAGTTCCGTACTTTGGTGATAGATATTCCTTCAGCCCAAGCTGACTGCGAATATTTGACGGTGCAAAACGGATAAGTCAGAAACATTTTATTAGAGCTATATTTCGGCCCAAAGGTTAGTTGTTTGCAGGGGTGTGTGAAAATGAGTTGTGAATGAGTGTTTCGCTAGTATTAAGCTAATGAGGCGGTTCAAGATTTTTTTTTTTTAGATTTTATCTGCTTTAACATATGCCATGAGCTTCAGGTTGATAACTGAATTACAGAGGAAGACTTCTCCAGGAGATTTAGGGATTTCGGGCTTTGGACCTCGGGTTGATTCGCAAATAAATCTATCTATATATCTACACAAATAAAAATGACTTACGTCTTTATCGTTGGATAGGAACCAGTTCATGATTGTCCCCTTGACGCTCTCAAGCTCTCCTCGGTCGTTTCGCTGGAACCCAGAGAGAAGCACGGAGAAGGACTCGAACTCGTTAAGTCCTTTGCTACCAAGAAAAAAATGATTCAGAAAGGACGTCAACAACTCGAAGTCCTTAACCTTTTTTTAGAGGACGGGAGAAAATGCAAAGGCAACTAGCCCGGACAGACGGCAGGTGAAAATACGTAACTGGGGACCAGTCATCACCAGAGGCGTCACGTATGGGGGGGGGGGGGACCCACCTCCCCCATGTTTTTCGGCCAGTTGGCAAAATATAAATGAGGATAAATATTCCTTCATCCTAAGCTGACTGCGGTTATTCCAGGAATCTTTTCAAAGCGGATTAGTTTAAGAACAGAGGATGGAATAAGAGATTAAAATCGCCTAGTTGTGCAACGTAAATATTATACACAGCAATAGATGGTTCACTAAAAAAGAAGTTGAACTTCCCATCCCGTTAAACTGATTTTCCATTCTCCTTGTTTGACTTTTGAGCCAGATCAGTCTTCCGCTTTTTTTCTCCGAGGAACCTACACTGTAAAGAGTTTCTCCGAATAAGGATGCAGTATTTGCTACTGGGATTAATCTTATCTCTATTGGGATAAGACTAATCCGAATTAGGGGTAATCTTATCTCAATAAAGATAAAATTAATCCCAGGAGCAAATACTGCAAGATTTTTTTTTACAGTGTAGTGGGGAAAAAAATACCGTAGGTAAAGTACGTTACATGCTTTTTGGGGCAGTAATCATTAACTCTAGTAAAGTAAATGGAGAGGTTCTTTTTGTGCCTAAAAAATGTCATCCGTATGAAAACTTGTCATTTTCGGAGAAATAATGTCATAGTGTCACCATAGACAAAAGGTGTCAAAAAGCACCAAAAACTGTCGCACTGATCTCGATTGTACCCTATAAAAAGACTCTTCTACATCGGACCTTATTCGCTGCATATCACCGAATTCGATGATTCTTATTCCGGATTCAGAGATTAAAATCCGAATTCAAAGATCCGATACAGCAATAAAACGCTAGAATACAAAATACTGCAGATTAAGTTATCCTAATCCCAATTCGGGTTTTAACTCTCCGAATTCGGAATACAAATCGCCGGATTCGGTGATGTGCAACCACTAAAGACCAATGTAGGAGAGCTTTTTACAGTAGCGTTTCGTGTTTGCCCCACCCTCAGCTCACTCGCAGAAGCAAACAAAACACGAGGCGCACTAATACCGGCTGGGCCGGTTTTGGCGCGCATACGGAGAAAATATAATTTGAATATTTCGCCGCGACTCATCTGAACAATGACTTCAATGACCTTTGCTTTCCCTTTCTTTTGTCCAACGATGTTTTAATCGCGCTAATAGATGGGCGGCAAAGGCATGCCATTCAAAAGAACAGCATTTTCACCGAGGGGATAGAGACGACGTAAATCTACCACAAATTGCCCCGTCAAGGTTGATTGCACTCGCCAGACTGCCAACAGCGAATCACCCACAAATCGTAAGCACAGGTTGTATATGTCAAGCACACTTGTCGGCGGTATCTCGCGCTTAGAGCTTGGTCACACTTGGCTCATTTCCTGGCTTTTTGGGTTGCAAAAGCAGAAAAAAATAAAAACAAGAAGAACTAATCCTGAATGTTGTCATTTTAAATTCAGGAGATCAATTAGAGCAGCCAACAGCGAATCACCCACAAATCGTAAGCACAGGTTGTATGTCAAGCACACTTGTCGGCGGTATCTCGCGCTTAGAGCTTGGTCACACTTGGCTCATTTCCTGGCTTTTTGGGTTGCAAAAGTAGAAAAAAATAAAAACAACAACAACTAATCCTGAATGTTGTCATTTTAAATTCAGGAGACCAATTAGAGCAAAACAGTGTGTATAATTATGTTACAGGAACCCTAATTGACCCCTAATTGCAGTCTGCTCCCAAAACTGCCACAAAGCCATCAAATCTCACATCCACTAGGGATTTTCAGTTGTTTGTCGAATAGGCGGATTTTTGAGCCCAGTGTGACCAAGCTCTTAATACCAGTTACTTCTATGACAGACTAGGTTTCGATACCCTTACTTAAGTCCTGGTGAGCTACAGTAAAACCGAAAGAAAGACAGAGAAACCTATCGTCGGGCGGCGAAACCAGGATTTAGAGGGTCCTCTAAGGGATTTTGAGATAACTCTTTAATCATCGCCTGTCAGTTTGCCTATGGAGGAACGTCTCCGAGATTTCAAGAGAAATCGGAATCCGATTAGATTTTTACCAGATTTTGTCTGAGAAAAGCTAGCGCCCAATATGTAGACGGCGTTAAAATGTGAACAAGTTACAAAAACACATAATTAGACAAATGCATTTAGAAATAAATAATACAAAATAAAATGACCAGAGTCACAATTGACTGTTATACGTCACGAACTACACTGTCAGAAGCTTCATAACAGATAGCGTAGAACACTTTCAAGAATAAAACCTTTCACTTAGAAATAAAGTGTTATGACCAATTAAGTTTACACTATTTCGTGCCTAGATCTCCAACACCTTCAATTGGTAAAAATACTAACGGGAACGAAAGAAACATAACAGATAACATCCCAAAGTGTTATCTGTTGAAACCGCGCATGTTGTCGTTATGTATAACTTCTGACAGTGTAGTATTTTTACCTATTGAAGGTGTTGTTGGAGATCTAAGCACGAAATAGTATAAACTTAATTGGTCATAACACTTTATTTCTAAGTGAAAAGGTGTTATTCTTGAAAGTGTTATGCGCTATCTGTTATGAAACTTCTGACAGTGTACCTGTCCTGTGTAATTGCGCCGGCAGAGACGATTTCAAAGACTGCGCTTGCGAGGCGCGGAAAATTCAAATAACTCTCAGTCACGACGAAAATCTATCAACTTATAAAGCTGGGTGATAAAGAGGTACATGGCTGCACACCTTCATTGTAGCTGTCAGATTGCTCGGACGCTATCTGACGAAGTATCTGTTGTTTGTCAATCACAAAGTTTTGATTTAGTCCTGTAGTGCAGAAATGTAGAAATTTAACAGAATTTACAAGGAATTCACAGTTAACGCTGTCAACAAAATTATGTTTCAATAATACAGATAATTTGGGTGTGTAAAAACAGAATCCGCCGATTTAAGTTAAAGGTCCATTGAATTGCTTATCCTTCGTCACGAACATAAAAAGTTGCTCCATTCCAGAACAAATTCTCCGGAACCTCCGACTGAACCCAATTCCAAAGGACGCGAAAGGCGGGGCTTGATTGTGAAAAAGATTCCTCTTGAGAAACATTAGATTTGGCTAGAGAGCAAAAGCATGAAACAGGAAACGTTCTGCTTTAAAAGACTTAACATGTTTGTCAGAGTTCCACTACGACTCGGTGGGGGTGGGGTTTGTATCAAGACTAATGTGTGTGGGGGGATTCTGTTGATTCATGAGTAGGTGCTGGGATCGAGTATACGAACAGACCTTTTTTTTATGGCATTTGCCTTCCGGCCAAGTCTAACTAGAGGAAAAATAGCATCAGCATCTAATAATATAATCTAATAATCTAATCTAATCTAATCTAAAAGCAGCAATATTTAGAAACAGGACATTAACGGATTTACAAGATCTGAAGATGCATCAACAAATATTTACATCGAAAGTGATGCCAGTGTTTCTTTATGGGGCTGAATTGTGGGGATTTGATGCCGCCACGCAACTAGAATCGATTCAGTTGCAGTACTACAAAAGAGTATATGGATTGCACCAGACAACACAGTCCCAAGCCTTAAAAGGAGACCTCGGAATATTTTCCGTTCGAAAATGTAGGCTAATCCAGATGCTTAGATTCTGGCTTAAGTTAGTTGGAATGCCAGAAACTAGATTAGTCAAGGCTGCGTATACTTAGCTTCTTAAAATGAGTAAGAAAAGAATTTGGCCGTTCTAGATTAAAGCACTACTGGATGAAGTAAGGCTATCATTTGTGTGGAATGATGGCCTTGGACCAACAACGGATCACAGTGGAATAATTAATAAGGCGATTGAGATTTTGCAGGAGAGCCAGCAATTCCGGGGCGCGGTTGAAAGGTCAGAATCGCTAGGGTTATATAAATCCGTAAAATCTATTTCTGAAGCGGAATATTATTTTAAATTATATGCCTAATAAGTACATTAGATAGTGGATCCAGTTGAGAGCGAATTGCCTACCAGTATATAGGAAACATAATAATTTTTAAAAAGGAAAATTGGAGAACCGACTTTAGTGACACCCTGCCCTTTATGTAATGAAGGGAATGATGACTTGTAGCACTTTTTGCTGAAGTGTCATGAGCTTTCGGATTTGAGGGTGTCTTTGCTTGGGTGGAATTTGCGGCTTCCAGACATCTTGGATTGTACATCGGCACGGAACATATGCAAAGTGTGTTGATTTATCGATGAAGGAGTTAAGTTTCGTGAGAATAGAAGTTGAATTGTTGTTACATTTTGTTTACTTAAGTTGCTTATTTATTTTAAAACTTGTTCATGTATATGGCCTCTGGCTTCGAATACAGATCATTAGTAGTATTATTGTACCGATCACTTTTCCGTCGGTCTGTCGGTCAGTCCGGTGATCGCCAGTCAGGGTAATTCCAGAAGTGCTAGGACGATGAAACTTGGCAGGCATATCAGGGACCCGACCAAACTAACTTGGAAATAGTCACTGTCCTGATCTGACCACCGTGGGGGACTGGAGGGAGGGGGAATCCGGAATATTGACGTATGTCTAACATTTGAACGGGGAATCGGATCTGAAACTTGATATTTGGAAAGACCTCGTGTTTCAGATGTCACATGTCAGGTCCGAAACGGATCCGATGACTTTGGGGGGAGTTCGAGAGGGGGGGATATCGTGTGACATGGTCAGAGTGGACAGATCGGGATGAAATTTGGTGGGAAGAGCAAGCACAAGCCCCAGATACGTAGTTGACAAGTCAGGACTGGATCTGAGCACTGTGAGGGGAGCTGAAGGGAGAGCTCGGGAATTCCGGTGATCCCGAGTTATGATGCTTACACAAGTGCTAGGACGATGCAACTTTGCAAGCATATTAGGGACCCGACCAAACTAACATGGAAAAAGTCACTTCCCCGATCCGACCACTGTGGGGGGGGGGGAGTGGAGAGAGAGGGAATCCGGAACATTGACGTATGTCGAACTTTTGAACGGGGAACTGGATCTTAATGAAATTTGATATTTGGAAAGACCTCGTTTCTCAGATGTCACACGTCAGGTCCGAAACAAATCCGATGACTTTGGAAGGAGTTGGAGGTTGGGGGGGGGGCGGAAATCGTGTGACATGTTCAGAGTGGACGGACCGGGATGAAACTTGGTGGTAAGAACCGAGAGAAGAACAAGCACAAGCCCCAGATACGTAGTTGGCAAGACCGGACCGGATCCGAGCACTGTGGAAGGAGTTGGAGGGATGGTTACAGAATTCCGGTGATCCCGAGTTAAGATGCTTACACTAGTTCTAGGACGATGAAACTTGGCAGGCACATCACGGACTCCACAATTTTAACTTACGAACAGTTGTTTCTCCGATTTGACCATCGTGGGGGAGTGGAGGGAGGGGGAATCCGGAATCTTGAGAAATATCCAACTTTTGAAGGGGTGATCGGATATTAATGAATCTTGATATTCGGAATGAATATGGCCCTCGGATGTCCCATTTCAGGTGAGGACAGGGCCCGATCAATGTGGGGGAGTCGGGGGGGGGGGGGGGGCGCAAATTTTGTGACACGCTTAGATTGATGAAACTTGGTGGGAAGAACAAGCCTAAGCCCTAGATACATCAGTGAAAAACCGGACCGGATTCGAGCACTCTGGGGGGGGGGGGAATTCCGGTGACCGTGATTTAAGGTACTTCCAGATGTGCCAGAACGATGAAACTTGGCTTGAACATTAGAGACTTGACAAGATTGGCTTACAGTTTGTCACTTTCCAGATCCGATCATCCCTTAAAGTACTCATCTTTACTGCAAAGAACCAAAAAAATACTTTTAAGCAAAATCGACATTTTCATGATCCCCATGAGCCCATGATCATTTTTGCCTCAAAGGTTTTGCTTAGAAATGACTTTCTAGCCCCCTTAAAGTGCGCATCTTAACCGAAAAGTAAAAAAAATACGTTTGATTAAACCATTAAACCATGATAACTTTTGCCTCAACGGTTTTGATCAGAGATGAATTTCTAACGCCCATAAAGTGCACATCATCACAGCCAAGTGCCAACAAAAACTTTTTTACCAAACGATACATTCTCGTGATTTCCAAGTGTCCGTCGTCATTTTTATCTCAAGGGTTTTGCTGACAAATGGTCACAAGAAACACACAAACTGGAGAATTCCCACATTCATCCTTTTACCAAGCCTTACAAGTGCCATATGAGCTTACAGCTCTTGTTTCCTTCTCTTTCGTGACATTCGCGTGAACAGCACATAAACTCTGCGCAAAACTTCTAGAACATTTCGACTTCTGCAGGTGGGACCTTATCAAGTCTGCCAGAGGTTCGCTGACCATCTTTACAAAGTCTTCGTACAAATTATTTTCTGTGCTGTTGAACCATCGCTCTCAACGCAACCTTCTCCGTAACTAGATGTAACTCCTTAGAAATTCCAACGGCGTACACCTCTCTGGTAATGCCAAACCCCTTGTTTGTCTACGTCTGTGCAACCGTTTTTAACCGCAATTGACTTTCTTTGGCAAACTGTCACAAAATGCTACTATCTGCCACTTAGTGATGACAATACTTTTCGGCATGACTGCGCACCTAAACCCTTTCTGTTTCACCTGTAAAGCAAACAAATCTTACCCTAGATTGCTATCTAATTGGCATTTTTAAAACGCTTCGGATTTCAGGGCATTGCTGCATTACGCTGAAGTGAACAGCAACGATATTTTCCTTAGCTTAAAGTCCCGTGTCAAAACCTGGGCAACTGATCGCAATCCGATAGTAAGCTATTCTGCTTTTCGGAAACGTACCTTCTTGTGGCCACCCTTAATACCAGCAGATATTTCACGATGACGCATTCCTTGTCCAGCAAAGCTACTAATTTTGTGAGAGAACTCTGAAAATATTTACAAGGATTGACTTACTACACGCTGGAAACTCACAGATACTATAGTGGTGGTTATTCAAAGAGATTCATGTTGGTTTTTCTGTGTCTACGGCACTTTTTGGGAAAGAATAAATTGTAAAAAAAAACTTGCAGTATTTGCTACTGAGATTAATCTTGTCCTTTGTTCTGATAAGATTAACCCTAATTTGGATTAATCTCATCGCAGTAGAGATAAGATTAATCCCAGTAGCAAATACTGCATCGTTATTCGGAGAGACTTTTTACAGTGTAGGTTACTGGTATACAGAGACGGATTTTAGCTGAAATAGCCTATTTGAGGTCGTCTTTAATTTCAATCTCCCTCCGATTGTCCCTAGGCCCTTCAAGCTGTAACTGTTGTTTTAATGACAAGTTAAAATAATTGTAATTTCCATATACAAAGGAATATTGCTGACTAAGGAGAAATACATGTATCATATTTATAACAAAAGAGCGACGGCACTGTACAGTGACTGTCAGAATGCAGCGACGAACTTCCCTCTTCCGCTTTTGCAACAAGTCAAAGAAATACGAAAGCTTGCGTTCATTATCGGCTTCCAAAGATGGTAATTGGTCGCCCAGTGCCCTCTTTGACCGAGTCTGAAACACGCGAGTGAGCCTACAATGTCAAACACGAGCATGCGCGGTTTCAACAGGCAACACTTGTGATGTTATCAGTTGTGATTTCGAAAACGTTATGCATTAGACGTTGTCTTTACGAGAATTCTCAAGAAGAGCCGAAAACCGTCGGAAAGGCAGCTGGCTAATTTATTATGTGATGTGTAATATCACGAATTAAATAAATTGATTGATTGATTGATATCATTACGATAAATAAAAGGTCAGCAGATGCATTTTGGCGTTTTTTCCGATCTTCCTGGAAATGGGTGTTATGCATAACACTTAACTGTCAGAAGTTCCATAGCAGATAACACGAGGATGCGCGTTTTCAACAGGTAATGCGTTACAGATAACACTTCGAATGTTATATCTTCTGTTTCAAAATGTTATGCATAATAAGCGTTCCCATCAGGAAGAACCGAAAAACCGCCAAAAAGTGTCTGTTGAGTTTTCTGACATCATGACGATAAGGAATACAGTCACTAGATGCTTTTTTGGCTCCTAACATTTCATGCATAACGTTTTCGAACACAACAGATAACATCCGAAGCGTTATTTGTTATTATCTGTTCAAACCACGGATCCTCGTGTTATCTGTGTTGAAACTTCTGACAGTGTAGGGAAGAACAAAAACGTCGCCGAAACGAACCCTCTAAACTGAATCAAATCTCGTGTCAACCAATCAACAACGTTTGGTGTCATGACGTTTCTGGCTATTCACTGGGCATACGGCGATTGTTCACCGGCACGAAGAGTTAATCATCGACAGTTTCCGCTTCCCTGCGGACTCCCTCGTGAAACCAGCTGAACCGTTCAGACGTCAAGAAAAAATATAAACTGGCTTACGACTGTAGCAGGAACGAGCTCGTGCCAAGATGCGAGCCCTTCCCCCCCCCCCCCCCCCCCCCCCCCCAGCCCCATCTCATTACTGCGGTGTAGTGTTGGGCGATATTCGATATCAATAATGATAAATTGATATATCGGACCAAATATCGATATCGAATTTCGAAACGTAAATATCGATATCGGAAACGACATTTTTTTCATTCATGATTACTGTGAAGAATCCAACACAACCTACATTTATATATCCGAAACTGGACCAATTTGTTTTCCCCAATTTAGTTCTGAGTTTGAGATGATGCAATACGCTATTTAACGACAATTTTGCTGTTAAACTTTGGCGAAATGAGACGTAGGCTACCCGACAGCGAAACGTGGTAAAGAAATATCGATATCGATTATCGAATATCGAAATTGAAAATATCGATATATCGAAAAATCCAAATATCGCCCGACACTACTGCGGTGTCCCACTGACCTTCACTGAGTGCGACTTTGGTACAACCCAGCAAAAAACGACATGGTGGCAGTATGAAGATGCATGGTTCCCATTGACTATAAAAGGAGGTCTAGGCTCTCTCCTTTGCTAAGGGGCAACAGAGTTTGCCAAGTATGCGTAATAACGAGCATCTAATACTTCTTTATAGACGGGAGAGATCAAAAGCATTCCACAACGCGTAGTAAATTCCGACACTACATTTCTTCGCTGACGATCTGCTGGAAACTTCCCAAGTTAATGACAATGAAACAAGCCAGTCTGACAGTCACGCCTACAAAATGAAAACAGAGTGCACAAGACAAACCGATGACTCCTTTTTCCGTTTCATACGGTTATGTGAAATGGAGCTGAAATTTTTGAAGATGCGCCAGGCTTCAGACTGGCTTCAGGGGTATCTTGTTTGTTGATTTTAGAAGAAAAAAAATAAACAAATACCAATGGCGCTTCTCGGAAAGTGTCGGATCGTTTGCCTCCAACCACACACAGCAGTCATTCATTCATTATTCCTACTACACAAACTATATAACACAAATTCCTGCCGAGGTTCTTAGGGTCGTTTACAAGGATGGACTTAGGACTCATTTACCAAGTGAAACAGAAGATCGGCACTTGCAAAAGTTTGCTTTCCTTTTCTTTTCATTTTTGCTAACCTACAATGTATACACAAGGCAAGTAGACGGCAAGCAGACGCTGGAAAGGAGAGTACTTAAAGGAACCCTCTTGCTTATTCTGCCTTTTATAATATACCTAGCTCCCTTATGGAATTATACACTTCTAAAATCTCCACCTTTATTCATTGTTTAGTTTTGTGCCTACGAATTTTTAGCGCTTTTGCGTCCGTGCTGAGTTTTCCCCGTCACACAACGTAAAGTTTGCCGGAATCTTCGACGTCTACTGACAACTCCTTCAAACATAAGGCTATAGAATCTTCTGTTTTTTACTATTTTTACTATTTACTATTTGCTTAGTTTTTCGTCTTTTTAACCACGGCTGGTTCAGTTTTCAAATGTTTTGCGCCCAGCCGCCGCGTCAGAGAGCAGGGAGGCTGGATAGAATCGACAAGCGCTAACAAGAAAATCGCTAAACCCAGGTGGAAAGTAATGATATTTTTGAAAACTTTTTTTCTGATCCATTTCATAATGCAAAAATCATTTCTAGTAAGAGGTGTGCTATAAAGTACCCGTATCCATTCTACTTTCGTACTATTTCCATTGGTTCTCACTCCCAAAAGATTCTGCATTCAATATGTTTATCCCTGTTGCCCCTACAACGCAAAACAAGAGGAAAATTTAGATCGAGATGACATACTGGTTTCTTTCACTTCACCAGTGCGTTCAGACTTTGGTCTGGACCTGGCTGTAGGGCGTGCCTGGAATTCGATTCTCGCTGAGACCCGAGCCTTGTTTTTGTTACAATAGCGCTGCCACATCGCTGCTGCAGCACTTCTTTGCTTTTGCATCATATGCGTTTTTGGATTCACTTTCTTCTTGGTTGAAGCGGCAGCGCTGCAGCATCTTGCAGGGAAGCACGGACTTGGTCGGTGAGCAAGTCCGCGATTCTCGAGAAGCGCTGCCGTCTTCCTCGGAAGCGCTGCAGTGCAAAAACAGATGTAGAAATAATCAGTCCAGAATCGGCCGAGAAGTGGACCTACAGCATGCAACAAAAACGAGGCTCCGGTATTCCCTGATTTTGTTTAAATGAACAGATTTTGTTTTGTCAGTACTATGTTAGTTGTGTGTCATATAACTCGTATGTATCAATGAAAAGAGCTTGAACTTGACCCCCCCCCCCCCCCACGCGGACACTTGTCCGAGAAAACTTCTCAGCGAGGACAGTAGACGACTAGAAACAGCCAAGGGAAAAACCACCTCGTTCGAGCCCATGCCTCCTTGCATTCAAACCTCCTGCCACCCATGGATCACAACATTCACAACCTCCTTTGGAAGAGGTGGAAGAAATTACCCATCAAAATACCAGTGAAATAATAAATTTTGTTGATCCACTCTTCGAAGATAATTAAAAAAGCTGACTTGGCCAATCGAAAATCATCCAACAACCAAACCAACTTATTTCAACAAGCTTTTCGTTTCCTGGGAATAATAAATAAATAAAACAAGAGCGTGACGGATGCATAGTCACCTTATTCACTCACAAGGGCAACTTCTAGGTCAAGAGGAACACAGGAATGCCTACTGACTCGAGCAGGTTACTAAACTCTGTTAAATCATCCGGAACAGAGAAGGACGAAGAAAACAGACACACGCGACAAACGTAAGGATCCGTGCATCAAAGGGCAAGGACCGAGGCATAACCACTTTTCTTTCCTACTGCCATTGTTTAGTTCCCAACTACAATAGAAACTTCCAGCAGCCGATTAAGCAATATCCTGTTATCCAGTATGTTGCAATCACGCAACTGAGCGCAATGGCTACATATTTAGGACAATCAGCTCATTTACTACCGATTTCAAAAGAGTAGGGAAGAAACAAACGTTACCAAATATCGTTGCCCTTGACCGCGAAAAAGTCAGGATATCGAGGCAATTTCCAATCATTACCGATTTCCCGTGGTTTGAGCTCACACGGAAGTGCCATCTTCGGTAGCACGTTACACTATTTAGGTCGTGTACCACAAAACTGGAACATACGCACACAAGACAAAGATGTGTGGATGACTATGAGACATGTATGGGTCCGATAATAACAGCACTGCCCGAGTATGATACGATTCGCAACGCTGATGATTCCACTGACATCCGACAATGATTTGCCGTAAATGGTGAAGAAAAGAAAAGTAAAAGCCAGACACACAATTAAATAGTATGGAATTTGCAAGCCGTGGAGCATTGCCTTTCCATCAGACAATATTGATTACATACAAAAGTATATGTATGTAATCGTGTTCAGTTTTTGTCAGTCAGAGATTCTCAGTTTGTAATTGTCCATTTTGTGTGTTTCCTATGAAAGTCTTACGTTTTGCTTTTGTACTCCGTCCTTTTTCTGTTTGAAATGACGGGTGATAAATAAACAAATAATGTGAATTGTTATACGGAGTGGTTCGAGAGCTTCACTGTTTGAGGATCCAGGTCACCAACGATGATGAACAACGAAGGACATGAGAAGGCTACCGGCTAATTTGCATACATGTCAAGGTCCTAGCGGTAATTGGATAGTATAAAACATCCATGGGAGATGTTGAAAAAAGCTGAATGGCCATGGTCTTCAAACGACCAAAGCCGTGGGTAACCCGCTGAAAGCAGAGCCTAGTTTTAAAGTCTCCAACAAAATACTGAAGCAGAAACAGTAAACAGTTCGAGGGGTCCTTTATAAGATTTTTCGGGTGGTTGTTGTTGTTACAGGGGCAGGTACAATAGTGGCGTTTTTGCAGATACTATGGTATCTGATACCACGGTCTAGAGTCGTTTTTGCATTTATCGTGGTATCTGTTACCGCGGTCAAAAGACGTTTTTGCAGTTATCGTGGTATCCGGCAGTTATCGTGGTAACAGATATCCAGATACCACGGTCCGACTGTGGTAACTTGTCGTAGCATCTGAAAAAGTCATCTCACTTTCATCAGGTTTTGTCAAATTGGTAGAGAAGAAGTTTTGCGCTTAGTGATGTGACTAGATATCTGTTTTTCTTTCGGGATGACTTCGAAAAGCGCAGTTTCGGCAATTGCCGTTTTTGCAGAGCAACCGTGTATCAGATACCACGGTAACTGCAAAAACGACTAATTGCAGATCCAGTTACCGTGGTAACAGATACCATGGTATCTGCAAAACCGCAACTAATGATTAGGGTACATACCTCTCATTCACCTTCCTATCCACAAGTGAGAGAATCTCATTTTCGCTTAAATTCCTAAAGTCCACGTCTTCTTTCCACATTTCCAAAACACTTCTCGTCAAGCACTTGTCAGGAGTGGACAGCAAATCAAGTAACTCATCAGCATGATCACCGAGCAGCGAAGCACTTCCATTCTGCGAATTCTTATCCTCAAAAACATTCGTGAAGTCCAAGCCGGCAAAATCAAACTCGAAGTCACCACCAAGATCGTCAGAGATGGCGACGTCGGCGACATCAACATCGCGACTGTCGGTCAAGTTGCTCAAGTCGCCATAGATGTCGTCAAGATTAATGTTGTCGAAGGAGTTCCCGTAGAGATCTTCGCTTAGGTTTTCGTCCGCATCCCGTCGTCGGCGGCGACGGCGCATAAGTTCTCTTAGTTTTGCACCGGGCCTGAAAAAAATGTATGACTGTAAGATTAAAGATTTTTTTTTAATCTATAAAAGTAGGCTACATATTCTCCAACAATTATATTTCCAATCTTTAAAGGACCTGTCTTACCTATAATACTAACGCAACCAACTTCCATAATCACTCCACATATTTCTAAACCCGGAGACCCCAATTTCGTACGGTACATTCTAACCCCTCTAACAAAGCCACGCTGATTTTCTCACTTGCCGTGTTTTGCTACCTTTGGTGTGTATCACGCTGTCGACGGTTGTCTGCGAGAATTCCATCAGAAAAAAAGTTATGTAAATTGTTTCCCTGTTTCCGCTACAAGTCAACGGGTCTCGGAAAAGGCTTAAAACAGCCAAAACCGTGGGTCATTTGTTGAAAGCACAGCCTAGTTTTAAAGTATTCAAATATTTTAAAATACTAGTTTAAGAGTAAATAGTGCGAGGGGTACTTTAACTTTTATTTGTGATTGTCCAAGGCTGGTTGACAAATTATAACATAGCTGTTTTTTGTAATGTATGTAGGCTTCCCTCACTGTAAAAAGTTTCTCCGATTAAGGATTAAAGTTAACTGTAGTATTTACTACTGGGATTAATCTTATCTCTACTGGAATAAGATTAATCCGAATTAGAGAAAATCTTATCTCAGTAGAGACAAAGTTAATCCTAGTAGCAAATACTGCAAGATTTTTTTTTCCGGTGTTGTCCTAACACTTTCGTGGTAAAATTATATTGATTTGTGTTTGTTTGTGTCCAGTTGTTGATGGATTAGCCAAATGTTTTATTATATATCTGTAAAAATCATATTATTAACTAAGTGCTATTGCTGTAAGCCACTGGCATGTCTGGCACTTTATTTACCCTACTGCTATTTCCATTTCAATAAAATTTCACATTACATTACCTTCCTTAACAGATACGTTCGTGTGGGAATGAAATATTAAGAATTCAGCTGCTAAGCTTCAAGCTTCTTTAGTCACGAAGAACGAAATCAGGTTCGTTTTATTTCGTCTGCCGTTTGATGTTCATTTCTTGTGTTCGTATACTTTGAACGAAAGTGGCAAAACTATGCAGTAATAACAACACCGTAATTTTGCCGTACAAAAACAATTACACAAAAATGAGCAAATTCAGTGACTGACTTTAATATGAAACTTTATTTCACTTGAATTATAGTTTTTGCACTCCGTATTCTGCATGGATATTTGTTAGGTTTGAATCTCATCATATTCATGGTAGCGATCTATCTAAGTCAGGCGACGTCCAAAGAAGGGTACCTCTACTGTACATTTACCAATAACAAATAATCAGATAGAGCCTCCGTCTCCCTAGCGCTGTGATATGACCATGAAATATGTTCCCGTACCCTGCACGATCCAAACGAGCGGAGGTTAGGAGCCACGCGGCACATTAATCCGCCTAAAAGAAACTTCCAAAGTAAAAGCCGATTGATTCTCAGGACGTGCTACACAGTGGCTGGGTGGGTCTGCGGGCCTCCTGCATTTATTGTTCTGCGATGAGCAACGGCGAGGACGGAAGCAGACGGGTATCAACTCAAAGCTAGAGCAAGTACCTCTAAACTCTGGCTCCGCTCAGTTTTGTTGGGGTATCTATAGCCGCTGCATGGGACCAAAGGCTGAGGTTCTATCTGATTATTTGTTGTTGATATGACCAAACTCTGTTTCCGAGCCAAAATATCTTCGTGAGAATTTAGTCTACATGGAGGCCAATAGGCCAAAATTAGGTGTCATGACTGAAACAGCTGTATCGCTGATAGTGAAAGTAATAGTACGAGGCGGCACGCACAGTCAGCCTGATTTAATCAGCACCTTTAATAGCCAGGAGGCACATAATGCATTTGGGCTTCCAACTCGAGATGGGAGTGACTTTGACGAAGACGGATTATGTTTAAAGTGGAAGTCCTAATTTCCATCTTTTCCGCGCCGATTTTGTTTTTCTCCTACCCCCAGTGCCAAACTGAAAGAAATTGTGCAAGCCAACGTAAAGCCTGGATGAGCACCCTCAATGTCTGTGAAACGTTCAATGGCCCATGACCAAGGGCCTCACGTACGGGGGGGGGGGGCGAGAGGGGCTTTCGCCACGAGCGCATTTGTTTTGTTCACCATTGACTCTGTTAACACACTACATGCAAACAGGCCGGGATTTTCAACTAAGTGCAGGTAACTTTTATACCCTAATGTGTGGTGTCTAGTAACATTATATTCACGCTGAAACACTTGTTGTACACACCCTTCATAAGATTCTTTTCGGATTATTTCTTTTTTGGCTGCTAGACGTAGCATCAGTAGCATAAAGTAAACAATGACACTTTGCTTCTTCTGGGTATACTTCGTTTTGGCAATTTTCAATTTTTTCTTAGTGCTACCCTGTGTTATTTAACTGGATACACTGAATTATTCGGATTCTGCAAGGGGATTTTTTAATTTTCCACTATCTAATCTAGTTATGACGTTCAGAATATCTGCGACCGTCTCCACAACAAAAATTCTACTATGATCTTGCTATGATGCAGGAAATATCAATCTGAACACAAAGGCGGCTTTTCAGTGGGCAGTGGTGAGATTGGTGAAAATTGCTCACTGCCCGAACAAAAAAAGAGTCATAAATCTTTCTCGTAAGGCATACAAGCGCTTGAGGTACCACAAATCCCACAGAAATTCTACTATCTGAAAATCCATTATTGATGAATTGCGGAAGAACGAAGTAACGCATTTTCAGCGGGTCTTCAAGCCAATTTAAGTGAATAAGTGATGGGTAAGCTTAGATTGTCCTATCCCAACCCTTTTCGGTTAAACTTTAAGACTGTATAAATACATCTGCCTCTATTTCTGTTCTACCCAACTCTGTTTCTGTCAAACTTCATCAAGTTTGTCAATTCTGGCTTCCGATTTCAGTCTTGGCTGCTGGTGAACCTTTCCACGGGGCTAATGCGCTACTCGATGAGAACCAAAAGCCTAATCGCTTATTCACTCCTCCGATAACTTACACGAAGATCTCACGTGATGTTTATTGTCTCTCTAGCGCATATTGCGGCAACTCCTCATTGGATTTTATTAATCCTTCATACTTCGGGTAGGGGGGCAGATCTATTGGTGTTCTAGCTCTATTTGTCATTCTAGCAGTTGTATGTCTCTGTCACCCTCAACCGAGTCGCTAGTTAAAGCCAGGAGTGGGATCATCTAGTGGCACGACTCGGAAGCATCTCGACTGGGTAAGCTCAAAACAGACATTGACAAGAAAGTCAGATAAAAAGAGAAACATTTAGCCAGTGAAGAGAAACTAGACAAATGAGCTAAATCTTTGGCACTGTAATTTTTTTAAAATAATTTATCTTGAGGTTTTTGCACCTTTTTACATAAAAATCATAAATTTTTCAAAGAAGAAAAGTTGTGACCTCTCGAGGGTGCTGAGCTGTTCGACGTTAGCTGTTAGCTGTAAAGGATGAATTTGATTTTTGTGAAGATCCATTTTTGCAGATACAATGGTATCTGTTACCACGGTAACTTTATCTGCAATTCGTCGTTTTTGCAGTTACCGTGGTATCAGATACTACTATTGCTCTGCAAAACGATAATTTGGATTTGTGTTTTTAGAAATCATCCAAAAAGAAAAACTGATATCAACTGACATCTATATTCTAGAGTGTCATAACTTCTTTCCCACCAATTTGACAAAAAACTAGACTCTTGCGTTAGTGATGATGAAAGTGATGAAATTTTCAGATACCACAATAGGTTACCACGGTAACTGCAAAAACGCCGTTTCATCGTGGTATCAGATACCAAGGTAACGGCAAAAAACGACTTTAGACCGTGGTGTCAGATACCAGATACCGCGGTATCAGATACCACAATAACTGCAAAAACGACTAATTGCCGGTCCAGTTTCCGTGGTGACAGATACCATGGTATCTGCAAACGCAAACACTGTTACCAGTCGATAGAAATTTTTTAATTTAACACGACTTTGCTTGCTCTGAATATCAGATACCAAGGTACCTTGCTAGATACCACGGTAACTGCAAAAACGCCTTTTCAGATACTGCGGTAACTGCAAACACCAATTTAGACCTTGGTATCAGATACCATGGTATCTCCCTCCCGCATTTAATTAACTTCTTTAGGGTTCAAGGTCGACCTTACGTGCATACATTCCCAAAAAAACATGCCCCCAAGTAACGAAATTGACTCGAACTTGAGCATGCGCATTACATCACTAGAGAAAGTGAAAACAGATACGCCCAACGAAGTGCTTAAGGTTAAAATGGTAATACCGATACACCAAAACAATAGTATGCAAATAGCAATAACCAGACAAAAATAATCCAATAAGGTACGGTGATCCTCAGACAGAAAGCTGTGCACGTCCAAATAGGACAATGCAAAATACGTGGGGGCGCTAGAGTAGAGGTGCTTCTTCGAACGTTAGTTAACTTTAAACAGTGCATTTTCATCCCCTTCACTGTAAAAAGTTTCTCCTATTAAGAATTAAAGTTAACTGCAGTATTTGCTATTGGGATTAATCTTGTTTCTACTGAGATAAGAGTAATCCGAATGAGAGATAGCAAATACTGCAAGATTTTTTTTACACTGTTGCTGCGCCGCAAATAGGACAAATCAGACAAAATAATCCAATAAAGTACGGTGATCTCAGACAGAAAGCTGTGCACATCCATAATGCAAGATACGTGGGGGCGCTAACGTAGGGCGCTAACGCAGCTTCTTTGAACGTTAGTTAACTTTGAACAGTGCAATTTTCATCCACTTGCTGTAAGAAAAGTCAACTACCAGTCATCTTAAGTTACTAGAGTAAGAACACCTGAAACGATGTTTTAAGTCTTCATTTTACATTTATCCCAGACCTGCACAGTTTAAAATTGAGTAACGTTCAAAGATGAGGCATACCTATTATCTAAAAATTATTATCAAAGAAGCTAGTTTCAATTTTATCCATAAGTTATTATCGAAAAAGTATACCTAGTACTACTGGGCATGTATGGATGTTCCTGGTTCGATTATGCTGCTGCTGCGCTTTCCACTTTTTTTGGTTCAATTCAATTCGTTTATTCCCAAAATTCTGATAAAACAAAATGCAGGGGATTGTCAAATTACAATTGGGTTAACTCACATTAAAATTATGGATAAAAAAAAGGCAAAAATTAGTTAAAATAGCGTTCAGTGCTATGAGGGGGCGGGTTCATTACCTGAGCTTTCTTAGCTGCCGTAGAAATACTCCTTGTTGGGCGAGTATCCATTCTTTTTTCATCTTCGGGTGGCAGGATCTCACGGTGCATTTCCGAAGCTAGGCACTTTAGTCCGAATTTCATTGTGAGATCGTTCCGACGCGAAGCAATGGTTTTCATCCCTAATTCTTCCAGTGCGTGTTGGTAGGATTTGTATTTATCCGCCAAAATAATTTTTAAAGCCCTTTTTAGAATGGTTACCAGCCGATTCAACCGTTCGCCTCAAATAAAACAGAAAAACGAGATTTAGAGAAAGAAAAAGGAGACCTTACATTCAAACTAATACTTGGTCACAAAATAATACTTGGTCACAATTACAAATCTTATAACGAAAGCCTTCAAATCCTCGATATCGAAAAACTGTCTGAAAGAAGACATAATCTTCTCATGCGTTTTGGCCACCAAATTTTGAATTCTCAACACCACAGGACCCTCCTTCCGGACTTTGTTACACCCTCTCATGGACCGAATACGCGAAGCAAGGACGACCCAAAACCCAAGATTGTTCCCCCACCTACGAAATCTTCTGAAAGATACCTAAATTCATTCGTTCCGTATTTTACTAAACATTTTAACTGTTCATGATCTATGTTCGTTTCTTATTTATTGTTTGTTAGTTTGCGTCTTACTTGTATTGTAGTGAGTGTTTATTTTTCCGGCCCATGTTAGCCTAGTGCTATTAGGGTTCTAAATAAAATTGATTGATTGAAACCTTATAACTGTTCGTCCATGTGTACTTCATGCTCAAAATGTCACGCTTTACAAATTCTTCTAATTTCTACTTAGTTCCCACCTGGTAACTCTTTCTTAGCAGTGAAGGGAGGTTGTCTAGGTTCCCAATTTTCAAGAACAGACACTCTTTATAAGCCAAGTACGATGACAAGTATTATGTAGTTAACCGTTTAATATCTACTCCAGTAGTACGAATACTTATTGACACGTTTTTTTTTATCAAACTCAAATACCGCAATCCGACAGAATTCAGCCAATGCAAAATTACTCGGACAATACTACTGAAAAATTGTCGCAAAGATACTTTGGTAATTACAGTAATTCTAATAAATATATTGCAAAAACGACAAGGTCAGAAAGCATCTTGAAAATTATCTTGAAACATGTAAGGCCGCACATTTGACTGCACGTAGCATTTTGTCAATTTCTCTCTTGGGCTGTCTCAGTGACGTGCAAGTTGCTGTTTCTTCGGGTACACCGTACAAAGTATATCATAGTAAGGATTAAAGTTACCTGCAATATTTGCTATTGGGATTCCTCTTATCTCTATTTTGTATAAATCCCATCTCCGTAGAGATAAGAACAATCCCAGTAGCATATTCGGAGACACTTTTTACAGTGTAGTTGGTCCCAGTGTTGGGGCACAGGATTTCTGAAGCTCCACCGCCAACCAACGTCTTTGTAGAATCTCTCTCATTGAATATTTCCGTTTAGTATTTACTTATGAGTCGCCTAGGTATACTTCTTGATCTGTTGTTTGTAAAATTCAAATAATGTGACATTTTGTTCTTGTTAGTACTGCCATGGCCCTTAGGTTTATAGTTATAAATATCAATACTACTATCATATCATTATTCTGATCAATACTACTCCCAAACTCTCTCAGATACCAGGGGTATCTGATTATTTATTATTTTCAGCCCCTTATCAATAAAAAAAAAACGAAAGTTGACCAAAATGCACAAAAACCACTTTCCTGTAATCGCCCCAATTGTGCAGCAAAAACATCGTCCGTGTCAAAAATTAAATCTCAGGATTAGTTTTTTCATTATAGTGGTATTTGAAGATAATTTACTTTAATAAGATATTTATAGTCGGTAGAAGCTTCAGTTATTTATTACAGGTGTGTTTCCTTCCCCGAAGTTGAACCAGAGGATTGACAGCCTGACGAGGACCCTTGCCAAGAAGGGCCAAAATATCGCTGATATAGAAACGTAGCTGACGTATCCGTTGTAAACATTGTTTGAATAAATACCAGGGGCTTCAAGACTGGGCAGGGAGGGGGGAGCTCCCCCCCCCCCCCCCGCAAGGTTGTCGGCCAGTCGGTAAACAAATAGCTGATTCCTCGCGAAATTTTTTTCATGAGAACAGTCGGTTTTTTTGAAAATCAGTCGACTTTTTCTAAAAGTGTCGTTTTTTCTCAAAAACAGTAGTTTTTCTTCAAAAGTAGTCGATAAAAATTACCAGCCAGTCGGTAAATGCCTTGCCCCCCCCCCCCTCCACCCCCCAAACATTTTGGCTAGTAAGGCCTCTGTCAGGTACAGGCTTTTCAAATTCAAATAACGTGACGTTATTCACACAAAACTTCTGCAGTTGTCTCAGATATAGGCTTTCCAAATCCAAATGACGCAACATAGTTACAGTAGGTGCAGAACGAGTTTTTCAACACATTACTTTTGCCTTTCTGAAAATAACCACCAAAATTAGACATTTTATCCACTCTGCCCATTCCCACTTATGAAACTGAAAGTATGACTGACGGCCGCCAAGAATTACCGCAACACGACCGAGAAAAGAAATATTACCCGTCGCTGTATGGACATATTAGTATACTTAATTGATTTCCTGACCACCAACATCGAGCAGGTCTACAGTTGTAATTGCCAGAAGCTATTTGAGACAAACCAAACCCTGGAAATACGAGAGGGCTGCCCCGGAGTCTTTGACCAGACACAAGAACAATCTTTGGAATCTTTGACCAGACACAAAAACCGGATAGTGGAATACTGGAATAATCTCCCCGAAAATGTCGTAAATGCCGAAAATATCAATCAGTTTAAAGCAGGCGTGGATCGACACCTGGCTGAAATTGAATTTAGTGTACACAGTGTCTCGAGAAATTAACCGAGGTGAAAGCCTTTTTTACTGCAGTTATATTATTATTATTATTAAGAACAAACAAGCACTTAGAATCTCCTTCTTCGGTCCCATGCAGTGACTATGGATACCCCGAGTACACTGACAAAACTGAGCTGAGCTAGAAGTATTTGCTGAGCTCTGTGTGATGCCCGACTACTTCCCTCTTCGTCGTTGCGCATATCAGACGAATTAGCGCAGGAGGCGCGCTGACCGGCTCTGCAGCGCGCCCAGTCAACCAATCGGATTTACTTTGGAAATTTCTTCTTCGGGGCTTTACAACGATATAGCTGTTTGCAGAGGTGACGAATTATCATCTTCTACGTAGCTCCCCTCCGCTCGTTTGAATCGGGTAGGGCATGAGAATATGTTCGAATCCGCATGGTCGTATTAAAGAAATGGGGAGACGGAGGTTCTTGTAATTATTTGTTTTTGACAGACACCCTTCCAAACATCTTGTATAACCAACAACAGTCACCCGATCAGCGACCTCTACAGGAGGAACCCACCCTGTCACTGGATTCAATGAGTGAAATGATGTGGTGTCAACCAGGAATATATTTCGGGGGGGAGGGGGGGGGGGGGGTGCCCGCGGGTCGGACCAAAAAGTACAAAAAGACACAGATCAGAGGTTAAAGCCTATACAAACTATTATTTTTGTATGTCTCGGGGGGGGGGGGGGGTGAACCCCCTAACCCCCCGTTAAATAAGGGATAAGTCATTCCCAGTCGAAAGGTATTATTGTAAACACTGTTCCATAGTTTTCTTAAGGAAACATGCCAAAACCAGCGAACATTATTCCAAACTAACAGAAAAAGCATCAGCCAAAAATCAATCCGACCTGCTCATTCAGGGGGTAGAGACTGAACGATGCCATACATAATCTCCTTGAAAACTTTATTGCTAGACAAATCGCAAAACAAATTAATCAGAGATAGAAATAATATTAATTATTTAACTGTATTTTTGTTACTTCCTATTCTTACGCTGAATTATCTCAATTATTTCTCAACATTACTCCCAACTAACATAAAAAACATCAGCCATTAGTGACAATGATTCCGTTTATTCCGGCCGCTCAAGAATTATTCAGTAGACCAGAGAGTGCACAATAGCATAGAAAAACATACAGCTTCCCTTCTTGAAAATTTGGCTTATTGTTAGCAGAAATGAAAGAAGAACCGGAAAACAAATTAATGCAATAAAGAAATAATACAAATATTTAGCTTTACTTTTTGACTTGTTATGCATATAGGCTACCAGTTAACTGTTTCCCCTTTTGTCAGATTTTCTTGTTCAGATTTATTTTGACAGCGCGCTATGTTTCTCCCGATGTCCGAACAACCCAGCCTTGTCGCTAGTAGTAGTAGTAGTATAATTTCGTTGAAAATATTTTTGTTTTAATAAATAGCACAAAGAAAGCGGAGCTTCCGAGGATGTGCTAGCTTGTAAGAAAAAAGAACAAGTGCGCAAGCGCTCAGACGTGGAGTGTAAAATAATGAATTGAACTGACTTAGATTTCTCCTTTCCCGTAAGGTTTAATATTAGTATATGTGAAAAAACAATTGAGCTTTCAAAAAATCTCCAAACACGGCTCAGGCCATCTACCATACAATCAGTTATGCTCGCTATGAGCAGTGTGGGCGTATTCCAATACACTTCGTTTACTACCTTGCTTTAACACCCTAATGTTACCGTCATAAATTTTCAAAGTGCTTCTCATCTGACACCTTCCACGCGAGAACCCATGTTAGTTCACTTAAGTTGCGTTTTATTGGATTCACTTTTGTTTTGTCAAAGTTTGTAGTTTGGCTCATGTTTTGTCTTACTTGCGTTTTATTGACTTCTTGTTTCCGAAAAGTCAAACTACACCAAACTACGTCGGCGAGGTAGTTTGTAGTTTGAGCTCCGTAGTTTCAGGTTCGAAACTACAGCAAACGGAATGGACAAATAAAACGGCTTTTAAGCGAAACTTCGCCGAAACTACATCCAAAAAAACGCAACTTTAGAAACGAAATCCCTTCGCGTAAATCGTAACTCGGTCTCCAATCACAGTACGGTCCATCTTTAGTTGCCTTTTTGCAGATAACATGGTATCTGATACCTTGCTGATAACACGGTCTAAAGTCGTCTTTGCAGTTATCGTGGTATCTGGCCAGTTATCGTGGTATCAAATGTTCAAATACTACGGTCCGACCGTGGTAACTGGTCGTGGTATCTGAAAATTCATCTCACTTTCATCAAATTTTTTCAGATTGGCGAGAAACAAGTTTAGCACTTAGTGATGCAACTGGATATCTGTTTTTATTTTCGGATGATTGTGGTGCGACTGAAATTGCAATTTCGGCAATAGTAATTTTTGCAGAGCACAGTGTATCAGATACCACGATAACTGCAAAAATTACTAATTGCAGATCAAGTTACCGTGGTAACAGATACCACGGTATCAGCAAAACGCAACTTTTGTCTTTCCGGTTTTGCTTTATAAGCCCCGTAGGCTCGTTCCAATGCACTACTGGCTTTACTTTCGTCAATCTTGAAATGTATTTCGTTTATTATATCTTGTTCATACAAACTAATGACAAGGTCATAAAGTTTCCGATCCTATTTCATCACCCTTCCTAACACGAAAACACATGTTGTGACAATTGACACCTCAAACAATTTGTGAAACATGAAACAAAATTTGTCATACATTTTTGTTTCTTCGACAAAGCGAGCAATAATTTTGCAACAGGTATAAAGCGTGATTTCTCGTTAATAGTTGGTGAAAAGGTCCTAGTTTCACAGGCGCCAGAATGTCCCTGGTTTTTCCAACAAAAAGTAACAGGTTCCGTCAAAAAAAAAAGTGGCAACACTGATTTGAACCCTGGGTAGAGCCAGCCCTGTACCACTGGTCTACAGGGACACTTAATACCATTGTTCCAGACCATCCACCCACCCACCCCCCAGCCCCCACCCCAGAAATATGCAAAATAATCGTTTTTATAGGATTTTCCTTCTGATACTGATCTATATCTTTTTTGTACTTTTTTGTCCAACCCGCAGGCAATCCCCCCCCCCCGAAATAAATTCCTGGATACGGGCCTGATCAAGGAGCTTCCCACTCTCCGCCACTGGGTGTACACCATGTTGTGCCACCCACGCGTCACCCATCCGCTACGCGCGCCACTCATCCGCCACGCGCGCCACTCATCCGCCACGCGCGCCACTCATCCGCCACGCGCGCCACTCATCCGCCACGTGCGCCACCAACCTGCCTCTTGCTCAAAATTAGCTATTTTCCGCCACGCTCGCCACCAGCCCGCCTCTTGCTCAAAAAGTTATTTTCCGCCACGCGCGCCACCCATCCACCACCCTTCCGCCAAGCGCACCACCAGCGACCCAGTGTACACCGATTTTCAGAGTGAGAAACCCCTCGGGCCTGATTGTTTGCAAACTACTACAATCGCAAGATAGAAACTCATCACGAAAATACGATCGAAAACGTTCCAGGACAGATTTCGTGAAGTGTCATAAGCCGGATAAGAATGTCATGATCATGTTTCTGAACAACTAAGTGGGATATTAACTGGGAGAGATTCACGCTTGTGTATATTCTCCATCCGCTCGCCCAAAATTGCCGCCTTAGCCTATCGACATGTTTGCACTTTACTTACTTTGCGCATATGTCGTTCCAACCAAGGTCTTGCACAGAAATATTTTGCCGGATGCTTCGGTCCAGCTGCTGAATCTGCAAATAAGAAAAGTTAGTAAAATTGAGACACTGGCAGGCTTGTACAAATTTGTTATTATAGTAAAAATATCAAAAACCGGATAGCGGAATACTGGAATAATCTCCCCGAAAATGTCGTGAATGCCGAAAATATCAATCAGTTTAAAGCAGGCGTGGAGCGTCACCTGGCTGAAATTCAGTTTAGTGTACACAGTGTCTCGAGAAATTAATAGAGGCGAATGCCTTTTTACTGCAGTTAGATTATTATTATTATTATATTATTAATCATAACTGCACCAAAAAGGCTTCTCAACATTTCTCAAGACACTATGTATACTAAATTGAATGTCAACCAGGTCCACACCTGCGTTAAAATGATTGATATTTTCGGCATTTACGGCACGTTCAGGGAGACTATCCGGCGTCTGAAGCTACACTTTCCAACGTCTTTTTGGGATCCCAAAACGGAAGTCATACACATGACTTCTTAAAACTTGTCCGTAGTGGTTGAGATATTTTATTCAGGCTTGGTTTGAGGATCCATCGGGTCGAAGTACAGGTCAAGTTCGTATATAGGCCCTGTAACCAAATATTTAGGGGCGGGGAAGGGGGTTTTAAATTAAGGGATGAAGAAAGTATTTTGTTAAAGCTGATGCTAGTGGAATTAGGGGCAAGGAGGCATGCTGAATCCATTTTCCAGATCTCGATTTTCTCACCGGGCAAATAATTCGCCCTGAATCCGGCCAAGACCAGCAAATTTGTTAAGAGTAAGAGTTTTATTTAAAGTTGATTGGATGTTCGATTCAGGGATAAGAAGACATGTAGAATCATTCTATGGCGATTATTTTCTACCCGGACATAAAATTTGTTACGAGTAAAAGTCTTATCTGAAGTTGATTAGAGGTTTGACGTACGGGTAAGTAGGTATGCTGAATCCGAACATGAAAATTATTTTCTCGCCGGACAAATAGTTCGCCTGGAATCCGGCCAAAACCGGAAAATCTGCAAGTTTATCTGAAGTTGGTTAGAAGTTGGATGCAGGGGTAAAGAGACGTGCTGAACTAGTAGTTTTTTGCCAGACAAGTAGGTTGTCTGGAATCCGACCGAAACCGGAAATTCGGTAGAAATAAGGCAGGATGTTTTGATCACTTTTGTCAAAGTAGATAAGACATGTAAGGGTAAACACACATGCTAAATCCATATCCGAACTTGGTTTTCTCAGATGATTAGGCATTGGCCTTAATCTGTTTAAAAATTTTAAAAATCAAAGTTTTAAGCAGTCTGGTTAAGACCGGATATCTTCAAGACCCAAATGTCCGGATCAGATATTAATTTTTTTGGGATCCCAGCGAAACCTTTGGTCTTGTTGAAATTTGTCACCACGCAGCTCCCAGCTGTGTCCCGAGACCATTGTGGTTGAGAAGATGAGGACACCATCCGGTTTTTTTTAAACCGCCGGATCTTAGCGGTCCAAACAATGGGATCCAGAAACGTAAGTGGATGGATACCTATGACTTCGTAAAATTTGTCCGTCTGTCCGTCCGTCTGTCAGCATGATAACTCTCGAAGGGAATGAAAGACTTTGATAAAACTTGGCGTGAGGATTTCTTGGGTCGAGGGACAGGTCGAGTTCGTAGTTATAGGCTTTGTAGCTCTACGTTTGGGGGTGGGGCGGGGGTCAAATTAAGGGGAAACAAAATATTTTTAAACAGCCAATAAGATAGTGGATTTAGGGGTACGAAGACATGCTGAACACGAATATGCATAACAGGTTCTCGTCAGCCAAGTAGTTCGATCGGAATCCGGCCCAAACCGGAAAATTTGTTATAATTAAAAGTTTTATCTGAAGCTGATTAGAGAAATCTGGCAGAAGTAAGGCAAAAAGTTTTGATCAGTTTCGTCGAAGTAGATATGATGTATAGGGGTAGACGCTCACGCTGAATTCATACCTGAACTTGTTTTTGGGATCCCAAAACGTAAGTGGAGGGATACCTATGACATCGCAAAAGTTGTCCGTCTGTCAGCACAATAACACTCGACGGGAATGCGATATTTGGATGAAACTTGGTGTGAGGATTCTTTGGGTCAAGGGAAAGGTCGAGTTCGTAGCTACATTTAGGGGTGGGAGTTAAAATTAAGGGAGAAACAAAATATTTTTAAACAGCTCATGGGATAGTCGATTAAGGGGACGCTGGACACGATTATGAGAACCATTTTCTCACCGGACGAGTAGTTCGCCCGGAATCCGGCCAAAACCGGAAAAGAAATTTTCCGAAACAAAAAGTCCGATTTGGGGGTAAGAATAGATCCTGAATCCGTATATGATAATCATTTTACCCGGATATATAGTATGCCCGGAATCCGGCTGAAACCGGAAAAAAAATTTGAGTTGAAGTTTACTGAAGTTGATTAGATGTTCGATATAGGGTTAGGGGAGATACGCTAACTTTATCTTTGAGCTTTATTTTTTTTTTGCCGGACAAGCAGTTCGCACGGAATTTGGCCGAAACGGGAAGTTTGGCAGGAGTAAGACAGGAAGTTTCGATCAAATTCGTCAAAACAGATATTACTTATATGGCTAAACACATAGGCTGAATCCATATTTGAACTTGGTGACGGTTAGCTATTTGGCCTTATTCTGTTTCTAAATGTTAATAGTAAAAACGTTTAATGAGTCTGGCGAAGAAATGACCCAACTATGTGTATCAAATATTAAATTTGTGGGACCCCATCGAAACCTTTGGTCCTGTTCTCGACAACTTGCCATTGGCCTCCATCTGTTTCTAAACTTTAATCGTAAAAATGTTCCAAGGAGTTTGGCGAAGACCGGATTTCTACTAGACCCAATTGTCTATATCACATAGTAACTTTTCGGGATCCCATCGAAACCTTTGGTCTTGTTTAGCATGTCGGAACATAAACAGTAGCCAGTTCGAGGTAATAATAATAATATGCTAGACCCTAGAAAAGGCTTTAAAAGCTTTCACCTCTACAGGGTAAAACTCACATAAAGTAAAAAAATATTGGGGGAAGGGTTCAATTATAACCTATCGGACACCAACTATCTTATGAAGTCATCCGTAAATGTATTACCATTCGTACTTAAATGTAGGAATGTTGGCAACGATCAGGCAGAAAGTCAGCCAAGTAGCATAAATAAATAAAGCGCCTAGAGGGGATCTCGCATAGTAAACGAATACTGTACAAGTAAATTGGTGAAACTTCACAGAATTTAGCCAGTAAAATGCATTGCTAATTGCTCGAAGGCAAATTGGACTTCTGGTTCGCCACAACCGCCCAGGCAGCCTCAATCACGCGCTTTTAGGCATTTCCGTGTTGACTGATCCTCTCTAAATCGAAGGATCAGTTAATTCTGTCAATAACCCACAACTTCATCCCCAACATAATCAAAGAACATTTCTGACATCCAGAACTTTTTGGGCAAATTATTGGCAGAAGTTTGGTGACAAGAATACACTTGGTTTTCTGCCTTATTTTCTGGCCCACACCCTAGAGTCTAGACCAGACCCTTTATAGTACCTATAGCTGAAAATGGCTGAGATAGGACAATCTAGTTACCTATCACTTATTCACTTAAAGTTCAATGGGCACATCAAACTACCCCAATCCCACTCTGTAACAACCTAGGAACAATGCTTACCCCCTAGATCAGCAGCTTTTTCAACAGTTTCCTCTCTGTGATATTTCAAAGTGTAATTTTTTGGGCCAGTACATGCTCAGTTTACTAGCTTGGACAAAGATAAAAGTGATGTTTCTTATAATACTTTATAGACCTTTATTTTATGCATAAAACAGCTTGTATAATTCAGATTTGAATAGGTTATTCGTGTTTGAATGACTTTTGTAGCTATGTTATTTTTTATAAGCTTATTGCATATTCTGGTACATTTTATAAAGCAAGTTAATCAAGCTTCACAACACTATTCCACGAAGAAAAACTTTTAATAGGCACTTTATGCCATGGAACTTCTGATGAAACACTAGAACAATCAGGTAAACTGCATCTGCGGCTTGACTTAGGTGACATCTCAAATAAATCCTTTTCTATCAAGCATTGCCGGGAGTTTTTGAATTTCCTGCCACGATATCCCAGCCCCTAAGATTTGGATCACCGAAATGCCAGAGAGGTAAAGACAAGGGATAACAAGAAAACGGCCGATTTTCGTAGCGCCTTCTAAAGGAAGTTGGAAATGTTTATTTGTGAAGCATTTAATACAAAGTAAAGCATTAGAGGTGTCCATTGTGCTTTAAAGAGGCTTGAAGATCCCATGAAAATGCGTTACTTCGTTGCTCCGCTATTCACGAATAATCAATTTTTAAATAGCGGAATTTCAATGTCGGATTTGTGGTACCTTTATGCGTTTGCACCTGTGTTTACGCTTGAAGAAAGCTATTTACGAAAAATAAAGTGTTCACGCAGTGAGCAGTTGTCACCTAGCTCACGACCGTCGACTCAAAAACCGCGTTTTTATTGAGATTTAAATTTTCCGCGTCATAGTAGAATTTTGCGTTGTTAGGACAGCCGTAGATATTACCAGAGCAAATAGTGAAAAACAAAAAAATCTCTTACCACAATCCAAATAATGTTGTGTATTTAGTTGAATGATACAAAAATAAGTTGGCTTTTCAGTGAAACTTTAAGACAAAGCTTCACCAGCTTGAAATGGTCACCTGGAGAAATTTGGTGAAGGTGACAGAAAGGGGGACGAATTCATAAGAACGACTCACCTCAACCACCCAGAGAGATTGCACCATACGCGACGAAAACAGATATTGCTACACCACCATTACGGGAGAAAAAAATTTCACTGTGGAGGTATAAGACTTTCCATTTTGAAATTATATTATCGGCATTTGATCATCATTCTGAGCCAGGGACTTGCTGGAAATGTTAATTAGGCTATTCATTAGTCGTGTAATTCCATTTTTGTAAAAGAGCTTCCATGGAAGTAAGAACTTGAAGGTTTCAAAAGTCTCAAATCCTGTTGGTCGGTTATGACGCGTCATTAAAAAAACAACCAGTAGGAAGCAGGATTCGTTTTTGTGTGAAAGTTTGAAGCCTTCAAACTCTCATTTCAAACTTTTCTATAACTGTGATTATACAATCAAGAAAAAAAAAACAGGGAATCGTTTCCAGCTACTTACAGGCTTATATTAGTAATAGAACATGGATAATTTGACCTCAAAGTCGAAGTCCGATGCTTCCAAACGTTAAATTACTCTTTTTACACTACTGTCCGTCTTCGTTGGGTAGGCTGCAATCTTTCTATAGAGAGATTGCACCCTACCCGATGAAAACGGATATTGCTGCATGATCATCATGGGATCATAACAACAAAATTTAACATTGGGAGGTAAAGGACTTAAATTATCGGAGTTTCATCATCATTTCTGAGACAGGGACTTGCTGGAAATGTTAATTGGGCTATTCCTTAACCGTATAATTCTATTTTTGCAAAAGAGTTTCCACGGAAGTAAGAGCTTGGAGGCTTCAAAGTTTTAACACAAAAACGGAGTCTCGGATCCTATTGATCGGCGATAAAGCGGAATTGAAAAAATGTGTCATAATTGATGTTATTCAAAGTTGAAAGTCCTATACGTCCTAATGTTAAATTTTTTCGTTACGATCCCGTCCGTTTTCGTCGAGTATGGTGCAATCTCTCTATACAAGTTTATACTTATAAACTGTATTCGCAATCACTAGTGTCTGGCTTTACCTCACCGGTGGGCACTCACCAGAATCTGGTGTGGGGGGGGGGGGGGGGCAGTGAGGGGTCACTAGCAGATTGTGATACATAAAAACTCATGAAAGAAACACCAGAAAGTGCAACGGGTCCCATCTTATTTAAGAAAATGAGGTGAAGTACTTACGAACTCCAGCACATCAGCTCTCAGTACATTATCAGCTTCTATGATGACGGTTTCGTATCTAATATCGTCTGTGAAGTATTTGTTGACCCACTTTGCCGCCTTTCTGACATGAGATCCATCAGTGGTCCACAAGTTCACATCGTCCGTCTCTTCCCGCCACTTAAACATTCCGGCGCCGAGAATACCACATAACACCAAGGCACCGAGTATTGTCCACCAAGGTCTGCTTCCGAACTGATATCCAAGCCTGGGAAAAACGTTATTGATAATATTATTAATAATTTGTGCCCACAAAAGATTGAGCAACAGAAAAAGAGAAAAGAAACAACGAACACAATTAAAAAAAAAATTGACGCAGTTTAGCTACAGCATTTCTTTAAACGGACCCCTCTTGCTTATTCTGCCTTTTACTATATACCTAGCTCCCTAATGGAAATCATAAGCTTCTAAAATCCCCACCTTTCTCTATTGTTTAGGCCGTGCCGAGTTTTTGCCAGTCATGAACGCAACGTTTGCCGAAATCTTCAACGTACTCTTTCACGCATAAGGAACGGCGAGAATACGCCTTAAATGAACAAAAGCGACTGTTGCTTAATACAACTATATTACTGGCATTATTTTATTCCAGTATATATTTTTTTTTTTTTAATTGGTTGTCATCTTATTTGTTTGTTTTTTTGTCCTGTTATTTCCTGTATACTCCGTCTCACGATTTTGTAGCTATTGTAGATGGGTAATAAACAGGCCCGTATTCAGGAATTTATTTTTTTGGGGGGGACTTTTTTTTTTTGGGGGGGGGGGTGCCTGCGGGTTGGACAAAAAGTACAAAAAAGACGCAGATCAGAGGGAATAGCCTATACAAATTATTATTTCTGTATGTTTCGGGGGGGGGGGGTCAACCCCCCCCCCCCTGGATACAGCATTGGTAATAAATATACACATACATACATAAAGTCAGAATCCAAAACTGAATATCTTAATCCTGACCGTATCTTCAAATTTCGGTACATGCAAACCCACTCTCTGCGGTGGTTTACGTATATACAATACGAAACAATATTTCCGGCATCAAACAATCCCAACCTTCAACTAGTTTCGAACAAGAAACATAATAAAAAATAAAGAAAACATTCAGAAAAATCGTAAGGATTATTTTTTTTCAAGATGATATCCAAACTACCAAACTGCAACTATTTTCAAGCAAGAAAGATAAGGGAAAATAAATAAGACAATCAGAATACTCGTAAGGACGAAGTGTTGAAAAGATGAAATCCTAAACAAACAAATAAGCCTCCCCTAATTATTCACTGAAGACACAATATGATGTAAGAAGATGTAAGGGATCTGAGAATCCCGGCCTCATGGAGATACGGGATTGGTTGACGGGACACTCAGTAATTAAACGACCCGTGGTACATGTAATGGCAATGCAAGCTACTTCCGCAATTGCATTCATAACTCTTAAACCCGGAGGCCCAAATTTCATATGTTATATTCTGAACCCGCTAACGATGCCTCACTAATCTTTGTATTTGTCACGATTCGTTAGTTTCCATGCGGACTATGCTCCCTACGAGTGTTCGAGTATCATGACATTGATGCGTAAAATCAGTGTTCTGAGTTTTGCCGAGTTCTCGCTAGAAGTCAATGGGTCTTGGAAAAGCCTTAAAACAGCTAATACAGTGATTGATTTGTTAAAAGTATTGTTTAATTTTTATGCACAGTAAAAAGTGCATGGTGTGCTTTTAAAACTTGAAAAAAATTAATGCTTATGCTCCTTCGACAATCTTAATGATGGGCTACTTTAGTGAAAAATCTCGCCGGTAGACAGAGAACAGTTTTGGTTTCAAGCAAAACAACGTCTTTTGATGCCTTTGAAGCCAAGCTGACCATTCATTTCAAATAAAATAGAAAAAAAGAAATTTTATGGTTTTTAGTTTACATGTCGTCTTATTATTTCTTGGTTCCGCATCGTTTTCCTGTTATTATTGTGGTGGATTTTATGATTGAGTTTTTGTGATTCGCTGAGGACGGTTTGCCGGAAGTGCAACCGAAATATCCGAAATTGTATTTATCCCTCGCACATCATCTTGGATGGGTAACTAGCTGATCAATAAACAACTCCGAAAATCTCGTTTTTCTATTTTATTTTGATGCCGTCTATAAGGTCCATTTAACGGCTTCAGAACATTTTGCCGTCAGCCCCATTAATTTAAAAAAAAAGTTACAGTAATTAATTTTCTACTACAAACAAATTATCCAGACTTGGGAGAGAACTAATGATAACGTATGAAAAAATCAGCTTGAAACCGCAGGTTATGTGTTGGCAGGCCGGATACAATCACGGAAACCACAAAGTATATGGCAACGAAGGCGAAAGTATATCAAACTCAGCCGTTCGGCTTCTGGTCAAGGTTTAGCCCTAATCTCCAACCTCTTATGGGATGCCCCGCACGAAACGTTTAAGCAATTACAACCGTCCGTAGTATCCCTTCAACATACAATGACTGCATCATTGACTGCACTGGTCGGAAAAGTCAGAGATTTGTTTTAGCAAAATTTCAGCACTTCCTGGCAAGGGACCTCTTCAGGCTTGAGCTAGAAAACATCAATACTGCCAAGATAAATCTAAGCTGACTATCCGTTTAGCGCAGTCATACACCTGTAATCAGTCACCTGTCAGAAGTACTTTCTAAAGTCTATTAGTAGCCTAGTAGTAGCCCCTTTAAAGGGCTTTCACATCGATAGAGCAAGGTTCTTCCGTTGGCTACGTGAAACGCTAGTTTTGATGAAGGCGAAATATTAATTTTTGTTGTCTATACACATGTTTAGGTAGGTAGGTTTTAAATTGTAACCAAAACATTGAAAATAAAGTAAAATAATACTACTAATACCCTATTGCAGCAAAAACAAAGTCCTAAGGACTTGTGCTGCAATTTATTAATATTATTCGTATCTAATAAATAAATAACTAAACACAAGAACTTACAATTAACCACCTAGCCAATGACTTACGTAACAAACAATTAAACATGAACACTAAACACAACAAGGATCCTTAATATTTACTCATTACCAGTTTCAGCCCCACCCGAACAACTTTGAAAAAAAGAAAGAACAAAACGAAGAAAAAGACCACACACCCTTCAACACGTATTAATTAAGTGGAAAATTTTCAGTTTGTTTTTAAACCCGTATAAAGTGTATTAATACTAAAAATATCCTATATATATGTTCAAACAGTTGTTAAAACGGATACGTCAGCTATGATGCTTTAGCAAAGGTATTTCGGCCCTTCATGGCAAGGGTCCTCGTCAGGCTGTGGAACGTCAGGGACAATATTGGGGAAGAAACGAACCTGAAATGTCCTGTATCTGTCTTAAATCCTGTTTCACATACATAGGCTAGCAAATCATGTGGGTTCGGGTTCTCTGCGGGCTTTGTTCCACTAACGCAAACAAAGACTTGAATCCTATTCCTGCGTTCCTTAAATTTCCCATAGAAACTATCTTCGCAAACGAAGCGCAAGGTTTGCACGGCTCATTCTGCCCTTTCAGTGCGAAACCAGCATTATGGGAAGATGCAATGTGAACTTGACCCTTCTGCAGACGTTGATACATACTTTGATAGTGCAGTGTCCCTTGTGCGAAACACTGTGTTTCCCACAAGTTCATTTTTCGGACTTGAGCGGCTTTGAGCCTGAAGAGGACCCTTGCCAAGAACGGCCGAAATATAGCTCTAGTAAAATTCAGCTGACGTATCCGCTTTGCACTATCAAATATGATTCGCAGTCAGCTTGGACTGAAGGAATATTTATTGATATATAATGTGCCCAGAGGCGTTACTTGCCAGAATGTTATGAGGGTGGGCAAGGTATTTACCGACTATTTTTGCAGAAGAAACGACCGTTTTCAAGAAAAAAACAAAAGTTTTAGTGACTGACTTTCACAAAAAATGACTATTTTAAAGAAATACCTACCGATTTGATGAAAAATCGACCGATTTTCAGAAAAACCGACTGTTTTCAAGAAACAATCAACTGTTTTTACGAAAACTGTGGCATTGGTGAGGGGGAGTCTCCCTCCTCCCCCCATACGTGACGCCCTGACTGTGCCAACAGCTAACATCGCATTCTGTATCTCTGATGCCAGGATCCCCTCAGACATGTACGATGTCATTTATGAACCACATAATTTACTCATAGTATCCCCTATATTTTTCCATTCCGAAAAGTAGTCTTCCTATGATAATGATTATCATTTTTTTCTGCGTCTTTGGTATATTACAATTGCCAATCAATCAATCAATCAATCAATTTTATTTCATCCATAATAGCACTAGGCTAAAAGGGCGGGAATTGGAAAAAACTGGAAAAAACTAACGATATAAATAAAACGCAAACTAACATTCAATATATGCGAAACGAACATAAATCATGTACAGTTAAAATGTTTAGTAAAATACGGAACGAATGAATTTAGGTATCTTTCTGAAGATTTCGTCGGCGGGGAACAAGCTTGGGTTTTGGATCGTTCCTCCTTCGCGTGTTAAACCAGTGTTTTTCTTCTATTTTCCTTCTTTTCTTTTTGTTGTTTCCGTACATCATTACCATTTTGGTTTACGATGGTTGACTAAACTTAAATATATGAAAGCCAAAAATTGAAGGAATCTTTTTTTTATTTTTTCCTTGTAGTTCGTTTTCTTCTAAGCCTACATAATATCTTTACGTTAGCTTCTTTTAAAGGGAAAGTGATAAAAGATTTTCTTCTTTTCTCACGACAATTTATCTAGGAAAAAAAAAAAAGAATACAGCATATGGTGCCACCAACAAGGTACTGCACTGATGGCACAACAAAATGCAATATCATATAAACAGGTTGCTTGCAATTCCTGTAAAGATATACAAATAGACAAGTTTTTTTCTGCTTATTTATTTTTAAAACCAGCGTTGCACATTTTATGCTATCTGCTTATAAAGAGAAAGTGAGAAAAAGTTATGCTTCTCCTTTTACTCACTTATCTAGGTATAAAAAGAAAAATACAGCATATGGCGCGTCGACAAGCTCGTATGCTTATGACACTATTTCGTACGATTATAAAGAATAAAAAATAAATACGAATCACGGTGGATAGAGTTAGATCTACGCGGACATACTCTCAGGTCCAGAAGTGATTCTGAAACCAGAAATAAATTCGTAGGAAATAAGACTTTAGCCAAGTTAGATGAACTAACAGCAATTTGGTAATTTACTTTGAACTTTATACTCTCAATTGCTCACTGGGATTGTATTCAGGTAAAACCAAGCTGAACACACCTCATTTGTGGGACTTTGCGCCACCAAAGCATCAAGGATTTGGGCGTAAAAACTTTACAAGGCAAACAAAAATATATTATCATATTTTAATCCTTCTTTAGTAATAAGAAAAGGGTGATTTTAGGCAAGGAAATATATATGCTTAGAATGTAAGACCTGCTGAAAATCGAAACTATCAACATTTTTCGTTATCAGAGCTATTTCAGATTACGTTCGCTTCTGTTGCAGTGGTTTAGTTGTCGTATCTTCCTACTTGGTAGGCATAATTAAGGGGAAGCACGAAAAGGCCACGCCATATCTATTACTGAAAACATTAAGTAGGTCTATGCCAGCATGAATTTCATTACGAATGTTTCCCAAATTTTGTGTGAGGCGTCAGCACAATTTCGACCCAGATTTCGAAACTAACTCGACAGGTCCTATAGTTATGTATCCTAGGATAATCAAACAGATTTGACTGATGACACGGATCTCAACGACAACACAAACGCGGAAAGTAGGGAAAACCAAACCTACCACTAATGCAAGACCTTTCAGAGGTTTATATATGTGTTCTTGTTTGTGGCACAAAAAAAACAGATTATCTGACATTATTTTACTTTATATTATTTTAATTCGAAAGTATTATGGCTTGCTATGTCTAGTTCAGCCACTTTCAAGAAGCCAGTTCAAACACCTCTTACCACCGTCAAAGTAGTTCTTTAAATTGCAACCGAAGATAATTAGGCTACAAATAATTGTTTGGATTTGTGACCCGCTTTTTAGTTACAAAGAAGTAAAAGACAACAAACTAAAAGACACAAATTAAAACAATAAGCAAATCAAACTAAATAACATGGATGAAAGAATATTTAATAGCCAATTGGCCGTACAAAAGCATTCTTTAAACACACATTAAAAATACGTATTTTTCTGGTATTAGAACAGAAAGCAACATGACCTAAGGTTTCGATGGGATCCCAAAAATCTAATATTTGATCCAGACAATTGGGTCTTGTCTTCGCCACGCTAATCTGAGAAAACCAAGCCCAGATATCCCTTTATAAGGCATATCTATTTTGACGATACTGGCCGAAACTTCCTGCTTTAATTCTGCCAAATTTCCTGTTTCGGCCGAATTCAGAGAGAACTACTTGTCCAGCAAAAAAAGAACAATTCAGACACGAATTCAGTATATCTCTTTATCCCTATAAAGAACATCTAATAATTTCAAATAAAACTTTAACTTATAAGATTTCCGGTTTCAACCGGATTCCGGAGGAATTACATGTCCGGGTAAAAAATGATTGTCATATATAGACTCAGCGTCTTTTTTGGCCATAAGTCTGTCATCTAATCAACTTCAGATAAAACTTTCATTTTAAACAAATTTTCCGGTTTAGCCGGATTTCGGGCGAACTAATTTTCCGGCAAACTTAGCTGTTTAAAAAATATTTTGTTTGCCCCTTAATTTGAACCCCTCCCCCACCCCTAAAAGTAAGAGCTACAGAGCCCATCTACGAACTTGACCTCACCCTTGACCCAAAGAATCGTCACACTTAAGTATCATCAAAATATCTCATTCCCTTCGAGAGTTACCGTGCTGACAGACGGACGGACACAGACGGACAGACGAACGGACGGACAGACAGACGGACAACTTTTGCGATGTGATAGGTATCCCTCCACTTACGTTTTGGGATCCCCAAAACAGGTTCAGTATTTGGCAGCTTTTATTTGTTTCAGTAAACTGTTTCGAGATTGCTTTAATATTGCTGCTTAAAAATCCGCCCCATTTCAAGAAGAAAATGTGTGCCCACTAGGGTCAGTGAAAAATAGCGGGCGTTTTCAATAATTAATAAGCCAGCGAGAAAGAGGAACGATTTGCTCTAAAGGGTTGATACTGGTTTCTGTGACTTGTGAGTATGTTAAATACTGTCAAGAGCTTGCTGATAAAAAAAAAAAAGGACAATTGTGTAGACTGGCCGTATTTCCTCCACTATTTCCCGCAATATTAATCAACACCATTAACAAGAAGTAAAGGGTAAGGAATGATGCGTCACGCTGGCAAAGAATGCAACAAAGATATGCTCTACTACAGACTTGAACACCGTTTTACCCCTATTTTCGTTGTAGTCCTACGTATCGTATCGACGTATAAGTATCTAGTCCTGGCGAATTCGTTTGCGTATTCGCTGCCAGTGCGGTCTACGAAACGAATTCGCTGAGTGGTGCGAAAGAACAAAATTCGTTGGCGGAAAAAAATCGCGTTCTGCGTGCACCTATCTTTAAGCGACGTTCAAATAAGCACCCCACTGCTGTAGTTAATAAAGCCCCTAAAGCTTGTGAACTTGTGGTGATTGATTAGAAGATGGATTTTAATGAGGCATCACAACATTCTGCGTGAAACCGGTATGGGTTCCCATCAAGAATGCCACTTTCACTCTCTACGGACGACTTTAGATAACGTGTGTTATACTCGAAGTCGTTAACGCGCTAGTCAATGTCAAGTCAACATGAATAGCAAACTGAAGAGCATGAGAAAACCTGGACACTTTCGTACACAGAATAAAAAGAAAAATAATTAGCTCGTTTTATGTTGATCGTAGAGTAGAAACCGTACGGAGTCAAGGTAATCCGCATTAAAAAAAAAAAAAATGGTTCCGTCAGGATACGTGGAAAGCAGTGGCCTACGGCTTGACACACCCTCCGCCCTCTCTTGATTGGAGCTAATAATGATAGCTGTTAACTCGAGTCTTCCGGAAAGCGGATCTTCGATTTCTTCGTCCAGAAACGGTATCGGTAGAGTCCGGATATGGTTATACCGTCGATTCTGACAATTTCAGATCCTTTTATAAAAATAACATTTACTGCAAAAAGTAGTACTATTTTCAAGAATTTTGGCAGTGCTCCTAAATAAGCGCAATACATTTGGGGTGTAGTTTACTATATTGTTGGTCATCATCATGATAAAAAGAGATATATGGTATTAATCCGGATAGGACATCAGGGCTGGGCATTCGCGAACTGGATTTTCAGGAATGTAAGGTTTGAAGCCATGCTGACCGTTAATTGCAGAAGAAATAGAAAACCATTATTTTTTGTTTTTTTTCTCAACCAACTAGTTATCCCTAAGATTAAGTGCGAGGGGTAAATATAATTTCGGATATTTCGGTTGCGCTTCCGGCAAACCACCCTCAGTGAAAAAAACAAAACTAAATCATACAATCCAACACAATATCAACAGAAAAACGACGCGGAGCCACAAACCATGAAACAACAAGTAACTAAAAATTAGAAGAACGATGCGGACTGAACAACATATAAATACAAGTAAAATAACAATAATTAAAGTAAACGTGTCAAAAGTGTATATGTACAAATCTGTGATTATTTTACAATTCTGAGTTCTGTGTCTATTTAGAATTTACAAACTATTCGTACAAATATTCGCTGGGAAAGCGCAGAAGCTTTCACCCAGAATTTGCACAATCCTTGTTTTCCATCATTATCAAATACTTTGACAGAACTCACAGAATTGAACTCAAATAAACTGAATTTGGTCTCAGGCAGTATCAGGCTCAGCTTGTATTGTGAGGCAGGCCAGTGTGTCCAGCAAATCCGAGTCCAGGACAAGTCCGAGTCCTTGAACAGACACAACAAATAGAAAGAACGCAGAAACATGTACTCATAATCATAAGTCGTGAGCCCAAAGTTCCCTATTCTGCTCTCCTAAAAAAGTTTAATATGGATACCCTCGAGAGTCGGAGACTGCGGCTGAGCTTAGCGGTTGGTCATAAGCTACTCCACCATCCTGTTTTATCCGATGTCCTTCCCCATCCGTATGAAAACACAAGAAACCGACAGGAGAGGGTCGCCAGTTCAAAGGTTCCAAAGTTGTCCCCCGTACCTGCAACACATTAACACATACGCCGAACCAGAAAAGCTTCGTTCCGAGCTTCACAAAAATTTATAATGATGGCGGTAGCTGTCTTTGATATTATTCCAACGTCCGTGTTTTGTTTTTGGTTTTTATTTGTATACTATAATAGGTCTGTGATGGCGAATTAAGGATTAATTGTATTTATCATAAAATGTGCATAATACTTGACGTAATACCCAATTTGGCATTGCCATGATAGTGGGCTTTTTAAATAAATTCAATTACATACTAAAAGGCCTCTCGAGACCGTCTCGGAACGATTCCAGAGTCCGAGTCGACAGCTATGGCGGACGAACAGCTCCGTGAAAGACGAGTCCGAGTTCTTGAAAAAGGCGTTAAGACCGTCTCAAGACGAGTCCAGAGTTCAAGTACACCAGCTCTAGCTGGCCGTGACCGAGTTTGTTTCTATTTACTGTTAAACACACACAAGAAGTAGAAACCACGGTTCGAATAACTGCAGCGACACCAACCCTTCAATCGCTGCTGGTGGCTCACATTTTACCCAAGACCTTGCATTCAGAAAAAGTTTAGAGCGCCTTCTCCTCAGCTTAAAGTTCAATGAGCACATCAAACTACCCCAACCCCACTCTGTAACAACCTAGGAACAATGCTTATCCTCTAGATCAGCAGCTTTTTCAACAGTTTCCTGTCTGTGATGGGCCAGTACATGCTCAATTTACTAGCTTGGACAAAGATAAAAGTGATGTTTCTTGTAATACTTAGTAGATCTTTATTTTAACCATAAATCAGCCTGTAAAATTCAGATTTGGATAAGTTCTTTGTTTTTGAATGATTTTTGTAGCTATTTTATTTTTTATAAGCTTATTGCATGTTCTGGTACATTTTATAAAGCAAGCTAATCAAGCTTCACAAGACTATTCCATAAAGAAAAACTTTTAATAGGCACTTCAAGCCATGGAACTTCTGATGAAACACTAGAACAATCAGGTAAACTACATCTGCGGCTTGACTTTGGTGACATCTCAAATATACCCTTTTATATCAAGCATTGCTGGGAGTTTTTTGAATTTCTTGAGTTTTTTTAATCCCAGCTCCTAAGATTTGGATCGCCGAAATGCCAGAGAGGTAAAGACAAGGGATAACAAGAAAATGGCCGATTTTCGTAGCGCCTTCTAAAGGAAGTCGGAAGTGTTTATTTGTGAAGCATTTATTACAAAGTAAAGCATTAGAAGTGTCCATTGCGCTTTAAGGATCTAGAAGGAATATATCCCTAAACCTTAAGGAACAGATCCTTAAGATGTGGCCTTCTCTCCCCTATATCTGCATACACAGATAAACGGATCCAGAATTTGAACCTATACAACTGCCCAACAACGTGAAAATAGGGACTAATTAGTAAATGGGCAACAAACCGTAGATAAAAACACTTCCGGGAAGCCTCTCCCAAACACAAACAAAAAGGGAAAAAAACCATAAAGAATGGGCAATGAAAAAACAAAATTTGTTAAAAAGATGACTATGCGAAAGTTGGTACTAAATACCCGCAAATCAGAATATTTTAAAAGAGAAAACAAAAGCTTTTAGTTGGGTCAGCCAAGTACGCTCCAGCGCTACGGAATACAACAAGAGATAAATAGTCGGTTTTGCAAATAAAATCGTTGAACCTTGATACATCCTTATCGAAGACTAGGGTCATGCTGAATCGATTAATAGCTCCAAGTGTGTTGTAGGCACTGCCGTATCCAGGGTGGGGGGCAGGTAGGGGGTTCGACCCCCCCCCCCATTTATGACCCGCCATTTTGAAAAGGCGGAAAATAAAGAAAATTGTGTATACGTTAAAATCTGATTTACGTCTTTTTTGCACTTTGTTCCGACCCCTGAACTAAATTCCTGGATACGGGCCTGGTTGTAGATAAGATTTCCTGCTCTCCGACGTGGCGGCTGGATGCAAAATATTTGAATACCTGAAAGCGCCGTGGTTAAAAATGAGGGAAATCCGAGCAAAACAAATAAGTCCAAAACAGAAGATATACTTGATGGCCTTCCCATGCCTTCCAAAATTAAAAACAACACTTTCAAGCTTATCATGTCCTTATGCGTGAAAGTACTGTCGGCGGACCTGAAGCTTTCGACAAAGTTTGTGTTGCGTGCCTAGCAAAAGTCAGCTAGGCGGAAAAAGCGCTAAAAGGTCGTACGTAAAAAACGAAGCAATGGCAAAAAAGCGGAGAGTTTAGAAGTTTATTATTCCATTATAGAGCTAGGGCTAGGAATAATATAGGGCAGGGGCAAAGAGGGGTTCTTTAACCTTGGTCCCATGGACGGGAGGATGTCCTGGCAGCAGCTCATTAGAGGAAAGACGCTAGCTTTTCCCGCATACACTGGGTGCCACAGGTTTCACAGAAGGATCTAAGGTCAAAGGTAGGGTAAGTCTTTTAGGTAAAATCGATCCTTCATTTCTCGTACATATCCGCCTCAAATCGTGTGAAGATAAGACAATCACATAACGTTCCACTTTAAATGAAGCATTACGAAATGTAACGGGTCCTCGCTCCGCTACTTTTTTTATTATTTGGGAACAAATATATATAAAACGTATTTATTCAAGAGTACTAATGATCAACCAGGTGTTAATTTATGTCCTCAAAAAGCCGACTTACTACCTTGCGTTCAGACGGAAAGTACTCAAGCGATAACGAAAAGAAAATTGCAAGGGACCCAGCTTTGCGTGTCCTCACTAACTTAAATGTCTGTTCAACGTGGCGTTTTCTTCTTGTATGTATACAAAACGACAACGCAAAAGGTTCGTTTTTCGTACCCTAGACTACAATTCCATGATGTGATTAATATATGATAACATAAAGTAAATTGTAGACATAAATAGTCCTTCAGGCCAAGCTGACTGCGAATCATATTTGACGGTGCAAAACGGATAAGTCAGCTACATTTTATTAGAGCTTTATTTCGGCCCTTCCTGGCAAGGGGCTTCTTCAGGCTCAAGCTGGAAAAGGAACTTGATATGTATAAATAAATTGTTGACATTTATTTATTAATATTATTTATAATAAAGTACAGATATATAGAGAGAGACCTATAAATTTTAAATCTCTTGAATTTTTTTTCGCGTGTATTACAATAATAATAATAATAATTTATTTGTAATCCACTGCACAAAACAATGTGAAGATAGTGGAGTAAAGAAGAGAATGAAACAAATAAACAACTGAAGAGACACTAATACTACAAAATAAACATCAAAACTCAACAGAACAAACGGATGAGCCCGTGATATGGAGTAAGCCGTTCATATGCTTGTCCAGATAAATTTTTATGAAGCTCCTGGAGTTTTGCCGTTATATCGGGGGCTTTGTATTTTTGGATTATTCTCTGGTTTCGATACGATATAGTCAAATAAATTTTCATATTTAATTTAATAATTATAAAATTAGGTTTCACATGTTTGTTAGTTGTAAATCGTATGATAATCCGAAGCCAGTGAGTAATTTATATTAGCTCTTCAGGAAACAAAAGATTATTAATTTACTGTATTTCCAAACAAGAAAATGTTTCTAAAGGCAAAAGTCACCCGAATCTGCTGGTTCAGCCAAGGACAGGTCCCCAGAAGTAGCCGAGAACTGAAGTTGAAGACCTTCGCCAGCATACAATCCCCTCATATACTCAAAGAATGCACTGAATATATGTTTCCCAGTCAGCCTGGGCTCAAGGAGTATTCTAAAATTACCTCTCTTCTAAATAAACAAAAAAAAAATATTTATATGTTAAACGATAAAATAATATAATAAAACATAAATATTCCTTGAGCCCAAGCTGACTTTGAAACATGGATTCAAAACAGCGGATACGTCAGCTGCGATGCTTCATCAGCGATACTTCGGCCCTTCTTACGAGGCCCCTTGCCAAGAAGGGCCGAAATAATAAAACAATAAAAAACAGATCTCATCCGCCCCTCCGCCCCTCACATTTGATGCAGCACCACATCGCAAAAGCGCTCATCTTACCCTTGGTTCACAGTACTGCTGCGTGTACGACACGATTTTTCTTTGATGTTCTGACGTGCGACAGAATCGCATGGAGTTCCCACTACCACGCAGACGCAAATGGAAAACGAAATTTTTCGACGAGATTATTCTGCAAAAGGACAGAGTCTGAAGATGCTGGGAGATTACCCATCTGAATACCACCCATCATTAGGAAATTTTCAGTCAAACCCCATATGTCATCTTCTTCAACACAGGTTAATACAAGTTTATTCCGAAGATATGTTGCATTCGGCCATCCTAGGATTACAGTCAGACCAAGGTAGATCAATTTTTAGTCTTGAAAATTAACTAGTCTTTGTTTTTTCTTTTCTTTCCCTCAAAAATCGCATGCGTTATGTCGGATCAGTTGAAATATTTCAACGCATTCGACACTGCGACAAAACGCAAAGTTCTGCGTTGCTTGTCGCACGATTTGTGTCTTATGTCCCATGACGCAGAATTTTGCACGAAATCACAGCAGTGTGAACCATGGGTTTAAGAGTTGACTGCCATGAACGGGGACGTAAGTTGAAAAGAAAAAAAGAGGTTAACGTTTTTTTTTTCTTAATCACCTAGTTCCCCTCTAATATGATACGCGAGGGATAAATATAATTTAAATGAATAATAAATATAATTCAAATGAATAAATATAATTTAAATGTAAAGTAAATATATAGCCTATGTATATTCATATATAAATATATATATAACTAAAATAAATATAATTTAATTATGAACCCAACAAAATCTCGTTTTTTATTTCCTTTGCAATGAATGGCCAGCTTGGCTTCAAACCTTACATTCGTACGTCAGGGGATTTTATTTGAGCGATGGGATTCGAGCGAAAATCAGCTGACGTATGCGTATAGCACTGTCAGCTGTGCTTGGGTGAAAGGAATATTATTAATATAATGGGATATAAATATTTCAGTTTTTGATGGTGAACTACCCATTATTTTTTGCGGGTAAGGAAAATAAAGGAGTAAAAACGGTACTAATAATGCCAGCATGCCCGTCCTACTTAAACGCGAGGTTGAAATCGCCACTACCATCCTCGAACGCACCCTTTTTTTAAATTAATTTAGCCAAATACTTCCTAGGACTACATTGCGTTTACAGCTAGGTCTTAAGGCGTCTTCGTGTGTGTATGGGGGGGGGGGCTGTTTGAATTGGTTTCGCTTTGTGTTGGCGGTTATTTGCGGCAGAGCTGAGTCGTCTCCATTTTTATAATTGATTATTTTGAACCATTCAAACTAGGTTTTCTCCGGTTAAATCTCCAAAACAATTTTGCAATAACGCTATGTAACTCAAAGTGGATTTGCTGTCTACTAATTTAGTTATTACAAGCTAAAAGGTTACCGTCAAATGTAATAATAACAATAAAACCCTGACCCATCAAGCCCACAATAGCTCAAACAATCAATGAATGAATGAATTTATTACGCCCTACCCTAGGGCGTAATTGCAGTACAAGAGTAAAAAGAAATATAAAGAATAAAAAGAAATAGAAAAGTATTAAGTATTAAAAAGTATTATAACTACATGGTAGTTGACGGCACGGATGTTTAGGGGGAGAACGTTGACGAAGAGATTTTTTTTTTAATATTAAAAAATAATATTAACATATTTTTGTTAATATAAAAATGACTCAAAACGGAAAAATCAGCTACGATATTCTTCAGCTTATCGTTACTTCCAGCCTGAAGAGGACCCTTTCCAAGAAGGGCCGATCCTCCCAGAAGTAGACCCCCCCCCCCGGAAAAATTCGTGACACTTTTTAATTCTCGCGACTAAAAATTAACTTATGTTGCTCTATTTGCATTTATATAGTTTGGTTGTGTTTAAATTGTATATGTATATATTGACATCTGCAAATCTGCTATAAATGTCCATTGACAACGTTTTCTTTTATGATATGTCGACGAGAAATGCAAATTCGGCATGCTTACTGTGAAAGTCATTTTCAAATTAGATTCTACTCTACCCTACTCTACACATATCGCTGAAGAATACCGTAGCTGACTTTCCATTTCGAGTCATTCTTATCAGTTTAGGCTGATGGAGTATTTACGTGACAGTTTGCCACCTTTACCGCGGAATACATTTTGATGTACGTAAAAGCGATCTTTTCTTGCATGAGAAAACAATATATACTATTATACTTTACGGTGCAAAACGGATAAGTCAGCCGCCCTTCTTGGCAAGGGCCCCTTCAGGCTCAAGCTGGAAAATGAACTTGGTGGGCTTGAGCCTGAAGAGGGGCTGAAATATAGCTCTAATCAAGGTCGTATCCAGGGGGCTTAGGGGCTTATACCCCCCCCCCCCGATACAAACGAAAAATAACGATTTTTATAGGCTTTTCCCTCTGATCTATGTATTTTTTGTGCTTTTTTGTCCGACCAGCAGGCAACCCCCCCCCCCTCCGAAATAAATTCCTGGATACGGGCCTGGCTCTAATAAACTGTAGCTGACTTATCCGTTTTGCACCATGAAATATGATTCGCAGCCAGCTTGGGCTGAAGGAATATCCATAGATACTATGTCTTACTTGTAAAAAGCGGACTCCATATGATCTGTGACAAAATGCGTAGCTTTACGAAAGCAATTCGAATTCATCCTTTTCTTTCCACCTTTAGTCACAAATGCGTCGTAATTCCAATTTGCTTCGAGCGACTGCTCCTTATCCTTCTTCACTCCCACCATTTTATATCCTTTCACTAAAAAATTCCCCTCCAAAAATCCTCTCCGCAGATTCGAACCTAGGAACGGCTAGATTAGTTAGCACCACCTCAGATTTCACATGGTACGCGTGCAACAGAGTCAGACTTCATCTGGGTCAGTTCGAATGCACTGAAGTTGCACGGCGCGCACCGAAAATGAAAGGCACTTGCACGGACGCTGAATTGATACTAAACAGTGATTTTGGCCCGGATCGTAACTTCGCCAAGGCGAAATAACCCTTACGACCAAGTCGGTAATGACATTGAACGGTGCTCACCGCCGCCGAACTTTCATGAGACGATGAAGACCTTAGAGAACCGACGTATGTGAAACACACTGGGAAGCAGAAACACATAGTTCCAGGAATCGTGGCGTCGAAACCACTTCTTGGGAATCCCCTGGGAATACTAGTGGTTTGCTCCCATACTTGACCGAAAACCTTGCAGCGAAAATCCGGAAACAGTTCTTCTTGTGTGGATAATTAGAAGCGGTACGCCACAAGGGATCTTCTCGAAAAGAATCACATCAAAGAACCCAAGGCCTGTTCTTGGAAATCCCCTGTGCTGGCTCGTGGTCGCCCCATAGTTTAAATTTAAAATTTTAATACTTTTTAGGTCTTATTTAAACTTAAAAGTAGCACAAGAATGTTTGATGCCTGAAATCTTAGCTCATCCAGATGCTGGACCATAACAAAAGAGCATTTGATTAAGATTATCGAGTCCAGGCTTCGACACGAACTTTAAATTCCGCATCAAAACCTGGAAACACAAATCTACCCTCTCTTATGGGTTATCAACAAAAAACAAGCCAAAATTTAAGGCACAAAACGTTCTTCCTACATGGCAACGAATTTCTAACAAGAACAGACATAAAAACAAAAAATCAAGAATCCCTGCGTCGCCGAACCGCGTCCAAATGGTGAGCAAAGGGGTTAGCGATTTGGGGTCTAGGCGGTACAACCCAAGTAGTTCCTGGCTACTCTCTGTCGCAGCTTCAAGAAGGCGATTATCATCATCAAAGGCCGCTGTCGTTCAGTAACAAGACCAAAGCTTCCGATGGGATTCCAAAAGTCTAACATTTTATTCAAACAATTGTCTTCTTCATTAAGTCTTCGTCACATTCCTTGAATATTTTTGCTGTTAAAATAAAGTTCAAAAATGGATTCAGCATGTCTCCTTACCCCTAAATCGACATTAGCTTTTAAATCTCATTAGCTTTTAAAAACATTTTTGTGTCGTCCCTTAATTTGAAACCCCTCCCCCACCCTTAGATATAGAGCTACAGAGCCCATCTTCAAACTTCACCCATACTTTGACCCAAAGAGTCATCGAGCCAAAATAAATATCTCAACACCTTCGAGAATGATCGTGCTAACATACGGACGGACGGACAGACGGACACTTTTCGATGTCATAGGTACCCCTCCAATTAAGCATTGTCCTAATTGGTGTAATAAGGTGTATTACCGCGTATAAGACTTGTTACAGATTCCTCTTTTCCTCGGAGCGCGCTGTAATAAGGTGAATAAGGAGAATAGACTAGCGTTCTATTCTGGCTTATGCAGGGCCAATCAGATCGCTTGGTTGGTTCGCCAGCGGGCCGAGGAGAGGCGCAGCGTCGTCAGGGTTGCCAAGGAAAGCACAACAGTTCTACTTTGTTGGAAGCTAAAGAAACAACTTTTCTTAACAAAAACAAGTTTTTGTTCTATTTACGACGGCTTTTCGTCAGTTCGAGGATCAATGCTGTCCATCCGTTATTTTAATAGCTTTTTTACAGTATAATTTGCGTTACATTGTACTCGTGTACTTCAAGTAGTACCAAGAACCTTTTCGGATATTTTTAGAGCTCGAAAAATTGTATTACCTTGGCAACACCGGAAGCCGCATTGATAAGAACCTCTTGGGTTGTATTTGAACAGGCGTGTGTGTTAAGACGTAGACATCGCGTATAGCGCTATTCACCTTATTACACCTATTAGGACAATGCTTTACGATTTGGGACCCCGAAAACAGCTGCACATCTTGGAGTTTCTGGTACAAATCAGGGATAACTAAGGAGGAATGGGAAGCAGGCAAGTGGAATGGGCAATTGGAGAGGGCATGAGTGGGATTCTAACTGCAGCCTCCTCACTAAGAAGGGGAAGGAATTGGGAAAGGATTTGTTGTGGGGATCGTTACGCTGACACTACCCATTATTCTACTCTTATACACCCGTCAATAGGTACATAAGCTAATACGGGTACCCACCTAAACCCTTGTACTATCCGTGGCGTAGGGATTATCTCGGGCTACGAGATTCTTTTGGGATCGTTTTTTTAGTTTATGCGGGAACGGTTTCGCCGGGTGGGGGTTTGGTCGGGGATGGAGGGTTGGTCACCGGGGGGGGGGGGGTCCCGTGGGGTTTTGGCCGGATTTTTTGCCGGAACCCGCCATTTGAGAGTAGCAATCTGACTGTAGCTGCATTTTTAATTTATAATAATTTCGTGTAATGAAAAGGTAACTTGTATCATGATATGAGAGTTTGATGAGGAATGGGTGGTGAGAATGATTAAGACTGAATGTTTAAAGTTTAACTGATAAGCCAACTTGTTTTGGTATCATTCCAACTGAAAACACTGCATTATTTGGATTGTGTTAAGGGATTTTTTTTTGTTTCACTATTTGCTCTGGCTATGACGTTCAGGATAACTACGGCTGTCCTCACAACACAAAATTCTACTATGACGCGGATAATTTAAATCTTCATAAAACGCGGCTTTTCAGTGGCCAGTCGTGAGCTAGGTGACAAATCCGACAGGAAAATTCCACCATATGAAAATTGATTATTCGTGAATAGCGGAGCAACGAAGTAACGCATATTCATCAGGTCTTCAAGCCTCTTTAAGTTTGTAACTGACCGGTAACTACTCTGTCCTATTTCGGCCCTTTTCGGTTAAACTTTAAGTAATTTGTAATTAAGTGTTGGGGAAGATCCCTCAAGCTGGCAATGAGGCATCGTGAAAATTTCATGTTTTTTTTGTTAATTTGTTTAGGGTGAATGGGGTTTACTATTTGGTTTGGTCGTTGGTCGTATATTTGTTCCACAATAAATATCACATAATATCACATAATATACAGAGAGAAGTTGGTTTTAGACAGAAACAGTTTTTTCTTTGCCCTCTGTAAAGCTTAACTGAGAAGGCAGCTTATTTTCACATCTGATATTTGGGGGTTCCGGCTAAGCCCGCCCCCCCCCACCAAACCCCGCCCCTGGGAGACCCCCCTTCGGTATCCCCCCCCCCACATAAACAAAAAAGACAATCCAAAAAGCATCTCCTAGTCCCAAATGCCTACGCCACGGATATAGTACAATGGATTAGCTTGGTATCCAGATTAGCGTATGTACCTACTGACGGATAGATAAGAGTAGGATAACTGGACGCAGTATCCAGTAACAAGTGCAAGAATAAGCTTGTGCGTGCACAAAGGGTATGTGTATGTGAAGCAGAAAGGGCTGGCTGGATGTGTTCTTAGTTTTGAATGAGTTGAGCGCAGGCAGAACAAAGATAAACGAGAGAGGGGAGTGTAAAGGAAAATGAAGGTTGATGGGTGACAAAATGTTGGTACCGGGGGATTTTTAGCCGGGTTTGTTTCGCTGGGGGGGGGGGGTCTCACATAGACCCGGTATTTGGATACACTTAATTATTTTGACACATCTAACGGATTTCGTATTTTTTCACCCGGGGTGAAAAAGTGATAACGTTTAAAATGTGCGCTGCTTGCAAGACAACCGAAATTTCACCCAGACGCAGAGAAATTGAATTTCAACAAAAGCTTAGATTTCCATGGCTAAAGACAGTAAGCTAGGAAAGTCAGGGCTGAAGAAAGTAGGAAAATGAAGTGGAGATATTGAATGCGAAGAATCAGCCATTTTTTTTTTTTTCGGCAACGGCTTACCTTTTTATTTGCTAAATAAACACAGAGGTATAAGCAGATGGAGATACCAGAAATCCGAAAGAAAAAGTTCACTCGCTGAAATCGATTATTTGTCGACAGGCACAAACGAAGTAACGCATTTTTATGTATTATTATAATCTATTATTTGGATAGGCACAAACGAAGTAACGCATTTTTATCGGGTTTCAAGCCTACTTAAGTGAACAAGCGATGAGTAAGTAGACTGTCAGATCTCAGCACTTTTCGATCAAACTTCAAAGTTAACTGAAAAACCAACTTATTTTTTTATCATTTAACTATTTACAGTGCATTATTTTGATTGCGTTAAGGGATTTTTATTTACTTTTCACAATTTGCTCCATTATGACGTTTAGAACATCTACGGCTGTCCTCACAACGCAAAATTCTACTTTGACACGAAAGATTTAGATCTAAATATAAAGGCGGCTTTTCAGTCGTCAGTCATCAACATCAAGAAGGTGGCGCACTGTGTGAATACCTATTTTTTTTTTTTCTTTTTCGTCAAGCATACAACACAGATTCAAGCGCATAGAGGTACCACAATTATCAGACAGGGAACATCGGTTGTCCGTCAACAGCTGAGCAACGAGGTAATGCATTTTCATCGGTTCTTCAAGCCTCTTTAAAGTTTAACTGAAAAGGGCTGGGATAGGACACCTAGTTACCCATCACTTATTCACTTAAATTGGCTTGAAGACCCGCTGCATTACTTCGTTGTTTTTTTCCGCTATTCACGAATAATCGATTTTCAAATAGTGGAATTTCCGTGTGATTTGTAGTACGTCTTGTTCAGGCACTAAGCAATCTCCATCAATATTCCCACTGCCCACTGAAAAGCGGCGTTTGTGTTGAGATTAAAATTCCCCGCGTCATAGTAGAATTTATTCAAACAATGTTTAGATGCTGTCAGCAGATTGATAGCCTGACGAGGACCCTTGCCAAGAAGGGCCGAAATATCGCTGATGAAGAATCATAGCTGACGTATCCGTTGTAAATATTGTTTGAATAAATGTTTCAAAGTCAGCTTGGGCTCAAAGAATATTTATAGTAGAACTTACGCTGTGGGGATGGCCGCAGATACTCTGAACGTCATAATCAGAGCATGTAGTGGAACAAAAAATCACTTTGCATAATCCAAATAATTCAGTATATTTAGTTAAAACACACAAAAATAAGTTGACTTTTCAGTTAAACTGAATAAGTCACGGGTCCTGTTACATCCCTTTTCGGTTAAACTTTAAGGAATAGTATAAGACTGAGTTCCTCAAGGAATAGCTTAGAGTGTGTTTCACCCTCCTAACAATAGTTACTATTAGTTACTATTTCCGTTCCATCCTCACGAAAAGTTACTACACTGACCGTTCCAACCTTCTCGAAATAGTAACTAATAGTTACTATTTGCTTACCAAGCTCGGGAGCGTGGTAAGCGTAGTAACTACGCATCTCTGCAACGTGATTGGCCGGATTCGCCCGTGGCATGGTATCCTGCTGGAAAATAGAAAAATTGTTCCAGCCTTGACGAAAAAAAGCAAGAAATCGTGACGTCATGCGTAGTAACTACGGTAAGCAGGATGGAACACGCTCTTAATCATGGCCATCTGCATTATGTGATTTGCTCTTCACCTTTCTCGACATCTATGCGGTGAAGAAGTTTCTCCAACGAGCAAGTCAAGGTCATGGTATCTCAGATGCTTTGCGGAAATCGTCAGAAGTAAACATGATAATTCTCCCAAAAAGGCTCCAGTATGAAACAGCGGGGGATACATTTAGCAAGACCATACTAGTATACAGGCCTGACAGTCAACATGTGGTGAAAACAAGAAAAGAATGACAAATGCAACGGTTCAGGGTCCAAATAAACATTTACATGATTTGGAGGTTCAGATTTTGTCATTTCATTTAGTTTTGGCAAATTACCATTTTTGAAAATAATTGGAAAGATTGTACTAGTATGTGTAGATTGACAGTCATGTAATGGAATCGGAAAGATAACAGATGCAAAAGTAGGGCCTCGGTGTCCCAAACGTCTGCATGTTTTGGAGGTTTTTTTTCCTTGTTTTGTTTTTGTCCTTCAAAGAGTTTTTCTTCCCCATGAAATTTGGTGAGACCATATGGCATATAGGCTTAAAAGTCCGAAGTAGACGAGTAAGTAATTATTTTTTTATTTTTTTTTGAAGACAGACGAAAGATAAAAGCGGCTGATGAATACAAGTAAAGACGATAGATGTTCAAGATCCAAAATGTTGACATATTTGGGGGATTCTTTGACAGTTTCTTACTACCGTACCGTACTAGTTATTAAAAAAAAAAAAAAAAAAAATCTGTTTTCGATAATATTTAGCAAGATCATAAAGTATACAGACAGGACAAGAGAATACAGGACTGACTTTCCAAAGTATAAAAAAGAAAGATGACGGGAGAAACAGTTTAGGGTCCGAAACATTTGCATTTTTGAGACTCGTGTTTTATTTATAATTTCCTTGCTTGTGGGATATTCAAAACAATTCATCGTCCGAAGCATTCATACGCTTTAGAGATTCACATTTATTTCATTTTCTTTGCTTTTCTCATATCAAAGAGTGCTTTCCTTTCCATAAATTTCGTAAGATCATACAAGCAAATAGGCTTGGACGTCCAAAGGAAATATGAAGACTAAGTGTAATGTAGAATGTCCAAAGAAAATATGTAAATGTGTAAGGCCAGCCGTTTTGAAGACAAACACAACGTGACAAAATGTGGTGAATATATGTATACAAATATCCTGGGTGGGAAATTTACTACCAAACTTCAAGCAAGTTAATATCTGGCAAATGATTTGCATGCCAGATCCATAAACCACAAACAATTATGCAAACGTAAGTGAGAACTTGGACCAGAAACCTGGTAAACATCTGGTAAAGCCGTAAACAACGTCTTAATCGTTCCTCAGCAAAAGATGGATACATCTTGATAACATAAATAAAAAATCTTACCATGACTGAAACTTAGGCTGTAGCTATCCCTCTTCCACTGATTGTTCTTACTAGTTCCTTTCTTCTCTTTCGTACTTCCTGATCAAAGAAAGAACCAGAAATAGAAGCTAGGTATCGGGGAATCTCCCTGCTGCGGAAGAGTTTCAACTAAAAAAGAACGAGAATCATCCGACAGAAAAAATGAACAAATGAAAAGGATACAAACCTTCCTTTGCGTAACCCAGTGGTACGTTTTCATCTCAATCTGGACGCCCAAAGCAAAAGTACTGTCCTAATCTTTTCCGGACAAGAACAACTTTTACGACAAAGTCCGGTTAAAGATAAATCTCATCCGCCTCCACCGCCGGCAGTATTTACTCCTATTTCGGGTGGTAATACAATTGTATATATGTTTTAGTTGTGCGACAATTAATTTGCTCGCGCCTGAAATTCTACCGCATTTATTTTGAAATTTAAATTAAAAAATTAAATTGAGTATATTGAGAACTGAATTTTGCAATCTCCGATTTAGGACGGACTTTTTACAGTGTAATCCTTTTCCTTACCCCTTTTAAGATGTTACTAGCATAGTGAACAGAGGCGTCACGACTAGGGGGGGGAGCCCCCCCCCCCCCCCGAATTTTATAATAAAATATAAAAAAATAGCCGAGTCGGCAAAAAATAGCCTATATTTTTCGTAACAACAGTCGATTTTTTTCTTGGAAACAGTCGATTTACAGTCAGTTGCTTGTAAAAATAGTTACGTTTTAGTTTAGTTTTTCTTTTTAGTTTTAGTTTAGTTTTTCTTAAAAATAGTAGCCCCCCCCCCCCCCCCCAAAAAAAAATGATTTGGCTAGTAACGCCTCTGACAGTGAAAACAACAAATGATGACATATGCAACAGTTCAGGGTCCGAAAAATTGGCGTATTTTCATTGCTCTTTGGCTATTCCTACAATTTAATTTTCGATAATATTTGGCAATGCCATACTAATATTTAGGCTAGACTTTCCAAATTTTGATTAAAACAAGAATAGATGACAAATACAACCGCTCAGGGTCCAAGACGTTAAATCCATGTTTTTTTCACTATTAAAGAAATAATATTTTCAACAGCTTTCTTCCGAATTAATCATCTGGAGTGATCTTATTGCGGCTGTTTATCAGAATATTATCCAAAACTTTAACCCATACAGTCGACCGTGATAAAAGTACCCACTGAATAAGATTACTCAAATCATCTCCCCTCGTCTGACAACCGTTGTTAAGCTACCAGTGTAACAAACACCTGACTTTCAGAGATTACAGCTTTTTTTCTTTTTCTTTTTTTCATGTTCTTTTCGCTATTCAAAAAAATATGTTTCAACGGGATTGCTTCCGAATTGACAATCTGGAATTATCCTCTTAGCGCTGTTTAATGTCAGGACGTTTTATCCGAGAATCTACCGACACAGTCACCACGATGAAACTATCGACTGAATAAGATAGTTCGTAGCCATCTTCCCTTTTCCGACAATACTAATTAGGCTACCAATATAGCAAACACCTGATTTTCAGAAATCCTGCTCGTCGGACAAAAAAGTACAAAAAAGACATGCGTATGTTTCGGGGGGGGGGGTCAACCCCCTACCCCCCCCCCCCCCCCTGGATACGGCCTTGCTTGTGCTACAGCACTATTTCAGCTACTGAAACAGGAGCCTGGCATATTTTATTTAAAACATCTGTCTTGTTTTATTCCTTATTTTAACTTTATATAATATTGTCCAGTGTTAGTTTACGATGACGATACGGAGATAGCAGTTTGTAAATGTTAGTAAGGAAATACATGAACTATCATATCTCGTTATTCGGAAATCCCAGCTTCCAACCGGTCCCCCAGAAAACCATATTACGTAAAACGTAATAATGTAAAAAAAAATATCACGTAATTCTTTTGTATTGATTTATTTGTGACCAGCTTGTTAGGTACCATGGAGTAGAAGAAAATAAACAAATTGAAATGCACAAATGAGAATACTAAACAGAACAAAATAATAAACTTTAAACATAATTAAATATCAGACATTACGATCTCTTGGGTATCCGTAGCTTATGTTCGGAATCCTTAAATAGACGAATTTATCAAATATCATCTAGAGGCGTACAGACAGACAGACTTCACAATCTCTTGGGTGTCCGGAATCCTCAGAAGACGAATTTATGAAATATCATTTACAGGCAGACCAACAGACAAACATTAGGATCTCTTTGTTAGCTGTAGCTGATATTCGGAATCCCCAAAAATATGAATTTATTAAATATCATCTACAGGCGAGCGGACAGTCAGAAATACGATTTCTTGGTTATCCGTAACTTATGTCTGGAATCCTCAAAAAGACGAGTTTCTCCAACCAACTACGTCACATGCCTACAAAGTGGAAAGTATGGCAAAATTTCGTCATGTGGTTTTAGCAAGGTCCCCACGCTACGCCTCCCATCAATCAAATAATTCAGTAGACAAATAAATAGTTTGTATGTCTCAACTTGTCAATTGCTGACACAAGGACATTTCCATTTTGAGGAATAGACGAAGAAAGCAGCGCAAAAACTGTCCGGTAAAATACTGCTACTGATACCAACTACAACTAACCTGTTCTGTTTCGAAGAATTACTTCTTAGAAGCTGCTGTAGGAGAGGAATAGCGCTGAGATGGATGCTGTTTTTGCTGCTCCATTAGGTCAATGCCATGGGAGGGTTTTTTCCACATTTCGATTAGTTTAGTTTCTGAGATTTGACCCAGAGGCGTCATTTCCTCCCCCTAGGGGGATGCAGCTACCCTGGCTACCCATTCAAAATCCTAAAATCTGCAAAAAATCAAGTGATTTGACAAAATTATGACAGTTGCGAAAAGTTGATCCTAAGATGGTCTCTCGCCAAACTTTGAGCTTTTTAAGGCGAGCCAATGACCAAGAGTGACGCCGATGCCCCACTAGGTTTTCGCAAAATGACGCGCTTGGCAGGGGCGTCGCAAGTGCATTTTCGGTGGGGGGGTGCAGAGCCAAAATTTTACCGAATCTTTCAAAAATTTTACCGAATCCTAGAACTAAGAATTCGAGCTTTAAATTATGGAACAGAAACGATTACGTAGGAAGAGTAACAATAAAAGGCAGCATGGACGACGATACGCCAACTATTAGGCGGCGATTGGCGAAGCCCACGTGGAGAATATATTCCGGGCATGATTGCAGTAACAGCTACTATCTATTATAGCCAGTAGATAATTAAATCGAGCGCCGCAGGCGAAAATTTTTTAAATCCATTTTTTTTTGTAGGCCAAAATTTAACTGCTTCTCTTACAAATTCTATCATTTACCGTTGATGAAAGACCAAGACTCTAAGAAGTTCCAGAAAACGGATGGAGCGACGCTCCGGCAGCAGCAGCAACTGTGGTCTAGACAATATACTACCTATGATCACATAAAGTGAGCGCCGCAAGCGAACTTTTTTTTTGCTTTTTCCTGCCAAATTTAATTTCTATCCAAATTCTAGCTTTTAATGTTTCGAAACCTCAATCCTACAACTGGCTTAAAATCCCCGTCAAATGATGCGCTCACAAAATAGAGAATATTACGAAAAGTGCTGCAGGCGGAATTTCTAAATATATGTGATGAGATATTCATTTTGGGATCCAAATAAAAGTAAGGACTATCGATGATATCACAGATCATTCCTTTTGTCTACGACCAGTGCTTCACTCGACCTCTTCTGAGTTTCGAGGTTCGTGGTAACTTCCGAATCCTGGCAATTACAACGAATAAGTTACCGAATCCCAGTTATTATACCGAATAGGACCGATAGCGCGTTCGGGATTCTGTATAACTACCGTATCCCGGTTACTATACCGAATTGTTTTGCTATCGAAAGACTACCGAACAATACTCATATTCGGTATACTTTCGTCGAAACTGGAAAAAAGTCAGGATTCGTGGTTAACTTGCTAATCCTGGAAATCATACTCAATAAATTACCGAATCCGAATCATGATACCGAATAATTTCGAACCAATAGCTTATTCGGGAGTCTGTGTAACTACGGAATCTCCATAAATATACCGAATAGTTCCGGCATAGAAAAATTACGAAATGATTTCAGTAGATTCTCTCACCAAATTCGTGATAACTACCGAATACGGGCAATTATACCGAATTCCGGTCATTATACCGAAGAGATTTGTACAGATAGCGTATTTAGGATTCTGTTACTACCGAATCCCCGTAAATCGAAAAAATACCGAACAATTTAAGTAAAACTTTGGGCCTCCGGCCCAAAATTTTACCGAATCTCAAAAAGGTGGGGGGGTGCTGCACCCCCCCCCTTGCGACGCCCCTGGCGCTTGGTTTGAACTATTTCTCGTTAACGATGTCACACAAAGCATTAGGATATTCTTCTATCGCCGAAGAGTATTCCAGCTGACTTTTCCGTGTTGAGTTATTTTTATCTGTAAGTCACATATTGGCTCGTCCGCGTAGTTTTCAAAGAATGATTTTAATTACTTGAGATGAGCGCAACAGCCATGTCAGACAGGAAGGTTCCAAAACAATTCTGCATATCCACACATTATCCTGAAGGGCATCAGAGTTGATCTGTTAAGCTGAACGCGGTGTCCTTAGAAGCTCCCATGACATGGCGGGTATCCGGTCAATAAAACGCGAGAACTTAGAGAAATACAACACGCTAAAGCACAAAAACACGCGACTGTATAAGCGGCGACGTTTAAAGCAAAACGTGCGCTCTGTAAAAAAAAACACGACCAAACAGATAAGAAAAACATTGACCTAAACATGCAAATTCTCGGATGTGAAGTTCAGGATTACCAGTCGGGTCGTCGAAACGTCACAGCACTATGGCACGGCAGTTTCTACGCACCAACAAGTCATCTGAAGGCTGGATCGCCAGTTTAAGCGGAATTCACACCGAGGGCGTCTAAATATTAGCTTCGCGCCATCTAGGTGAAATCACTTGGCATGAAGACGGGGAGCGAATTCGCCCAAATTTCATTCACGTCCATTCATTTTCTCTTATTCCATCGTGTTTAAAGGCTACTCCTACATACCAGTATCGTAACTAGCCAGTCTACATCCATAGTTTCTGTATTTCAAAAGTTCCCTGGCATTGCGATTTTTTTCCGGATCGGAGCCGAAGTCTGACGATGCGTGTTTCCAATGCCTGACGTGAGGGATATCGCCAAGCGTCGCGAAATTCGCTCTCTTTGTGACTTAGGCCTTAGCCAGCTAGTCTTCGAATTTCATTTGACTTCATATTAAAGTAAAGCAAACATAATTTTGTGTTTTAAGCTGATTTGTACTCGCAATTAAGGTCTTCACAACATGAAAGCGCGCAGTTCACAGAAAAACACACTTCTCTGTTAACCACGTTGTCTAGAGGGCTCACGGTCACTCCGAAAACTACCATATTCAACAACGGCCTTGAGAAAGTGGGGCTTTCAAAGTCAAAAGAAGGAAAAGCATGGTGGTACTCTCTGATCCCCCCAAGCCAGGGCGTCACGACTGGGGGGGGGGGTGCGCACCCCCCCCCCTCCCCCAATATTGTCAGCCAGTCTGTAAAAAGTAACCGCGCCGCGATGTTTCGTCAAAACAGTTGATTTTTTTCATGAAAACAGTCGTTTTTTCTGAAAATCAGTCTATTTTTCGTTAAAACAGTCGATTTTTTTTCGAAACTGTCGTTCTTTTTTCTTGAAAACAGTCGTTTTTCTGCCAAAAAGTTGGTAAAAATTACCAGCCAGTCGGTATATGCCTTGTTCCCCCCCTCCCCAAACATTTTGGCATGTAAAGTCTTAATTCATTTTCAATAGGGAGAACAAATATTAACTGAACATTATCACTTAGTAATAAGTGTTAACTTGCCAAAATAGCATCTCTCTCATTTGGGTCTTCTTGAGTGTCTTCTTTGTTGAGTCTGGAGAGTGCCAGGATTAGAAGAAAATCAACTGCTTGTTTTTCCATTCAATCTGTTAAAACAGAAATTTCTTCACCGTACCGTACTTCTCAATCTGTCTGACCAGCATTCCCACAATACCATGTTCATCTCTAAGCTAAATGGAATTACTTTGTCAGGTTTGTTATATATAGAGCCTCAGGTAAAGGAGACAAAAACTATACTGAAACTACAGAAGATTTTTACTAAGGCATGGGCAGACTGCTTTATGTATGCTTGATTATCAAACATAATGGTTCATTCCACAATTCCTGTTAATCTTGAGCTCTAGTGATATTCAGGATATTCACTGCTGGCCGGCAAGTCAAAGTTCACAACGACCAAGAGAATCTGAATTTCAACATAAGCATGCATTTCAATTGCTAATGATGCGAGGTTCAAGAAATGTTCGATTCCAGATAGTAAGGTCACTTCTAAAGAAAGCCAGCTATTGTGTGTGACCCAAAAATATTTATTTTTTACCCATATTAACCGTTTTGGTTGCTGAATGTTCAGACACAGAGGTGCCATACCAGAGATCTTAAACAGTTAAAGAAAAAGTTCATTTGGTGAAAATCGATTTTATTAACAGTGGAGCAAAAATAGTAACACATTGTCATGGCATTGAAACCTATTTAAGGGGGTAAATGATGAGTAACTAGACTGTCATATCTCAGACCTATTTGGTCAGACTTTAAGATGCCACAGACAGAGGTGAGAGGAGTTGCCCAGGCCAGACTGGCAAAGTGAAGGAGTACTTTAAGCGCTTTAAACTTTATGAGATCTAAAGGTTATTCGGTCCATAGCAGGTCCATAGCCCACTGAAAAACCACTGCACCAGGACTGCACGCATCCAACCAAAGCAAAATCATCTCTTTGTTCATGCTTTCGAAGAAGTACATTACATATGTTTGTGTACGTTTTTATGTACTGATTGAATAAGTATTTTCCAGTCATCCTGGGCTCAAGGAGTATTTAGTGGATTACATCTGATAATGTAGCTTCCGTTATGGTTTTTGAAGTTCTCATAACGAAATTTCAAATTTATTGCCTTCTTCAGCAAATTCAGGAGGATAAGAGATTTACTTTCACTCAGTTTTACGCAAAATGAAAACGGAACTCGGAAGACCTATATCTGACTACAATCTATCTCGAATCGAAATGACTTTGACCTATTTCCATAGGCTAGGAGCAAGTAATCACTCACTAAGCTATAGTGTAATCACTCACTAAGTATAGCTGTTTCACTTTAATTACAACGCCTGCAAACGGTCTCCTCAGCGACCCATACGCCATCTAAGAACAAGCCGTCACTGCATCTATTTAGAAAGAAACGGCAGTACACCTGAACCTGCGACAACTAGAGGACGCTCGTTAAAAACTAACAATCAGTAGTGTTTGGCCTACTAGGGCCACCGCAGCCATACAGTAGAGGCATGCTGGTTCGAACGTTTGTTGGCTTTGAATTTAGCCATTTTCTTGCACATGCTGTGAGTAAAGTTAACTACTAGTTGGCCAAAATAGGTAATTAAGGGCCTCCGAAAGCACCTGAATAGGTATTTTGGATCTTCATTCTTACCATTTAGCCCAAAACTGCACTGTTCGAATTTCAGTAACTGTTCAAATTAGCATGCCTCTACTGTACTTGACTCAGTGTCTTGCAACAATGCATCAAATGTGTTGCCTCTATGATACCTCCAACACCCAGGGGCACCGCAAGGGGGGGGGGGGGGGCGGCACCCCCCCCCTCATCTTGTGGGATTTGGTAAAATTGTTCATTAGCTTTTCGATAACAAAATTATTCGGTATATTTACGGGGATTCGGTAAGCTATACAGAATCCTAAATAGGCTATCGGTAAAAATCAATTCGGTATAATGATCGGGACTCGGTATAATTACCAGTATTCGGTGGTTATCACGAATTTTGTGAGAGAATTTACATCATTTGATAATTTTTCGATGCCAGACCTATTCGGCATATTTGTGGCGAGGGGTTGCTCTCTCTCTCTCGATCGCTACCGGTGTACACTTCGGCAGGGCACTGGCACGATGCCGTGCCGACACACAAATTTGTTGCAGATTACTGTTCGCCGTCTGGCGCCCAGGGGCGTCACTACTGGGGGGGGGACGCCCCCCCCCCCCAATTGTGACGCTTTGTGGAAGGGCGCGTCATTTGACTGGGGTTTTAACCCAGTTTTAGGATTGAAAACGGCGAGAAAAAAGCAAAACAAAATCTCGCCAGCGGCGCTCACTTTATGTGATTACGGGTAGTATTGACTACACTACAGTTGCTGCCGGGACGTCGCTCCATCCGGTTCCTGGAACTTCTCAGAGTCTCGGTATTTAATCCACGGCAAATGACAGAGTTTTTAAGAGGAGCAGTTAAATTTTAGCATATAGGAAAAAAAGTCGGATTTCGGAAATTTTCGCCTGCGGCGTTCGATTTAATTTTCTATCGGCTACACGCATATCTTTGGACGTTCCCCGAGGACTCCACTTGAAAAGTCCCCGCGTTTGTTTGTCCCGGGGACTCGCCCCGCGTATTCTCGCGAGTCCTCACGGAAGGGGAATGCTCCGGTTATCATCACCATCATCAAAAAGGACTCCCTTTCAGATTCGGAGAGCAGTCAGTTTTTGGGATCCCAAAACGTAAGTGGAGGGATACCTATGACATCGCAAAAGTTGTCCGTCTGTCCGTCCGTCCGTTTGTCAGCACGATAACTCTCGAAAGGAATGAGATATTTTGATGAAACTTGGTGTGAGGACTCTTCGAGTCAAGGGAAAGGTCGAATTCGTAGATGGGCCCGATAGCTGCATATTTAGGGGAGGGGTTTCAGATTAAGGGGCGAAACAAATATTTTTTAAAAGCTAATGATATAGTCGATTAAGGGGTAAGACGACATGCTGGACACGAAAATGAAAACCATTTTCTCGCCGGACAAGTACTTCGCCCGGAATCCGGCTAAAACCGGGAAAGTTTGTTAAAAGTACATCTGAAGTTGATTAGATATCCGATTTAGGGGTAGAGAGACATGCCGAATCCGAATATGAAAATTATTTTTGTCGCCGGACAAGTAGATGGCCCGGAATCCTGCCATAACCGGAATGTCTGTTAAAAGTAAAAGTTTTATATGAATTCCATTAGGTGTTCGATTAACGGGTAAGAAGGCCTGCTGGATTCGTGTATGACAATCATTTTATACCTGGACACATTTCACCACGAATCCTGCTGAAATCGGAAAATTTGTTAAAAGTTGAAGTTTTATGTGAAGTTGATTATGGAGATATGGATGGTATGGAGATACGCTGAATCTGTTTTTGAACTTCAGTTTTTTTGCAAGACAAGTAGTTCGCCCGGAATCCGGCTGAAACCGGAAATTTGGCAGAAGTAAAGCGGGAACTTTCGTCAAAGTAGACATGACGCAGGCTGTAGAGGTAAACTCACAAGCTGAATCCATATTTGAACTTCGTCTTCTCCGATGATTACCACTGGACCGCTACAAGACCCGATTGTCTGTAAATTAAATTTTTGGTATCCCATCGAAACCTTTGGTCATGTTGCTGGTGTTGGTGCAATGTAAAATTAACTAAAAAGTCAGAATAAACAAAGCCAAAAATAAAGTGGATGCATACTAATTTCCTCAACTGCATATTTTTTTTTTCGAACAAAATCCATTTTGGAAGCATTCCCCGTGTTGTCCCTGTTTCTGTACGCGGAGTCCGCGTCTCTATTCTCGCCGTTCTCTTCTATTCTCCGAGGAGTCTCGGGGAAGGACGAGAGTATGCCTTATAAGAGATAGAAGCCGATACCTCAATCATGTCCGGCAATATATTCTCCAAGTGGGCTTCACCTAAAGACCGCCTAATAGTTGGCTTGTCGTCTTTCATGCTGCCATTTAATATTACTCTTCCTACGTAATCCTTTCGTTCCATAATTTAAAGCTCGAATTCTGAGTTTCTAGGATTCGGTAAATTTTTTGAGATTCGGTGAAATTTTACCTCTGCATCCCCCCCAACCAAAATGCACTTGCGACGCCCCTGCCAGCACCCCGCAAAAGTATTTTGGCCAGGCTTACCTTCCGGATCCATCCTGGAGAAAACGGGTGTCTTGAACCCGGAAGCAAAATCTAAGGTGAAGCCTGGTCTATCCCCACCAATAAATTTCGCGAAATAGGTCTGTAAGATGTAGGCTTCTTTTATTCACAAGTAGGCACTTAACAGGCGGAGTAAAAACAGGTATTTTTCAGAAAATAATCCATCTACGACAAGCTTAAAAAGTCCTTTCGTTGATCGTGATTAAAAGCCATGCATCAGCTTTTGCGCCAAACTCTTAAAGCTCAGATGATAAGCATGGAACAACTTCTGGACGAGGTCTTTTTTGGAGAGAAGCGGAAATCTTAACTTTAAGAGTCGAACAGAGAACCTTTAAACCTAATTTTGGCTATGGAGTTTCCCCGAAAAATCGAGCAATGAAACGACCTTAAATGAGCTTGTCTAATGCTACGAACTGCTTAGCAGCAAAACTGCTTCAGCCCCACTTAGTTATCCCTGGCAGGCACAGACTATAGTAAGTGAATTGCGGGTTTCGGCAGCTGTACCGCGAACGTAAACATTTCGAACGTTTCAAGGCACAAATAGAGGCGCAAATCCTGTGCAAAACGCAGCGGATTAACGCAGAAATTGAGTCTGTGTACACCAAGGGTGTTCAACCCGTATTCAACCTCCAAATCTGTCTTCCTCTCCTCTTGCTAATTCCGACATGGCTAGCTCCGTATGAGCTAAAGAGCCGATCCGAAACCTACGGTTGAAGACGTCACGTCGCATACGGGGCTCCTCCCAAAAGGGTAGTTCATATCTAAAGGAGCGTTTTCGCGATGCTTCCGAACCACATTCCAGCGAGCGAAGTGAAGACCGCAGGAAATCCGATTCCGGGGATCTCTTTACGCTTTCCATTATAATTTACTCCCAAAACGGAAGGGAAACTAATGTTCTAGAAATAAACGCTTTCTATTTCAGGGGTTGCATCAGTTTATGTTAAAATTATGCAGGTTGCAAACTGAGTTGGTTCTTAATTTATTCTCATCTTTTGGCCCGAAGTTTCATATTTCCGAGGAGCTGCTAGACCAGAACAAATTGCCTGGAGAGCTGCCACCGAGAGCAGATAGCACGCGGAAAGCTCTGCAGCTCTCCCTAGATAAACGAAAGCCGACAGAAAATGCTTCCGCTTCCCTTTCAGATCACACAAACCCTCCTTTGGCCAAATCACAAAACGCATCCACCGGTGCAAAATCAATTGGCGTATCCTCGTCGTTCCCAGAGGGGTAGTTTCTAGAGTCCCCGCGTTTTTCTTTGTCACCAGGGACCACTCCCCGTATTCTCGCGAGTTCGCACGGGCGGGGAATGCTCCGATTATCATCGCTATCATCAAAAAAGGCCTCCCCAGCTTCAGTGGGGAACCGCTTTGAGGAGTTGCTTGAGGTAGTGGTTTCGGAAAATCAGATGTGACGGATGATTAACAAAAATTTCTGATATCAGTACTGAGTTTATTTATGGTCTGAAACTGATTGTGAGAAAAATAAGCCCATTTTATTGCAAATATGATTTTTTTTTTATAAGTCTTAACAATGTAAAATTTATTAAAAACCATCAGAAGAAACAAAACCAAAAATTAAGCCGATCCCGACTAATTCCGTTAACTGCATATTTGTTTTCGAACAAAAATCCATTTTGAAAGCATTCCCCATGTTCTCATCGTTTTCCGTACGCGCGAGTCCGCGTAGAGTTACTCCCTCTATTCTTGCCGTTCCCCTCGATTCCCCGGGGCGGCGAGGATACGCCTAATCTCTCAATGTTGTGGCTCAACTGTTCAGAACAATGTAGCTTCAATTTGCCTTGAACCCATAATAACAACCTGTGAATTCTTAATGAACTTCGTCAGAAGGCAAGCTTCTGTGAAGAATTTGTACATCCGCGGTATATTTTCGGTCTCGTATTAGAATATATACGGTGTCACTTGGTTCGACCTCCATTGGTTGCAGCCTCCTTGCCAATCGCTGCACTCAACACTTCGAAAGCTATTCACAATAATAAAGTTTACTGAGTGCAGATGCATTGTTTAACTTCCATACCCTTGAATATCGAGAATATTAGATCCAGCGAAGCGGTCAAATAAAACCTGTCCATATCGTCCTTGCATCTCTTTCACTTTCTCTGGTCGAATTGAGTCTTTCACATAGTCAAACTGTGGGTTTTTAAGCTTTTTCCCAACGGGCAACGATGTTTCGACTTGTTCCTCGTCACTATTTTTCTCTCGCTTGGGTTTCTTCTTCGAGGACTCGCCAACGGCTGAGAGTAAAACTTCTTCACTTTCATACTCCTTTTCACTTTTCTTCTTTTTGTCCTTTTTAACTTTAACAATGACTTCAATAGTTTCTTCGACAAGAACTGGCTCACTTTCTGACTCTGGTTCTCGGTTCTCCTTTTTCTTCTTTTTGTCCTTTTTCGTCTTTGTGACGATTTCAGTTTCTACCGGCTCTTCATCTCTTTCCGCCTTTTTCTTTTTGGACTTCTTGCTTTTCACGTTATCCTTTTCTTCAACCACTCCAATAATTTCTTCTGCACTGCTGCTGGCTAATTCTGGCTCTGCTTCGCCTGCTTTGGATTTCTTTTTTGACTTCTTACTTTTTCTCTTTTCGCCATCTTCGGCCGCTCCTGCCTTTTCTTCTGTGCTATTGCTGACTGACTCGGGCACAGTTTCAATTTCCATTTCTCGATCCTTAGATTTTGACTTGTTCTTTTTCTTAACAGGTTCCGTTATCTCTTGACATTCGGCCAGCTCACCTGCTGCCGATTCTCTCGCTTTCTTGTCCTTCTTACTTTTCTTCTTTTTCTTTTTTGACTCACCTTGCTCTTCAGTGATTTCAAGTTCATCGATATCAACTGTAGCGGCATCTTTTCCATTTTTGCCTTCTGTTTCTGAACTGCTTTCATATACTTGGGCTTCCACGACAAGCTCAGTCTCTCCTTTCTCTCTTTTCGCTTTCTTCTTTCGGGGCTGTTCTTCGAAGCTTTCATTAGTGATATACTTCACTTTGACTTCCTCATCAAAGCGTACTGACGGCTTTTCGGTTGTCTCCTTCTTGACTTTCTGTGACTTTTCTAGAATTTCATTTGTGGCATTCTCGATTTCTTCAATTCTCCGCTTTCGCTTTCTGGTCGTTTCGGTTTCGAACTGGTTGAGCAGATTCACGAAGATGTTCGGCTTACCAGCGTGACCAGCATCAGGCCTGAAGCCATGACCTTCCGCTTTGAAACCCAAACCGACACTATCATCAGTCTGAAACCCGAGCCCTGCAGGTCTATCGACATCTAAGCTTTCTGCTGGTTGATAGCCTAAACCAGTGCCGAAACCAAAGCTCGGTCGCTCATCATCAGAATCATCACTCCTGGGAGCAGATTTGTTGATTTTCTGGCCTTTAAATTTGGCCAATTTTTGGGCGAAGTAGTCCTGAATGTTACCTCTTTTGATAGTGGTTACGCCATGAGAGTTGGCCTCCTCATTCTCCGGATCGAATTCTGCTTCAGTTTTGATCTCCTCGATCTCTTCTTCCACGTTTTCTTTCTTTTTCCTCTCACCAAGAATACACTTCAAGTCTTCCTGAGAATATCGACTCATATCCTTCCCCCGAGTGAACTTTTGGTAGCTAATTTGAAAAAGAAAAACGTAAATTAATGTATATTCTATAAAGCGACAGAAAGCGAGTCAATCACCTTCGGAGGGGACCTGGCCGTAAATAGCCTGAAACTCATATTCTTCCCGCGAGTGAACTTTTGGTAGCTAATTTGAAAAAGAAAAACGTAAATTAATGTAGATTCTATAAAGCGACAGAAAGCGAGTCAATCACCTTCGGAGGGGACCTGGCCGTAAATAGCCTGAAACTATATGACAGGTTACCCCACTACAAGGTGTACACTACACGTTACGATGATAAGAGGAGGGGCGAGTGCCATATTGTGGTAAGTTATCACGCTTTCTTGAACGAAAATAATAACAGCGCGAACATATCATCAGTCTTACGGGGGTTCCTGCAGAACAAATAGTTATTATCACTTATGATGCCCGCGACCATCATATGTAGTAAATTGTAACGATCGTAACAGTGTGGAAGGAAAATAATAAGTGGGAGGAGTCAATACTTATTACGGCAGGCTCTGGAACGACACTGAGTCGGCTTCCTGGCCGACGATTGAAATTAAGTGTCTTTTTGTGTATGTTTTATGTGTTTTATTTACTTTCTTCATTTACTCCGCTTTCTGAAAACGGCAGGTTATAAATAAATTACTTACTTATTACTTACTAACTAACAAGAATACACTGTAAAAAAATCTTGCAGTATTTACTACTGGGATTATTCTTGTCTCTAAAAAGATAATCTTATCTCTAATTCGGATTAATCTTATCTCAGTAAAGATAAGATTAATCCCAGTAGCAAATACTGCAGTTAACTTTAATCCTTACTCGGAGAAACTTTTTACAGTGTAGCAACGATCGTAACTAATAATAAGCCGCTGGAACGCTACCGTAGTTTCGGCTGATTCAATCGATGCCATTAGACAACTTTTGGGACAGTCATCAAAACGTCTCAGTCGTTCAACACAGATTCGCAGACATTCCAAGTTCCTACCACATCTGCGCGATTTCCCTACCTTGAGAAAACCTGCGAACTTATGAGCGTGTTCCATCCTACTTACCGTAGTTACTACGCATGACGTCACGAAATCTGGCTTTTTCCGTCAAGGCTGGAACGACTTTTCTATTTTTCCGCAGAATATCATACCACGGGCGAATCCGACCAATCACGATTCAGAGATCCGTAGTTACTACGCTTACTACGCTCCCGAGCGTGGTAAGCAAATAGTTACTATTAGTTACTATCTCGAGAAGGTTGGAACGGTCAGCGTAGTAACTTCTGGTGAGGTTGGAACGGAAATAGTAACTAATAGTTACTGTTGGTACGAGGGTGGAACACGCTCTATGTCTCCCTTCCATCGCGTAAAGTTTTTTTTAGAGGAAATCGAACTGGATATCTTATTAGTCAACAGAAGTTACGACAACTTATAAGTTGGCCATTAAACGTCATTTACAGGAGGCAAACATATTAGCTTGCACAATCACGTTAGCAAACATAATCGTTGGTCCTTCCCTGAGAAACAACGAACAGATACTGTTTTCAATTTTTAATCTGATCTGTATAATCATTCTCAAGTTAATTGCGACATGTATTGGGCTACACTGAAAACAAATTCAAATTCAGCTTATTTCTAAACGGGAAGCGGACAAGCCGAATATTCGTTTAGTCGCCAATAAATATTTACATATACAATTTATAGTCAGCATTTATCTTTAGATAAATAACTTGCGCAACTCCTCCCCCCCCCCCTAAGGTCTGTCGTTACAACACCGCTTAGAAAACGAGAGGGATTAAACACTACTTGGGTCCAAGATGACTATATTCAAACTATTAGTAAAAACGGATACGTCAGCTACGATTCTTAGGCACCATATTTCGGCACTTCTTGGCAAGGGTCCTCGTATCCGTTTTTAGTGACTGTCTGGGTATATGAGAGGGACTGCACGAAAACACGATGAAAAGGGAAAAAGCACGGTCCTATTCGTTGATTTTATTTCTGTGAGCTAATAAGCTCTTAACCTTCTTGTCGACGGTTATTTTCGGTAAAATCCGCCCGAATCATGTAGGGTGCTGACTCTCTGCACGTTGCCTCGAAGCTTTTGAATTTAAAGTACAGCTTTTAACTGAGACAACGAAAATAACACCAGCTGGAATTTGGTAAACAGATAATGTATTTCTTTTGTTTCATTTTTTGTACTGTATGCCATGGCCCTCGGGCTTTTTGTTCTAAAATATGTATCATATCATTTCTGCTAGAAATATTAGCAACTGCAGTTTCTTTTTTTTACCTTGAGCCTGAATTGGGCTCTTGCCAAGAAGCACCGAAATATCCCTAAAATAAATCTCAGCTGACTCGTCTCTTTAGCGCGATAAAAAAAAAGGATTATGCTATGCCAAAGGATGGGCAAACTGTCTCAACGAAATAGTGCTGATTTTAGCAGTTCAGAGAACTAACTAACCTTTTAAAAAAAGTCAGGGATTTGTCACAGACCAGGTACAAGGGTGTTTTACGAAAGAACTTACTGAACTCTGCTCTTGGACGACTTTGACTTCTCTTCTAAAGATGATGGTGCCAATGGCTCTGGATTAGGCACTTGCCCGTCCGTGATTACATTCAAGTTTGCAAGAATAGCATTGAAGTCCTCCTTGTGAGCAATCCAATCATCGTTTGACCACTTGAACCCCAAACCTAAAATGGATCATGCAAATTAGCATTTTCTCACTTTCCTGACTCTTCTGCAACATATTCTAAACTAAACTTCGAAGCCAGCCCGCTGGCGAGTTTCGTACTGGCGGATTTCTTCGGAGCTTTCTGGGAGCAGGGCGCGGAATCGAGCTGACCTTGCTAAACTTCGACCAAACTTCATACAGGCCAGAAGTCTTCTACCATCGAGTCGTTCCAGTAGTGCCTGCTCGCAACCACGATAACTACTTTCGCTGATCAGTCTACAGGCTCTCTTTTCGATTTTCTCAATAGCCTGTGACTGCTGGTCGTCGAGGGATGAGTGCCAGACAACAGACATGTATTCAAAGACAGGGCGAACATAGGAGACATAAGCGTTGAGCTTAATTTCTTGCTCCAACCCAGCCTTGCGAAGGGCATGCATCATGTACAACCGCCTAGACCCATTCTTGGTTATTTCTTCCGGGATTTGATACAGTCTTCAAGGCTAACCCCAAGAATTGACAGCGTTTTTTCAGTGAATACCACAGTCTTCGATTCTCGTCCGAAGCCTATGACAATTGCTTGTATTTTATTTCAGTTGATTTTCACATGCCCAGTTTTCGAGTACACTCAGAAGTTCTCTGATTGAGCCTTCTAGGTCATCAGAGGTTACTATTATTGACAGGTAATCAACATACTGGAAACATGTACGTTTCCGTATGATTTCTGGATTACTGTTGGAATAAAGTAAATAAAGGCTAGAGCAAAAAGAGAAACACAAAGGGGCTATTTCATTTTTCGACTAAAGTCTGAAATTGTTCTGAGCAAACAAATGTTAATATTACTTCTGCCCAAGCTGACAGAGAATCATACTTGAGTGCATTAAATGGGTGTGGCAAGTTACCTTGACCCTGAAGAGGACCCTTGCCAAGAAACGCTGAAATATCACTAGAACAAAACCCAGCTGCAAATCTGTTAAAGACAGTCAAAGCAATGTTTTTATTTTGCAGATGCAGAAGAAAAAAAGAGACCATGAATTTTTTGTTGTTGGGGGGAGTACCCCTCGTCTTATGGCCTATTACCTTTGCTATCTTGTTTGTATGCAACTCTGACTGGATCTAATTCTCCTTGCTGGTTTCGTCCAAGGCCATTTCCTTTCGACCAGCCCATCTTCTCCATCAATTTCTGTCCAAACTTATTTTCCTCTAGAAAAACAAGAAAAACGTGGGTCATCTGTGTATCAGAGCTTTATGGCTCTTAAGCTCAATAACAACAAGAGGCAGAAATTTGCTGATTTAATTATAGCTTTGTACCTGACCACTGCAAAGAAAACAAGTGGTAATCATGTAATCTCAAATAAGAAGCTTTAAAGCTTCAATTCAATTCAATTTAATTTATTTCCAAAAATTCCCTCACAAGCGAAGCTGAACATTGAATTTTTTTGTCATGCACATCCTCGTCACATAACTCAACAATTAAAAACAACTATAGATAAGTTAAGATTTATTTCCGGAAAAGCACGAAGGGCCATGGAAACAACAAAACAGCACAAAAACAAAACCATAACCTTCGCCACTATTTACAAAAAACTTTTCCTGTGAATCATGGCTACCTTTAGGAATCTTACTAAATTTCTAATATCTTTAAACTTCTACTTTTCAAAAATTTGTTTGAACCTTTCCTACCCCCCCCCCCCCCCCAAAATCATTTCCCCAAATATTTCTTTCCTCAGGTTTTTTAACTCCTGACACTCACACATAAATGGAAAATACATTCATTCATTTTACCACACACAGGACAGAAGTAAGGACAGTGGACAGTGGAATCTGCCCTCAGGCTAATTATAAGTTGAATTCGGTCTAAAGGAATTCCCACCCTAAAATAACTAGTATATTCCTTTGGTCCATGTACATGAGTCTCTGAATAAAACTCTAAGTAAAACCTTTCATTGTACGTCACATGTCAACTAATCAAGCATCTATAAGTAAACATCATGATTTGGTCAAATTAACACCAAGCTAAAAACTAAATAATGTCAACAATAATTATAATATCTACAATACAATAGCAACACACAAATGTACTGTTAATTTATGGAGGTGTTTCGGAATGCCGGTTAAAAAGATCTGTGAACGACAGAACAAAACTGCTACTTTGGAGTTGAGGCAACAAACATAGAGCCCATCTTTGAACTTAACCTGTAATTTGACCCAAAGAGTCCTCGTGCCAAGTTCGAACGAAATTTCTCAACCCCTTCAAGAGTTACTGTGCTAACAGACAGACAGACAACTTTTACAAAGTCATAGGTATCCCTCCACTAGCGTTTTGGGATCCAAAAACTGGAGAAATACCCACCAAATCACTGGCTACATTCAAATTTGCAAAAATTCTGATGAACTAGTTATGTCAGAGCCATGGTCGATAAGGACCTTAGTGATTAAATCGCCCAGGTGAAAAATGGAGGAACGGGCACAAAGTCAAGTTGTGGTTCTTCAGCGAGATTTTAGAAAATGTGTGATGAAGGCCAAGGCTTTGGTTTTTGGCAACACCTTTCACACACAGGAAGCAGCTGAAGAAAAATAATTTGTTTGATATGCTTTTAGTCTCGAACAGACACAATCCAGTTGTCCAAGTAGGTTTGTTGTTAAACATGGATAAAATCCTATGTCTAAGTAAATATTTTTAGCGCAAGTATCCAAACCAACGCCATTGCTAGATATTTTGGAACCACTTTAACATTTACTAATTTCAGTGACTTCAACCCTCTTCACAAGAAACATTGGCCTTTTCCCAGCAATTTATAATGTTACTGAACCATTGCTACACAATCAACCAGACAAAAGTTTTCGATGGGATCCCAAAAATTCAATATCTGATCTAGACAACTGGGTCTTGTCTTAGCCAGATCCAGTCATCGCCAGACTCCTTGAACATTTTTACAATTAAGATTCAGCAACAGATTAAGGCCAAATAGCTAATCATCTGAGAAAACCAAGTTCAGATATGGATTCAGCATGTGTGTTTACCCCTATAAGTCACATCTGTTTTGATGAAAACTTCCTGCCACTTCTGTCAATATCCCGGTTTCGGCCGAACTCCAGAACTACTTGTCCGGCGAAAAAAGAAAGCTAAAAAACGAACTCAGGGTATCTTCTTTCCCCAATACTGAACATCTAATCAACTTCAAATAAAACTTTAACTTATAACAAACTTTCCGACTCCAGCCGGATTCCGGTCAAACTATATGTCCGGGTAAAATATGATTGTCAAACATGGATTCCGCATCTCTTCTTACCCTTAAATCGGTTATCTAATCAACTAGAAATAAAACTTAAGCTTCTAACAGTTTTCCGGTTTTGGCCGGATTCGCGGGGAACTACATGTCCAGGTAGAAAATTTTTTCACATGTGTTCAATTTTAACAAACTTTCCGGTCTGGGCCGGATTCCAGGCAAACTACTTGTCCGTTGAGAAAATGGTTTTCACCGTTGTCTTCAGCATGTCTTCCTGCCCCTAAATCGAACATCTAATCAACTTCAAATCAAACTTTTACTTTTAACTAAGTTTCCGGTTTTGGCAGGATTCCGGACGAACTACTTGTCCGATGACGAAATGGTTTTCACCACCGTGCTCAGCTTGTCTTCTTACCCCATAATCGACTATCACATTAGCTGTTTCAAAATATTTTGTTTGCCCCTAAATTTGAACCCCCTCCCCCACCCTTAAATGTAAGGCTACAAAGGCCCATCTACGAACTCGACTGGTCCAACGACCCAACGAGTCCTCACACCAAGTTTCATCAAAATATCTCATTCCCTTCAACAGTTATTGCGCTTACAGAAAGACAGACAGCTTTTGCGATGCCATAAGTTGCGTTTTTGCTTGCCTTGGACCATGCATGCGGAACGCCGTTTTGCTTATAAGGCATTTTCACACTTCTTCGGCTTTAGCCGTTTTGCTAATAAGGTGTTTTTGCTACAACGGTCAAAGGAAAAAGTCCAAAGCCAGCGGCCAACGGTCAACGGGCTACTCTTCACCTGTTTCCTCTAGCCTTGGCCTGTAGGTACTAGTCAGATAGAAAATCGAATAGCTCCATTGGAAACCTGTAGTTTTTTGCATTTGAAATTGGAATTGGCGGAAGGAATGGAAGAAGAGAAGTTTTTGGAAGTACCAAAGTACACAAATAAACTCTTTACTGTGAGATGTAAGCACTTTTGATTTTGTGTTCTATGTTGTACAGGAGAGACCACAAAAGTTGGACCGTTTCAAATATCAGACCCCTTGGAAAAAAGGGTTGAATGCAATTTTAGTTTGTTTCAAACATGGGTCAGTGACTAAAGCTTTTGCCAAAGCTACTTAGGAGTTGCTTATAAGGTGTTTTTGTGTTACAAACCCCAAGGCCAAAGTCTAAGGGCTAAGGACTGAAAAAACGCCTTATAAGTAAAACGGCCAACTGCTAAGGTCAAAGTCCAAGGCAAGCAAAAACGCAACTACAGGTATCCCTCCAGTTACGTTTTGGGATCCCAAAAACTAAAATTTGCCCAAACTTTGACAAGAATCTTCTCTCATTAAAAGGTTACAGCAGTTGAGTTTTGGGTTTTTGAAACTTTTGGCAATTCTATTCTATTCTTTTTGCAAGTAAATTGACTTACTTGAGACAAATAAAATATAGAATCAATCTGAATTATTTATAATCTTGTTCGATTTCCAATGTGTTCAAATTTCAATTTTTACCTTCTTAGGAACAAATCATGTGAAACAGTGAAAATGGTAATTCAGACAGTAGCTTCATTTTTGATAAGAAGTTTTACTTGCTGCTGGCTAAGCAGGTTGCTTAATTTGAATGCAGTTGAAGTTCACCATTTGCTAAATTAGTGCTTTTACGACTCCATCCATCCCAGTCAATGTTACTTCGACGATTCATCAAACTTCAAACTTCTTAGCTCCAGGGGCATCACAACTGGGAGAGGGGGGTATGCCCCCCCCCCCAATACTGTTGGCCAGTCGTTAAAAAATGTTTGGGTAAAAGATTTTTCGTGAAAACAGCTAAATTTTTTCGGGAAAACAGTTTTTTTTTCTGAAATTGGTCATACTATCTTAAAAATAGTTGTTCGAGAATCAGTCCATTTTTTCGATAATGTCATTTTTGTTGTTCAAAACGGTCATTTTTTCTGCAGAAAAAATTGGTAAAAATTACCAGCGAGTTGGTAAATGCCTCCCCCCCCCACATGTTTTGGCTAGTCATACCGCTGCATCTGGTCAGCTCACAAAGATTGACATATCAGTTTCATGGACAAAGGAAACAAAACCAGTGTTTAAATAGAGATCTTTGAGTTTGAAGCAGGTTTAAAGGTAACTTCAAACTTCAATTAAAAATGCAACTAATTTCTGTTAGGCTATTGTGAAATGAGAATACAACTAATTTCAGTGATGTGAAATGAGAACACAAGCTGAAAAAAAATGAATTCACATGAAAAATTGCATTGCTGCTTTCTTTTTTGTGACTTTGACAAAAGAAACAAAACAAACTTTCTCTCTAACCATTCTGCCAAAGTTTTCCCCTTGGGTTCAGAGTCCATTTGACTTTTGATCTTCTTTCTGCAAGCATAGCCATGACTCAAACGGTGTTTATATCTTCACAAGAACAGCCGATAGGCAAGTTCCCAGAGCCTGCCTTGCAAGTTACACTTCAATGGTACAGGCTTAGTGCAATTCAGGATTGCAACGTGACGTGTCTTCTTTTCTTTAAATTTGGAACTTCGACGGAGACGGTGGCGACAAGTCACTCTATTCGGTTCTAGAAAAGAATCCTCAAGCTGAAAAAATGAACCAACAATTCATTTTAAAGAATGAAAAAAAATACCAAAACTGCTCTAATCATCCTCTTATGCCTTACTTCGAATTGTTTAAGTCTTATCGCTGTATATTTTTTCTTCTAATTTGTTTAGTATTTTCCAGAGTATTTTCTTGCCGCTAGTAGTGAAAAAACAACGGAATGTATTTTTTCTTATAACACAAGAACTCTGCGCGGTTGATTTGAATTTAAACTTTTGCTTTTGGTGCATTCAAACCTGACTTCAGCAAAGCTCCAGAATGACAACGCGTGATGAACGCCCGGAGCCTGAATTGATTCCAGACATCCTAGTTGACCCCGGCACTGGTCGGAGATATCAGCGAGGAAAGTTTCTGGGAAAGGTAAGCTAGGTTACAATCAGTTACAATACAACTACAAGAATAATGCAACAGCTTGGTGCCAGGGGCAGGAATGCCTGGAGCAGTTTCATTTGAAAGACATGTAAACAAAACTTGGAACTCAGTGAAACTTGAATTTCTTCAGAGGTTTGTCATATTTAGAAAAATACTGTTTGATTCATTTAGGATCGTAAAACATGAAGTAACATGTTTTGTTGTGCCATTAGCCATAATAGGTCATGCAGTGATAATTGACAGTGGGAAGCAGATTTGAGCAGATAGTTAGATTTTAGATGTTTCTGCCATTCTTACAGCATTCTTGGCAAGGGTCCTCTTCAGGCTCAATCTAGAAAATGAAATTAATTCTTGAGCTTGAGCCTGAAGTTGCCTAGAAGAGGTGAAATATCACTATCAGAACTCAGCTGACATCCATTTAGCAGCGTAGCTATGAATCGCAGTAAGCATGGGCTGAAAGATTGCAATGCTTATGCATTGGTAGAGACTTAGGGCTGAAAAAATGCCATTTGTTGCTGTTGAAATGCATGTACAGTTGTCAAGAATTTTGTATTTGCCCGAATATAACCACAATTTCTCGATCAGTTTTTTTGGTTCATCTTAAAACCAAAAGATCTCAACATTTCAGTATGGAGTTAATGATAATGATGGTGTCAATCAGACACAAATTCCTATCTGTCATCATTTTTATCTAGCAGAGTTTACGAGATGGAGAAAAACACAAGTTAATAAAATAAATAACCAGGAACACTATTTTGGGGTTTTGGAGTGTTATCCTGTACAAAATATATGATAAACAATGTTAAGTCAGTAAAGTAAAAATTGAGGATAAATATTAGGCACATCAGCCCAAGCTGACTGAGAGTCATATTTATTTATTTATTTATTTTTATTTTATTTCAAATAAGGCCAACATGGGCCACAATATAACAAAAACACACTGAACAAACAAACAAATGTAAATACCAGATCACTTACGTGACTCCTGTCAAAAACCCCGCATAGTAAGTAAGTAAGTAAGTAAAGTATTTATTTCCCGTATTTTTCACTTAAGAACAAAACGGAGTAAAAAAGAAGAAAAAGAAAAAAAGAAGAGACATTTAAGGCACAACATATACAGACACATGACGTTTTACATAATAATTACGGATCACGAACTATAAAAGTGTCTAAGCCAGGGGTGGTTCCATTTCCCCTGGAAATTTGAAATTACCCGATCCACGGCGATACTAGGGTCCGCAATCTGGTGTTTTTCAATCAAAAAGGTGTTCCTCGTCCACAAGGGACAACGCAGCAGAAACTTTGCAAATCTGAAGTAAAGGGACCGGAGCTTACGTTTTTGGGTCTCGGTTAACAAATTCCAAAACGGCGCGACATACAGGATATGCGGCAGTGCGACAGCGTTATACATGATCGCGAGATACTTTCGGCATAATAGGAGTCTACTGGCGACGATAGAACCGTATGCGGTTCGAAGTTTTTTCTCGACGTGTTTAATGATTAGTACACGAGTTTCTTTAAGGTTACGGCCTATCGGCAGACCAAGGTATACGACGTGAGACGAAACGGTAATTGACTCGCTACCCAGTTGAAGGTGTTCAGGTTGAGGGGAATTATCATTGAAAAACAGTACTGCAGATTTAGACGTATTGAAGGCGAGGCCGATTTTTCGATATTCATCTCGTAGGATCATGAAATTCGATTGCAGACCACTAGTAGACCGGCTTAAACTTAATAGGTCGTCCGCGTACGTAAGTAGCGACACGTTTATACTCTTGGCGATACATGAAACATTGACACTTGCCTGGGCATTTAAAACGCTGTTATTATACAAACTAGGGGATAATAATGAACCCTGACGAACACCTTTCTCTACCGGAACAACTACTGAAGTGGGGCGGCTTCCTAACTTGATACGCGCTTTCAAACGGCAATACATATGATACAGGACACGGGTGACGCGGAGGTTTACACCTTGCTGGTAAGCCGCTAGAAGGGCCTGAGCATGAATCGACGAATCAAACGCTCTACTAACATCGAAAGCACCGATCACTATGAGGTCACCAGATTCATGGGAATCCGCTAGAATAGCGGCTAGACTGAAAAGGGCGTGAGCGCATCCTAGTCCTGGTCGGAAACCGAACTGATGGTCAGGCATTCTGCAGGAATGCTGAATTTCTTTTAAAACTAAAAGCTCGAGAACTTTGCAAAGTACTGGGGCAACTCACGAGTCCACGCAAGCCATACAGGCAGAGAAAGCCGCATCTGAGGCCCACAAAGGATCCTAAGAAGTGGGCTAGGGGATCGGAGGATCCTGGTTTGAAGGGAAAGAATTGACCGCCTCCGAAGCTCACCAAAAGATGGAAGCCCTTCACCAACAAACATTCCCGATGCACTACAATTCCAAGGGAGACCGTGAAGCCACCGGAACGAATTATTATACATTACCCGAAAAGAATTCTCACATTTCACACTAACATTACAAGCAAGAGGAAGGCAGTAAAGTGGCGTGCAGTAAGCCCTGAAAAGAAAGCTCTTTACCGGGGCCTCGCAACTACCAAACCTCCTTATCAGTATATTTGCTCTAATAGATAGAGACCTCATAAGCGAAGAAACATGCGCTTCAGCAGTCATCGAAGATGAAAACGTGAAACCCAAGTATTTGAAATGCTGGACGACTTGAATCTTTGAACTAGATAGTACAGCATCTGGGATAATCTTCAAATGAAGACCACGTGGAATGAATGCCATACACAGCGTTTTCTTCGTGTTGAATACGACATCATGCATCAAAGCAAATTCATCACAAACCGCCAGTAGCTTATTCAGTGCTGCTACTGTTGGCGCAAGAACGGCTAGGTCGACAGTCCAAAATGGATGATAATCCGTTTGGACTGGGATTAGTCGTGAACATGTCCATCTTCTTTTAGCTAACATCCTTTATGATAAGCAGGGTGAGAAGCTAGTCCTAGCTGGTCATTACGTCAGCAGGGCTTTCAACTCTGGTATACACAACCATCTGCTACTGTTGGTCCCTGGGTGTAGGTGTATTCCATAACAGAGGTTGAGGAGCATTGATAGTCTGATTACTTTCAGATCCTGTACCGTGACCTAGGTAACGGGGTTTGCTTGAATAAGTTCTTGTTCGACAGTTGGATTTCAGAACCTCCTTGTTTATGGGGCCTTGAAAATGTGCCAGTTTTTTGGAGCTTTCTAGGAAGAATCCCTCTGGATTTTCAGAGCATAAGAGCTGTAATCAAACAATTATCCTAGCTAATACAAAATTTCTTGGATATCAAAAATAGTATCTAAAATTAATGCTGTCATGGACGTAAATCCTTTTAAGCTTCTTTTTGTAGGTTTGCTCAGTAATGCTGAGAGAGACATAATTCCTGTGTGTGTGACATTGTTCACATTGTTTTGCTTAAAGGACACCTGAATGAAGAGTACCAAGTATCATCCCTATCTGTATGACTTCCGATAACATTGCCTGCAGAAAACCCGATTCAAGTACGAAATAGCGTTTCCAAGCTATGATTTTTGCTCCATTTTACATCTGTCCTTGTTTCAGTACTGAACAATTTTAGAAATGAACAAATGTCTCCAATCAACCCTTCTTCTGGAATATCTTTCCCGATCCGGCCAGCGCTGTACGAGATTTGACTGAATTGCTCTTTTTGTCTTGGAGTCTGCATGTGCCCCAGAAGAATGTTCTCCGTGGCTATGTCTATAAATGCATTCTCCATGGTGTGTTCAAGTATGGTTTCATTGTTCAGGTGTCCTTTAAGGCACACAGCTGATTTGAACGTTTGACAGGCAAGTCATTTTCTTTTCTAGGGAGGATTTGCAAAATGCTACGAACTGACAGATATGGAAACAAAAGAAATCTTTGCAGGCAAAATTGTACCCAAAAGCCTTCTTACAAAGCCGCACCAAAGGGAAAAGATGACACAGGAAATTCATATCCACAAAGCATTGCGCCATAAGTATGTTGTTGGTTTTTGCGGGTTCTTTGAAGATCCCCATCATGTCTACATTGTTCTTGAGCTGTGCCGACGAAGGGTAAGAACTACTTCCTTTTCCCTAAAATATGAGCATGTGTACTACTGTATATGTATGGTTCAAGCTGTTTGCAGGGCTAACATTTAAGCTGGAAGAGCACAATTCTCGGTTTTATTTTATTTTGTAGATCATATTTGACGGTGCAGAACGGATAAGTCAGCTACGTTTTATTGGAGCTATATTTCGGCCATTCTTGGCAAGGGTCCTCTTCAGGCTCAAGCCGCTAGAACTGGAAAATGAACTTGTGAAAAACAATTGAATATTCTTCCTTAAATATCCGATTTTATGAACTTCTTCTTTGAAAATTGGTTGGAGTTAAAGATGGTCCGGAGTTAAAGATGGTCCGGAGTTAAAGATGGTCCGGAGTTAAAGATGGTCCCAGCTTGGGCCGAATGAACATCTTATTTTGTAGATAGGAAGTAAAATGGAATGAGTGTGCCATATCAGTTATAAAGCAAAGCTTGCCAACCTGCAAGCAGGCTCGATTCTTCCAGCAACAGCCTGACGAGGACCTTGCCAAGAAGAGCCGATATATCTCTGAAGAACATCGTATTTGACTTTTCCATTTTTCGCCATTGTTTACTATATGTTTCTCAGTCTGCTTGGGCTGAAGGAGTATTTGCTATTCAAAACTCTCATGAAAATTAACGCTAAGTAAATGTTTCGCATCTTCTGCGAAGACACGCTGCAAGATTTGCACATAGTCTGTCCAGCTGGATGAACTTCGAATCAAAGCATTAAAGTATCGCTGAAGAGCTTCTCGTTTCAGTTTCCCACCACGAAAGAATCCTCGGGAATCTTGGTTAACATTACCAACAGAAGGTCGTCTGTGATTGGCACATAATAGTTACTCCTTTTTGTATCTGAATTCTCAGTTCTCGCTGCTGAATTCTCGATTCTCGTACCAATTACCGTGTTTGCTCCTCTGGCTTCTCCATTCTCGTTTGGACAGAAACGTCAATTTGACAGCTCGTCCGCAACCCGGTATACGGTATACCCCAGTATACACGGAGGAGAAGGGAGAGGGGAGAATTGAGAATTCACCATCGGAGCAACTTCTCGATGCTGTAGAATCGCGAGGCTTTCCCCGTTCTCGATTATGACAAAAACGCCAGAAAGGGAGAATTCGCTTCATAGGTATAGTCCAAAAATGTGAAATAGGAGAATTGCGAGGAGAATCGCAAGGAGAATTCGTATCAAAAACGCAACTATTTGACGTGCAATATGTGCTTCTAACTATAGAACAAGAAAGCAAAGTATCTACTGGCTGCAAAACAAGAATATCTTCTGGGAATCGTTTTTCATTAAGGCACAACAGAGAAATAGATCAGTTTAAATAATGTGTCTTAATGCCAGCATAGTTTTCCTGAAGTAACAGCTGATCATGTAGTGAAATAAGATTATGAATTGCCATGGCTTCTTCTTAGTCCGTGTATTACATAAGACGCCGATTATACTTCTTTGTGTGGGTTATGTATAATGCTATCAAGGTGTGTTGTAAAATTACCGTGAAATAAAACCTCGGTAAGTAAAATTGGGTAAAAATTGGTAAAATAAGGGATTCCCCTGGGAGAAATAAGAAAAAAACGATGTTTCAGAGCTACCCAACGAAGCGGAGACGGGTTAAACACTTATTTACTCTGACTAATTATACCTTGTCTTCAAACCCTACACAGGCTATCTTTTTCTTCTGCTGGGAGCTATTTTATCAGCGCCGAGACATATACTTCCGAATCGCGCCGCTAGCTTACGGTTGTCTACGGAGCTCTGGCCTGGATTAGCAACTAATTGTGAGTGTTATAGAGTTGCAAACTCGAAAATGATATTGAATTAGCAACTTTAAAAGCCGCAACAACAAGATCGTGTTCAAGCCTGTTTTGATGCTTCTCTGGGTGATTTGGCGCGGTGACTCCAGTAAACTACGTAAAATACCAGTACATCACGTAAAATACCGGTAAAATAGTAAAACTGGTAGAAAAAGTAAAATTGCGATTTTACGGTGAACGTAAAATTACGGTAAAATATCCGGTTTTACCGTGATCAGTTTTACCATTCACAACACTATCAAGGTCTAGCATATTATCCTTTTCATGTCTTTTTTTTTTGTCAGAGTCTTATGGAACTCCACAAAAGACGTAAGGCCATCACCGAGCCTGAGACACGATACTTCCTACGACAACTCCTGATTGGAGTGAAACACTTGCATGAAAAGAAAATCATCCACCGAGATTTGAAGTTGGGAAATCTTTTCCTCAATGACGACATGGAAGTTAAGATTGGTGACTTTGGATTGGCCACGAATGTTGGCTATGATGGGGAAAGGAAGAAAACCCTCTGTGGTACTCCCAACTATATTGCCCCCGAAGTATTGAACAAGAAAGGGCATTCCTACGAAGTTGATGTGTGGTCTATTGGCTGTATTATGTGAGTATGCTTTTCGCTGTCTCTGCCTTTGCCTCAAACCGACTCTTCTCTGTATTAATCCTTTTCCGTCCACATAGGTATCATACTGTTGACAAGACTGCACATACTCTTCCTTCAGGTTGTTATTTGTGTCTAAACTAGTGTTGCCACTTCTCTTTAGACCGCAAAAACCTAAGAAGAAATACAAAAATGAGATTTTCGGTTTTTTTCTTGATCAGCTAGTTATCCCTCCCTCCTAGTTATCCCTCGATAGCTACAAAAGCATAAGACGGAGGATAAGAAAAGAAAAAAAAATAACAAGAAAAGAACCAAAAAAGATCACAACCGGTTGCGAACAAACGAAAAATACAACATATTCCTTTAAACACTAAAAAAGATTGCCTCTCTAAGGATGGTGAGACAGCGGTCAACCGCTTAATATGTTCGGCTATTTCGATTATTGGTTCCTGCAAACCGTATTTCCAGTTGATGGTTTGTTTCTGGACCAAGAATAATATTTCGGATATTTCGGTTGCACTTCAGGCAAACCGTCCTCAGCAAACACATAAATCATAAAATCCAAATATACTATTATTAAGAACAAGAGCTGAAGGCTCATATGACGCTTGCAAGGGTAGGTAGCCCGCATTTCAGCTAAGGATTGCGTAAGGTCCGTACGTTCCACGTCGAGCATCGGGACTGGTCCTTTATACGTGTGCGAAGTTTCGTCGTTTTAGCTTGTGTGGAAGTGCCCAAACTAGCAAAACCGGGACGAAGGGACAAACCGACGGACATTGCTATCGCTGTATGGCACTTTATCGACTATTGAAATCGTGGCGCTTCGTCCTGACTCATTTTTTTTATCGATAGAGTTGGGGGTCAACCTCCAGATTGACAAGTAATTTTTTCGTGTCGGCAATAACAAATAGTCCAATAGAACCTCCCCATGCAGCGACTACGGATAACCCCGAAAAAACTGAGCAAAGCTAGAGGTACTTACTGTGAGCTTTGTGTTGATACCCGTCTATTTCCCTTTTCCCTGCTGCGCATACCAGACGAAAAACTGTAGGAAGCCTGCAAGCGTGGAGAGCCCGTTCTGCGGCGCGGTCACATGTGACGTCAGAATGGTAGACAACCAATTAGCTGTAAAGGACGACTCAGGCAGCGTTCGTAATGAAATTTCTTCTGCAGGGCTCTATTGCGAGTAACGAATATGGTGTTCCGCGTATCTCCTACCCGCCGCTCGTTTGGACCGGGCAGGGTATCGAGAATACCATTTTTGCCATGGCCTCAGGCTTTTTGTGCAATAAATTCTATTCTATATTCGACTATGCATTGTCGTATTACAGAGACAGCGAGACGAAGGTTCTTGTGATCATACCAACTCTTTCTCGCTTCAGGTATACCCTGCTTGTTGGTCGACCCCCGTTCGAGACTCAAACATTGAAGGACACGTACACGAAGATCAAGAAGAATGAGTATCATGTTCCTTCGAGGATTGGCCCCCTTGCTAAGGCTTTGATCCAGCGCATGCTCCAAGGAGAGCCTACGAGGCGACCAAACGTGGATCAGATACTCAACGACGATTTCATGACGCTAGGTTAGTAACCTGCTTGTTTTCCGGTTGAGTTATAATAGTATCCTTGTTCAACCTACTCAGTCTTCCAAAAGTCCTCAGTTTCACTGCTAAACGCCTTTTTCAAATGCTGTGCACCGTATGAATTAATCAATCCTTGTATATACCCACTTCCAAAAAATATAAATAGAGGAGCACATAGAGAAAAGAAAGAACACAGCTCAAATACAGATTTGCACTTCAAACAAACGAACAAGTACGTGACGAGGAGAAAACGCTGCGACCGACAGCTTTCTATGCAGCTCGACAAGTTTAACAATTGTATTGTAACTGAAGATTTATTTATATTTTGTACCAAATTGGCAGGTAGAGGAGGAATTTACAGCATCGAAAGTATGCAATTCGAATGACAGCTATATCTTTTTTCTTCGTCGGGGGGTAAAGTCCACAAAGGTAAAGAACCGAGTGGTCACACTAAGGGGCGTAGATCTTGGCAAGAGCTCGGTGGTTCTATATTTCCCCTCTCTGATCCAGTCCACTTTCGGGAAAGTTTGGGAAAGAAAGAGAAATCCGGAAATGCATAGGTCTTGCCCGGTTTGTGGGGAAGGTGAGTATGGGCTTGGCCACATTCTCCTGCGGTGTCGTAGCCTCTCACATTTGAGGGGAAGTATCTTTGAAAAGGGGAATGGTGGCTGTCTCCCTGGGATTTTGAAATCAATCGTCGCCGAGGTATATTATCGCAGTAGGGAATTTTGTTGGAAGGGCTTTAGAGTTTTAGTAAGATTGAGGAAAGAGATAGAGCAAGTGTGTCGTAGAAATTATAGTAGTGGTGATTGAATGCCGGTTGTATTTATGTATGTTGATTGTTACTGTATTTGGCCATACGGCTTTCAAATACAGATTATCTTATCTTATAAAGGAATTGTTCGTTTTTACAGAGATTCCTAACAAACTGAAAAATCAGTTTAATATATTATATTGCTGTAATGACCAGCGTAACCTAGTATCAATCTGCACATCAGTGTTTTAGTGGGTTACGGTAGCCTACCCAGCATTTGGCGTGGGAAATTTAAAACCGTTTACTATCCACATTTGCCCACATCCGGCAAAACTTATCAAAAAATCAGAGATTTGTGGTAGACGTAATCTACCCATCTAACATGTCTCAGGTATCGGGTGGCAGATTTCCAAAAGGCAACGAACCGAGTATCATTTGGATCTCATAAAATCCGAGCTCCATACCGTACGATCAAGCCCTTGTAAAATTGAATATATCGCCGCTAAAAACGCGACCAACAAAGCACCGATCGAACAGATTTGCGATACCCTGCCCGAGGCAAACGAGCGGGGGGTAGGAGCTATGCGGAACATCACAATTCGTTGTCGCTTTTTGTCGCGATTGGTTGTCTATCATTGCGACCTGCTGCACTTTTTCCTCTGATATGTGCAGCGGTGAAGATGGAAGTAGAGGGGCAACAACTCAGGGCTCAGCAAGTACCTCTAGCTCAGTTTTGTCGGGATATCCATAGTCGCTGCATGGGATGATTTGTTTGATTTCTTCTTGGAACTCGCAACAGAGGGACAATCTTTCTTGTGTCAAGGCATCCGTTCCCAGAGGTCAATTCAAAAATAGGATTTGAAAGCAGAAGTCTATGAAAGACTGACAACTATCAAGGGAGCAAAGAGTGATTACGGTTCTTAATCACTTCCCATACCTGTTTTTTAATCCTCTTAATGAGGATTTGCTTCTGACGACCACCTGCTTCCGTTAAAACCTTAGATGCTAGTAGCCTTTGCTCCCCCCCCCCCCCCCTCTTAGGTCCACCACTGATACATCATCAATATATAACCATTGCTTCGAGGAGGGTGGGGACTTTGATATAATATTAATAATAATCCGGTCTTGTCCATCAGCGATCTAACCAGCATTCGACGTACATAATCATCGTAACAACCAATTAGCACAAATAGTCTCAGGCTGTAGCAATTAGAAAATACAGACGAAAACAATGAAGTATAAGCTAACGAACTTGTTCCTCCCTGTTGCGAAATCGCTAATCCTTTCAGTTATCGGGTCATTAACGTCAAAACGACAGGACCCCTTCCTCTGATTGTGTTTCAAAACCCTGCTCAGGTCAGTCAGTGCAAGTGATCCGGTGAGGGTTCAAAATATGGGTGAAAGAAAAACGCCAGTGCACAAACTCCTGAAAAGCAGGAGGCGCAGGCGGAACCGCCTGTCGGATTTGCGTCGCCTGCTTCTGACAGAGGTTTTCCAGCAAAGTCTCTTGAACATAAGGCAGGCTGGCAGTCGTCTTGTTAGTTCTTCGCCTGCTGTCCATGGTAAGTCCTGTCTCCTGATGTGGTAAGACGTTACCTCGTGACGTGATAAGTTCTCTCTCTCGGAAACCGGATAAAGAGCCGTTTCGGTTTCCTCACCTTAAATTGCAGCTTTGAGCACGATTTATCCTGTGGACTTTGCTCCGTAGTTGATTCAGGTTGGTTGATAGGCCAAGCATAACCTGTCTTGTGACTTCAAGCATTTGCACTTGGCTCAGCTGCATCCGATTCCAGCTTGCACTCAATATCAGCTTCTTTTCTTTATTATGAAACCTCGACTGGGGCTAGTGCCGGGAGGAGTTATTTATTTTCGTGGTTTGAACAGTCCCACCTCGACTGCGCTGTTATCAGATTTGCTAGATCTGGCTTAAATGTTACTAATTCTGTTCGATGGGCGATGAGGAATGAGAGTGAAGGCTTAATTAATTTGTGAATGAATTTGTGTCAGACAGCAACCAAAGTCACACCTAGCTTTTACCTTATTATCGTGCACATTTGGTAGTATTGCAGTAGGTGGAAACTTCTTGGACATCTTTCGTAAAGATGGTATGAATTCATTTGAATCCACTTTCACTAATGGGCGGGGCGCCTAGGAATGTGAAGAGGGTCTGGAATGTTCTGGTCAGCCTTCTTCATTTGGTTGACCTGTAAAGCTGTCTCTTCTCAGTCAAACATGTAACTAGGTGAGATATCTAGCGGGATATAACTAGCTGGGGGGGTTTTCCTGACCATTATTGCCTTCTGCGTCTGACATCGGACCCAGCACAGATCTGGAGCAGGTCCAGTTTTACAGGTTGGGTATCCAAGCTCAGTTAAGATTCCAAATTTTCCTTCAAAATCAAATATACTAGATTAAAACTAATTGAATTTTCGCAGCAGAAATCTAGGTAGTGTAAAAACGAGGTCAGCTACCCCTCCTTTATAATTTCAGGCAATCGATCCTGAACTGATGTGTTAATCCTGTCACTGTCCCAAATTTAGCCTTCCCTGTGGGCGTTTTGAACTGTCAGAATATTGAACCGTCGGAATTTTGGACGATTTCGATTTCTGGGTCTTCGACCTAACTTGTGGGTATTTTGAGCCCTGGGAATTTTGAACTGTGGGTATTCTGAGCGTGGATTGTGAGAGTGGGCAATAAGATTGTGGTGATTTTGGGAACCACCCGAAGAAACGGCCATGATAAGCCACGAGGACTGGAAATCCCAGCCGTGAGGAGCTGACTAGCTCCCAAGTCCCTGACCCGAAAATAACCATCCGTACCTTGGCAAGCCACTCATCGGGATTCTGCATACTCACTGCTTGCAGGTTCAATTTAAGGTAATCATCATCGTCAGGAAACGGGACTTTCTGCATCATAGGACTCGTCTTACCTATAATACTAACGCAACCTACTTCCATAAGCACTCCATATATTTCTAAACCCGGAGACCCCAATTTCGTACTGTACATTCTAACCCCTAACATAACCGCTCTGATTTTCACACTTGCCGTGTTTTGCTACCTTCGATGTGTATCACGCTGTCGACGGTGGTCTGCGAGAAGTTTTTCAATCAGAATAACCGGTTATGTAAATCTTTTCCCTGTTTTCGCTGCATGTCAACGGGTCTCGGAAAACGCTTAAATCTGTCAAAACCGTAGGTTATTTGTTGAAAGCACAGCCTAGTATATTGAAATACTGTAGGTTGAATAGTAAATAGTTCGAGGGGTCCTTTATAGGAACTAAGGAATCAGACTTTAAATAGCTTCTTTTCAGGTTACATTCCTTCTCGACTTCCACTTTCCTGCTTGACGATGGCTCCTCGTTTCGATCAGAAGCTCAATAGCAGCATTATCGCAGTCAGGAAGCCACTAGGGGAGATCAATGCGAGAGGTAAAATGACTTAAACGCCCTTTTTCTTTCTTATGAAATTTTTCTTTCTTTCTTTCTATGAAATGCTTGACGTCTGGATTTATTTTTTCGCGGGCTTAAAGCAGAAAGGAAACCTGATATTTTGGCCGCACCTTCTTCTGGTGACATTGGGTAAATTGTTATAGGAAAAAAGAAAACATTAGTGAGTAATCCGGGGTGCCCCCCAGTGGCATAGATACGCAAGATAAATAACACAACAGATTTAATATTAGTTGCGTTTTTGGACTATTCGGATGAAGCGAATTCACCATTTCTTGCGTTTTAGTCAGAATCGAGAACGGGGAAAGCCTCGCGATTCTGCAGAATCCAGAAGTTGCTCCGATAGTCAATTCTCGATTCTCCTCTCTCCGTTCTCCTTCCTGATTGGTCAACAGAGTGCGGGTGTTCAGTATACGCAAACGGGTATACGGGGTTGCAGACGAGCTACCAAATTAGTGTTTTCGTAAAAAGCGAAAATAGAGAAGCGAGAGGAGCAAAAACTGTTATTCGTACGAGTATTCAAAAGCGAGAACCGAGAATTCAGATTAAAAACGCAACTATTGTCTGCACGTTCTTTAACAGAAACTAATTTGCCAGTGCAAAGTGGATACGTCAGCTGCATTTTATTAGAGCTATGTTTACGTGTCCCATTTGCACTGTTCGAAGTCAGCTTGGGGTGAAGAAACTCATAATTCAGAACCTAATCATTATTTATTTCTACAGAAAACATTCTCCAAGGCCCAGCTGTGGTGGTTAAGCCTCAACCGGCAATGAAGAACGAGTCGCCGGAAGGACTCCTAAAGGAACTGCATTCGCAGCTCAAGTCGCTCGTTCTTGCCAAGCCAGCGGAAAAGCCCCGTATTAACTTAGGTGAGTCAACAACATAGATGTAGTAGAGGTGTGCTTATTTGAACGTTTGTTTACTTCGAACTTTGACATCTTCGTGTACTTGCTTTGACTTAAGTCAACTGCCAGTTGGCCAAAGTAGGTAATTAAAGGACCCCCGCACTATTTACTATTTGACTTAATTTTAAAATTTGCTGTTATTGTGTTAAATGCTGTGCTTTTAACAAATAACCCACGGTTTTGGCAGTTTTAAGCCTTTTCCGAGACCCGTTGACGTGTAGTGAAAATTTCCTTTAAGGGCCTCTGGCAACACCTGGATAGGTATTTTGTATGTCATTCTACCATTTAGCCCGAAACTGCACTGTTCCCGTTAAAGTAACTGTTCAAATAAGCATACCTCTACTTTATATACTCGCTCGATGCGATCTGCGAAGCTCTTGTGAGGGATGAGGTCCTAGCAAGGCCGTTTCCAGGGGGGGGGGTGAGGGTTAGGGGGTTGACCCCCCCCCCCCCGAAACACACAAAAATAACGATTTGTATAGGCTTTTCCCTCTGATCTATGTGTTTTTTGTACTTTTTTGTCCGACCAGCAGGCAACCCCTCCCCCCCGAAAGGCAAAACCTCCCCCCGAAATAAATTCCTGGATACGGGCCTGGGTCCTAGCTAGATTCCCCTCATGTCACGCGACTTCCCTTCCCTTGCCCCTGCCTTTGATGACAATTATGAACTCCGCGTAGCCGGTTTTCTGACCAATAAGTTTCTTGGGAACAGTAGTCGGGAGCCTGATACGTTGCGTAAAGAGAACAAATTATGGCAAGCAATCAGTGGATTGCTAATAGAGGAGATACGATACGCCAATGAAGTGAAGAATCCAGCGAGCTAGAACAGATGGGAATACTATTACTAAGTAGAGTGAATTACTATCATAAGTACGACGTGTCCTTTAACGGCTTACATAGCCAGCGCGTTGTCTGGCCGTTGGCCATGACCTGAGTTATTATTGTTTTTTTGTTTTTTTTCAATCAATCAAGTTTAATCCGAATAGCTAAAAGCTAGAAAAGGAATACAAATTTACACACAACAAGAAACACAAGAAGACACACAAGAAACGAATTAACTAATACACTTACAAGAAATTACCAGAAATAAAAGATGGAATGAAACTACGTGAAAATTGGGTAGAAGAATTAGCGGGATATGGGGAAAACTTATTGCCAGTATTCCTCTCGGACCGACGCACGGAAGACGGGAGGGGGAAATAGATTTTGGAAGAAAGAAACTAAAATCGACCTAGAAATCTTGCAGCGGCGTTTGTAAACTTAAATTCTGACTGTTTGTTTATTTTATGTTTTTGTTCAGATCTCTTCCACATTCATGTATCGACGGTGCTTTTTTCCAAAAGGTTACAAGCGACATTTTTCGAACTTTGCAGTAACATCGTTTCACGTGTAGGCCAGGAAGGGCCTAAAAGTCCGAGAAAAAGGATTATGTATCTCTTGTGAGTCACCGTCAATACCAGCCACGACTTCAAGTATGAACATTCTCCTCCTACTTGCCAACGCGTCGCGAGCAAGAATGTAAATAAAAATTAAAGGGGACATTCAAAATATTCCTAAGAGTAAATTTCTGACATGCAGGACATAAGGCGTATTATCGCTGTTCCCTGAGGACTCCTTTTGAGGAGTCCCTGCGTTTTTGATTGTCCCAGGGACTAGCGCGTCGTTACTAAAAAGGACTCCCTTTCAGATTCTGAGAGGAATCAAATTGTGCTGGTGTTGGTACAATGTAAAATTAATTAAAAACCGTCAGAATAAAGAAAGCCCAAGATAAAAAGGACCCAGACAACTTTCATGAACTGCATATTTGTTTTCCGAACAAAATCCATTTTGGAAGCATTCCCCGTGTTCTCCTTGTATTCGTTACGCGGAGTCCGCTTCGAGTGACTCCCTCTATTCTCGCCGTTTCTTTGATTCCCCGAGGAGTCCTCGGAGAACGACGAGAATACGCCTATAGCTGTGGATGGTGCCTTGCTAATATCTCAGTTTCGATTTTTTTTTTTTTATCTTTACCTCTTTTTATACCATTTAAGGCGTTAATGATAAAAGCATTATCGACTTCTTGCTGTTCTGACTTGGCTGATCCTTTTAATTGTATTGACATGTCCAGCACTATTCTTTGTTTGTAAAAGATATTGAAGGATAAATAAACCTAATTGTAATTGTAATAATTATAACCCTGTTGGAAAAGCACCGTGCGTTCGTAACTTCTCCTTCCAACGGCGATTAGTTTCGATTTTGATCCGAATTTTCCTGGAGATTCTCCTCGCAGTTCTCTTATTTCGCGTTTTTTGACTAATTAGATGAAGCAAATTCTGCTTTCTTTCGTTTTTGTCAGAATCGAGAACTGGGAAAGCCTCGCGATTCTGCAGAATCGAGAAGTTGCTCGATGGTGAATTCTCGATTCTCTTCTCTCCATTCTCCTCCCTGATTGGTCAACAGAGTGTGGGTGTTCAGTATGCATAAACACGTATACCGGGTTGCGGACGAGCTGCCAAATTAGTGTTTTTGTCAAAAAGAAGTTTGACTAAGTCCAAAACACGCCTGTGATCCTCAGGAAGAACAAGGAAATGTCTCACTAATGACTCAAACTCATCAACTCAGATCGTGTGTCAGCCAATCACGGCGATCGTTGGGGACAGCTGTGGTGCCGCTTTTGGTTCTTCCGTTAGGTACACAGCGGTTTTGCATCGGAAAGGAGAGTTGGCCATCAAGAGTATGTAGAAGCCACAAGAGCAGAAAGGGTCATTTGCACGAGAATCGAGAATACGCTATATGACTGAGTCCAAAACACGCCACTGGTCCTCAGGAAGAAGCAGTAAGCGTGTCCGTACGACTCAAACTCATCGATTAGAATCGTGTGTCAATCAATCACCGCGATCTTTGGGAACAGGTGTGACACCACTTCTGCCTTTCTTCTGCTAGGTACCCGGGGAGTCCGGAGATTTTGCAACGGCCAGGAGAGATAGTCATCAAGAGTATTCAGAAGCGAGAATTCAGAACGGAGAATTCGTTTCAAAACGCAACTATTGCATCCTCAATTCTGCCTATTCATGCGGACCGGATCAGAATCTGAGTTGCTTTTTCAGCCTCGTGATCCTCAACCCGTGTTCGTCGTAAGTCGTTTTTACGGAGTTCAGCAGGGAATCCAAACACGAACGGATGTGATGGAGTACCAGATCTTGTTCCGTGCTCTCTTATGCAGAACATGGGAACTAATAACGGGTAACAGCGCATCTTGCTAGTATTCGGGCCTAGCACGCTACTTGCTGAAAACGCAACACGTTGTGACCCTACTTCAATCTTTATCTTCTGCTTGATATGTACCTAACGTTTCTTGTGGGTCACCGTCGGTACCAGCCAAGACCTCAAGTATGAATAATTCTTCTCCTCGGATTATGATATTGCTAATTATCCACTGATTATTCATTATTATGAACATGGAGGGATTTTGAGTCACGGCGTCGCCGATGATCAGGGGGCGAGTAAAGGGGTTGAGCCTATGCATGTAGCGACATAAAAAAGTGAAAAGAAAAACAGGAAAAAGAAGACAAAAATTTGACAGGTAAAAAATGACAGCATTCCTCATCTAGCTACCCAAGAAAGCTTCCGTTTGGTAAGGGGTGGGGCTTATCTTTCATTCCGTTGATGTGTTCAAAGAAACAAATATAACAAGTAGGAAATTAATAGGAAAGCTGAAAGAGAACGAAAAGTGGAAAGATAAAGGTACAGGAAAGAGAAAATGTGAGGTTAAAGATGAAATTACCAGAATTGAACGACAAATGATTTCTTATCATGAAAGAAAAATTGGAAAGGGGAAAGACAAAGGAACAGGAAAAAGAAAATGTGAGGTTAAAGATGAAATTATCGGAATCGAACGCCAATTGTTTTCTTATTATAATAATAATAATAATTTATTTGTAACCCACTGCACAAAAACAATGTGAAGATAGTGGAGTAAAGAAGAGAAAGAAACAAATAAACAACTGAAGAAACAACAAAATCATCAGAACAAACGGATGAGCCCGTGAAATGAAGTAAGCCGTTCATACGCTTGTCCAGATAAATTTTTATGAAGCTCGTGGAGTTTTGCCGTTATATCGGGGGCTTTGTATTTTCTGTTTATGCTCCGATTTCGATAGGTGTAGGCAAATAAAGCAGGTATTATGAAAGGAAAGGAAAATGGAGAGAAAAGGGAACATGAAAGAGAAAATGTGAGGTTACAGATGAAATTACCGAAATTGAACGCCAAATATTCTCTTATTATTACTTCCCCAATATTTTCCATAATTTCAGACGAGGCTGAGGATCCAGCATGCGTTCCCATGGTATGGATCAGCAAATGGGTCGACTACTCGGACAAGTACGGGTTTGGATACCAACTGTGCGACGACAGCATTGGTGTGATTTTCAATGATCTCACTCGTCTTCTCCTGCTCACTAATGGAAAGTAAGTAACAGGAATTTTTTTTATTCACGTCCCTTTTCTTTTTTTCTAAATTTTCTTTTTTATCCTGTGAATTTATCTTTCTTTGTTTATTCTCTGTCTTTATACTGTGCTATTTCCATTTTTATAAGTAGTTAAATGAAAGACAAAAATGCTCCTCAGCCTGGATTTGAAACCAGGACCCTCTGCTTACAAGGCAGGCGCTCTACCAACTGAGCTACCGACGGGCTTGAGAACAGAGGTCGCAAACCACTACTATAGTCTGGTAGAAGCCGGCCATAGGAACAGTGAGCCCGTGGTAAACTCATCCAACCAGTTCACATCCCCATGTCACGGAAATTTATAACAATACATAGATGGCAATAAATTCTCAAGGGCGTCTTCCCCATTGAAATTATATATTTGGTTTTATTTAGTTTTCACCATGAGACCCCGCCGTGTTGGTCCTGGTATGTCTACGTGGCTCCGACAATGGATTCCTATACTTCTAAATTATATTCGAAAAAAATGTTTCTGGTTTATTGTTCACGGTACACAAGTCCCTTCTGTAAAGTGCCATCTATGTATTAATGTGTTATTTCCCTTTTCGTGTCTAGTGCGGCGTGAATAAAATTTCATCATCGTCTCCATTTCATCAAAACCGTTGGGTTTTTTTCATGAAAACAGTCGTTTTTTGTGAAAACTGGTCGATTTTTGTCAAAATAGTAGGTTTTTCTGAAAATCCCTGGAATTTATTGAAAATCGGTCGATTTTTTTCAAAAACGTAATTTTTGTTGTTGAAAATAGTCGTTTTTCTGCAGAAAAAGTCGGAAAAAATTACCAGCCAGTCGGTAAATGCCTCGTCCTCCCCTCCCCCAAACTTTTTGGCTAGTAATGCCTCTGCTCATAGCATGTATACGATTATCCTAACAAAGACCGGAGGTACGACGTGAAATGGATTCGAGTTTGGGTTCTAGTTGCGAGTGGTCAATCGAATGGACTGGTGACTGAGCACATACCGGGATACGGTACACGTACTTAGGACTTTTAAGACGGTGAAGGATATTAAGAAAATCGAAATTATAGTAATATATATAATATTTTTTCGCAGTAAGAAATAGCAAAAATGTCGGATGAAACCCACAAAGTATTACTCTTTTGAACGTAATAATAATAATAATATTTGACACTGCAAAATGCAGGCGTCAAAAAAATTCAAGACAATAAAAACAGTAAAGTAGTTTTACTTCAAAACAGCAGCCGTGTCCAAAACGAAGCCGCGGCGTAAGTTTTACTCCGAGCAATTTTCACCACGAAATTCACAAAATGAGATACTTGAGCAAGAATCTTTAGTTGTTTTTCCACAAGTTCATTTTCCAGCTTGACCGGCTTCAATCTGAAAAGAACCCTTGCCAGGAAGAGCCGAAATATAGCTCTAATAAAATGTAGCTGACGTATCAGTTTTGCAGTGTCAAATAAGATTCGCAGTCAGCTTGGGCTGAAGGAAGATTTATAATAATAAAAATGTATTGCAATTTGCAATTCGCTGTTCTTCAGGTAGTTGGTTCCAGTGAATATTCACGCGATCTCTGAATATCCACCGACTAACGTCTTTGTAGCATGTCTCTCCTGTGAGTTTGAGACTATGGCCACGTAAATTGTAGTAAGTGAAGGTGGATGTCGTCGGCTTCGACGTTTTCATACATAGTCGACCGTGGTATAATTTGTATGCCGCAGTGAGGTATCCAGTCTAGTACACTAGCCCCTTTTCAGGCACGGTGCTCAAACGTCTAGCACCATGCCTGGGTGCTAGACGTTCAAGCACTGTACCTTGGATTTCCTGTATGGTGCATGGATTTCAGTATACAGTGCATACGTCAAAAACACAGTTTCTGTCATAACAACTGAGCACCAGCTCGGACAGGGCTGAAATTACTAGCATGAATTAGAGAAATCAAAGACAATCCTTTATTTATTTTTCACAACAAAAACAAAAGGGCTGGGCTGATGACAGATGTGAAAAACCTCATTTCCTTTTCTACATAGTCAAGGGTTTTGCATGCAAAGTGTACTGTGCCTCAGCTTTTTCTACCTAGCAGCCAACCAGAATATTGGCTCTTGGGGAATAGATAGGGAAAATTCATGGAAAATAGATAGGGTGCTGTTAGGTTTTTCATCTCCATCATCATTAGAGCCCTTTTGTTTTTGTTGTGAAAAATATATAAAGGATTGTCTTTGATTTATCTAATTCATAGTAGTAATTTCAGCCCTGTCCGAGCTGGTGCTCAGTTGTAATGACAGAAACTGTGTTTTTTCTGTATGCACTGTATACTGAAATCCATGCACCATACATGAAATCCAAGGTACAGTGCTTGAACGTCTAGCACCCAGGCATGGTGCTAGACGTTTGAGCACCGTGCCTGAAATGGGGCTAGTGTACCAGACTGGAGGTATCCCCTGCGGAAGCGGTCGTAAGGAGTTTTCCAGGCCTCTGCTCGTGTTAAACTATATGTAAACGATTTTTCTGTTGTTTGGTTTACTTCTGATTCTGCTAGATTGCGGCCACCAAAACTTGTCATGGCCGTCCGGAGTAGACTACCCAAAATAAGAAAAAGAACACGGAATAATTTGTTTTGTTTATCAAATTTCGGGAAATTTTATGTGTGCCACATAAAAGATCACGAAAACGCTCTTTTTTAGCCACAGACTCCTTCTGGAATCGCGGAAAAACGCCTTAGGAAGTCGAATGTTTGATGTCTGTGGACGCAGTGTAAGCATTTCCCGAATTTTAGGGACATCCACTACATCGAGCGGGACGGTACGGAACACTACCACACCCTAACCATTTTCCCGTCGCAACTGGAGAAGAAGGTGAAGTTGCTCTCATACTTCCGCAACTACATGAACGAACATCTCTTGAAAGCTGGTGCTCAAATGGCCCCCCGTGAGGGTGACGAGCTCAGTCGTATCCCCAGTTTGCAGAAGTGGTTCAGGACCTCCAGAGCCGTTGTGATGCATATGACGAATGGAACATTCCAGGTACGTTCGAATTTGGAAGAGGTAGTATTAGTTGCATTTTTGATCTGAATTCTCAATTCTCCGTTCGATTCTCGCACAAATGGCCGTTTTTGCTCCTTTCGCTTCTCCATTCTTGCTTTTGACAAAAACACTAATTTGGCAACTCGTCTGCAACCCGGTGTACCTGTTTCTGCATATTGAACACCCGCACTTTGTTGACCAATCCGGGAGTAGAACGGAGAGAGGAGAATCGAGAATTCGCTATCGGAGTAACTTCTCGATTCTGCGTAATCGCGAGGCTTTTCCCGTTCTCGATTCTGACAAAACGTAAGAAAAAGAGAATTCGTTTAATCTGAATAGTCCAAAAACGCGAAATAGGAGAATGGCGAGGAGAATTCGGATCAAAATCGCAACTATTGCTGCTACATTTTGGTTCTGGGTTAGAAATGGGACTGGTTAAAACTAATATTTCTAGACTTCATGCTCGACCGCAGAGGGGCGCACCGTCAGCGTCCTTGGAAAACGGGTAGACATTATTTGAATCTTAGAAGCTTCGAGTAAAGCAGTATTATAGCGGAGGCAGTGACACTTCCTCTTGAATCGTAAGCGATGCTCAATGTATTCAAACAATGTTACAACGGATACGTCAGCTATGATTCTTAATCAGCGATATTTCGGCCCCTCTTTGCAAGGGTCCTCGTCAGGCTGTCAATCCCCTGGGCAACTTTCACAGCCCAGATGCTCAATGGCCTCTTGAGTCGTTTTCCGTGACAATCCAGATTGACGATTCACAATCCAGATTCTCCAAAATGCTTTTTCTCTGACAATTCAAACTCTGAACAAGAGTTACGAGCTCATATGGCACTTTTTACGAGTAGGCGGTACAAGAAAGTAGATGAGAACGTCACAAAATATGCCCGCCATCAAAAAATGAGGTTCAAGTTCAGGTTCTGTTTATTTCAAATTAAATCCAACGTAAAGAGCCAATTTGGCAGAGAGAAGGCTCGAGGCCAAATGGCGGAAATTTTCTTCTACTGCAAACTGTAAGAACATGAACTCACAAGTTATAAATAAACCATAATCCATCCAGTTTCCACATTCAAACGACCAAGATGAGTTGGGATTAACCGCGGCAAACCATTCACCCACGACATTACCTTTAATCTTTTTTTTTAAGTGTTTTCAGTGAGCATTGATTTAACTTTATTTTTGAGAATATTTATAGAAAGTTCAAGTTTAACTTCATTATGATAATTATGCCATACCCTCAACATAGTATTTCTGAGTGAAAATCTTGATCTTTCGGAAATTATTAAAGGTTGCCGGGTTTTAAGAGGATCGCGCGTGTTATGGTCGTGATTAGATTTGATTCCAGAAAATAAAGTTCGGAATTAGAAGTAGGATATGTCATATCCTAAGATATAACAATTCCTGCTTTAGAAAATAAAGTTCGACCTTAGAAGTAGGATGTGTTATTGTTCCACTCAAGTCTGAGAATTTCCGGCATCGTCTCGGACCATCTGGGGCAAATGACTGTTCTAACTTCCAAGTTTCAGCCCAATAATTCCACTTGTTTGATCCCTAGACGTGCCACACTATGTCCGTTGTCTATACGTTTGGTTGTTGTGCATGTCAAAAGTTTCCCCCCCCCCGCCCTCCAACTTCACAAACTTTGGCCATATCTGGTTCGAACGAATGTTTTGAATGTTTACGTCACCAGTTCTTATCACTCATCAAGTTTTACTCGAACCGGACCACCCGTTCGCAACTTACGGCGATTTTCGTATTCCCCTTTCCCCATCACTCCCCCAAAAATGGTCGGATCCAGGAACGGAAGTTTTCTTCGAGCATTGTGTTGGGTTCTTGAGTCAATATTGAATTTAGTCGGGTCTCTCATATGCCTGTGGAAGTGTCATCCTGTTAGCACATCTAGAACTATTCTAACTCACGATAACCGGAATTCCGTAAAACCCCCTCCAACTCCCCCCAAAGAGCCCCGATACGATTTGGCTCCATCAGTTACGTATATAGGTCTAAGGCTTGTCCTCCGCCCCAACTTCCATCTTAATCCCTCGACTTTTCACCCCCCCCCCCCTCTCACAAGTATCGGATCCGATTCAAGCTTGACATGGAACATTTGGGACGATAGCCTTTCCACTTGCCAAGTTTCGTTCAGATCCGATCACCCGCCCAAAAGTTTTGCATGCCACTAGATTCCGGATTCCAGAAATCCAGCCCCCAACTCACCCGCAGTGCCCGAACCTGGTCCGTTTTTGTCAATGACGTATCTAGGACTTCTGCTTGTTCTTCCCACCAAGTTTTGTCCCGATCCCTCACCTCTAAGCGTTTCCCCGGAATTCCGTTTGAGACATGAGGTCTTCCTAAATATCAAGTTTCATTAAGATCCGACCACCCGTTCGGAAGTTAGAAATACTCCAGTTTTCCGGCTCTCCCCCCCCCCCCCCAGATGGTCGGATCAGGGAAAGGATCGGGGAAAAGGCTCACGATGAAATGGCTGAGAAATGTCGGTTTTCGAAAGTAAAATCACTTGCCACGCGAAATTAGTGGTTATTATGAGCGTGTTCCACCCTTCTACAAATAGTAACTATTAGTTACTATTTCCGTTCCAGCCTCACCAAAAGTTACTATGCTGACTGTTCCAACCTTCTCGAAATAGTGACTATTTGCTTACCACGCTCGGAGCGTAGTAAGAGTAGTAACTACGGATCTCTGTAACGTGATTGGTCGGATTCGCCCGCGGCATGATATTCTGCTGTAAAATAGAAAAATCGTTCCAGCCTTGACCGGAAAAAGCCAGAATTGGTATCGTCATGCGTAGTAACTACGGTAAGTAGCATGGAACACGCTCTATATAGCCTTCTCTAGCCTTTCTGCTCTCCGATGTGGCGTCTGGACGCAAAATATTTAAAACTGAAGGCGCCCTCGTTAAAAGTGGGAAAACGAAGTAAAAAAAACCCAGAAGATATAGTTGATGGCCTACCATGTCTCTCAAAATGAAAAAAAAATGTTGTGAAGTTTACAACAAAACACTACCGCAAGGTTAGGCTAAGGGTAGTAATAATATCAGTTTTTTCTTTATTATTAATGGATGATTATGATTATTGTTGTTTGTATACTGTATCATGTCAAGGTTTATAGAATGTATAGATTTGTTGAAAGTTATAATTTGACGAATATGATTATTTTATATTTATATAGCTTCATCTGTTGACTAAGTAAGCACGCTATTTGGTACTGTGCCACGATTTGTGCTTATGTTTTAAATAAATAAATCAATCAATCAAAACAAAACTTTGAAGCTTCTCATGTCCTTTCGTGTGATAGAGTTATACGTACCCTGAAGCTTTCAGCGTTGTTTGCGTTGCGTGAATAGCGAAAATGCACGTCTGAAACAGCACCGCCCCCCAAACGGAAAGAATGGCGAAAGGTGGGGATTTTCGGAGCTGATAATTCCGTAATAGTCCTTTAACTATCGCGTCATCTTCGCCTTACGGGGTCGGGCGTTTGAGAAATGAAAGAACAGTATTGGGTGTAGTGGAGGGTGGACTAATTTTCTAAGCATCTATTCAGTTTGATTAACTTGCAAAACAAAGAGTGAGTATATAAATGTAACAAGTATTTTAGTGAACAGACAAGGATACTCGGCCATTTAAGACGTTCTCGGCTACCGCTTAAGTATTCTTTCTTATCGATTTTTGCTATGACGTTGGATAAGAGTGTGCGCGCAATGCATACTAATAAACAAGCAAATGTATTCATTATTTCTATAATAGCCAAACGTAATAGGACAACAGAGGATCGCCATGACTTAGTGCCTGTTAAATATACAATATGTGATGATAAATAGACAAACATGTGATAATACAAGTCTAAGAGTTAAAAAGAATGAGGCTGTTCAACAGTAACGTCCTCTCCGCCCTCCTTCGTAGCTGTGAATGCTGGAAGCTAAACTAACAGCAAGAAAAGAGGATTCTTGCTTTCGTGAACAACCGTCTTCGCAGGATATTGAACATTAACTGGAGAATGGAGGGACAGTTCGGTCCATCTCGCGTAACAGACGTCAGACGACAACGAAGATGGTGCTACTTTGGGAACGTTATCCGTATGGCGGAAGTTAGGCTCCCCAGAACGGTACTGGAGTGGCGGCTCTTTCTGGATGCCTTTGGCGATACAGGTTTTAAGTTAAGGATAACGAGTTAAAGTGGAAACGGAGCAAGGAGACTAACTATATCTGTTTTCTCTGGATGCCTCTGGCGAAACAGGTTTTAAGTTAAGGATAACGAGTTAAAGTGGAAACAGAGCAAGGACACTAACTATATCTGTTTTCAGATAAACTTCTTCAAAGACCACACGAAGATTATTCTCTGCCCTCTCATGGGAGCCGTTACTTACATCGACGAGGCGAAGAACTTCAGAACTTACCGTTTCTCCCTCCTCGAAGCAAACGGATGCAATCAAGAGCTCTTCTCTCGTTTGCAGTACGCTTACGACAAGGTCGATTTCTTAATCAACAGCAGGTCAGGCTCCTGTAGGCTTAATTCCGCGCAGTAGAATCCCATTGGTTCTTTTGCCAGGTCGGTTGTTGCGGCGCGGGCGGACGCGCAAAACGGAATAACGGAGTCTGGTACACCAGCCCCCTTTTTAGGATTAGTGCCTTTGGGGTATTCCTGTGTTTCCTGAGTGCCGTGCCTTAATGCCGGGAGTTCATATAGCCTGTTTGACTACAGTCGGATATTTAGTACGGCAATTCTGAAGCAGACGCCGTACAAGAAAACAAGAATTTTTGTTTGGTTGAGTTTACAGTTAACCGGAAAAGACCGCTTTTTTTAACATGAAGCTTTTGGGCAGTGTTCCTACATCTCATTGGGTCGTCGCACAAATCAAGGGCACTCTTCCTAATAAGGTGTATGAGAAGTTGCTTTTCTGTCGTGTAACAAATAGTACAAAAGATTTCTACGACGGAACTGCTGGTCAGATAAAATCAACATTTTCTGTCCTGGCTATGTATTATTTGTTGCATGGCCCATAATTTCACGTCCTTGGTTACTCACGTGTACTGTCAGGAGTTACGTAACATTTACACAAAGGCTCGCAGTTGCAGCAGATATGAAAGGTGACGTAAGGTACAATTTTATTGATAAATATCTAGCGTGTTCCACCCTGCTTACCGTAGTTGCCACGTGTGACGTCACGAGTTCTGACTTTTTGCCGTCAGGGCTGGAACGATTTTACAGAGATGCGTAGTAACCACGCTTGCTATGCTCCCAAGCATGGTAAGCAAATAGTTACTATTTAGAGAAGGTTGGAACGGTCAGCGTACTAACTTTTTACAAAGTTGGAACGGAAATAGTAATTAATAGTTACTATTGTTAGAAGGGTGGAACTCGCTTATAAATAAATCTGATGTTCTCAATAAATCTCAAGCGTCAGACATGCCAGACCTGCTAAGGAAACGGCTCTTTACTAATTCTGATTTGTTTGCAAAAATTAATAATAAAATCCTAGCCTAAGGAAAAATCGAACAAACAACTAACATATCAACACAAGAATTTTAGAACAAGATAAATAAAACAAACACAAATACCAACTCTAAAATTTGTGACAAAAGTGAGATAGTACATTAACTGTTCGTGTTACAGACAAATATTGTCATGAGCCTTTAACTTTACGTGGAATTCCGTTTTGCTTTTTTAAAGAGTTTTCAGTCTCCGACAATAAGAGCGGACAGCATCGTCTATTTTAGGCGCGCGCCATCTAACGGAAACCAAGGAAACTTGTAGTGAGGAGCTAAGATCATCGTGAAATAACTACTAAACAAATCAGCATGAGTTTAAGTACCATGAAAGTTTATGACAGTTATGGGCCGAAACTCGTGGCAGCAACATGACCAGATCCGTTCTAAAAGTATGTGAGGTGGAACCAGACTCCGTTTTACACGTCCAACCGCGCCTTAAGGGCTATTCTGGCGTTCTCATGGATTCGCTTACCCAAAAACAAAGCGAGGCAAATGGAAAGTCGTTGCGCCTTTACGACTTCTTGCTGGCTTGGCAAATCCACGTTCCACGTACGGATTGGATTCATTTTCCAAGTCACTTTCCAAACGTAGCGGAGTGCCAGAACAGCCTCGGAAAGCGAAGCGAGTCTTAGCCGAATTCGAAAGAATACATAACGGATAAGCCATCGGAACTTTCCAGCGCACCAGAATCGCTCTGTATATTGGCTTCCTGCGCAGGCGCGTTGAGTATCTCACTCCGCCTGAACGTCTGTCTGTATGTCGTTTCGTCCAGTGTCAGTGCCAAAGTGAGCTCTTGCCGGCCTTCAAATCCTTTTTTTTCCCGAACTTTCATAAATAGTGTATATTATTTTAATCAGTGATGGAATTGTGTGGTAATTAGTCCACTCCTGTAGAGAGACCGAACGCCGTTTTGAGTTTATCGTCTCAATCTGTATACTCAAGTAATGTCGTTTCTCAGTTTGTGAGCGCGTAAGACAAATACATACAATCTGTAAAGAGAAATTTCATTTCATGTAGGATCTAATTTGCGTTTATTGCTGAGAGACAAGGGAAGTTTGCTGTAGATCGATTTGTAGATAATTCTATGGGTTGAGGAATTGTTAGGATTTTATAACTATTCCATCTTTATAGACAGAGAAGGAGTGTTTCTAAGTGCCTTATTGGATTTTGACAATTTTATCTTCCAAACTCTGATGCTGGCCGGATTTTTCAATTTTTATTGATTTTAGTAAAATGAATAAACGAGAATTTGTAGTACTCAATTTGAGATGCAGTCTGAGACCTCCCGTGTGTTCACAGCAGATATAGAGTAATATAATTTGAATTTTCCATGATCAACGATGGAAATTATATTCAAATAATGCATAAAACGGATATGTGAACTACGATGCTTTGGCAGCGATATTTCGGCCCTTCTTGGCAAGGGTCCTCGTCAGGCTGTCAATATCGTTGCCTCGATCGTTGCCAAAGCATCGTAGCTGACATATCCGTTTTATGCATTATTTGAACATTGTTTCAAAGTCAGCTTGGGCTCAACGAATATTTATGATGGAAAATTAGTTATCAGGCAATATTCAGCGTCCGGAACTGTAACGGTTCGTAGCTACGTGACCGCGTCTTTCATGCTAAGTACTGGGCTTTCGGAAAGACGGCAACAAAGTCTCGCCCAGAAGTCACTAAAGGCGAGTTCACAAATTTGTCTCACCAAGCACCCCCTGAAAATTTGAGTCAATTTCCACCAGGATTTTACCGTTCCCAACTGAGACTGAGTTTCAAGTTACCTTCAACCTCGAAGGTCTTTGTTTAATTACCGGTTTTGGTCGCCGGTCACAGTTTCTTGGTCCTGACCGTCGAACACGGAAGACGTGAGCTAGCAAGTTCGTAGTTTGCTTGAATTGTCGAAGAAACGTCTACCGGGCAAGGATCGCGGGAGTCGTAAAAACACTAATTAAGCAAACGGTGAAAGTGGTGTTTGAAAAATGGAAATTAAGCAACCGTCTACGCTAACGGGGAACTAAACTTCGATCAAAAACGCAACTACTGGCCTATGTGTTCTGAGACCAAAGTTACAACGGCTTCACTATTTTGCAAAATTTTCTGAATGAGCAGTGCCGAGCCAAACAGATAGACAAAAATCAAAATCCTTGCCTTTTTGTTTTGAAGTTCGAATTTGAATTAGATCTTCGTTATCCCATTTGGTTCAAGACATGACTAAAAAAAATATTAAAACCGATCTGTATGGGGCTAAGAAAAAGGTCGTTCGTAATAGCAGGGATTCTAGCAGGCCCGTCGTTACAGAACTCTATACAATAGGCCATTCCAGGAATCTCTCCAAATGCCAAGTATAGACAAGAATTCGACAAAACTCTCGTCCAAGTCACTGGATAACGAGTGGTCATGTAAGAACTAGGACGAGTGATTGGACGACACAGACCAGCAACGATACCATTGTCACCCACAGAGCCACATAGGTCCATTGGAACTTAATCGCTCCGAAGTGCGAATTGGAGGATTAATGTGAAAACTGTGCGCCGTGAGCAGCCAGATTCAGGCTCATGGTGGGTTTATTAAACACTGCGTAAAATCCGAGCGTATTTTACGCAGGTATTTGGGCTTGAAAAGATCTCTAGCAATAGGAGGTACCGTAGAACGGGGTAACTTTGAACTAAAACACATGAAAAATCAAGGTTTGTTTACAATATTTGTCTTTTAATACACTTTTCCTCAAATTGCTTTTTTGGCGTTTGGAAAACACATCATTCTGCGTCGAATGGCACCTGTCTTAGACTTGTAATGTTTATGATCTGAGGGGTACATCGACCCAAAAAGTGTGTTCAAAGTTACCTCTGGGGTTGTCTGACTTTGAACACGTAACAACCTTGACAGGTAACTTTGAACACTGATAAGTTCTACGTTAATTCTGGTGCAACATTCCCAACTATAATAGAAATCATTTATTTGAGCTTTAATTTACTTCTATAAAAAAGACAGAAGAGTCAACTTAGTGCAACTTCAGCTGACCAAAGTCATGGTCAAATACAAATTTGACGCCGTCAGTGAGTTGGGAGGCTGGAAGATGTCCCTCTACCTGGTCTGGAGGGATGCATGCTGAATCTTTAATTCCCTTAAAATAAAAGGACACATCTTTTTTTTCCGAAGGCACAGCATGCTCAATGAGCCATCAGGTGAAGGGGCATCTGTCTCCATTATTGCGAAATACTTGTATACACGACCCATAAAAACCTTCGCGATGAACCAGCGTCCTTCCGCAGGGGTTGGTGGGTAACTTGAACCAGCTGTAGCACAAGCCCCGTTCGACAGGGTGGTAGGGTCAGTACTTGTTGGCCCAACTACCTCCATTTCAGATCCACTCTCGCATTCTGATGGGACGTCGCTCGGGTCGGACTAGGAGCTCGAATCATCTGCATCACCAATGTTCTTCCCCGTTGCGACGCTAAGACCTTTGCGCGCAACGTTCTTCACAGATTTTTGAAATCTGCCGGCTTGTTAAACATCCAGTAAAACTTTACTATTGTTTGCAACCTCGTCTAGGGTCTGCTGGGCCAAAAGCGGGTGTTCGCGGAGGACTCTTGAGTGTGACAGGCATTTGGCGAAGCCATTCTTCGGATTTCCTTTCCCGTCTGTTTACTTGAATTCTTCTTGAGTGATTTCTCTGTTCCCACCCATAAACTGCCCTTTTGGGTTAATCTGGTTGTACATCAAGCCGGGAAATGTCCACTTTATTCAGTGATACCACCAACTCGGCCCATCAAGGTTGGATTAGGTCAGGATATCTGAATAACAGAACTATGTGACAAGGTACAATATTGCCAAGTTTATCTCAATCGCTCAACCGACTTGGTCCCTAAGCGTCTAAGAAAATGTCCAGGACCCCACTGTTCTAAGGTCGCCCGAGCCTCCAAAAATATGCCCTAAACAGAGAGTGGTTAAAATTAGTATTGGGCGATATTCGATATCGATATATCGGACCAAATATCGATATCGAAACGGAAATATCGATATTGAAAACGATATTTTTTCGCTCATAATTATTGTAAATATTCCAACACAACCTACATTTACATATTCGAAATTGGAGCAATGTGTTTTCCGTAATTCAGTTTTTATTTATCCGGAGCTTCAGATGATGCAAGATGCTATTTAACGACAATTTCGTTTAGTAAATTTGGGCGAAACGAGACATGTCCTATGGCGAAACATACTAAAGAAATATCGATTATCGAATATCGAAAGTGAAAATATCGATATATCGAAAAATCCAAATATCGCCCAACACTAGTTAAAATACTTACTGAGTTCGAGATACAACTTCTTACTATTATTTACAAACACTTCTGGACTTTATACTAATTGTCGCAGAACTCGAAAAGTAGACCCACATTAACCTCAAACCGATGTAACAATTTATCTATTACACTTAAATACGAAAAGACTTCAATTACTAATAGTAATATAAAAGAAGATAATTTCGCACCGAATACTTTTCTACAAAGCATTGTATTAAACAAATAATAAGTCTAGTTCCGTTAATTATTGTAACTTCGGTAATTCGAGTTCCGTTCGGCACCTACTCGTAGGCTATTACAATATTTCCGAGACCTCCTTGCAACACTGTTCGTGGACGCGGATAACTTGAACATATTGTGCAATTTTCAGTCGAATCCGAGCATTTTCTAGGGCCAGTGCACTCGTTTGGTTTTTGAGGCCTATCACAAAGTTACTCTGACCCCTACCGTCTACTCAATTGTCTCCCGTCAGCCTTCAAGTTTCCATAAAACTGGATTACCCGTTCACTTCACCGATTACTTTCATCCTCATACCAAATTTCAACAAATCCTTTTGAGAGTTATTATGGTAACAGACGGACAGACAAACTTTACGAACTCGTTGGTGCTAACGCATTGGACCCCTAAAAAGCCGCTTAGTTTACAAGCGAAGACAGCCGCGTATATCTTCAAGCAGTGAAGTAATTTGCTACTGTGTCTATCACTACTTTTCGGGTTAAGACTAGTGTCTGCATAGTATGTTCCTGGTTCTATCTGATAACCACTGGTGCCAGGTAGTTAATGGCAAATTCATTAATTTTCACTAGAAAACCATCTCAGTTGATATGTTACAACTTATTATTACAACAGATGCATTCACCAGGAACATGCGCCGGCGATTTTTGTCGTTAAATCTTGTCTGTAAAATCTGGGCTTGCCCCCCACAAAAATGGGCTAGTTTCGCCACTGCCTCCGTATTGCTGGAAATCTTTTCGAGCTCAAATACGTGCGTAAAATACGCTCGGATTTTACGCAGTATGTAAACCCACCATCAGCTTACGCCCCACAGGTCTAGGTCTAGGAACGATCTTCAGAACTGGCTGGGACCGACTTTTCGCTAAACCCCATTCGTGAATGGGCCTCAAGCCTCCACAGGAGAGGCGTGCTTAAAGCAACAACAGCTGCGTTCGTTGCACTCCGGGCTGTCTCCGGTGTTTTGTCATAGGTGTCCGGTTCTTCTCTTGTAACGCGTTTTTTGTCCACCGGTGAGTGCAAAAACGGCCTAAATTCTGGGCTCTGCGCAAAACCCCGTCAGATTTTGACGAAAAGTTACTAACTTCTCGGTAAAGCCGGGCTTCCGAGCAGGTTCTGGTTAGTCCCCACCGGTGCGATACAACCGGACACCGGTTAGCTCAAAAACAGGTTATAAGACTGGTGAGTAGTCATCAGTGGATGCGAAAACGCCTTATAAGATAGACCGGAAACCGTCGGTGACAACTCCCGTGACAAAGAACGCCGCTAACGTACATATATGATGAGTCCTTTTGACAGTATGAAGAAGGCGTTCCTGGCTTTTCATTACGGTGTGTATACACGACTCATGTAGTTTTCCAATTGTTCCTGTTTGCTTAGCAAAGATCAACTAATTTGCTAATGATCAAACTCCGAGTGGAGAAGGGATCATCTCTCAGTCTCAGACAGTTAGTTCCAGCGTTAAGGTGTCGCGATGCTAATCTTTTGATAGTTTCTTCATTTGCTTTACTCTAAAAACTGTCAAAACCCCATAGTCCACCAGTTAGCTTGGCTGGAAGGTTGAACACGGCCAAAGAAAACAATGAAACTAATAACTGTCGTTCCGAAACTGACCCTCCTATTTTACCCGTCCTCGCATGGAGCTGGGTTCCTATTGTGGTCATTCTTCAAGCTTCTAGTTTCCAGCGGCTTTTCTTATTGCGTCGGTGTATACGTGGTTGTCAGACTCAAAGGTTACACAGGAGTTGGTACTCAGACTACTACCAACGTTTCCTTGTACCTGGATGCCGGCAATTGCCTCTTACTGCTGATAGTACCAGCATTCTTGTCCCTATTAAACCAAAAAGAGTATACCGACTTAATGCAGAAGTTAAAGGATCTTCATTACGAGTCCGTGGTCAACGGAAAACAGTCAAGTATTGTATCTCTGATCGCTATCTACTCCACCTGTTTTTGCTACATATTAGCTGATCGTCTCACCATGTTCATCCAGAATCCATTCATGTACGATGCATATGGCTTCGGCTATGTACTGAACGCGGTTATTCAATACCAAAGTAGCTCGTTTACAATTTTATTCGTCTGTCTCTGCCTAGCCAGCGCTGAGAAGTTGAAAACAGCAAGAACCCTCCCAGATTTAGAACTAAACGCATGTGAAGTGACTAGTTTTGTTCACAAGATGGAACAGACTTTATCTAGTTTATGTCTTAATTCCATTGTTGCTAATTCCGTCCACCTAACTGTCAACTCGATGCACCTATGCGAATTCCTGCATATGAGTTCAATGTGGAATGTCATAATGCGGTATGCTTTAATGATTTTCATCAATTTCATCAACATCTGTCTACCTTGCTTGGCCGCAGGTGAGGTCAGCATGTCATTCCATGAAAAATTAGCTGCCTATCGGGTGTATGCTTTCAAACATGGTAAAGAGAAAAAAACTTCCATGCTACTGCAGATATCCATGCTTGAAAAACTAGAACCGGTATTCAAAGCCAAAAGTCTGTTTGTGATTGAAACAAGGTTACTGGTACCGATCTTTGCATCGCTAGCCACGTATCTCCTTGTGTACTTCCAGATGAAAGTGAGTGAAGGGGGCCTCACCACCGTGAAGTCACATAATTGTACTTGCTAGTACTAAGAACAAATAAGCACAAGAACCTCCGTCTCCCTATCTCTGTAATATGGCCATGCGGAGTCGAATAAATTTCCGATACCCTGCCAATGCATCACGATTCATTAGCTCTGTAACAGCTGTACCGAGAGACTGCACCATACCCGACGAAAACGGACGGGATCGTAACGAAAAAATGTAACATTAGGATGTATAGGACTTTCAACTTTGAAATTAAATTATCGGCGTTTTATCGTCATTCTGAGCCAGAGACTTGCTGAAAATGTCAATGGGTCATCCAATTTTGCTATTCTTCATTATTTCCTAGATGTCCCCTTCGTATTTCAAATATCTCTTGCATCCCAGTCACAACTGTCAATCACTTTCCCTTTCCTTCCTACATTTGAATATTTGTTCTGTCTCTCGAACGGGTTGCCTCTATGGTACCTTCCAGACATCCGGAATCTGGGGTGTCCAACACCCCGGACTTCCAGACGTGTTTGGCCTAGCTTCACCTTCCACATCCGTCTCGACGAAAACGGCTGTCTGGAATCCGGAAGAAAAATCTGGAAGGTGAAGCCTCGCTTTAATTCTATTTTTGCAAAAGAGTTTCCATGGAAGTAAGAGTTTGAAGGCGTCAAAGTTTATAAACAAAGACGCTCGTCCTATTAGTCGATTATGACATATTTTCAAATCCGCGTCATCGCCGACCAATAGGATTCGAGACTCCGTTTTTGTGTTCAAACTTTGAAGCCTTCAAGCTCGTACTTCCATGGAAACTCTTTTGCAAAAATAGAATTATACGGTTAAGAGTAGACCAATTAACATTTCCAGCAAATCCCTGGCTCAGAATGATGATAAAACGCCGATAATTCAATTTCAAAATTGAAACTCGTATACCTCCCAATGTTAAATCTTGTTGTTATGATCCCATGATGATGATGTAGCAATATCCGTTTTCATCGGGTAGGGTGCAATCTCTCTATCCCAGTAGAGCCCCGGAGAAGAAAGGTCGAGGTAACAGCCGATGGGTTGTCTGCCACTGTGTGGGTTCACATTTTATGCGCTCCAGAGCGGGTCATGCACCCGATGAAAAATGTGTAGCCTGCGTAGTTGTATGATAGTAGTACGAAAAAGTTGCATGTACTGATATGTAATTGTAAAGAATACTATCATTTAATGTGCCTCAGATTGGGCCAATCTTAAGCATTAGTATCTAGTAGCATCCTGTCTTGCTATAGAAGCATCCAGTCTTGCTAATAGTAGAATGTAGTAACACGGTAGCCTTGGACCAGGGGCGTCACTATTAGGTGGGGGGGGGGGGGAGACGCCCCCCCCAATGCTGTCGGCAAGTCGGTAAAAAATGAAAGTTGATTTTTTTTTTTGTTCATGAAAACAGTTGGTTTTTCTGAAAATCGATGGATTTTTCTGAAAATCAGTCAATTTTTTCCAAAAATGTAATTTTTGTTGTTGAAAACAGTCGTTTTTTCTGCAGAAAAGTCGGTAAAAATTACCCACCAGTCAGTAAATGCCTCGTCCCCCCGGCCCCCCAAACATTTTGTCTAGTACGCCTCTGTCCTTAATAATATGTCCCTAATAATACAAGCATGTACTAGCATCAGTTCGTACTGCATGCAACTTTTTCGTACAAATTCATATTACTGTTTTGAGATAAATTGTTCATCGGGCACGCATGCTTTTCCTCTGCTATGCTCAGCGACGAAGAGGGAAGTCAGATGGGCCTCAACTCAAAGCTCAGCAAATACGTTTAGCTCTAGTCAGTTTCGTAGGGGTATCCATTCCATAGTCGGTGCAGGAGACCAAGGCGGCGGTTCTATTGGCTTTTATTTGGTCTGACTAGAACCAAGAATATTTGACAATAATGATATAACGATAACGGTATACAAATATGGGGCCAAGGAATTTCTCGAAAGAACCGGCCGACCGCCAGTTCTAAACAGACTATCGGACAAAGTCTTATAGAAGATTCAGCCACACAGATTGAATGCATGTTCCTGCAGTCCCGCGTCGTCGAATCTCAGAAATGTGCCATAGTGATGCTAACCGTGCCACATCCTGGGACACTCGTTTATATCGCGCATGGCCAACTTTTCGAAAACTGAGCAGCGAATAACCGCAGATCCATGTGACGAATCATTCACTTTATGTGTGAAAATTTAATGACAAAGAAGAAGAAAATTTAAAGACAAGTGGGCACTTGATATTGTTTCTTTCCCAGTGGGCTAGGTTATTCTAAAAGCTATTTTCCTTCACTGGTAATCTAGCCTCAACCCTTTTAATCGTAATTTCAAAATTTATGTTTTGAGGCAATAAGAAAAAATAGGCAATCTTCACAAAAACGATTTTCCCAGCTAATGGCTATGGAGATACGCTGACCGCAGTGGAAAATGGCCTTAAAAAGTCGATCGTGGCAAAAACAAAAATCACTCCAACGTCGACTGGACAGTTTTGGGGATAAGAACACATTTGTGAATTAGGGAAGAAGATCGGGTCAGTAGGATAAGTACCGAGTATAAGTAAGCAAGTATATTTATGAGCCAATAAATTTTCAACAAAAACAAAACAGTGGAGATTTTTTTATTGACTTTCACTTTCCTCTGATAAGTTTGGTGCTACAGAAGGTGAATATTGTCCGTTAGCGACGGCGAATATTTTTTTTTCTTTTTCTTTTAATTAATCAAGTTTAATCCGAATAGCTAAAAGCTAGAAAAGGAATAAATTCGACTAAGCGAATTCGCGTTCTGTGGGCACCAAGCTTGTGACTCATGACGCGACATCCGATCATGTAGATCGAAAGCCTTTTATGATGCATTATAAAATTATTAGTATCCAGAGGTCTACGTAGCTAGTATTAGATAGTAAATAATCAACTTCGTCCGATCGTTAATTCTGAAACCTGACCTGATCCACTTGGAAGCTCGAACGACAGTTTTCGGAAGGATTCTCTTATTTACAAAATGGGTCACATCTACACACGACAGCCACAAACTGAAGTCCTGCGTTGAGCGGGGTCGCACAGAACGGGGATACTTTCCTGAAGCGAAGACGAATCCGCATTTTGTGGTTGAGTTAGTTTTCGCGTCGTTGTAATTTTGGGAATGAGACAGAATGGACACAGTGGTTAGGTCAGACGTGTACACTCTGAAAACACCATTCCATACAACTCATTCGTGAATTCATCCGTGATTATCATTTCCAGTGTCCTTATCGGAAACTTACCTGTCCATGATCCCATCAATGTGACTCTTGTGATTAGAAAATGAAAGTATTTTTCGAGTGTTTTACGATTATTTTATATTTTTTTTGTCCTTTTTTTACTGCACTTACGCCCTTGAGCAGTGCGTCATAAATCCTTCACTCATTCATAGTCCTTTGACAGTATATGAAGAAGGCGTTCCTGGCTTTTCATTACGGCTAAGTGTGTATAGGCACTCCTGTAGTTTTCTGATTCACCTTGTTAGCTAAGCAAACATCAACGTCATCAACTAATTTGCTGATGGTCAAACTCTGAGTGGAGAAGGGATCGTCTCTCAGCGTCAGACAGTTAGTTCCAACTCAAAGGTGCCTCGATGCTAATCTTTTCATAGTTTCTTCGCTCGATTTACTTCAAAAACTGTCAAAACAGCAGATACCACCAATTAGCTTCGCTGGAAGGTTGAATATGGTAAAAGAAAGGAGACTAACAATGAAGCTTATAACTCTAGTTCCAAAACTGACCCTACTATTTTACCCTTCGTCGCATGGAGCTGGGTTCCTATTGTGGTCTTTCTTAAAGCTTCTATTTTTCATTGCCTTTTCTTACTGCATCGGAGAATACATGTTTCTGAGACTCATAGGTTTCATAGCAGTTGGTTCCCAGACCACAACCAATGTAGCTTTATACCTTGACGCGGGAAATTCCTTCTTACTCCTGATGGTGCCAGTAGTGTTGTCTCTACTAAACCAAAAAGATTACACGAACTTGTTGCAGAAGTTAAAGGATCTTCGTTACGAGTCCGCGGTCAACCGGAAACGGTTATATATTGTATTCCTGAGCGGTACCTATTTCATATGTTTTTGCTATGTCATGGCTGTACGTCTCATCGCGATCGTTCTGAGTGATGTGCGGCAGTATGGCATTTTTTATGTCTCCGGGTATGTACTGAACGCGGTTATCCACTACCAATGTAGTTCATTCACACTTTTGTTCGTCTTCTTGTGTCAAGCGAGCGCTGAAAAGCTGAAAATGGCAAGAACCTTCTCTGATTTCGAGCTAAACGCTTGTGAAGTAGCCAGTCTTATTCACAAGATGGAACAGACTTTCTCCGGATTATGTCTGAACTCCATTGTTGCTAATTCAGTCCATCTAACTGTCAACTCGATGCACCTATGGGAATTCCTGCATACTTATTCCGACTGGACTTATATAACACGGTATGCTATAACGATTTTCATCAGCGTTCTCAACATCTTTCTGCCTTGCCTCGCCGCAGGTGGGATCAGCAAGGCATTCCATGAAAAATTAGCTGCACATCGAATGTATGCCTTCAAACATGGTAAAGACAAAAAAATGTCAAGGCTACTGCAGATATCCATGCTTGAAAAACTAGAACCGGTATTCAAAGCCAAAAGTCTGTTTGTGATTGAAACAAGGTTACTGGTACCAATCTTTGCTTCACTAGCCACCTATCTCCTTGTTTACTTCCAAATGAAAGTGAGTGAAGGGGGCGTAACCACCATGAAGCAACATAACTGTACTTGCTAGTACTATAAGAACCAATAAGTGTCAAGTTGGTTGAGTGGTAAGGCAAGACGTGGAGTGGTAAGACTGTCTATGCAGATGAGACGGTGGTACGAAAGAATAAATATTGTATTAGCACAGTAAGTATAAAGGTGTTGAGTCTACGCGAGTCTGATCTAGTCTGAAGTGAAGATGTCTCCGGCTTGTATATATATGTGTCAGGCTCTGTAGGACAAGGCTGTAGGCACGTACTCTTCGCGCGAGCCTGTGTCTTACATCTCTGAAGTTAGTTAACCCTGACAATAAGCACAAGAACCTCCTTCTCCCTATCTCTCCAATACGGCCATGCGGAATAGATTCCCGATAATCTGCTGACGCAAACAAGCGGAGGGTAGGAGCTACGCGGAACATCACAATTTCTTACCCCTAGAAACTGCTATATCGCAGTAGAGCCCCGGAGAAGAAATGTTGAGATACAGCCGATTGGTTATCTGCCATTGTGATGTCACATTCGATGCGCTGTAGAGCACGCCTGATATGACTTTTCCTCTGCTATGCGCAGCGGGGAAGAGGGAAGTAGACGGGCAGCAACTGAAAGCTCAGCAATTACCTCTAGCCCTGCTCTGTTTTGTCGAGGTATCCATAGTTGGTGCGAGGGACCAAATACGGAGGTTCTACTGGCTTTTATTTGTTCTTGCTGGTACCAAGAATAGTTAACAATGATAATATAACGATATCAGCGCCCAAGGAATTCCTTGAAAGCATGAAGAGACTATCGGACAATGTTTTAGAGAGGCGCCTACCAAAAAGCTTGAATGCACGTCCATGCAGGCCATCAGTGTTGAATCTCAGGAACGTGCCATCAGGGACACAGTGATGTTAACCGCACCATATCTTGGAGCACTCATTTATATCGCGCCGAGTTAACTTTTCGAAAAATTAGCAGCGAATGACCGCAGTTTCATGCCACGAATCAATGGCTGAAGCCACTTTCACATTGACGCGTTGAGCCTTTCAAACTGAGCTACCGCTGCGTCGCGCTCGCGGTGAGGCAACGCAGAGATTACGCAGAAACGTAAAACACAACGCAAGAGCAGAACCAAGTTCCAATCCTTGCGTTGCGTCGACGCGTGCGCATCAGATTTTTCAGTGAAAAATTGAAGTCTATGAAGAAAAGCTGGAGAAAATGTACTAATGATGAAGAAAAGCTTACTAATGATGAAAGAAACGAAAATTCTGCAGAAGAAACCGAGAAAGGAAAGCGTAAATACGCATCAAGCGTGAAAGCTTCTCGCGCAGGTGTGAAATATACGCTAAGCAAACTGGACGCAACACAAGATAAACGCACATGCAACGCATCGCAACAACGCGTCAGTGTGAAAACGGCTTTAATGTGTGAAAAATTTAAAGACAAAGGAAGCACTTGATATTATTTCTTTCCCAGTGGGATAGGCTGTTCTGAACTCTTCACTGTTAATCTAGCCTCAACCGTTTAATAGTTATATCAAAACCTACATTTCGAGGCAATGAGAACACCGAGGATAAGACAAGACAGTTTTGTTTAATTGTCTTGTCTCATTAACGTCAGCTGACAACTGTCAGTGTCTTTGTCAGACAAGACTGCGTGAATGATGACTTGATCTGACAGCAAGTGTCGGCACTGTCTCAAGTAGATTGATCTTGATTGTGAAACAGTTGTAAACTTTAAAAGGCAGTACAAAGAAGACAAGAAAATATCAGAGCTCTTGCCAAGCTCTACGCCACTTACTGCGAACACTCGGTCCCTCACCTTTCTGGACTTTACCCCTTGCCGAAAAAAAGGATGTAGCAGCTGTTCGAACAGCATACTTCCACTACTGTAAATTCCTCCTCTACTTGCCAATTCGGTATAAAAACCAAAAAATGACAAATAAATTTTTCAGTAACAAATATAACTGTTATACTTGACGAGCTGCATAGGAATCTGTCGGTCGCTGCGTTTTCTCCGCATCACGGTCTTGTCCGTTTGAGAGAAACTGTAATCTGTTCAAAGTGTAAATTTGTATCCTAATTTAAGTTCTGTTTCTTTCTTTTCTCTATGTGACGAGCTGCATAGGAATCTGTCGGTCGCCGCGTTTTCTCCGCATCACGGTCTTGTCCGTTTGAGAGAAACTGTAATATGTTCAAAGTGTAAATTTGTATCCTAATTTAAGTTCTGTTTCTTTCTTTTCTCTATGTACTAGGTAGATAAACAGATTTATTCATACAGTCTGACAGAGACAAGTAGGAACTAAATCAAACGCGGATAAATGTGGTTACATCTCACGTCCATGGTAGAAATACTGAGAAGGCAACTGTTCCAATTACGGCGTAAAATAGGAAATAGCACTTAACTAACTTAGTCAGCTTTGTGTGGCTGGTTAAGAAGAACTTACTAAGCTGCTCTATCGTCAGATCTTCATTGCTGAGGCCTTCATTGCATATATAAGCGCCAATCCAGTATATAAGAGGTGACGAAGATGCCAGCATGCGTGTTGTAACCTGGAGTAAAGATATGTCTCAACATTTGGGCAATGCTTCGAATAGAGCTCCGTCCCGAACAAGCCTCCGAAATTAAGTACAGTAGACTCTACTGTAGGCAGGGGCGTCGCAAGTGCATTTTCGGTGGGGGGGGGGGGGTGCAGAGCCAAATTTTTACCGAATCTTTCAAAATTTTTACTGAATCCTGAAACGATTACGTAGGAAGAGTAACAATAAAAGGCAGCATGAACGACGATAAGCCAACTATTAGGTGGCGTTTTGGCGAAGCCCACATGGAGAATACGTTGCCGGGCATGATTGCAGTAACGGCTACTATCTATTATAGCCAATAGAAAATTAAATCGAGCGCCGCAGGCGAAAATTTTCGAAATCCATTTTTTTTTTTTTTTTGTAGGCTAAAATTTAACTGCTTCTCTTACAAATTCTATCATTTACCGTTGATGAAATACCGAGACTCTTAATAAGTTCTGGAAAACGGACTGAGCGACGTTCCGGCAGCAGCAGCAAATGTAGTCTAGTCAATATACTACCTATGATAACATAATGTGAGCGCCGCAGGCGAAATTTTTTTTTGCTTTTTCCTGCCAAATTTAATTTCCATCCAATTCTAGCTTTTAATGTTTCGAAATCTCAATCCTAAAACTGGCTTAAAACCCCCGTCAAATGACGCGCCCTTCCACAAAATAGAGAACATTACGAAAAGTGCTGCAGGCGGAATTTTCGAAATATTTATGATTAGATATTCTTTTTGGAATCCAAAATAAAGGTAAGGACTATCGATGATATCACAGCTCATCCCTTTTGTCTGCGACCAGTGCTTCACTCGACCTCTTCGGAGTTTCGAGGTTCGTGGTAACTTCCGAATCCTGGCAATTCCAACGAATAAGTTATCGAATCACAGTTATTATACCGAATAAGTTTAGAATGATAGCGTGTTCGGGATTTTGTATAACCAACTTATACCGGTTATTATACCGAATTGTTTTGGTATCGAAAGACTACCGAACAATATTCATATTCGGTATACTTTCTTCTAAACTGGAACTGGAAATTATACTTAATAAATTACCAAATCCCAATCATGACACCAAATAATTCTGAACCCATAGCTTATTCAGGATTCTGTGTAACTACGGAATCTCCATAAATATACCGAATAGTTCCGGCATCGAAAAATTACCAAAACCAAATGATTTCAGTAAATTCTCTCACCAAATTCGTGATACCTACCGTATACTGTCAGTTATACCGAATCCAGATCATTATACCGAAGAGATTTCTACAGATAGCCTATTTAGGATTCTTTACAAGTACCGAAAGCCTATTTAGGATTCTGTACAAGTACCGAAAGCCTATTTAGGATTCTGTACAAGTACCGAATCACCGTAAATCGAAAAAATACCGAGCAATTTTAGTAAAATTTTGGGCCTCCGGCCCAAAATTTTACCGAATCTCAAAAAGGTGGGGGGGTGCTGCACCCCCCCTTGCGACGCCCCTGACTGTAGGTATGCTTCATTGATTGAACGTCACCTTGACCAGCAACGAATAATATGATGCAATTCATGCCTAGCAAACATTAATGTAGTCTTGAACGCAAACAATAATTAACTAAGATAAAGTCAGATTACAGCCACACACTTTAATTTTTGTTTAATATTTTGTTCGGTTGCTTTGCACCCTCAAACAGCGAAATTACGGCGTTGTTGGCAGAGACGTTAATAGCCAATGTCTGAGTGTGTGTGTGGGGGGGGGGGGGGGGGGGCAAGGTATTTATCGACTGACTGGTAATTTTTACCGACTGTTTTTGCAGAAAAAACGACTGTTTTTAAGAAAAAATCCAACTATTTTTCAGAAAAACCTGCTGTTTTGAAGAAAAATCGACTGTTTCCAAGAAAAAAACCGTTCTGACTTCTGACTAGTAGACATCCGTCTGTTCTTTATCGCAATGCAGCCTGTTCAGACCCATGTAAATCTCAACCGAAATGACCAATACCGTACCTCAGTAACCTATCCAAAACATCTGCCCCTCACCCCCCTAAAAAAACAATTCACTGTCCGTATTGTAGGCTACTAACTAACATGCCAAATATTATTTCAGTGAATATTTTGATTAACACGATATTTTCTTCTTCAATTGTTTTTTTGTTAACTTTTAATACATATTTGAAAAACATATCTGACAAGATAGCAAACTACCGGCATTTTGCAGACTGCGCCAGAGAATTTTGAAGTTTGATACAAGCTGTTGTTTACAATACTATTTCCATACACAATCGTATATTATTTCCAATACTATTTCCATGTACAATCTGCTGCATACAACAGCTAGTATACAATATTATTTCCATGTACAATCGTGAATCTTGCAATTATGGAATTACGATACGATCGTGGACCTCTTGCATTTCCGTCAGAGCCTAATATCCTAAATTTCCGACAGTTCTGAGCTGGTGTTGACCCCGTGCCAGCGGCACCAAAATTTCGGCGTTTTACATCCTTTGCACTATGAGACAGTTCTGAATACTGTATACAAGCTGTTGGGTAAACACCTATTTCCACATACGATCGTGGATGCATTTACGGTAGAACCTACAATCCTACATTTCCGACAGTCCTGCCTGAGCTGGTGCTGATCCGTACTAGCTTCGAATGCTACGCAATCTTGTGATCTGAGATGCTACAATTCCTTTTCTTTTTATGTTTTCTCTTTCCTTTTCAATGCCTACATTTTTTACTACGTAAAGTGTAGTGGGTCAATAAAATGCACACGCAATAGTGGCAAACCACTGCCATTGCCCTGTATTCAAAAGAATTGTTTCGGAATTCACAACAGCAGTGACGTACATAGTGACGTCGCGTGATTGAGGACTCAACACAGGAATTGATTGTCCCTAGGCTGGTTGATAAATGTAAACGCGACCGGCGCCTCGCTGGCCGCTCGCCTCTATATACATTAAAATATATCCTCACCGATAGGAATAAACTACAATTTTTCGTTTTCTGAAGTAAAATAAATCAAACGGGTGTGATGTCACACTTGTATGGAATTTACATACAACTTAGTTTAGACCAAACGAATTCAATGCCTTACCTGTACATGCATGAAAAACAGGCCAAAGACTGCCAACAAAACTCCATGAAGAACAAATGGTATCATGTCGCTTCTGAACACTCCTGCTTCCTTTTCCTTTCTTTTAGTCAATCCCAGATTCCACATCAGATTAGGACGTTCGCTAAAATACTTTTTAGCAAAACATAGCACCAAACAAACTGCTGGGGCAGCCAAACAGAAATTTGGGATCTGCTTAGCTTCAAAGTATCGCAGGAATCCTACATTCCAGTGTGTATCTTGTACGTATGAATAAAACATGGGTATCTTCCACTTGCACCAAGTGGGCTGGAAATGTCCAACGATTTTGTAGCCTTTGGTATTTCCATAATCAATCAAGCACTGACTAGTAGGTACCTTGGGGTTCTGGCAAAAGACATAATTACCATATACCATGTAGCCAAAGAATGGTAGTAGGCAGATACAAGCACAGGCAACTGTTTTTACTATAACTCTTATCACATGAAGTATGTTCTTTTTCTTTCTAAGAAGTATCAGCCATGAGAAATATATTAAATAGCCCACATTTAGGATTCCATTTGATCTTGTTGCAGCTGAAAGTCCAAAGTAAATGCTACCAGAGATTGGATTTCCTTTCACACAATGCAAAATCCCACTAATTGTTACAAACATATAAAGGGACTCGCTGTAGAATGAAATCAGAAATATCTTGGCTGGTGAAAACATGTGTAGAATTACGGCAGTCCTTGCTAAGTTTTCATCTCCTGTCACAATCAAGGACAGTTCTTGAAGCCTTTTGGACGTAAGCACACTGAACACTCCATTTAGTATGATCCCTGTTACCTTGATCAAGTTCCTATGGCCAAGAAGGCTGCTTAAATACGGAACAGCTACTGATACAGCGTTTGACAGTAGTTTCGTTCCAACTGGGAAAAGTGGAAAGAATGCGAGCTGATTTTCATAGACATAGCCATGTTCTGCAATACTTAAGAAATACTGTCCATCCCAGCTAAAAGCTCCATCGAGGAAATCAGGCATCCTTGTATGGTTGGTACATGGTGCTTTGAACGCATCTGCATTGTGGCTGGGTATTAGATGAAAGACGAAAATCTGAAAAATAAATAGTAGTCTACATATAAGCCTTGGCAGAGACAAGCGAGTCCAATTCGCCATCGATTCTACAGTACTAAACAAGATTGCAATATTTATTTCAATATGAGCATGACCTAGAGTACGAGCTTACTCAAAATATTATCCCACAATACTTCCACCTACGAAACTTTTATGCCCGGGCCCCACTATAGTCACACCTAGTAATAACGCCGGTAATAAGGCCGTCTTACGGTCGAAATTGGGAAGAAAAGACGGCTGAAAACTTAAGGATGTCGAGATGGAAAAATCCATCTCCGCCATTTTGAAACGTATCTTTCGAGTGTTTGGACCAATCACAGACCAGAGTCGCTGATTTTAGCCAGTTTTGTTTACGTTTGACTGATGATGGTGGTAATATATCTTGAATTTCTTCATTGCAGGTGTGACCAGGATGAAACGTAAGAGTGGGTAATAACCAAATTAACAAACCAAATTACGTACAGGTGTGACTGAATGTGGCCCGGGCATTAGGCATTCATAAGTACTGTACTGAAAGCTTTCGTCTATACGCTCATCATAAAATATTTCAATCATGAAAGGCTGAGCTGTCACTGAGATAAGATTCAACCCATTCTGAGACTTAATGTATTAAAGACAGTATATGATACCTAGATTTTTAAGCTACAGCCTGAAGGGGAACCTTCCCAGGAAGACTTGAACTTTGCTAAAGAAGAAACTCAGCTGAATCCCATTTAGGAACACCAAACATGCTAGGCTAAATAAGACCATACAAATTAACTTTATACATATAACTGGGAAAATTCGGCTTATGCCTGATTCATTAGTCGAGTAAACTGATACTAAAGTCTATTCTTGACATGAGATACACAGCCAACTGCTTTAACAAAATTAATTCCACACAAGACTCGTGACTCATATACTGTGAAATTTGCAAGCTGAGTTTTCCATACTAGTTTCATGATCAGCTCTTTGGAACCTCTCTCAACTAACCAGTAACATCCTTCTATCCTGATCTGTCCCTGACAGCTCTGGGTTTACGACTTCAGCAAACAGAAACAAAAGTTTAAACAACAAAGTAAATAGTAAAGAAAGATTGCACCCATTTTGAGATCGAATAATCGGCATTTGGAACTACTATGAGTCTTTAATTGCTAGAAATGTGAATCTGAACCTTTCATGTTTGTACAATCAAATTTTTATAACAGTTTTGTTGATACGTAATGAAAGATTGTTTGAACTAGAGAATTAAGTAGGTTATTGCATCCTATTGTACAGTTGTGACTCTGCAGGCCAAAAACAACAATGGAAGCAAGATTTATCATCTTATAAAAGTATGAAGCCTCCAAACTCTCATTTCTGATAAAGCTTTTCAACAAAACATGACTACAACAGGTCAGGACTATACACCAAGAAAGAGCCACACTTATTTGCAGGCTCGGTCAGAATAGTTCCCAAACCGGTGATAAGAAATTCTGAAAGTTGGAAGGTCTATAGGTCACAACATGAAACTATTTATTTCTCTATTTTCCAATCTTGTCAGGCAGGCTGCAATCTCTCTATACAGCATCTTGACAGCACTCGTCTACAATTAGAGCATTTGGAAGGTAGGATATTTGGATGTTCCAAACTCCAACCAATTAGTGCTGCTGAAGCTACATGTACAGGAGGGGCATCCAACCTCGACCCTGGCCTAAAAAGATTAGAAGAAAATTTCCATCCAGTCCTAAAAAGGACCTAACTGTCAAGAAGGAAACCCTGAGTGACCCAGGACCTGTTCTCAACTGCAAAGAAATCTCCTTATACAGTTCTCAGGTGAAGTTCGAGTTCATATAAATTCAAGGTTGGATACCCCTCATACACAGTAGAGGTATGTTTACTACTTTAATGTGAACAGTCAGTTTCGGGCTTAATGGTAGAATGAAGATCCAAAATACCTATTCAGGTGTTTTGTGAGGCCCTTAATTATCTACATTGGCCAACTGATAGTTGACTTTAGTCACAGCAAGTGCATGAACTAGACCACGCTTGAAATCTCCTTACTGTGCGGTTTCCTCTAACATGGACGTCTGGTAATCTCCTGATGTTAAGGGTAAATGTTAAGGGTAAACTTCCGGCCATCTCGTGTTTTTTTTAGGCTGATGCAGCATTTTAGCACTTTTGTTTTTGACCTTGCATAATTCGGGAAAAATGAACTGGCTTATTACTAATGAGTTCGTTTTTTGTAAAAGTGAGTAAAAAATTAAAAGGGGAACGTTAGAAACTGAGTATACACCTGGTATACACAAGCTCAGGACTTAAATAAATTACGAATTTTGATCTTTGTTGTGAAGCACCATTGATCGCTTATGTGGGATGCATCTCATCCGGACGGGGGGGGGGGGGGGGTCAGTCTAGGACACTAGCCCCTTTTCAGGCACGGTGCTCAAACGTCTACCACCATGCCTGGGTGCTAGTCATTCAAGCACTGTACCTTGGATTTCATATATGGTGCATGGATTTCATTATACAGTGCATACATCAAAAACACAGTTTCTGTCATGACAACTGAGCACCAGCTCGGAAAGGGCTGAATTTACTACCATGAATTAAAGAAATCAAAGACAATCCTTTATATATTTTTCAAAACAAAAACAAAAGGGCTCGGCTGATGACAGAACAGTCTAGTACACTAGCCCCTTTTCAGGCACGGTGCTTAAACATCAAGCACTGTACCTTGGATTTCATGTATGGTGCATGGATTTCAGTATACAGTGCATACATCAAAAACACAGTTTCTGTCATAACAACTGAGCATCAGCTCGGACAGGGCTGAAATTACTACCATGAATTAGAGAAATCAAAGACAATCCTTTATATATTTTTTACAACAAAAACAAAAGGGCTTGGCTGATGACAGATGTGAAAAACCTCATTTCCTTTTCTACATAGTCAAGGGTTTTGCATGCAAAGTGTCCTGTGCCTCAGCTTTTTTACCTAGCAGCCAACCAGAATATTGGCTCTTGGGGAATAGATAGGGAAAATACATGGAAAATAGATAGGGTGCTGTTAGCTTTTTCATCTCTATCATCATTAGAGCCCTTTTGTTTTTGTTGTGAAAAATATATAAAGGATTGTCTTTAATTTCTCTAATTCATAGTAGTAATTTCAGCCCTGTCCGAGCCGGCGCTCAGTTGTGATGACAGAAACTGTGTTTTTTCTGTATGCACTGTATACTGAAATCCATGCACCATACATGAAATCCAAGGTACAGTGCTTGAACGTCTAGCACCCAGGCATGGTGCTAGACGTTTGAGCACCGTGCCTGAAATGGGGCTAGTGTACTAGACTGTGACAGAATTCGAAAAACCTAATTTCCTTTTCTACATAGTCAAGGGTTTTGCATGCAAAGTGTCCTGTGCCTCAGCTTTTTCTACCTAGCAGCCAACCAGAATATTGGCTCTTGGGGAATAGATAGGGAAAATACATGGAAAATAGATAGCGTGCTGTTAGGTTTTTCCTCTCCATCATCATTAGAGCCCTTTTGTTTTTGTTGTGAAAAACATGTAAAGGACTGTCTTTGACAGTCTAGTACACTAGCCCCATTTCAGGCACGGTGCTCAAACGTCTAGCACCATGCCTGGGTGCTAGACGTTCAAGCACTGTACCTTGGATTTCATGTATGGTGCATGGATTTCAGTATACAGTGCATACAGCGAAAACACAATTTCAATCATCACTACTGAGCACCGGCTCGGACAGGGCTGAAATTACTACTGTGAATTAGAGAAATCAAAGACAATCCTTTACATATTTTTCACAATAAAAACAAAAGGGCTCTAATGATGATGGAGATGAAAAACCTAACAGCACCCTATCTATTTTCCATGTATTTTCCCGATCTATTCCCCAAGAGTCAATATTCTGGTTGCCTGCTAGGTAGAAATAGCTGAGGCACAGGACACTTTGCATGCAAAACCGTTGACTATGTAGAAAAGGAAATGAGGTTTTCCACATCTGTCATCAGCCGAGCCCTTTTGTTTTTGTTGTGAAAAATATATAAAGGATTGTCTTTGATTTCTCTAATTCATGGTAGTAATTTCAGCCCTGTCCAAGCTGGTGCTCAGTTGTCATGACAGAAACTGTGTTTTTGATGTATGCACTGTATACTGAAATCCATTCACCATACATGAAATCCGAGGTACAGTGCTTGAACGTCTAGCACCCAGGCATGGTGCTAGACGTTTGAGCACCGTGCCTGAAAAGAGGCTAGTGTACTAGACTGGTCTTTGATTTCTCTAATTCATAGTAGTCCCTGTCCGAGCTGGTGCTCAGTTGTGATGACAGAAACTGTGTTTTTCTGTATGCACTGTATACTGAAATCCATGCACCATACATGAAATCCAAGGTACAGTGCTTGAACGTCTAGCACCCAAGCATAGTGCTAGACGTTTGAGCACCGTGCCTGAAGTGGGGCTAGTGTACTAGACTGGGGGGGGGGGGGTTCTTGAGATTGTATACATCAGTCAGAGTCACGGGATTGTAATTCCAGTAATTCAACTTGGCAAAAGTCAAGAAACGTTCACAGAAGCATACTTCTACTGTACAAGTTGAGAACCACAGGTGGTCAAGTAACGTGAGTATGTTTACTCAAACAGGAAACTTCTAAAAATACGAAAAGGGTTGGTACTCACAGAAAACAAAGTGAAATAAATAGTCACACCTGCTGATATTTTCAAAATATGCGCCATGTTAATTTATAAATGAGCATGTTCCACACACGTACCGTGGTTACTACGTATGACGTCACCAATCCTAGCTTTTTGCCGTCAAGGCTGGAACCCAGCTGGAGCCTGGCTGGAACGATTTTTCTATTTTCCAGCAGAATATCATGCCACGGGCAAACCCGACCAATCACGTTCCAGAGAAGCGTGGTTACCAAGCTTACTAGGGTCCCGAGCATGGTAAGATATCCTATTAGCAGAGGCGTTACTAGCCAAAATGTCTGGGGGGGGGGGGGGACGAGGCATTTACTGACTGGCTGGTAATTTGTATCGACTTTTTCTGCAGAAAAAAACGACTTTTTTAAACAACAAAAATGACATTTAAAAAAAAAAAAACTCCACTGATTTTCAGAAAAAATCAACTGATTTCTGTAAAAACGACTATTTTGACGAAAAATCGACCAATTTTAAGAAAAAACTCTTTTCATGAAACTGTTTGACGAAAAATCGCGGTGCTTCGCGCAGACTCGTTTATTTTTTACCGACTGGCCGACAACATTGGGCCCCCCCCCCCCCCCCCAGTCGTGACACCCCTGCCTATTAGTTACTATTTCGAGAAGGTTGGAATGGTCAGCGGAGTGACTTTTCACTAGACCCTGAAGCCACGCCGTTTAAGCATTGTTCAAATAGGTGTATAAGCTGAATAGCGCTATACGCGATGTTTACGTTTTAATACACACACCTGTTCATGCAGCGTTTACAAGTACAGGAAAACTTGAACAGAATCCGATCTTGGTGACAGGATTATGTTCACACGCAGAGGGAAAAAATAAATTCTTCAAACCAGAAAATCTGACAAAAACAAATTCACTTGTCAACAAAAAATTGTTTTGATATCATTTATGACATTAGTACTGATGATTGCTGCTCTTAAAAGCTAGCTAGACTTTTTTAGTACTTTTTTCCAGCGCCGCCGACAAGATTCCTTTCAAGTAGACCGGAATTTCTTTCATCGTGAAAGGATTCCCGTCCCGCTAGACTTTTTTTCTACTCGTCTTCACGAACGGAATCCTTTCGAGTCGACCGGAATTCCTTTCTACTCGACGGGATTTCTTGTCCGTGTAAACGCTACATCAAACAGGAACTCAATAGGTTCTTATCCATGCAGCGTTCGGTGTTGCTACGATGATACAATCTTTCGAGCTTCGAAAGATCAGAAACAGTGTTCTTAAGTACACGAGTACAATTTGACGCCCTTTATGTTAGGCGTATTCTCGCCGTTCCCCGAGGAGTTCTCAGAGAATCAAAGGGAACGGCGACAATAGAGGGAGTCACTCCACGCGGACTCCGCGTCCGGAAAAAAAAACGAGAATGCGGGTAATACTTCCAAAATAAATTTTCTTCCAAAAATAAATATGCAGTTGACGAAACTAGTCTGGATTCTTACATGTAAATAGAAGCCGATGTGCCGACGAAACTTAAAACTTTCGGGATGCGCCCGGTAAAGTCTTACAGAATTTGATTTCTTACGTGTAAAAAGAACCCACTGTGCCGACGAGCATACCGACGCCCCGAAAACCATACAGCATTTGATTTCTTTTGTGTTTTGTCCGGCTGTATTGTACAGAAGTTGATTTCTGACGTATAAAAATTAACCAGTTGTGCCGACGAGACTGAACTTCTTGGGGGTGCCCGACAAGCTGCAGCATTTGATTTCTTACGTATAAACAGAACCCGAGTCGACCGACGCCCAACAAAAGCATACAAAATTGTATTTCTTGTGTATTCCTTATGTATAACAAGAACCCGATGTGCCGACGACAATACCGAGGCCCGACAAAAGCATGCCGAACTCGGTTTCTTCCGTGTTTTGCCCGACAAATATTTGCAGGATTTTATTTCTTGCGTATAAAAAGAACCCGAAGTGCCGACGACGCCCGACAAAAGCATATAAGTTTGATTTCTTCTCTATTCCTTATGTATAAAAAGAACCCGATATGCCGTGGAGAATACCGAGGCCCGACAAAAAGCAGGCAGGATTCGATTTCTTCCTTGTTTTGCCCGACAAATGTTTGCAGGATTTTATTTCTTGCGTATAAAAAGAACCCGATGTGGGGCTCGACAAAAGCGCCGTTGGACCCTTACCGTCTTCTAGTAATAAGACGAAATCGAGCGACTAGGAAAAAAAGAAAAGAAAAACCACGACTAAACCAAAGTGTTGCTCTCGCAACACACTTAAAATCGGCGCGGCTTCGGGGTCTACTTTTTACGAGGTTGGAACGGAAATTGTAACTAATAGTTACTATTGTTAGAAGGGTCGGACACCAGAAACAGATATTTAACATGTATTAGCTCAACTGTACATAAACAGTAAATAGGAGCTACAATTCATCTTTCTTTTTTATTGCTGCTAAGTGTTCATCAGCATTGAGAATGAACTTAATGTAAAAGTCAACTACTTTCTTGTAATCACGGACGCTGATCCTTTCGTCGTCGCCATGAAGCCCAGGCAGTGTTTCAGGGTCTACCGAAGCTGGACTGAACCGGTAGAGCTTTCTGGTCAGTTTTACGTAGTGCTTGAGATCTGTATTTCCTGGAGATATCGCTGAAAATAAGTAATTATTATTAATTGTTTTACATTTCTTAAAGAATATCGACGAGTTAATGAAGTGGATGGTGAGTCTTAGGGCGGATGCTCTTCCGGTGGGGATGCGGAGAAATTATATTGGTAGAGATAGGAAAGGTACTGGTCCTTATTTTTGTCCAATGTGTGGTATTGAAGGAGAGGATGTGGTACATTTGATATGTTATTGTGAGGAGTTGAAAGAATTAAGAAAGGAAGTGTTTGGTCGGGAGGCTTGGGAGGAAAGGGATTTGGTTTCAAGTATGGGAAGTAAGTGTTTTGGTGAGATCCGAAGCCTGGGTAGATTCCTGAAGCTAGCTATGGCCCACCGTGAACTATTTTTTATAGAAGTTGATTTTTTGGTTTGTTTTTGGAGTGTATGATATTTTGTTTTTGTGATTGTGTTATGTTTCCCGCCATGGCCCTTGGGCTTTATTGGGAATAAATTCATTAATTCATACAAAAATAGTAAGACAACACAAAACTAAATACTGACGGTACGGACAAATCTCCCAAGCCAGGCTAAGCTTCGCCCCCCAGATGTCTGAGGCGAGGTCTTGGGCTTCCGAAGAGTCAAGATAACCTTTCCGGATATTGCCGATAACGACAATAGCTATAAATTTTGTTTTTCTTCAACATACGTCCAGTGGCATATCTTTATAGCCCAAACTTTCTCCCTTACCCATTTATTTGCATATTTATTGTTTCTCGCGAATGCAAATGCATTGCCTCTATGACACCTTCCAGATATCGGAAATCTGGGATACCAACATCCCGAGCTTCCAGACTTTTTTGGCCTTTCTGTACCTTCCGCATCCATCTCGACGATAACTGATTTCTTGATGGAAAAAAATCTGGAAGGTGAAGCCTGCCTTTTAGCAAACGAAAGTACTTTAAAGAAATCCCGCTCAAAATATTTATATCTCAAGGCTGCTCGTGAACAATAACTTCGTCACTTTTTTTGCATGGCGCGTTTTTTCCTTTGGTGGTTTTGACCGTCGCGGTTTTTAGATTGTCGCCGTTTTGACGTGGCGCTTCTCACCTTACGGACCCACGTCGACGAAAACGGACACGGAAGTAAAGAAGACGCAGACCGACATTAAAAGACACGTCGTGCTCGTGATAGTAATTTATTCTACTTCAGTAGGAATTCCGTCCACTCTCATTCTTCTTCAATTGACAAGTGTATAGTATCTCCTCTACTGACAATACACTGATTACCATGCTTGTCACGTTTATTCTCTTTACGTGACGTGTCATGCGTCCGATCAGTGTTTTCGAGGAGCTTATTCATTCGAAACTCTGGAGACCGGTTATGCAAATTTTGCCAAGACTGTCATCTAAGGCAAGGGATATGGAAAGAGGCTAAAAATAGCCAAAGCCGTGTGTAATGTTCTGCAAGCATAGCCTAGTTGTAAAGTTGTCAACTATTTCAAAACATGTGAGCACAAACAGTATGTAGTGCGAGTTGTCCACAGACTTACCAGGGGCGACTGCACAGTGGGGGCAGATTTGAAGTGCAGTCTCTCCTATAAGCCTATAAACTTCTTCCTGCTCACCATACGGAGACAGGGGCATAGGGGGGATGTACTTTCGAACTCGGAGTTCGATTCGATCGTCACCAAGGGCCATTTTGTCATGTTCAATCACTTCCTCTAATGTCTGTGCAGGATGGATTCGGTGGTTGATAACGGCTTGAGCAGTTCCAGGAACGACGTTCGACTGTAGGACATAAGAACACTTTATTTTGTCTGGCCTCTAAACGATAAAATTACTCGCTTCATTTACATCAATCGAAGAATCTATCACTCCATTTTCTCAGAACTCCGATGAACCAAATATTCCTTCAGCCTAAGCTAGAAGGGTCAAAATATGGCTCTAATAAAATGTAGCTGACGCATAGGATTTGCAGTGCCAAATATCTATGAACCAAAAGTGAACCTCATGCGAGCGACTTAACGATTCCAAGCCGAAACTTCCCGTCCTAATAGTGCGGACACACGGTCAGGATTTCCCGGCCGGATTTCCTGCACTTTCATCATCAAGTTGAACAAATTTCGACTTTCCCATATGGAAGTGATGATGGTGGCAAAAATCCGGGCAGGAATTCCAGTCCGTGAGCTTCCTATCCTGATCGTGTGTCCGCACTTTAAGTGAGCTGAAGAAGCGCCTGGATTTGTCTACTTCTCTCTGACCGATGCAGAGCCACCGCACCCTGGTTTCCCGGTATGCAACACGGGCAGGATCCGCACGGACGAACGCACGCCGCTCAAGATTGTCCCTACGAGACCTCGTTATGATTCAACTCGGGACGTAGAACCGGTGTTTAAATATTTGCGAAACTTTTTCGGTGAAGCTTACGTATTGGGTCTGATGAAACTCTCAGAGTGTACCATCCTGTTGTTGTCTTTAACTATAGCCTGCAGAGTTCAAGTTTTGTCTCTACTGTGTATAGATAGTATGTCAGATCGTTCTGATAAAATTGTGTTTTTTGTGGGAAATAAGCAGAATGGGAACAGTTATGGTACAGCTGTTTTTGGATGTTTTTCACATGGACCCATTATTGTTTCGTGCGAACACACGATCAGGATCGGGAGCTCCCGGACTCGAATTCCTGACCGGATTTTCGGCACCATCATCACTTCCATATGGAAAAGTTGAAATTTGTGATGAAAGTGCAGGAAATCCGGCCGGGAAATCCTGATCGTGTGTTCGCACTATAGTTTGATTGCTGCACATTGGGCATCTTATGCCCGGGACCCACTTATAGTCACACCTGGTAATAGCGCTGGTAATAAGACCGCTTACGGTCGAAACTGGGAAGAAAAGACGCTGAAAACGTCAGATAGTCGAGATGGAAAACTACATCTCCGCCGTTTTGAAACATATCTCTGGAGTTTTTTGGAACAATCACAGACCAGAATCAATGATTTTAACTAGTTTTGTTTACTGTTGAGTGACGATGGTGGTAATATGTGTCCTAGTGTGAATAGGATGAAACGTAAAGAGTGGGTAATAACCAAATTACGTACAGATGTGACTGGAACGTGGCCTGAGCATTAAAGGTTCACTGAAGAACTTGATCGTTCCGCCCACCATGGGCTGCATGCATCCCAGTTAGAATTCCAAGGAAACAAAAAAATAGCCCACGCAACATCTATCCCCTGAGAAATCATATCCGTATTTCGCAGAATCTTAACTAACATTGCCGACAAGCGCTGTCTTTGACTAGTTTGCACGGTTCGCAGCTCCACTGAACCAATCACAAGCGACACTAGAGGCGGGGCTTAATTGTGAAAAGAATGGGAAAATCGGATTTGGCAGGAAAGCAAAAGCATGAACGCGCCTGTGAAAAGAAAATAAAAAATAATCTGACTATAAAGTTTCCGTTTTGCTTTAAAATCTGGGCGGCTTTGACACTAATAATCACTGAACTCAGGATTCCAGAGCAATCGAAAACGGCTCTTTCTAACCAGGGGCGTCAAGTATAGGCGGGGAGGAGGAAGAGGGGGAAAGCTCCCCCCCCCCAATGTTGTGCCAGCAGGTAACCGAGTCTGCGCGAAGCGTCACAACTTTCCCTAAAAGCAGTCGGTCTTTCGTAAAGTAATAGATTTTTTTGTTTAAAACAATTAATTTTTCTGAAAACCAACACGTTTTTCGTCAAAACAGTAATTTTTTCTTAGAAAGAGTCGTTTTTCTGCACAAACAGTCGATTAAAACAACAAGCCAGTCGGTAAATACCTTGCCCCCCCCCACACCAAAAAAAAAACTTTTCGGATAGTAACGCCTTTGTTTCTAAAAGTAGGCCATACACACCTTATACCCACTCTGGAAGATTGTGACGGAAGTTGTCGTTCGATGGAAGGCGTCGGTCGCTGCTGCCTGACTAAGCACTCGGACGAAGAGGTTTTGAAATAACCACAGGTTTGCGAAGATAAATCGATACGCCGGTTCAGCCTAAAAAAGTTGTCGACATTACGAGAGTGATCATTTTCGACTCCTTTGGCGCATGAAAAAGAGTATAATGACAATCCTTGTCTTCACAGTTTGTTCGTATACTAGTTTGTTAGCTGCTTTTGTTGGCAAGATTTTCCATTTTACGTACTGTTTATAACGGGAAATGAGACTATTGAATAAGAAAAGTCAATTTAGTATCATGCAACATTGTTGTGACAATCGCTTGGGCCTACCTGCCTACCGGCAATGAGAGCAACAGCAGGGGCGGATTATCCGATGCAACTATCCTTATCTGGATTGGATTTCCTACGCATTTCTGGTAAGATGGAAGGCCACCACCAACAACAAGACCAAGGATTTCGATGGGATCCCAAAAATTTAATATTTACAGACAATCGGGTCTTGTAGCGGTCCAATAGCAATCATCGGAGAAGACGAAGTTCAAATATGGATTCAGCATGTGAGATTACCCCTATAGCATGCGTCATGTCTACTTTGACGAAAGTTCCTGCCTTACTTCTGCCAAATTTCCGGTTTCAGCTGGATTCCAGGCGAACTACTTGTCTTGCAAAAAATTGAAGTTCAAAAACAGATTCAGCGTATCTCCATTCCATCCATATCTCCATAATCAACTTCACATAAAACTTCAACTTTTAAAAAAATTTACGATTTAAGTAGGATTCGTGGTGAAATGTGTCCAGGTATAAAATGATTGCCATACACGAATTCAGTATGCCTTCTTACCCGTAAATGGAACACCTAATGAAATTCATATAAAACTCTTACTTGTAACAGATTTTCCGGTTGTGGCCGGATTCCGGGCGATCTACTTGTCCGGCGACAAAATAACTTTCATATTCTGATTCAGCATGTTTCACTATCTTTAAATCGAACCTCTAATCAACTTCAGATTATTCTTTTATTTTTGACAAACTTTCCGGTTTTGGCCGGATTCCTGCCGATCTACTTGTCCGACGAGAAAATCATTTTCATATACGGATTGACCATGTCTCTTTACCCCTAAATCGGATATCTAATCAACTTCAGATAAAACTTTTACTTTTAACAAACTTTCCGGTTTTAGCCGGATTCCGGGTGAACTACTTGTCCGGCGCGTGTTCAGCATGTCGTCTTACCTCGTAATCAACTATCTCATTAGCTTTTAAAAAATATTTTTTTGCCCCTTAATTTGAAACCCCTCCCCTAAATATGCAGCTATCGGCCCCATCTACGAACTCGACCTTCCCTTGACTAGAAGAGTCCTCACACCAACTTTCATCAAAATATCTCATTCCCTTCGAGAGTTATCGTGCTAACAGACGGACAGACGGATAGGCGGACAACTTTTACGATGTCATATGTATCCTCCACTTACGTTTTGGGATCCCAAATACAGGCTATGGGAATTGTTTACCTGTTTTCGCTACAAGTCAACGGGTCTCCGAAAAGGCTTAAAACAGCCAAAACCGTGGGTTATTTGTTGAAAGCACAGTATAGTCTTAGAGTATTCAAATATTTTAAACTACTGTAAGTTGAAGAGTTAATAGTGCGAGGGTTCCTTTAAGAGTGAGAATTCTCAGCTCTCTTTCTGGTTCTTTGTAACAATCCTTTTTGGTGGCCTTTCTTCCCTTTAGACCTAACTGCAATGTTTATTTGCTTGTTTTTGGGATCCCAAAACGTAAGTGGAGGGATACATATGACATCGCAAAAGTTGTCCGTCTGTCCGTCCGTCCGTCTGTCTGTCAGCACGATAACTCTCGAAGGCAATGAGATATTTTGAAGAAACTTGGTGTGATGAAACTTGGTTCGTAGATGGGCTCTGTAGCCCTACACTTAGGGTTGGGGGTTCAATTAAGAGGCAAACAAAATATTTTTAAACAGCTAATGTGATAGTCGATTATGGGGTAAGAAGAAATGCTGAACGAGAATACGCCAAAAATTTTCTCGTCCGACACGTACTTTGTTCGGAATCCGGCAAAAACCGGGAAGTTGGTTAAAACTAAAAGTTTCATTTGAAGTTGATTAAATGTTCGATTTAGGGGTAAGTAGACCTGAAGAACACAAAGCATTTTCTACCCGGACAACTAGTTCGCCCGGAATCCGGCCAAAACCGGAAAATTTGTTAAAAGTAATAAGTTTTTTTGAAGTTGATTAGATGACAGATTTAGGGGTAAGAAGAGGCGCTGAGTCTGTATATGGCAGTCTTGTTTTAGCCGAACATATAATTCGTCCGGAATCCAGTTGTAACCGTTTTTTTTTTATAAGTTAAAGTTTATTTGAAATTGATTAGATGTTCTTTATTGGGAAAAGGAGATACGCTGAATTCGATTCTGAATTCTCTTTCTTTGCTGGGCAAGTAGTTCACTCGGAATTCGACCGAAACCGGAAATTTGGCAGAAGTAAAGCAGGAAGTTTCGATCAGTATCGTCAAAATAGATATGGCTTATAGAGGTATATCTGAACTTGGTTTTCTCTTATGATCATCCTGGTGAAGACTGGATCTGGCGAAGACAAGACCCTGTTGTCTGGATCAAATATTAGATTCTTGGGATCCCATCGAAACCTTAGGTCTTGTTCTGAAGGAAAAACTTCTCGCAGACAGTTGTCGACAACGTGATATACATCAAAGGCAGCAAAAGACGGCAATTGAGAAAATCAGCGTGGTTTTTTAGAGGGGTTAGAATGTACTGTACAAAAATGCGGGTTTAGAAACATATAGAGTGATTATGGATGTAGGTTGCATTAGTATTATAGGTAAGACAGGTCCTTTAACAGATAAAGATTCAGAAGAACTAGAACGTACGAAGGAATGCAGTAAGCTCTGAAAAGAAAACTCCTCACTGCAGGGTCACATACCCCAGCCCAAGGTTCGAGCTCTACTTACATGCGACGCCAGAGCTGTGAACATATCGTACTCCGGGCCTTTTCCAAACATAGATGGCTTTCGCGTCGCTTCCAAGTTCCCCACGCCTCGTGCAAGGATACCCAACGCCGATTCTAGGGGCGGGATGCTTGAATGGCCCGGTGCGGATTTCGTTGAGATCTCCATCTCGCACCAACCCTTCTCGGATATACCAATCCTAAAAATGAGAGGAACCAATGATCTATGATATTTCGGTCATCGCTTGTGGTTTCTGAGGGCGCGTCACCCCGACGCCGCCGGTTCCACCATTTCCTTTCGCTCAACGGACAACTCGAAGAGTCAGAGCCTTCCTGTTTTATGACATTTACATTGTTAAAACAGTGAAATAAGAACCTTGAAAGAACAAGAAGTTGCGTTCCAGACAGTTATTACTAGTTACGATCGTTATGATTCGTGTTATTATTTTCGTTCGACAGACCGCCGTGACAAGAAAATTAGTTCCTCCTTCTTATTATTTTCATTTCACTGATCGTTATCAATCAATCAATCAATTTATTTAATTCGTGATATTACACATCACATAATAAAATTACACTAAGACAGGAAATTTCTTTACTAAATATATACAATCATTTTAACCATTCGGTGGCTCGGGGCAATAACACAGTCGGCGGAAAAGTCGGTAGAAATGGCCGGAACGGCATTCTGCATTCTCACGAATTGCCTTTAAAAGTGGATTTTCGGAAACTTCTACCCTTGCAACAAAACTAACTATCGCTTTCCGTCTCATAACATCAAAGGATTCAGTTTCATTTTCTAAAAACATTTGACTAGCAGAGTAACGTCGATTATATGAAAGGAGATGACGGAATGCATTGTTAAAACAAACTTTTAATTTACGCATCGTCGTTTCAAGATAGTTATCAAAAAGTGGGAGACAATATAGTTGCGTGCAATACGTCTTAAATAAAGAATTCTCACCGACACAGTACAAAATTTAAAATTACGAATTAAGTGGTTCGCACGCGCACAAAGACCCCGATACTGACTCGAAATTGCTGAATCATCATACAGATCATCGTCTAAAAAATAACCTAAGTACTTCACTTTATGCACTCTCTTCAAGACAAAATCACCAAGTCGAATAGCCGGAAATATCAGGGATTTAAAATGTTTCGGGATAAAAATCATGTAATTGCATTTTGCAGAATTGAAAATAATGTCATGCATCGCTGCATAATTTGCACAAATCTTCAACAGGAGATTTAGTGCGTTTGCCGACGGCGCCATTAGAACCATGTCATCAGCGTAAGCGATCGAATTCAAAAACACACCAGAGATGTTACAGCCTACACGGCTCTCCATTAATTGTTTACAAAGGTCATCTATAAAAACATTAAATAAAAGAGGTGAAATAATTCCCCCTTGTTTAATTCCGTTAGCAGCATGAAAAGGAGCGGACAGTTTTGACCCCCACTTCACACGAAACTGCTGTTGAACATACCAATTTGAAAGGAAATCAACCAGCAGCTTTGGCATACCCCTTGCTCGTAACTTTTCAAACAACAATTCGTGGTTCACACGGTCAAAAGCTTTTCGTATATCTAGAAAACAAGTGAAAACAGGACTTCCAAGACCCAGATAATAACACACAGTTTGCTTAAATGAAAAAATACAAAAGTCGGTACCATGCTTCTGTTTAAAACCAAACTGATTAAAAGATGTCTTTAAAAAATCAATAGAGTGTTTCAACAACAAATGCTCAAGTAGCTTCGAGAAAACTGTTGTAATAGCAATGGGGCGGTAATTATCGATACTTGTGAGGTCCCCGCACTTGTTCTTTAACAGAGGTATGATCATAACCTTCATCAGGTCTGGGGAAAGACAACTGTGAGCGAATGCGCAGGTAAAGTATACTGAAAGTAAAGCGCACAGGCGCTGCCGGTTAGTATACTTCACATGCTCGGCAGACAGACCGTCCTCGCCGGCTGCTTTGTTCGCTTTCAGTTCTTTCGAAATCACTTCGTCAATTTCATTACTCGTAAAACTAATTCTATTAACTTCGCAATCGCAGTCATTAGCACAGCTAGGCGAATGCGAATCACTGGGGACTGAATTGAGCAAGTCACTGAAGTGGGAACGCCATCTTACCACGATGTTGGACTCACCAACCTGTCCATCCAAAGTGGACGCTAGCGCATGCGGGACACTATTGACGGTTCAAAAGGTCGACCACAGATTCTTACGATCACCAAGGTAAGCTTCAGCCATCTTGTCCGCGATGTGCTTCTGCCGAGAAGATTTACACTGTTGCAAAGCAGACCGAAATTCTTTGCGTTTCACTAGCATACCGCTATATAAACTGCCGATGTTCGGTTTACCAGCTTCTCGCCACATAAGGTAAGTGGAACGGTATTCAGCGTGCACTAATTTTACTTCAGAATTCCATCCCGGGACAGCTTTATACGCCCTATTTGACGCCACAGAACTGCAAGAGCCTTCCGCAGCAATAGAGAGTGACGACACAATTTGATCATATAGGCTATTTACCTGGACCCGATGACTTGCACTGCTGCAGTGAACATCCTGGCACTCAACTGCATCCTGGGGAATACTGATATCAGATAGTAACCTTTCTGATAGAGAGTGATATGCCTGCCTCACAGACATGTCACTACACTTAGGGGCTGACCTCTTCTGTGGGGGTACCTCACAAACTTGCACGGTCTTCGAAACTCCTCCAGTTACGTTTAGGACGAGCTCAACCGGATGGTGGTCAGAAGCTAGCACGTCATAGCGAACATGAATGCTACGAGTCTTTTCAGCCACCGCTGAAGTCATTAGGCAGTGATCCACCCATGACGTACTCTGGACTGAATTAAAGTATGTGTAGCTGTCGCTCGGTAACAAATCCATGTCATAAAGTTTTAGACCAGAGTCATGACAGAAGTCCTGCAGCTCACTTCCAAAATTGTTTGTCTGAGAAGCATTGAAATCACCAAGGGCGAGAACGTAGCTGCTCTCGAAAGTTTCACAACATTCTTATAATATTACTTAGGATGGTCGGTCTTAGGTTATAATTTACTTAGGATGGTCGGGATGTCTGAGTGATAATAACTGTCGGTTCAGCAGGAACTCCCGCAAGAGTGGTGACGGATTCCCCAGCTGCTATTACTTTCGTTCCAAAGATCGTTGTAACTACCACAATAATGAGCTAGCTCCTTCTCTTATCATCATAACTTCGTGGAACGCATTCAGCGTCTTCCTAATAAGAGAAACCAAGAGCATGTTCCACCCTACTTTAGAAAGGGCGAACAAGCGATCAGGATCGAGAGCTCCCGTTCTTGAATTCCTGCTCGGATTTTCGCCACCATCATCGCTTTCATATGGAAGAGCTGAAATTTTTTCAACTTGTTTGTTAATGGTCCATTTACACACTGCGTAAAATCCGAGCGTATTTTGAAATCCGAGCGTATTTTACGCACGTTTTGAGCTTGAAAAGATTTTTAGCAATACGGACGTATTAAGATACAAAACGGACCGATTTCTCTAATATTTCCATATTGCTAGAAATGTTTTCAAGCTCGAAACGTGCTTAAAATACGCTCGGATTTCAAAATACGCTCGGATTTTACGGAGTGTGTAAACCCACCATAAAGTTCAGGAAATCCAGCCGGGAAAACCTGATCGTGTGTTCGCACTATTACCAGTTGACGTCACGAATTCTTGCTTTTTGGCGTCAAGGCTGGAACGTATTTTTCTATTTTCAGCAAAATATCGTGCCACGGTCTAATCCGGCCAATCACGTTAAAGAGATGCGTAGTTACCACGCTTTTTCTACGCTCCCTAGCATGGTAAGCAAATAGTTAATATTAGTTAATATTTCGAGAAGGTTAAAACGTTCACCTAGTAACTTTTCACGAGGTTGGAACTAAAATAGTAACTAATAGTTACTATTGTTAGAAGGATGGATCCGTTGGGACACGGGCTAATCCGGCCAATCGCATCACAGAGATTCGTAGTTACCACGCTCCCGAGGGTGGTAAGCATATAGTTAGTACGAGTCACTATTTCGACAAGGTTGGAACGGTCAGCGTAGTAACTTTTTACGAGGTTGGAACGAAAATAGTAACTAATAGTAATAGTTAATATTGTTAGAAGGGTGGAACACGCTCATAAGTATGGGCTGAAGAGAAGGAGGCGATGTGCCCCGACGTATTTAAACGATTATATGAACTAAATGCATACCCAGGCATTGCCTGCGTTCTCTATCTTCCCGTCCGGGGAGTGCCCCGGCATGATATCAAGAAGCTCGCTACCATCAACAAATAATCCTTGCGAACATTTCGAACCTGTTCTTTCAATTTATTTGATATTCTTGCTCGGAATTTAATGCAATCTAGCACAGCAACTTTTGATGCCTCATAAACAGTTGGTTTGTATGGATCAAGAACTGCTGAAGACTGCATTAGGATCGAGAAGCACAGGTTTGGGTATATACTTTAAGCTCATGGATATTTTAAAGGACACCTAGCACTACATAGGGTCTCTGTTCAGATGTTTAAGATCGTTGACCACTTTAAGATTAAGCTAAGTTATGCGTACAGAAAAATACACACGAGTTCGGCTGTTTTTAGCCTCTTTCTATGTCCCTTGCCTTGGACACAATCTTATCAAAATTTGCATAACGGCCTCCGGACGAATAAGCTCCTCGGAAACAATGATCGGGCGACCGATACGTCGCGTGAAGAGAACAAGTGGCAAGCGTGATAATCAGTGCATTGCTGACAGAGGAGATATCTCGGGAACGAGAATGGATGGAAATACTACTGAAGTAGAATGAATTAATATCACAAATACGACGTGTGCTTTAAAAGATACTTACATCGCGACAGGTACTTTAACTCCTGCAACTAGGTCCGTTAGAAAAAAGAATCCTTCGTCTAGCACGAAGTCCAGTTCCGTTTGCTTCTCCAGTAACGTCAATCCGATATGTCGAGCGCCGTCTTCACCATTAATCTAAGTGAATACATATGATAGGAGTCAGAGATGATGTTCTGCAAAACTTGGGCTGCAAAAAGAGGGCCTGGAATTCTCTTCCATCCGATATAGTATCTGAAAAACCTTTTCCAGTTCTGTTTCAGAATTTTATTGAGTTTCTCGGGTTGAAATAAATATTTCCGTTTTCCTGTTTTCTTTTTGTTTTGGGTTTCTTTGTTATTTATTTTCTGTTGATTTTTGTTCATCTATTTGATTGATTATGCGCTGATCAAGGCACGATTCCACATTTGTAGGCTATCATAGTGATTAAGCCTGTACAAGCTTAGCTTTTAAGGCCGCAGCATTTTTATTGTATGTGTGTTCTCTTTACTATGTTGTTGTACGTTATCTTCATTATCAGAATAAATGAAATGAAATAAAACCAACTCCGCTCTGTATATCGTGATACCAGCATAAACACTGAAAGAACCAGTCACATTCTTCAGATTGCTACTTGTAAGTGTCTAACCCATTTACTTATCTTCTGGATGCGATTCGGCGACGCCTGGGTGCGCAATTTCCTCCTAATTATTAAGCAACCCTGTTCAATAATGCAAAACGGATACGTCAGCTGAATTTTATTAGAGCTACATTTTGGACCTCCTTGGCAAGGGTCTCTTCAGGCTCAAAGCAGCTCAAGTTGGAAAAACGGACTTCTGGATAAACTTGTGTGTTTTTTTTTTCCACAAGTTCGTCTTTCCAACTTGAGCGGCTTTGAGCCTACAGAGGACCCTTGCCAAGAAGGGCCAAAATATGGCTGTGAAAAACTCAGCTGACGGATCCGTTTTGCACTACCGAATATGATTCGCAGTCAGCTTGGGCTGAAGGAATATTTATAAGCAACCCTGAAATACTGGCAATGAAATTTCTGTGATTTTGAAATACCAGTATCACTTCCCCGTATCCTGAAATCTGCAAACCCCAAATGTATCGTAGAGGTTTGTAAATATGTGGCTAAGGGATTCAGTCTGAGGAATGAAAGTTTAGCTTAGATTACGTAGAATAGTATTCTAGAGGTGTAATTGTTTATTTTTATAGTGAAAAGTGTATAAAATCTTGTATGGCCTTTTGGCTCAATAAACAAGAGTTATTATTATTATGTAACAAGTTCATCCTTCCGAATATTTTCGATATCTCCTTTCTTTTTTTTTATTCTTGCTCGAAACTGGTTGGAATAAGAATGTGTCATGCCTGATATTCTGGCTGACATTGACGGTGACCCAGAAGAGATAGTACGTGTGCCCCAGCAGAGGCTGAACGATGGATAAGGACTTGCTGAAGTGGACTTAAAATGGAAGGCTGCAATTGTAGAATCCACTAATATCGGTCCTCTCATTTAGCGGCCAGTGATTTTCGAACAAATAACCATTTCCTAGGAAACAGGTGAGAGGACCAAGCCAAGCAGTTTGAACAAAATATCTCAACCCCTTATAGAGTTATCGTGCCAACAGACGGACACACGACAACTTTTACAAAATCATAGGTATCCCGTTCAGTAACGTTTTCGGATCCCAACAATCACTTTGTTTACTTCCATTTGATTTGTATGCACTTTGAATGTGTTTAATACATATTTACATCTGTAAATCTACTGTAAATGTTGAGTCGGCAATACTCTTGTTTCCGATTCTCCTCCGAAGTTCAAACACGGAGTTATCAGTAAAATATAAAATAATAAATCCCACCGAAAAAAATACATAGAACTGAAACAAGTGCTCGAGCAAGAGCTTTAAATGCTTGCACAAACCATTTGCTCGATTCTTGTTGTAGGTTTTAGTATTATGTGTAGTACTCGTAAATATTTTCTTTCGTTTCTATCCTTTATGTACTCCGCTTTTTCCCTTTTGTAAGAGGGCAAAATTAAATATATATATAATGGAAAAAAAGGTAATTCGTCATAATTGCTGTGAAAAACTTTTCTCCCCGCACATGAAAGGGTCCAAAGCTGCCCCTCCATAGAGCGAAAAATATTCGCTAGGCGACGCGGGTTGACATCAAACGGATTAACTTGCGCCGAATCCACGTTATCCACTTCAAATCCACCGAAAACAGCCGGAAATGATCGGAAAAGCCAATTGGCCATATTCCTGTTCAGCGCTTCCAAGCGGACTAGTTTCTGTTAATCCCCCCATGCCTCACCGTCATTATTTGGATCAGACATGGTAAAATAGATCCACAGGTTAGTAAGTGGAAAACCTGTCATCTGTGTCCCAGGTACTGGAGGTTTTGCATATGTTTCAACAGCAGAAAGTGAAAGAGACCCACTACCCTATGGATTCGACTTTTTACTATTTCTTAACCAACACTTGTGTAGACATAGTAGAAACTCGAATCCATAGGGTAGTGGGTCGCTTTCCCTTTCTACTGCTAACACAATGTAAGACCTCCATTACCTGGGACACAGATGACAGGTTTTCCACTCACTAACCTGTGGATCTATTTTGCCATGTCTGATCCAAGTAATGACGGTGAGGCATGGAGGGATTAACAGAAACTAGTCCGCTTGGAAGCGCTGAACAGGAATATGGCCAATTACAGCGGTCAAACGTAGCTCTATTTATGGTCGAACAGGCGATCAGGTGTTTCTGGCCGGATTTTCTCCATTTCATCGGTTTCGGCAAGGAAATTTGAATATGACTCAACTTTTCAACAAAGAAGTGTTGATGGTGCTTGAAATCCTGGCCGGAATTCCATTCCGCTGCAGCCGTACCCTAGTCGTCTGTTCAAGAGTGGAAACTTCTCGAACACGATACCGAGTCACGAAGCATCGCACGGACCCCTCCGAGAACCTTTATCACTACGTAGGGCGAATTAATTAAATTCAATTTTATTTGTAACCCGTCTAGGTATAGTCGGAGTATGGAAACAACATAAAATCAAGAATAACCAAACTAATTCAAATTCAGTAAACCGGAACTTCCCGTAGCTCCATGGGTGCAATAATCTAACTAGCGTTAAACATTCCTTGAAAGCCAGGCTTCACCTTCCAGATTTTTCTCCTGAATTCCGGACAGCCGTTTTCGTCGAGACGGATCTGCAAGTCGAAGCCGTCTGGAAGTCCGGGTGCTGGACACCCCAGATTCCGAAAATCTGGAAGGTGTCATAGAGGCAACACATTTGAGCAAATGCAAATGAGTGAGTAGGAGAAAAGGGGAGAGTGATCGACAGCTGTGACTGGGCAGCAAAGATATTTGAAGGCAACATCATCATCATCATTAAAATCCGAAAGGGTTGGCTGACTGTGCGGAAGTCCCAGATATCTGGAAGTCTGGAAGGTGCAGCCTGGCTTTAAGGGATCTCATAGATGAGACGAGAAATCCGTTCTTTATGAGAAACTTTACCTCTTCGTCATGTCCAAATCCAATGTAGAAACTCCTCTGCGGTTGGAAACCATTGCTTATAAGAAATTCCAGGCCTTCAAGTATTCCCTTAAACAAGATAAGCTTAGAATTAAAGCAGAAATCTGCAGTCCGACGGCTTTGCTGCAAACTTGCACGATAGTACCGGACTGAAAAACTGTAGCTCCGTCAAAATTTCAGAGCCCTCTCCTCCTGGAATAACGCACAGGTCGGATTTGAAATCGAGATGATCATCACCGCCACTGCTTATTACACACACTTAGTTCGCACCGAAATAATATAAGAACACTTGTTGTATTACTTTCAAGACCAACTAAATATTGTTTTAATACCTTGCCTCGCGGCCTCTATACGGAGTGGGGCCCATAGACAGCTGCATACTTTGCCTAGTTAGTTGGCAATCCAGCATGGGTTGCCAAGTAACTAGGCAGACTTAACCTGAAGATAGGAAACCTCATGCCTCATGCCAACTAATCCCTTGTTTATAATCCCCCATGTGACCGGGTCGAAATTTTTTTTTAGAAAAAAACGTCGTCTAAAGATATTGAACTATCAGCAAGGATTGCGTTTATCAGCGATGCGCTGTTCATACTTTAAGCACGATTTCTCGGCAAACTTCTTCACCTTTAATTAACTGATTAGTAAACTCAAATACCGATTCGGCGAAACAGTTCGGCGCTCCTTGGCAAGGTCCTTAAAATAGTAAAATCAGTTCTTGCGACAAAGCCAACAATGTTTCTGGGAATTCTAAAACAGTTTTAGGAAATTAGTTTAAGGAGTTGTTGCAAGTGAAAGCTAGTGCTAAAGCGTCATTTATGACACCGTTGCTGTTTTGTTCACTATTTGACAATGTGTGAGTCAATTCACACAAATGTGTGAGTCGAGAAGACGAACACTCGAAATTTATTTATTTATTTAATCTATTAAAACGGCCAGCTTGGGCCATACTAAACAACTAACAATAAATATTAACAAATAACAATGGGGGTAGGCAAAAATATAAAAACAATAATCTACCCAACATCAAATGCTGAATACAGCTCACGGTGACATGCCATCCACACAGGTAACGATAGCCGCATGTTTGGGCCCGAGAGAATCACAAGGAGTGGATTGCTAGACCGAAGGATCCGGGTCTCAAGAGAGAAGATAGACCGACGCCTGAGTTCCCCAAAAGAAGGAAGACCCTCACCAACAAACATCCCGGAAGCACTACAGCAAAGACAATAATAGTGGGAAAGACCGGTGACTTCGCTAAAATCGGGTCTCTGAAAATCGATTGGAACGCCGCCTAGCGTTTGGACTTTGTCCAATTTCCAGCAATAGATGATTAATATAATCAAAAAAAGAGGGCGTGAGTAGGCAATGGCTGTCAACACTAACTGATTCGAAATCGTGAATTCAACATTTTTTCATAAAAAAGCGATTTATTCTTTTCCTACTTGTTTTTTTATTCCAATTAAAGAGGAAATCTGAATGGAGAGAGAATGCTCATCATAAACAAAACGTGCTCTGTTGATGATTCTGCGGAAAGCGATGGAAGAAATTGTCAACAGAGCGATTTTTTAACGAAAGAACATCCGCTAAACGGCGCTGATTGTTGTGACTCATGGGGCTTACGGGAGTTTCCGGTCTTTCCCCGAAAAGTATTCTCGCATTTCACAGATGTAGAGTGGGTTAGTGACAAACAATACAGTGGAGTACAGTACAGTAAGTAAGAATTTGTATTCCTGTTCGAATTATTATTTGAATATAAATAATTCACTGATTGTTTAGCCGGTCGTTTGTTTGAGGTTTTCAAAGATTCTGAAGCCAAGCGCGTAAGCTCACTTCTGTCCTAGATGTGATGATGAGGATGAAAGTGTAGCTCGTTCGCTGTATAAGTGTGTAAAATACCTTACTGTTTTCTCCTACAGCTTTTAAACTTGAGACCCTCCATCATCAACGGAAAAGGCTACAGAACCCCTATCCTTCCGCTCATCCTGCCACCTCTCTTCCAACCTCATCGTTTGTGTCCCCAAAGAGAGGGTGGGGAGCGAGTACCTAAGCTGGAACCCCGTTCCTAGTGTACAGCGGCAGCGTAATAGTTGTATCCCCAATTTTGTACACGTTTTCGATAATGAGTTTTAGTCTGTCTTGTATGTGTTTTACTTTTATGATTTTGTGTTACGCCATTTTCAGTCTGAATGAGAGAGAGAGAGAGATCGGTATACTTAGAAACTATCATAATATAAGTAAATTCAGTTTCTTACAAATTATAAATAACAAACACATACTACGATTCAGCACTGAGAACCGAAGTAAAAAAAGGGCACAAACGAGTTCCCGTAACGATTAGCGCGGACTTTAGGGGGTAGAAGCAGGCCCGTATCCAGGAATTTATTTCGGGGAGGGTTTTGCCTTTCGGGGTGGGAGGAGGTGTTGCCTGCTGGTCGGACAAAAAAGTACAAAAAAGACATAGATCAGAGGGAAAAGCCTATAAAAATGATTATTTTTGTATGTTTTTCTATTTTTGGGGGGGAGGGGGGGGGGGGGTCAACCCCTACCCCCCCCCCCCCCTGGGTACGGCCTTGGTCAGAAGTCTATTTTGAAATCGAGTTTGATTATTGGGAGGGGCTGGTTCTGGTAGCAGTGACCGGTGGCTCGTATTGTCTAGGATAAATGAAGAGAATATCATGAGGAATGGATGGTAAGGATAATGAAGGGTGAACGTTTTCTTACTCTGTGAGCTTATTGTTTGTTATTTATATAAGTTAGTTTACTTGTACAATTTTTGGTGCCATGGCCCTCGGGCTTTTTTTGTAAATTCTTCTATTCATACATCAAACAGACGTTCACACTGAGGCGGTATCGGCCATCGCCGAGATTTTCGTCGCCAAAATCGGCGATTTTTGTTGCTTCGTCAGGCGATTTTCAATGTTGGGAAAATTCAAAGTTACTCGGGCGACAGTACGATTTTATGCACGCAACAGCAACATAGACGACCCTTTTGATAATTCAATTTTAGAAAAATTAATTATTTTTTACTATTTTAATTATTTTAAGGGTTACTTTTAATTATTTTTCGCATTAAATTCTGTTGCCGACGAAAATTGTGAACATCCAGGCGATAAAAATCTTCTGTCGCTGCGATTGAAAAATCTCGTTCATCGCCACGATTTGCTCTGTCTGAACCTAGGGTCACAGGTAGTGAAGATTCAGGAAGAACTTACCATTACTGAATGCTTATCATCGATCGCTCCTCTTCCGTAAATTACTCCATCTTTAACGAGGCCCTGGAATGGACTTACCGACCATGAGCCATTGGCTGGGACTACATCCATGTGCGCAGTCAGAAGGTAAGGCATAAAATCGGGGTTTGACCCCGCTACGGCGTATAGAAGACTGTAGCCGTTTATGACCTCTTTTGTAACGAAAGGTGAAGAGTGGACAAGCGGGAAGCCTAGAAATGAAAATAATAAATGTCTTATCAGTTCTTCCGAGAACTCTCGTGTTGGCCAGTATAAATATTCCTTCAGCCCAAGCTGAGAGCGAATCACGTTTGATAGTGCAAAACGGATACGTCAGCTGAATTTTATTGGAGCTATATTTTGGCCCTTCATGGTGTAACGGATGATCGTAACACTAGTATGTAATGACCCACAAGTCACAACTCCCTCGGAATACGTCACCACGAAAGCTTTACATGACGAGTGTAGAACTATGGTTTTACGCAATTAAGGTCTTCAATACTGGGTTCACGTAAGTACACAATTAAGGTAAGCACAACCGGGATCAAGGAAACTTATATCTACCGGGAGTTGGGACTCGTGGAGTTACTTTTGTTCTTCAGTTTTGGGTTTTAGTTTTAGTTTTAGTTCTTAAGTTTTGAGTTTTTCGTCAGTGTTGTAACTTCGTCGTTAGTCGTCGTCTCCATTATTCAGTGTTCGTGCAGTTTCAGTCTCAGATTTAAGTAAGTAAGTAAGTAAGTAATTTATTTATAACCCGCCGTTTAATTTATTTATAACCCACCGTAAAGTACAACTTAAGGGTGGAATCGATGTACGTAAAAGGATTGTTAAGCTGTATCAGCATCTGGGAGTTGAAGTAACGCCGTTTAAGGTAAAATAAACATTCATTTATAAATCAACCTGTGTTGTATGTAGTTCCACCACCGAAGGTAATGAACCGCCATACACCGCCTCCGCGCTACCCATTTTATACACGTATACACTTAAACTTCTCTACCGCCCGTAGAGACCGTCCGTACTTCGGTGATAACTACAAATCGCCCATACATGCCGCCGACATACCTATCTTAGCTGGAAAGAACAAGAAGAGACAGGCGACTCTAAATCTAAATGCAGAAGAATCTCTGACCTTTAGACGACCCAATCAAACAGCAAAAACAGCAGCCATGTCTAGAATGAAAACACAGGACCATCTTTAACTCCAACCAATTTTTCAAAGAAGAAGTTCACAAAATCGGATATTGAAGGAAGAATATTCAATTGTTTTTCACAAGTTCATTTTCCAGTTTGAGCAGCTTGAGCCGGAAGAGGACGCATGCCAAGAAGGGCCGAAATATAGCTCCAATAAAATGTAGCTGACTTATCCGTTTCGCACCGTCAAATATGATTCGTAGTCAGCTTGGGCCGACGGAACATCTTATTCAATTAAAGATTCTTCCTTAATCTGATTTTGCGAGGTTCTTCTCTGAAAACTGGTTGGAGTTAAAGCTGCTGCTGTAATTTCATTCTGAACACAGCTGCTTTTTTTGCTGTTCGATTGGGTCGTCGAAAGGGTAGAGATTCTTCTGCATTTTGGTTTTGTAGTCACCTGTCTCTTCTTCTTTATTCTAGCTAAGATGGATACTTGTCGGCGGCATGTATGGGCAATTTGAAGTCCCGAACAGCCGACTTATCCGTTTTGCATCGTCAAATATAAAACAAAATTTTGTAACGTAAACTAGATAAGCATAATTTTAAAACACTGTTAGCATTCTCAACACGTGTAGTCTCAACACAAACCTCTGACTGCATGGAAGCCTGAATGGGCCTGTAAGGACAGCCAAACAAATCTTCACTTTAAATTAATCTGGACACAAAGTAAAAAAAAAAAAAATAAAGAAAGAAGAAAACAAAAGTCTGGGCATGTTTCATCGTTAGCTTTCAAACACGTTTCTTACAGTAGTGGCAAACAGAAATCAATTATTCTTCCTTGTTGTAGAAGGAATAGAACTGAAGTAAAAACGAAAGGCTGTCTCGTTGAGAGAAATTCGTACTTTTACGTTTCTTGCAGTAGCGGCAGAAACGAAAATCAACCCATTCTTGGTTGTTCGTAAAAGGACTAAAATTAAAGTAAAAATGAGAGGCTCTCTTTTTCAGAGAAATACTTACTTTTTTCAAGATATTCGTGGAACTTTGGAAATTGCACGAGATCCTGCTTTCCTTTTTCATAAGAAATGGTTGGTATGCGGAGGGCTCCCGCCAACCTTTCAGCAAGACTGTCGATGTCATTGTCGTCAGCTACGTATCCGTCGGATTTTTTGGGGAGACGCGAAAACTTCACTGCTTCTTCCACCGCTAACGCTCGAAGGACGGTGATCACAGCTACTGCCAACACTGTGATCAGGCCGATCTTTAGCACCGTTCTCAGAACCATCTGCAACATGAATAAAGGAGGCATCAGACGGCGTTCGTAAAGCAAGTAATAATTAAAGCACGAAGGATAGTATAAATGATAGATTTTTATAAAATAGCCAAAGAAAAAAGATATTTAGAATGGTACGCGTCATCGGTTCATAAGGTCTCCTTCTCCAACTCTTGCACTCCCGAAGTATCTCAACGTTCGACGGAAATCCTAGAATGCCCAGCGTAGAAGAATTCAGATTTCGTTCGGTGGATGTGTTTTCAGGCTTGAGTTCGCAATTTTCAAAAAAGGTGCATTTTTGGTAGTTGATGCAGAATATAGAGAGTTCTCTCCAGTTTTACACCCATTATTCTGTGGCTGCATGATGTCAGGGAGTTTTATATTCATCTATAGTTCGTACTTTTAGTATTATTATATTTATATATAATACATATTATATTTATAAATATTCTTTGAGCCCAAGCTGACTTTGAAACGTTTATTCAAACAATGTTGACAACGGATACGTCAGCTACGATTCTTCATCAGCGATATTTCGGCTCTTCTTGGCAAGGGTCCTCGTCAGGCTGTCAAATTGACAGCTTATAAAATCCACACCTTTCTCCTTTGTTTCGTTTCGTAACTACGAATTTTTAGCGCTTTTTCATGCCTTGCCGAGTTTTCCCGTCACCCAACGAAACATTTGCCGGAATCTTCAACGTCTGCTGACAACTCAGATGGATTTGATAGTCTTCTGTTTATTACGTCTTCTATTTGCTTAGTTTTCCCACTTTTTAACCAAGGCACATTCGGTCTTCAAATCTTTTGCGCCCACCCGCCGCGCCAGAGAGCAGGAAGGCTGGATATAGTCGACTAGCGCTAACAAGAGAATTGCTAGCTTTAGGTGGGAAGTAATGGTATATTCAAAAACGTTTTTTCTGATTCATTTCATAGGCAAAAGATCATTTCTAGTAGGAGTTGTGCTTTAAGGAAGTAGGCGGGAAGATCAAGGGGACGTTTTCGCGTGGATGGCTGTAGAGCTGAATGGGTGATCCCCTCCACGCGAAAATGAGAAAATCGATCGGGCGCTGAACGGCTGAGGAAGATGGGGTCCGCCCACGCGAAAATGCTCATTCAGCTGGATGGGAGCGAGGCCCGTATCCAGGAATTTATTTCGGGGGGGGGGGGGGGGAGGGTTGCCTGTGGGTCGGACAAAAATGTACAAAAAAGACATAGATCAGAGGGAAAGGCCTATAAAAATGATGATTTTTGCATGTTTCGGGGGGGGGGGGGTCAACCCGCTAAACCCCCCCTCCCCTGGATACGGCCTTCATGGGAGCACATGAGTGGGAAGGTCCATTAAATATCCCCGTTCAGCTCAAAGCTGCCCTCGGAGCGGTTTTGAACGGGAGGCGTCCATCGAGTTGGATGGCCCGTTCACCTGTTCATCCGTACACGGGGAAATGACAAAAAGATCGACGGCATCCACGCGAAAATGTCTAACTGTTTTCATGGGTCACAAGGTTGAGCAATAGGAAAAGAGATCGAAGTAAATATATTAATATAAGATAAACATGAAATCAAAGAAACTGAAAAATACTGTATGGTATACAAGAATGATAAGCTCGAATAATTTCAATTTTTTTTAAATAATTTGCCACATAAAATTTGAGTAGGCTATAGTTAACCAGTCTCGTCTGAGCGACGACAAACTTTACTGATCATACTTTGCGACAAACTTCACGAACCTTACGAACACCGTCTGAGTCGGAACCGAATGAAAAACTGAGGAGTAACCGACAAGATCGACACCTGAGAGATAAGGAATTGGCGATCGGGAATATCTATTAGTTTTAAGACTCGCTGATTTTAGGACGGATAAAAACAATCACATACTCAGGCATAGAAAAAAAATGTCTGGTGGTAGAAAATGCAGTCGATCGATACCCAGTCGTTTTCCCAAGCCGTTTCAGTCATCAATAATTTATCGTAACAGCAATTAGCTCCGCTTGCACCATCTCTTTTTGTAACCAGTAACTACGTGGTAGCCGGTAGAAGATTCGACTCAACACTAGATGACGCTGACGTAAAATTTGCCACATTTCTTTGCAAAAGTAGTTTTCTTCTTTGCTTGAACGTTATTTAACTTTGAAGAGTGCAGCTTTGTGTTAATGGTAAAATCAGGACCCATACACTATTCAGATGTTCACAGGAGCGTTAGGAACTGTTAATTAGGTACTTTGTGACTCGTAGTTGATTTGACATTTTCGCAAGTCGCGAAAATAACACTGTTAAAAGTTAATCACGGATACATCTTTACAGTATTTCCAAGTTGTTTTAACCTCCAACCACATACATAATTATCCTCGACAATAAACATATCTAAGTTTTGACACAGTAAATAAACTTGAAAATAGTGATGAAGATTACTAACGCCATCTGCTCTTACACGGTGTCCAGCAAATAAACTTAAGTTATAAAGGCGAGATAGCGCTGCCTTCGGTCTAGCTAATACTGAAACATTCCAGCCCAGACAAAAAAATGTTTCTGAAGCCATTTAGGATAAAATCAAAGACACAGCTGAAAACATCAGATAAGTAAGTACCTGTTTCTGTTTATTAGTGAACAGAGACGTTGGGGAATGGCTGTTGTATCTGAAATATCTAGCAAGTAGAATTCAAGACTGCCTGTTGACAGAAAATACCTATTTTGATGCCAAAACTTGCCAATAGGTAGCACATGTGAACTTTGATTAGGCGATGAATTCAAATGTTATAAAAATTAAGCTTGCAGGAGCTACCTGGAGCCTGGACTCTAGAGGACCTGCTTTCTTGAACCTTTAATGAGTTGTTTGTATGAAAATAGCAAAATTAGCGATTGTCTTGAAATATTGTCAGACCTGTGATTGTGAGGGCAATTTGTCTTTGCCTGTAGTAAGCATATCCTGGCCTGATCCTACCCACAATCAATGTCTCAAGCTCAATCAATAGTTGCATTTTTGCAGATACCATGGTATCTGTTATCATGGTAACTGGATCTGCAATTAGTCATTTTTGCAGTTATTGTGGTATCTGATATACGGTTGCTCTGCAAAAGCGACAATTGCCCAAATTCCGCGTTTCGAAGTCATCCCAAAAGAAAAACTGGTTTCAGTCATTAAGTGCTAAACTTCTTTCCCACCAATTCAGTCTAGTACACTAGCCCCTTTTCAGGCACGGTGCTCAAACGTCTAGCACCATGCCTGGGTGCTAGACGTTCAAGCACTGTACCTTGGATTTCATGTATGGTGCATAGATTTCAGTATACAGTGCACACATCGAAAACACAGTTTCTGTCATAACAACTGAGCACCAGCTCGGACAGGGCTGAAATTACTACCATGAATTAGAGAAATCAAAGACAATCCTTTATATATTTTTCACAACAAAAACAAAAGGGCTCGGCTGATGACAGATGTGAAAAACCTCATTTCCTTTTCTACATAGTCAAGGGTTTTGCATGCAAAGTGTCCTGTGCCTCAGCTTTTTCTACCTAGCAGCCAACCAGAATATTGGCTCTTGGGGAATAGATAGGGAAAATACATGGAAAATAGATAGGGTGCTGTTAGGTTTTTCAGCTCCATCATCATTAGAGCCCTTTTGTTTTTGTTGTGAAAAATATATAAAGGATTGTCTTTGATTTCTCTAATTCATAGTAGTAATTTCAGCCCTGTCCGAGCCAGTGCTCAGTTGTGATGACAGAAACTGAAATCCAAGGTACAATGCTTGAACGTCTAGCACCCAGGCATGGTGCTAGACGTTTGAGCACCGTGCCTGAAAAGGGGCTAGTGTACTAGACTGCACCAATTCGACAAAAATTGATCAAAGTGAGATGACTTTTCAGATACCACAATAACTGCAAAAAACCCTTTAGACCATGTTATCAGATACCATGGTATCTGCGAAAACACACAGTTTAAGGGTGGAATTGGTGCAGCACAAATTCACACGTTGTATGTAAGAAAGCAAAATAATTCTGGGTGAAATGAACAGGTCAATAGAAAAACAGCTCCTTAATGTTTAAAAGAAAAAGGCTGAGATTGGACAATCTAGTTACCCATCACTTATTTACTTAAGGAGGCTTGAAGACCCCATTTAAATGGGTTACTTCATTGCTCGGCTATTCACAAATAAACAATCTTTATACAGCAGAATTTCCTGTCTGATTTGTGTGTACCTCTTTGAAGGGGCATCACTATTGGAAGGGGGACTCCTCCACACCAAGTGTCTTACGATAGTAACTTTGTCGGGCAAAAACAGAAGGAGCAAGATCAAATTCTTTTGTCACGTATCGGTTGACTCTTTGGCACATTGGGTTATTTTTATATGCAAGAAATAATATTCTGCAAACATTTGTCCAGCTAAAAACAGAAGAAATATAACTCTGTATACATTTGTCGAGCATTGGTAGTTTCTTCAGAAGATTGGTTTATTTTCTGTACATAAGTAGGCTAATACAGAAGAACTGAAGTTTTGTGAACTTTTGTAGGGTGTCAATCGACTTGTGGGCACATCAGGTTTTCTTATATGTAATGTAAGACATCAGATTCTGCAAGCATTTGTCAGGCGTACCCGGGAAGTTCAAGTCTCGTTGGCACATTGGGCTATTTTTATGTGTAAAAAAATAAGTTCTATACAGTCTAATCGGGCGAAACACAGGAGAAATCAAATGCTATATGGTTTTGTCGGGCGTCTGTATTCTCGTCAGCACATTGCGATTTTCTTACACAGAAGAAGCCAAATTGTGTAAACATTTATCGGTTGTATCCCAAAAGTTTAAGTCTCGTTGCCACATGGTCTTCTATTTACACATAAGAAATAAAGTTCTTTACAGTTGGGCAAACACAGAAGAAATCGAATTCTGAAAGCTTTTGCGGGCGTTGGCATTCTCGTCGGTACATCGGGTGCTTTTTATATGTTTGAACCCAAATTCTGCAAACATTTTTCAGGCGCACTCGGAAAGTTTAAGCCTCGCCGGCAGATCGAGGTGCTATTACACGTAGTAAATCAAATTCTACACACTTTTATCTAATCCTGCAAGCTTATTTCTCGTCGGCAAATCGAGATTTTATACACACAAGAAATCAAATGACTGCAAAGCTTTGTCGGAAGAAGAATTATCGGTTAATCGGGTTTTTTTTTACACATAAGAAACCAAATTCTGTAGACTAGTTTAAGTCTCGTCTGCGAATCGGGATCTCTTTCTATGGCACTTGCTTTCCGGCCAAATGCCATATACCGATCCTTTTTCCGTCGGTCGGGCGGTCAGTCCGGTGATCACGAGTTAGGGTAATTCCAGATGTGCTAGGATGATGAAACTTGGCAGGCATATCAGGGACTCGACCAAACTAACTTGGAAATAGTGACTTCCCCCATCTGACTACCGTGGGGGGAGTGGAGGGAGGGGAATCCGGAATATTGACGTATTTATAACTTTTGAACGGGGAATCAGATCTTTTTTTTTTTTCTGGTTGAACGAGTTTACTTCTCCAAACTTCATATAAAACGGTGAACCTTGAATACAAATTCAAGATGCATTACAGTTAGTTTCAGACCGGTTCTGTTCTGTTCTGGCGGGAAATGTACGGCCCTGTCTCTATGCGCTTGTATCTGTGTTGCAGGCTTGACGAAAACGATTTACAAAAAAGAAGTGTTCACACAGTGAAGAAACCTGCCACGGGGCGAGCACTGGCCACAGAAAAGAAAAATGGAAAATAGAACAATTAATAAAGTCTACTCGGAGCCATTCACTGAGTTTTTCGTCTTCACTTCACTGCAGGGAATCTCTAGGAAATGACGAATTCATGGCTCCCTCAATAATTCTGTAAAAATGGTAGAAACGAGTTAGTGAACCTTGAACGTTGGACTGATAACTGTTAAAAGTATCACTACTTCGCCTTATGGTTTAGGTGCTAATGTTTCATTATTAGCTACTTTGTCTTCAGCTATTCCATGTTTTTCAGTTTTGCAACTTTCTTTCTTTCAAGGAAGAAGATCAAGGTGGATATTTCAAAGAACTTTCCAGCTATAACTGAAGATCAGCTAAACAGCATTGTTAACATCAAGGATGAAATCACACAGATGAAAATTGAGACAGCAGAAAACAAAATTTGCAATGTGGTTCTGGCCGGACAAAAACCTATACTCTTCATTTATGAAGATAAAATGTACCCTACAATTTTCCTATTGTGGCAGGCCCCAAATATCATGTCTAGCTTCAGTACCTTTCAGGATGTCCTACCCAGGCTTATGAATGGCGCTGACCTAATGTTGCCTGGTATAGTAGTTGACCAGTCCTTAGCAAATAAAGCGTATGGTAAACTGGCAAAGGGGACACCAGTGTCTATAAATACAGTGGACAATATTGCACCGATAGCAGTGGGAAGAACAGCACTCTCAAGTGAAGACATGTATATGTCAGCAAAGAAAGGAAAAGGTGTAGAGATCCTTCACTGCATGGGGGATACCTTATTCCAACATGGTGGTAAGGCGGTAAGGCCTACACTCGATGCCCCGGTCATAATTCACCCAGCCAAGTATGAAGGTGAAGCTCAAAGTTCGGACCAAGTAGAGGGCAGTTACGCAGCAGCCCTTAGCAAGAAAGTAGAAGACGTGAGACTTGAAGAAAAAGTCCAGGAGAAGAACCGACAGAAGGACAGGGTGATGGAACCGAAAACGGTGGAAATGATGAGGCTAGCCTGTCACCACAGGAGGAGATGGATTTGCTACTGACAAAGTGTTTCCTTAAAGCACTTAGGACAACCGCCAAGAAGCTTGAACTCCCCTGTCTGACAAACGTCTTCTATGCCAACCATATCCTTCCTGCATGTCCCAAAAGCAAAACCTTGGACATCAAGAAAACTAGCTTCAAAAAATTATCCAAATTCCTGGCCCATATGCAGACAGAAGGTGTGCTAGAAGTTAAAGAGCAACAAAAGGGAGTAGAGAGTATCATGTCGGTGAATCACTTACATGATCTGGTGAGAAGGTTCAAAGATGATTTTGAGGCTGAAGAAGATGAAAGTGTTGATGAAGATGACGATAGATATGAAGCACCTGCGGTTACGGATATGTACTGCGTCACGGCTGCAGTGCTGCCCGTGTTTAGAGCGGCTGGTCACGAGTAAGTAATTTTTTTCTCCCATTATTGTGCGTGCCGGCTGCAGTGGATTGGTGTTATTTGGTTATCGTCTTGATATTAAAGTCTCTGACCCCATGCTGCCAAACAGGTCCCGGCATGTTTAAAGGCCCACTAAAGAGCTCATCGTTGCAATTTCGCACCACGAGCACAGACTATAGCTGCTGCAATCCAGTTACAATTATGAACAATCTTGACTAACATTGCCCAAAAAAGGTAATCTCTGATTGGTTTTACAATCCGTACCTACGACCAATCACAGAAGACGCCAGGTCTGTGGACAAAAAATATAGATAGCTGGGGCGTCATTGGGCGGGGGGGGGGGGGAGGCTGCCCCCCCCCCGGACTTTCGAAAAGGGTCCAGAGCTGTGGTTAAATAGTGTGAAAGCCAAGCAAAAGCCAGACAGACCTGATGGCACACCGAGTCTTCCAAGTTAAACAAGAGCTACGAGCTCATATGGCGCTTGTTACGAGTCGTTAAAAGGTACGAGTTAAACCTAGAAATTGGATATGTAGGGCAAGTCCTCGTACGGCCCATTGATTTTCGCCCAAGTTTCTTCCAGATTCTTCCAATCTAAGCGTTTCCAAAGATTTCCGGTTGCCCCTCCAACTGCCCCCAATGTCACTGGATCCGGTCCGGATTTAAAATGGGACGTCTGAGGGACGAGGTGTTCTAAATATCAAGTTTCATTTAAATTCGATGACCCGCTCAATAGCTGAGCTCGCCACTAGAATCCGGATTCCCCATCCCTCCACTCGGGGAAACTACATTATCAAGTCAATCTGTTCGGGTCCCTGACAAGCCTGCCAAGTTTCGTCGTCCTAGCACATCAGGAAGGATCGAACTCGCGGGATCACTAGAAATTCGCCCCCCCCCCCCGAACTCCCCCACAGAGACCGCATCCGGTCCGTTTATGTCATCCACGTATTTAGGACTTGTGTTTGTTCGTCCCACCAAGTTTCATCCCGAACCCTCCACCCTAAGCGTTTCCCAAGATTTTCGGTTCCCCCCTCCAACTCACCCCAATGTCACCGGATCCGATCCAGATTTAAAATGGGGCGTCTGAGACACAATGTCTTTCTGAATATCAAGTTTCATTAAGGTCCGATCACCCATTCGTAAGTTAAAAATACCTAACTTTTCCGGATTCCCCCTCCCTCCACGCCCCCCAGATGGTCGGATCGGGGAAACGACTATTCTTCAGTCAATCTGTGCGGGTCCCTGACACGCCTGCCAAGTTTGTATCGTCGTAATACTTTGGGAAGTACCAAATTCGCGGGATCACTAGAAATTCGCCCCCCCCCCCCCCAACTCCCCCACAGTGAGCGGATCCGGTCCAGTTATGTTAATCAGGTATTTAGGAATTGTGCTTATTCTTTCCACCAAGTTTCATCCCAATCTCTCCACTCCAATCGTTTCCCAAGATTTCCGGTTCCCCCCCTCCAGCTCCCCCCAATGTCAACGTACCCGGTCTGGATTTAAAATGAGACGTCTAAGACACGAGGTCTTTCTATGTATCAAGTTTCATTAAGATCTGATCGTCCGGTCGTAAGTAAAAAATACCTCATTTTCCCGGATTCCCCCTGCCTCCCCTCCCCCCAGATGCTCGGATCGGGGAAGTGACTAGTTCCAGCTTAATCATCTGAGGTCCCTGATATGCCTGCCAAGTTTCATCGTCCTAGCTTATGTGGAAGTGCCCGAACTAGCAAAACCTGGACAGACCGACCGACGGACGGACAGAAATTGCGATCGCTATATGGCACTTTGCCGAAGGGCAAGTGCCATAAAAACAACACTTTGAATAAACAGACAGTTTATTGTAAAAATCGACTAGGTATCGTGGTTATAAACCAAATTTTCGATTATTGTCAAACAAACAGAATAAACTACAATATATTTATCTAATGTCAGTACGCTTAAAAAAATTCACGCCTCGTTAAAAATATTTCACGAACTCAGGAATAAAACTTTTTGCAATAAAACTTGTAGGTACGGGACAGAGCTTGGGAACCCTAGAACTTACAACTAGTTCCAGTCGACTTCTAACATTTTGATGGGGGGAGGGAGGATTTGGGAGTGGAGAGGATGAGATACCATGGCTGAACCGAAATCAGCGTTTAGCTCCTTTCTGCGCTCCTGCAGTGTTTTTAGGTTAAAGTGTTTTAAAAGGTATGAGTATGAAAGCTTCGGTCCACTATGAGTAATAAGAAGAGCCCGCTTCTGTATTCTTTCTAGCTTATCTCTTTGTTCCTGCGATAATGAAAAATGCCAAACAGGTGCTGCGTATTCCAGGATGGGTCTAATGAAAGAAGTATAAACTCGTAGTAAGTGACACTGGGGTATTTTCATTTTTGAAAGAAGTTTTAGGTTTTGTATTCCCGCATTGGCACGTTCGCTTCCCATTTTAGATCAGGGATTATGGTAACACCCAGTAGCTTAATTTTCTCTGCCTTAATTTTTTCCGGTATTTCTTCTTTGAAAGCAGGTTTTGATTTTAGGAAAGAAATAGTTAAAACCGCTGTTTTAGCTAAGTTAGCTTTCATATCGCTATTCTGTGCCTCGTCCGCCACCTCTTGGATTATTAGCTTAGCTTTACTCATTTGGAAACGATGACAGATTTCAGCAATACTCAAGTCGTTAACATACTTCCAACGGTTTTCCTCATCTACTGCAGTATCATGTAATTTACTAAGACAAGGAGAGGACCCAAAAGAGTCTCCTGTGGCACTCCACAGAAAATTTCTTTCTCTTAACACCCTTATACTTGTTTTTTTGTTTTCTTTTTTGAGGAGCCCAACAATAAGTTTAATCAAGTAGGGGCTTACATTTAGTTAATTAGCTTTTCCACGAGCACTTTGTGGTTAATTAAGTCGAACCCTTTAGTAAAGTCGATTGCGATTAAATTTATCCATTTTTCTGTATCATCTAGGTTCCTTAAAATACAATCAATTAAACTTAATAGGGAATGGGATGTAGACGACTCCGGTCTGTTGCAGTACTGTCGTGGATCTAATTTACCAAGAATTTCACTTTTTAACCACTTGGCTACAAACCATTCGTACACCTTTCTGAAAGTGGGAGGAAGGGTGATGGGTCGTACCGAGTCGAAGCCTGTTGGCGAATCTTTTTTGGTGGATTGGTGTCACGTAACCTACCCTGATGGTACAACAAGATTGATTAGGGTCAGACAGTTGTGGACAGAAATTTCTGATTTTACGTTGAAATTGCACGAAGCTCATTGGCTGTCCGCGCCATAAGAGGGATGAAGATTACATAGCTCTTGCTAATCCATCTTACTAATAACCTTCTAATCCATTTATTCGTTGTAGGAAGGGTGCAGCTCTTACTTGTGCGCAAGTAAAGTTAGGACTCACCGATTACATAAAGAAGAAGGAGCTTCAACACCCAGAACAGAAAAGGTGAGGCCGTTGTTTTGAACTTCTGAAGTCCTTTTCACTTGATTCTGGTCGGCAACCAAAACCAACTGGCTTTTCCAACCAACGGGCCATAGAGCCCTTGGGATTTTTCTTAATAAATAGATTTTACTTGATTTTACTTTTCACTTGATTCAGGTCGGCTACCAAGACCAACGGGCTTTCCCAGGGAACCAACGGGCCATAGAGCCCTTGGGATTTTGCTTAATAAATAGATTTTGTTTCTTGTCTATGTTAGTATTATCAAGAACGGTATTATGTTAGTTGTGTATATATAAGGTTGTTAATAGAAAGAACATGAACTGATTTAAGTGATGTGGAAAGTGGATGAGAAACAATTACCAGTCGGTATGAAGGTTATCGCGGACATAATTGTACCCTTTTTCAGCCAGATCGTAACATCAACCTACATAACTCGCAGTATGTGTATATGCAGGGGCGTCGCAAGGGGGGGGGGGGGGAGGGTGCAGCACCCCCCCCCCACCTTTTTGAGTTTTTTTTAGACAAAATTTACTGTTCGGTATTATTTCGATAGCAAAACTGTTCGATATATTTACGGGGATTCGGTAGTTATAAAGAGAACTTGAACTGATTTAAGTGATGTGGAAAGTGGATGAGAAACAATTACCAGTCGGTATGAAGGTTATCGTGGACATAATTGTACCCTTTTTTCTGCCAGATCGTAACATCAGCCTACATAACTCGCAATATGTGTATATGCAGGGGCGTCGCAAGGGGGGCGGTGCAGCACCCCCCACCTTTTTTAGTTTTTTTTAGAAAAAATTTACTAAAACTGTTCGGTATTGTTTCGATAGCAAAACTGTTCGATATATTTACGGGGATTCGGTAGTTATACAGAATCCTAAATAGTATATCTATACAAATCTCTTCGGTATAATGATCGGGATTCGGTATAATTGCCAGTATTCGGTAGTTATCACGAATTTGCTGAGAGAATTTACTGAAATCGTTTGGTAATTTTTCGATGCCGGAACTATTCGGTATATTTATGGAGATTCCGTAGTTACACAGAATCCCGAATAAGCTATTGGTTCAAAGTTATTCGGCATCATGATTGCGATTCGGTAATTTGTTCAGTATGATTTCTAGGATTAGGAAGTTAACCATGAATCCTGACTTTGTTCCAGTTTCGACGAAAGGATACCGAATATGAATATTATTCGGTAGTCTTTCGATACCAGAACAATTCGGTATAATAACCGGGATACGGTAGTTATACAGAATCCCGAAACTTACTCGGTATAATAACTGGGATTTGGTAATTTCTTCGTTATAATTGCCATGATTCGGAAGTTACCACGAACCTCGAAACTCAAAAGAGGTCGAGTGAAGCACTGGTCGCAGACAAAAGGGATGATCTAGGATATCATCGATAGTCCTTAATGTTATTCTGGATCCCAAAAAGAATATATAATCATAAATATTCGAAAATTCCGCCTGCAGCACTTTTCGTAATATTCTCTATTCTCTGGAAGGGCGCGCCATTTGACGGGGGTTTTAAGCCACTTTTAGGATTGAGATTGCGAAACATTAAAAGCTAGAATTTGTATGAAATTTAAATTTGGCAGGAAAAAAGCAAAAAAAAATTTCGCTTGTGGCGCTCACTTTATGTGATTATGGGTAGTATGTTGACTAGACTACAGTTGCTGCAGCTGCCGGCGTCGCTCCATCAGGTTTCTGGAACTTCTTAGAGTCTCGGTATTTAATCAACGGTAAATGATAGAATTTGTAAGAGAAGCAGTTATATTTTAGACTAAAAAAAAAAAAAATGGATTTCAAAAATTCCCTGCGGCGCTCGATGTAATTTTCTATTGGCTTTAATAGATAGAAGCTGTTACTGCAATCATGCCCGGCAATATATTCTCCGTGTGGGCTTCGCCAAAACGCCGCCTAATAGTTGGCTTATCGTCTTTCATGCTGCCCTTTATTGTTACTCTTCCTACGTAATCGTTTCTGTTCCATAATTTAAAACTCGAATTCTTAGTTCTAGGATTCGTTAAAAAATATTTAAAGATTCGGCAAAAATTTTGGCTCTGCACCCCCCCCCCCACCGAAAATGCACTTGCGACGCCCCTTTGTATATGTATTGGACATGGAAAGCCCAACGGACCATGGTAAAAAAAAAAAATATTATGCAAATCAAATAGTAACTACAAATTCAGCACACTATCTGAAGGCAAAACAAAGAAAACTAACTACATAAACAAAATACTATAAAAGAATAAAAACTTGTGTTTCAGTCCCACCTGGACAAACACTACCAGGTTTTTAATGGTAGTCGCCTCGTAGTCTGTCTGTCCCTGGAGCAGCTCCAGCCTTAAATCATTTAGTTCCTGGCAATATGACATAAAGCGGTCCACACAGTACAGAGTCTACTTAAAGTTTAACTGAAAAGGGTTGGGATAGGACAAGGTAATTACCCATCACTTATTCACTTAAACTGGCTTAAAGACTCGCTGAAAATGCGTTCCTTCGTTGTTCCGCTATTCACGAATAATCGATTTTCAAAAAATTGGAATTTCCGGTGATTTGTGGTACGATCTATGCGCTTTTCTCTTTGTTGTATGCGTTACGAGAAAGGTTTATGATTGTTTTGGTTCAGGCACTAAAGCAGTCTTCAGCAAGCTCACCACTGCCTACTCAGAAGCCACGTTTGTGTTGAGATTCAAATTTCCCGCGTCAAAGTAAAATTTACGATGTGGGGACGGCCGCAGATATTCTGAACGTCGTGACTAGGGCAGATAGTGGAAAATAAAAAAATCCCTTTCCAGAATCCAAATAATTCAGTGCATTCAATTAAATGACACACACATAAGTTGGCTTTTCAGTTAAACCTTAAAGTCCTCTAGAGCAATACTATTGATGACTATCTCTTCTTGTCGATGCAAAATCTACGGCGTCGCCTGGTACCTAGCGGAAGAAAGGCAGAAGTGGTGTCACAGCTGCTCCCAAACATCGCCGTGATTGCTTGACACAGGATTTGAGTCGTTACGGAGATGCTTACTCCTTCTTCCTGAGGATTACTGGCGTGCTTTGGACTGGTCATATAGAGTATTCGTCCCCCTTTTCGCCGGCTCATTAGTTTAACAGTGCCCGGCAATGTAGTTTCTGAATCTCCCTCTAGATGACCCCGTGGTCATGGTGATGGTCATATGGCCCCATGGTCATACCGAGTCATTGTCCGAGAACTAACGTCTGGAAAGTGGTTGATATAAACATTAAATAATGCGACAACACGTTCGAATTAACTCATTTAAAGCACATCTAACTATCGGAAGAAGTTTCAAAACCTGGGCGTACTAAATCCTAATCCAATCTTGAGCCCCTGCTTAATACGAACTCAACTCATCTATGGACACTTACCAGTTACCACCGATGATTTCAGGCATGGGCCATTCTTGTCATACAAAGGAACACATTTCGAGCAAGAACTAAAATAAAAATGAAAAAGACATTGAAAATACTGAGAATGATAACTAGTCCCATGCTATTATTTAGTTGATTACTGGGGCTGGATGGCGAGAATAGGGACACGTGCAAGTTGTGACCGGAATGAAGCGAACATATGTGCAGTTTTGTCACTGTTTGTGGTACAATGGAATGTAGGTACAATGGAATGTGGTACAAAAAATAGAAGGAAAAGTTTTTAGGCAGACACAATTTACTGATATTGTTCAGTAACATTTGGATAGCCGAACTATTCGGTATATTTACGGGGATTCGGTAGTTATACAGAATCCCAAATAGGCTATCGGTAAAAATCTGTTCGGTGTAATGATCATGATTCGGTATAATTGCTAGTATTCGGTAGTTATCACGAATTCGTGAGAGAATTTACTGACATTTTTGGTAATTTTTCGATGCCGGAACTATTCGGTATATTTATGGAGATTCGGTAGTTAGGAAGCAGCATCGTATTTTTAGGTACTCTTAACCCTGTTCTACCTTTTCTAGCGTGATACGACTGGACCCGGCTCTCAGCGATGCTCTATTGGAAAAGAGCGAGAAAAATGACAACCCTGCCCTAACATGGGAGCGACTCATGCAACGCTGCCTCAACAAAATGACCAAGGCATACTCCATCCGGTTCCCAGGACAAGACCCTGTTTTAAAGAAGGGGGAGCTTAAGCCGATTGAGATGAACGTGATGACCAGATCGGGAAACAAGAAGGTAGGAGAAAAGAAGTCTATGGGATGTATTCATGGCTCTATCCGATGGGGTCGGGAATCTTAGCTACACTTAGAGGGCTAATCAAATCTTCAGCCTCTGCTTCACATATACTTGACAAATCAATCAGTACCGCCTTTGGGCACATCGTCCCCAACTGGGGGCATTATAATCGTAAAGCTTTGGGGAAATTGTACAGCACCTTCTGCGCTATTTCTATACTCCTATCTACCTCGCCGTTTTATACTATTTCGTTCTGATTTCACTCATGTTCTGCGAAAGAAGGAGATTAAAAAGATGAGATCATGGTATTCTAATTATGCAAAGCACCTGCTCCATTTGTCGAAATTATGTCATAACCATACATTGACGGAGAAGTTCAGAATTCAAGATGCAATTGTTACCCTTTTGGATCCAGCCTCGTTCCCGAGATTCTACACTTCATAAGTGTATCCTAACTCCTCTATTAGCATTATACCAATTATCACGCTTGCCATGTTTGTTCTCTTTTTGTGACATTTGAAGCTCCCGTTGATTGTTTCGGGGAAGCTTATTGGCTCGGAGACCGTTTATGCAAATTTTGCCAAGTTTGTCATGCAACATGCAAGGCAAGGGCATAAAAAGAGGCTAAAAACAGGCGAAGCCTTGTGTAAGCACTATTTAGTGCGCGGTGTTCCATAAGAAGGTTATAGACATGACCCGAGTTATGCGGTCTGATAAACTATTGTTGTTTCGTCCTAGGTCACTCTTGTTTCTGGATTGGACACTTTCGAGATCAACATGACAGAATTTGCTCATAAATGCCAGGTCGGCGTCGCTGCAAGCACCACCATTGTAACGTCGCCGGATAAGAAGGGATCTCAGGTTCTAATCCAAGGGAACCAAGTTGCGTTTGTAGCCAAACTGTTATTCGGTAAGTTTCTTAGATGACAATCCAGTTAGGGTAAACTCCAGGATTTTAGACTACATGAATGGGTTGGTTTTTTTTTGTCAATCAATCAATCAAGTTTAATCTGAATAGCTAAAAGCTAGAAAAGGAATACAAATTTGCAAAATACACAGCCACACAAGAAACAAATTAACTAATACACTTACAAGAAATTACCAGAAATAAAAGATGGAATGAAACTACGTAAAAATTGGGCAGAAGAATTAGCGGGATATGGGGAAAACTTATTGCCAGTATTCCTCTCGGACCGACGCACGGAAGACGGGAGGGGAGGGGGGAATAGATGGGTCATCTGGGGACAACACGTTATCTTAGCTCCAAATTTGTTTGAAAGAGTATTTCTACGTACAGATAATTTAGGAATGTTAAGTTTAATGAGAGCCTTGATGGAAGAGATAACTTCTTGAACGTCCGTTAACTCTGAACAGTGTAGTAATGCTACCTAGCCAAATGAACAGTGTTGGAAAGTACTTCAAGTACTACTTAACTGAAAGCCAACTTATTTTTGTATCATTTAATGAACACACTGAATTATTTGGATTGCGTTAATAGATTTTTTTTTTTTTTTTTCTCTAAATGCTCTGGTTATCTGGTATGAAGTTCAGAATATCTGCATGGAGGTACTACCACTACCATTCAGAATATCTACATAGAGGTACCACAAATTCGGCAGGGAAAGTCCACTAAACGAAAATCGGTTGTTCGTGAATAGCGAGCAACGAAGTAACGCATCTTCATCGGGTCTTCACGCTTTTATTTTAAGTGAATAAGTGATGGGTAACTAGGCTGACCTATCTCAGCCTTTTTCTGTTAAACTCTAAGTAAAAAATCGAAGTACGTCTCAAGTACATTATGACGGTCACTTCGATTTGTACACTGTACTGCTTCTTTGACAGTTTTGTTTAGCAATTAAAGCCTTCAGAAAAAACTGATGAAACTCGGAAAGTCTGTGAAGTACACATAGGTAATTATACCTTGGTAAGCATAATAGAAGATGGCGGGAGCTCCTGTCAAAGCTGCAGAGACTGCGCTTTCTCATCATGCATTACCTAAAACGAGCAGTAGGCTACTTGTAGTACTACTTAAGTACATTTCATATCCGCTATTTAATACTTGAAGCACAGTTCTTACTAGAAATGACCTTTTCGAAGTGAAATGGCTAAGAATATCGTTTTTCGAAAATTCCAATACTTTTCATGTGAAATAGCGATTTTGGTGTTAGAACTTGTCGACTTTTTCCAGCCTTCCCGCTCTCCGACGCGGCGGCTGGACGCAAAATATTTGAAAACTGAACACGCCGTGGTTAAAAAGTGAGAAAACCAAGCAAAACAAAGAACAGAAGTTCCAATTCCTGGTGGCCTATCATGTCCGAAATAAAAAATGACACTTTGAAACTTCTCGTATCCTTATGTGTGAAAGAGTTGTCAGAGGACCTTGAAATTTTCGGCGAAGTTTGCGTTGCATGACTGGCAAAACTCGGCTCGGCCGAAAAAGTGCTGAAAAGTCGTAGTTACAAAACGAAACGATGCAGAAAGGCGGCGATTTCAGAAGGTTATAGTTCCATAAGAAGCTAAAGATAATATAAAATGCAGAATAAGCAAGAGGATCCGAGTCCTTTAAGTAAAAAATTTGGAAGTACTTGATACTTAATAATAAATACAAATTTGAAGTACTTGTCACAGGACTGAAAATAAAGGCCCATTCAGGTGGTTTTAGTTGCCCTTAATTAGCTACTTTAGCTGACCGTAGTGGTAGCTGACTTTAGTCGCAGCAAGTGGGACTATTCAAAGTTAAAGGTTTACAGAATAGGGCTAAGGTACAACAGTCTGATTACCCATCATATTTTCACTTAATTAGGCTAGAAGAACCGACAAAAACGCGTTACTTCGTTGCTTCGTTGCTTCGTTATCCACGATTATTGAATTTTAGCTGACGTAATTTCTCTTCCATAACTGTTGTACCTCTAGACGGACGTACCTCTATGTTTGAAATTTAGCTCTCTGTTGACTGGGTCCTTCCACAAAGGAAACCTTTACGGGGTAGCAGGGAATAGAGGGCTATCTTCCGATGTAATTCTGCAGTCTGGAATCGAACATTTCAAAATCTTCAAGTTAGCCATTCAACGCACACTTTTGCAGACATTCAAATTTTCCGTGGCTCGTCGTAAGTTTCTTTGTAAACAACCAGCGGCAATTCCCAACGTCACTACTAGACCACGAGACGAAAAAAAAAAAAATCGCTTATAGGAGTCAAAATAATTCAGTGTATTCAAATCAAAGGTATAAAAATAAGTTGGCTTTTCAGTTAAACTTTAACTAACGCTTAGAGAAGCATGCCTCTTCTGTATGTTCAGCTCGCGGATTTACCAAACCGTGAGGGTATTTCAGTAGCCTGCTTTAGGAATGGCATTGGATATGTCTTAGGAATCGTGAGCGATCATCAGAAGATTATGGACCCTTTGGTAGAGCGTAGTTGGACCGATCCGCGGCTTTACCAAGAGGGGATATTTCAGATGGTGTCTAAGGTTTGGACGATACTCATAGTATGACTAGTATTCTTCTTTTCAAGGACTACCTAGATATGAAAATCTCGACATTTGGTTTACGGGCCTTTTCCAGTACTATTCTTTTCAATGACCATATCACTGAATTTGTAATGCAAAATGCCTTGTGTCGTATTTCGATAGTGTGCAGGCAGACAAACAAATCTTTCCCGCCATGGGAATAACGACTCGTTCTTCCTCCCGAAGCTTTAAACCTCGCCCGATCAACCTGATCTAGTGACCCCTGTTTTGCTTATATCAGGAGCACGACCGACTCGTTTCGTGGCCCTTTTGTCTCCTGAGGCATGCTTATCTCCACAGACTTAGTTGGAAAAACTGATTTGGGGAAAAGTGCCTTGGTTTTTCCATTGAAGCAAATCTCCACAAGTTTGCTGCAGTAGCTGGCACTTTCGACCTCGTGAAATTGCAAACAAAAATCTGCCTTGTTTGTTTAGAAGGAGCAGTGCGGCGGATTAAAGCCTAAACATTTATTGAAATTCAGGATCTTTAGGGAAATAGGATATCCGTATGTCTCACGCGCGCCATCTACTTGGACAACATCCAGCTAAGTAGTTTGCTCCAAGGTCGCTAGATGGCATAGTCGCTGTACGTTGGTTTAAGTGTGTGGTTTGCAGCGTGACAGTTTAATCAAGGTTTGGTTGCAGTAAGTTCAAATCGTTATTTTGATCCGTTGTCGTGGGGTCAACCTTTGAAAACCGGGAACAGAGAAGAAGCTCGTTATTTATTTGTATATCTTATTTCTTTCCGCTTGTTCTCTGGAAAATAAGAAACATCAATCTATTAAAGGACACACTCGCTATTTTCGTAAACCCTGAGACCCCAATTTCGTACGGTACATTCTAACCCCTCTAACAAAACCACGCTGGTTTCCTCGCTTGCCGTGTTTTACTACCTTCGATGTGTATCACGCTGTCGACGGTTGTCTGCGAGAAGTTTTTCCATCAGAAAAACCGGTTATGTAATTTGTTTCCCTACTGGCTACAAGTCAACAGGTCTCGGAAAAAACTTAAAACAGCCAAAACAGTGGGTTATTTATCGAAAGCACAGCATAGTTTTAAAGTATTCAAGTATTTTAAAATACTGTAAGTTGAAGAGTAAATAGTGAACGCTAGATCTGCCTGACGGAAAAAGGATGATCGCGGTTGGTGGTTTCCGCATTTCTCTGTGGAAACCAAAGCGTTTCAAAACAGAACCTTTCCGTAAAATCTCGCAAGTTATAGTGTACCTGACATGTAAATACTACGCCCATCCGCAAGTTCTCCCGCCGGAAAAAGTTTGCGAAGTGACGGAATTTTTAGGCGGACTGACTAGAAACGCTTACCCGGGAAGTAATGTACACTTAAAGTTTACCGAAAAATATAGTTGGCCATCAATTATTACCTTAAATTACCTTAATTACCTTAAATTACCTTAAATTGCAGCTTGGAGCAAAATAAGGATTTCTCCTGTAGTATTACCTTATTACCTTAAACAGGCTTGAAGACCCGATACAAATGCGATAGACGAATAGTCGATTTTCATATTGTGGTCCCTTTCGGATTTGTGGTTCCTCTGTGTGCCAGTACCTCTATGCTTAAATGTTTAGCAACTACAGCAAACGATTCCCAGAAAACATTTAGGTAGCGTTCCAGTGAAGATATTACAAGTTACGATGATAAGAGGAGGGCCAGCGCCGTATTGTGGTAGTTATCACGCTAAAATAACAACAGCACGAACTTACGTCATCACTGAGAACCGATAGTTACTATCACTCATGGTGCTCGGAACCATCATAAGTAAATTGGAACTATCGTAACAGTCGCTGAACGAAAATAATAAGTGGGAGGAGCCAATTTACTTATTTTCGCGGGCTCTGGTCCGGCTATAATAACAAGAATAGTAACGATCGTAAATAATAATAAGTCGCTGGAACGCTACCATAATTAAGAAGAATACTAAAAATAGCAGATTGTCAGTCTGATATTTGCAACGTCTTATATCGTCTGCTGAGAGGAGGGTAATAGCGAGATTTAGTGAAGCTAAAGCCCCTGGGGTGTGTGCTGAAGACCTTCTGACACCGTAGGTGCCCACTAGCTCCAGGACCAGTCAGGAAACCGGACATAAGAGACAAGAGAAGGTCTCGAGGAATTCTAAAGTTCAGCCGCAGTCAACCTAGAAATCCCTAATCAAGCTGATTGACACATCCTTGCAAAGCTGGAATTCACACATCCAGCCAAGCCCTAGGCCTACTAGCCCAGCCGGATATCAATTTACTCGTATGACCAATCGTTAACAGAAGTGTACATCATCTAAATGTAAGATACACTGATGGGTCCCTAACTAGATATATAAATAACTCTTACCATAGATTCTAGTATGACTGAGAGGATCAGCTCAGACCAAGGGGGAAAGAGAACTCTTTTGGCTACGGACTCATTCTATCCCAAAACACTTTGAATGAAATGTATCAAAGCCTGACTTTAGATTAGCACAGCAGATAATAGGAGCTGGGGGATAAAGACCGAGTGATTTCTGTCACCATGTCAGGAAATTAATGATGACGCTGAAAATCGACGAGATATATAGAAAAGTAGGTGATAGAGGGAGGAGATACTGTTGCAGAGCAAAGTGCAATGGGATATCTCCATAGCACGTCCTACGTCTGATGTAAGATTCCTTAGCCATGAACTCGAATCGATCAGAGGGACGGCCAAACAAAATCCGTGTTTGTTTATTCTTGTTTAAATTTAGCGGTTCAGTTATGGAGCTGATTTTCTCAAGATGCCGTCCAGATCCTCATCGTCCAAACCAGAGCCAATTCCTCTATAGATTCAGAATATTTCGGTGTATTTAAAAGAATACACAAAAATAAACCTTCTTTTCAGTTAAACTTTAAAGGAGTCAATTCGGAAGCATTGTAGCATTTGTAACGTGTTGTTCTTGTATTCAGATCGCTTGTTGCAAATCGGCCGTGTGATAGTCTTGTGTCGTGATTCGGCTGAACGGCTGAACGTTGTTGATATAGGGCTTCCAGCAGAAAAAATCGAGGATAGCCTAAAGAAAAATGTTCAGCTGCTTTATGAATAAAAAAAACAAATATTTGGCTGTATGTTTCTTTTGATTTTTTTTTTGTTATTATTTCCCGTTAAAAATGCGCCACATTATCAAGAAGCAAAGGTTGTTTACGAAGCTCTGTGATTGGTATAGAACCCACCCTAATTAATGAGCCGGTGAAGGGATTGGCTCGTTGCCATAAAGGGTTAATTCCGTTTCTGCTAATTGCGAAAAATGTTGTCTGGTGTAAGAATTTTGAGGAAAGAAAAGGTCCACTTGTCTTCACAATGATCATTCCTGTCGATTTCTCCTCCATTTTCAACTATATCAACCAACTCCTTTAAATTTCAGAGGAGTACAAGCTCCAGAGGAAATATGTGAAAGGAGCAGAGGGAGCACTTTCGAAAGGAAAAAAGAAGTAAGAAGGCAGAGAAAAAGACAACCAAATTAGGTGAATTGTTTCATGTGTTCGAACAATTAAAAATGAAGTTCTAAAATCACCTGCGTCCCATAACTTTCACTATTTCAGCAGTAAATTCAGAGAGAAATGTGAACCTATAGTGACCATTTACCGTTTTATGTTCTAGTAAAAATGCCCCCCGTCCTACTTTCCCTCTAAATCCTTGATCCCGGTTTTCCCGTTTCGTACCTGAAATTCCGGATTCACTGCGAAACTTAACATGGAGGTGAGTTGTTTTGTTTATGTTGTTGTGTTTATGATCGTATTTTTTTCGCCCATACACTTTTCGTTTTGTTTTTTGTCGTTGTATTTATGACTGTATTCTTCGCTTATTCAGTGACGATGCGGATGACCGTAGCATCTGTTTATTTATTTTTCGTGATGGTATGACATCACCATCTAACACACTTGGCATGCGAGAAATTCGTGGCAATATTCCAGTGTTTTTAACCGGTCTTTTATACTCGCCAAAGGTTCCAGTTTGTTCTTTTCTCGAACTGAGGAAAGGTAGTGAGCGAACTACGAAGGAAATGAAATCAAAGTAGGAATCAAAACGAGTGGAAATGGATTACGAAGAAGAGAAAGGTATGAGCTTTTGTTTTTTATCCTTTATCTTGATGTTTGTTCACGTATTCTTAAAAATATTTATTTTTAAGTATAGAGAAACCTTTCGCGTCTTGAACCTTCTCTGATAGTACTCTGCTAGTCAGATCTTTTTAAATAATGTGATAGAGTCGTTCAGTGTTATGAGGTCGGAGGCGATTATTAATGTTGTGACACGCCTTAATCGGACGCACAACCCATACCTGCAGCCTGAAAGCTACTCCATTCACCATTCATTTATTCATAGTACACAGACTACATACCATAAATATATGTTAATCCAGAATGAGGTGTGTTTTTTCTGGCACTATATCGTCTGTACCGCAGGCTGGGTTACTGCCCAATGGCATAGTGTATTTATATGTATATATATAGTAGATTTTACTATGTGACGTAAAATGTCACGAAATAAATATATATATTTTTGTATTGTGCACAACCACTGTCATACTTTCGACGAGATAGTGAGGAAATCTCGAGCATCGTTTGTTTTGAGGCTACGGCAGTCGAAGAATTGTCTTCTGGCGATGGCTTCACACCCGCTTTTCTAATGTCTTCCTATCTGGCGACATCTGTTAAAGTTCAATGGGCACATCAAACTACCCCAATCCCACTCTGTAACAACCTAGGAACAAGGCTTATCCCCTTGAACATCACCTTTTTTAAAAGTTTCCACTCTGTGACATTTCAAAGCATAACTTTTTGGGCCAGTACATGCTCAATGTACTAGCTTGGACAAAGATAAAAGTGATTTTTCTAATAATACTTAGTAGATCTTTATTTTATGCATAAATCAGCTTGTATAATTCAGATTTGAATAGGTTATTTGTCTTTGAATGATTTTTGTAGCCATGTTATTTTTTTATAAGCTTATTGCATATTCTGGTACATTTTATGAAGCAAGTTAATCAAGCTTCACAACACTATTCCACAAAGAAAAACTTTTAATAGGCACTTTAAGCCATGGAACTTCATACTAGAACAATCAGGTAAACTGCATCTGCGGCTTGACTTTTAGTGACATCTCAAATATATCCTTTTCTATCGAGCATTGCTGGGAGTTTTTGAATTTCCTGCCACAATATCCCAGCTCCCAAGATTTGGATCGCCGAAATGCCAGAGAGGCAAAGACAAGGGATAACAAGAAAACGGCTGATTTTCGTAGCGCCTTCTAAAGGAAATCGGAAATGTTTATTTGTGAAGCATTTAATACAAAGTAAAGCATTAGAAGTGTCCATTGTGCTTTAAGTGATGATTAGTTAGTGTTTTTGTATTTGTAGTGTAGTATATGGCGAAAGCTGAAATAAAGTTGAATAAATAAATGAATAATATATATATATATATGTGTGTTTATGTATCCATTGTAATACCAAAACGGTAAAGATGGAGTAAAAAAAAGGAACACAAAAAAAGAGAGAGGAAACATGTATTATAAATGTTATGTATAATGTAGACGTCGGCAAATCCCAACACAGGGACTACAGTGTATGAATTTAAATCATATAAATATAATATTAATTGACTGAATTGTCGGCGAACGTTGTATGTGATTGGTTCGTGCAACTGCAACGTTACGACGCAAATAATCGACTGATTCGAGTAAAAGTGAAATTCTCGACTGACGTACTGGCCTGATTGACAGAGCGAAAGCATGAGAATAAAAGGAAGAGAAAATTGACTATCCGATCATGTCGGGGTTGGATATTGGGGATGACGGCTGCGAGGTCGCATACTAGAAAAGCGACCGCGATCACTGACCTGTCACGCTTTTTTCTCCGGATCTCTTGCATCTTGTTCCCTGTCGTTCAAAAGGGGTCTAAAGGGTTAAACCCGTGAACGCTTCCCAGGTGTGCGGCCTAGAATCTTGGTCCTTGGAATAGCTGTCTTCGCAAATTCCCTGCGGCGAATGCACCTACGGACAGAAAACTCCTCCAGACAACATTTTGTCTGAAATAAATTATTTCGCCGTTTTTCATAGAGGGTTATATATGCATCATTAAAGTTTAACCGAAAAGGTCAAAGATATGACGATGTCCCATCACTTATTCACTTAAAGAGGCTAGCAGACCCGGCAAATTTACGTTATTTCGTTGCTCCACTATTCTCGAATAATCAGTTTTCATATAGTGGAATTTCTCTGTCGGACTTCTGAAAACGACGAAACTTGACGAAAACGATTTACGAAAAATAAGTGTTCACGCAGTGATTTGCTTTCCGTAACTGATCACTGGCAACTGAAAAGCCGCGTCTGCATTGGGATTCAAATTTTCCGCGTCATAGTAGAATTTCTGAACATCACTATACTAGAGCAGATAGTGGAAAATAAACAAAATCCCTTAGCAGAATCCAAATAGTCCAGTGTCGGCATATTCAGTTAGATTATGCAAAAACAAGTTCTCTTTTCAGTTGAACTTTAAAACTCGACACGTCACGGAGCCACTGGGACTAATCGAACAATTCCCATAATTTTAATCTAGTATCACACCAGTATCGTATAAATTTGTATCTAGAATCATGATTTTGTCTAGAGAATTTTTATGTCATTTCTGCTTTCTGTAACAAAACACAGACAGCGTACGGTTCACTAGTGAGTATGGACTGCAAGTTTAAAGGACTCCTCTTGCTTTCCCACGTTTTCACACACCCAGTGGCGTCGTCTACTGACCTCCAAAATCTCCCCCTTTACAAAATTCTCTGAATCAGTTTATTTGGCTTTTTCATCTTTCAGCGCTAGCCAAGGGTTTCCTAGGTTGACAGACAGTGATTTTCTGTCTTGTACGTCAGCACCCCGGCCGTGCCTTTTGGGCCCATATGATTTCCCAGCATTTAACCACGGCGGGCCTTTGTTTTAATTTTTGGCGAGAAATACCAAGTATTTTTGCGAGAAGCCTGGCTAGAGTCGGCAAGCGCTAACAAGAGAACCCATAATTTGACGAGGCAAGTGTGAGTGTTTTATACACTACTTCACGACCATTTTATCGTGGAGAAGCTATTTCTAGTAAGATCTGTGCTTTAACAGATTTTTTGCCGAATTGTGCAATTGTCATGTTACAACGCATCTTCTTGCACTGGAACCTTTCTGGGAGATCTTTTCTGCACCTATTTGAAGAAAAGACGAGTTGTATTTTACAAGTTTGCGAAATATGTACTCCAGGGACCTGGGTTTGGTAGGATAATAATACTAATAATAATAATTGCTCGCACAAAAAGCCTGAGGCCATGAGTAAGATGGTACTCAGTTATCAGCCATATATGAAGAAGTTGCTTTAAATAAGTGGATTACAAAATCGCGAGAGCCCGAGTGACTCGCACTCGTTGTTGTCTTGTTTTTCGTTTTCTTCTTTTTTTATTTATTTATTTACTATTAGAACAAGACCAAAGGTTTCGATGGGATCCCAAAAATTCAATATCTGATCCAGACAACTGGGTCTTGTCTTAGCCAGATCCAGTCTTCGCCAGACTCCTTGAACATTTTTACAATTAAAATTCAGAAACAGATTAAGGCCAAATAGCTAATCACCTGAGAAAACCAAGTTCAGATTTGGATTCAGCATGTGTGTTTACCCCTATAAGTCATATCTGTTTTGACGAAAACTTCCTGCCACTTCTGCCAATTTCCCGGTTCCGGCCGAACTCCAGAACTACTTGTCCGGCGAAAAAAGAAAGCTCAAAGACGAAATCAGGGTATCTTCTTTCCCCAGTAATGAACATCTAATCAACTTCAAATAGAAATTTAGCTTATAACAAATTTTCCGATTCCAGCCGGATTCCGGTCGAACTATATGTCCGGGTAAAATACGATTGTCACACAGGGACTCAGCATCTCTTCTTACCCCTAAATCGCTTATCTAGTCAACTAGAAATAAAACTTTGACTTCCAACAGTTTTCCGGTTTTGGCCGGATTCCGGACGAACTACGTGTCCGGGTAGAAACTTGTTTTCACATAAGTGTTCAGCATGTCTTCTTGTCCTAAATCAAACATCTAATCAACTCCAAACAAAACTTTTAATTTTGACAAACTTTCCGGTTTGGGCCGGATTCCGGTCGAAATACTTCTCCGTCGAGAAAATAGTTTTCACCATCGTCTTCAGCATGTCTCCCTACCTCTAAATCGAAATTTAATCAACTTCAAATAAAACTTTTACTTTCAACAAACTTTCCGGTTTGGGCCGGATTCCGGGCGAAATAGTTGTCGATCGAGAAAATAGTTTTCACCATCGTCTTCAGCATGTCTTCCTACCCCTAAACCGAACATCTAATCAATTTCAAATAAAACTTTTACTTTCAACAAACTTTCCGGTTTGGGCCGGATTCCGGGCGAAATACTTGTCCGTCGAGAAAATAATTTACACCATCGTCTTCAGCATGTCTTCCTACCCCTAAATCGAACATCTAATCAACTTCAAATAAAACTTGTACTTTCGACAAACTTTCCGGTTTTGGCCGGATTCCGGGCGAACTACATGTCCGACGACAAAATGGTTTTCACCATCGTGTTCAGCATGTCTTCTTACCCCATAATCGACTATCACATTAGCTGTTTCAAAATATTTTGTTTGTCCCTTAATCTGAATCCCCTCCCCCACCCCTAAATGTAGAGCTACAAAGCCCATCTACGAACTTGACTGGTCCGACGACCCAACGAACCCTCACACCAAGTTTCATCAAAATATCTCATTCCCTTCGAGAGTTATCGTGCTTACAGACGGACGGACAGACGGACAACTTTTGCGATGTCATAGGTATCCCTCCACTTACGTTTTGGGATCCCAAAAAGAGGTTAAGCCGAAGCTTCTCTCCATACAAAACACATGTATTTTTTAAGAACATTGGACTTTAGACTGATACAACGAATACACACTATTCACATAGGCGCTGCAAACAAGCTGCATACCACCAAGATGTTGCTTAAACGAGAGTAAATTTGGTTGGGAAACAGTCTCCTCAGGTAAACCGTTCCATGCCTGACATACACGGTAACGAAATGAACGCTGACCAATTTTCCAGTTTGTCGTGTCTTTTTACTCCTTCGTTTGTCTTTTTAAGATAATTGTTACTATGTTATTTATTACATAGGGCAGAAACCTGGCGTGGAAGACCATCTTATCGAAGAGCCCTACGGGAGAACGCTATGCACCATTTTACTCTTCGTTCCAACATTGGCGCGAGAGCCTGAGGGACTCGCACTCGTTGTTCCAGTTATTGTTGTAGTAATACGTCTTGTATTTGTGTACTTGCTTTCATTTTCTTCTTTTTGTCGTGTCTTTTTATTCCTTCGTTTGTCTTTTTAAGATAATTGTTACTATGTTATTTATTATATAGGGCAGAAACCTGGCGCGGAAGACCATCTTATCGAAGAGCCCTACCGGAGAACCCTATGCACCATTTTACTTTTCGTTCCAACGTTGGCGACAAGCAAAGGTCGAACCGTCCTTTACGCCTTAGCCGTGGCAGCGCTGGTGTCGGGTCCTGTAACCAGCCTGTACAAAAACGCGATGGAGGCTTCTAAGTCTATGGCCTGCTCCCAAGAGCTGATTTATAATGAAACGTCTCTTCTTCAAGAATATTCAAAAAGGTAAAAAAAAAAAAAAAGGGCCGTGGTTTGTTGATCGTCGCAGACACTTTCTCAAGGGCCATGTTGATGCAACTGTGTCGCTTAAATAGTTCTTCTACCTGTAGAGATTCTTTCGTCCCAAGTAGATGGATTCTTTGCGAGTGCGGTAGGTCCAATAACTCCCCTACGAGGAGGAAATGTTCATTTCCCCTAAATAGGAAATGTGCATTTCCCTTAAACAGGAAATGGTGTTAGTTTTTACCTACGATTAACTTTTCGGCCGGAATCCGGTGAAAACCGGAAACGTAAAAAAGATAAAGGCATAATGTCGCTAACCCGTCCTAGGAGTAATCAACATGGTAAACCAAGATGGTGTTAATTTTTTCCTCGGTTGACCTTTTGATGAGTATCCGGTGAGAACCTCGTGGGTAATGACAGCGCCTCGGATAGAGATTCTCTGTCTAAAACAGTACCTTGTCAACAATTCTAGTCGGTTTCTTCTTGTGTTCTCGGACTTCTGTTTCGAGCAGATTTAGAACTAGAGTTTCTGACATAAAGGCGTAAAAAAAAAAAAAATCCTACTTGCTAATCGGGATCCTACCGAAACTTGTGGTCTTGTTTTTTCGTTATCACGCCGAACTGCCAAGTAAACCTTTAGTTTGCCAAGTTAGCGGATCTGACTAAATCGGCAGGAGGAAATTCAACATATATTGCTTTTCCTGTTCAGCGGTTTTAACCGGAAAAGGAGTGCTTATTAAGGAAAAAAAATCTTAATATCGACGGTGTTTTCCCAAAAGGTTACAAGCGACATTTTTCAAATTTTACAGGAACAACGAAAAACCTTTCATCTATAGGCCAGGGAGGGCCTAAAATTCCGAGAAAGAGAATCTTCTCGTGGATCTCGTGTATCATCATGTATCTGGTGTAGGTTGCTCCTATTTGGCTGGAATTTCTACCAGACATGCAGGACGTAGCTGCTGAAAGGGAACTAATGATAACGCAGTTTCGAGAAAAAATGTCACTTATAACCTTTTGGAAAACACCGTCGATATGTTGATTGACTTTTTTGTGTGTCCTTTTTTCTACTCCGCAGTCGCCTCGTGCATTTAGCGAGTGATAAATAAAATAAGTATAAATATTTTTATCTGAGCAAATGGTCGAAACAAAACAATATGACAAAAGATGATGCGTCTAAGGAGGTCTGCACCCGTATGGAAATAAATCAAGTCATTGTATTATGGGACATTTTTCCAATCGTAAACAATCGAAAACAATTGGGAAGGGTCGTAAATAATTGTTTATTACGGTTGGAAACAGTCGTTTCCAATGGTAAAATTACGATTGGAAAGAATCGGCTTCAATCGTAAAAAAACAATCTTTAACAACTGTCTACAATCGTAACAACTGTTGGCAGTCGTAAACAACTATTTCCAATCGTTAACAACTGTTTCCAATCGTAAACAACTGTTTCCAATCGCAAAAAACAATTGTTTACGATCTTTTCCAATTGTTCATAATAGAACTATTTCCACACAGGAGTTCGTTTCCTTTTTGGGATCCCAAAACGTAAGTGGAGGGATACCTATGACATCGCAAAAGTTGTCCGTCTGTCCGTCCGTCCGTCCGTCCGTCCGTCCGTCCGTCCGTCCGTCCGTCCGTCCGTCCGTCCGTCCGTCCGTCTGTAAGCACGATAACTCTCGAAGGGAATGAGATATTTTGATGAAACTTGGTGAGAAGGTTCGTTGGGTCGTCGGACCAGTCAAGTTCGTAGATGGGCTTTGTAGCTCTACATTTAGGGGTGGGGGAGGGGATTGAAATTAAGGGACAAACAAAATATTTTGAAACAGCTAATGTGATAGTCGATTATGGGGTAAGAAGACATGCTGAACATGATGGTGAAAACCATTTTGTCATCGGACAAGTAGTTCGCCCGGAATCCGGCCAAAACCGGAAAGTTTGTTGAAAGTAAAAGTTTTATTTGAAGTTGATTAGATGTTCGATTTAGGGGTAGGAAGACATGCTGAAGACGATGGTGAAAATTATTTTCTCGACGGACAAGTATTTCGCCCGGAATCCGGCCCAAACCGGAAAGTTTGTTGAAAGTAAAAGTTTTATTTGAAATTGATTAGATGTTCGATTTAGGGGTAGGAAGACATGCTGAAGACGATGGTGAAAACTATTTTCTCGACGGACAAGTTTTTCGACCGGAATCCGGCCCAAACCGGAAAGTTTGTCAAAATTAAAAGTTTAATTTGGAGTTGATTGGATGTTCGATTTAGGGCAAGAAGACATGCTGAACACTTATGTGAAAACAAGTTTCTACCCGGACATGTAGTTCGTCCGGAATCCGGCCAAAACCGGAAAACTGTTGGAAGTCAAAGTTTTATTTCTAGTTGATTAGATAAGCGATTTAGGGGTAAGAAGAGATGCTGAGTCCCTGTGTGACAATCGTATTTTACCCGGACATATAGTTCGACCGGAATCCGGCTGGAATCGGAAAATTTGTTATAAGCTAAATTTCTATTTGAAGTTGATTAGATGTTCATTACTGGGGAAAGAAGATACCCTGATTTCGTCTTTGAGCTTTCTTTTTTCGCCGGACAAGTAGTTCTGGAGTTCGGCCGGAACCGGGAAATTGGCAGAAGTGGCAGGAAGTTTTCGTCAAAACAGGTATGACTTATAGGGGTAAACACACATGCTGAATCCAAATCTAAACTTGGTTTTCTCAGGTGATTAGCTATTTGGCCTTAATCTGTTTCTGAATTTTAATTGTAAAAATGTTCAAGGAGTCTGGCGAAGACTGGATCTGGCTAAGACAAGACCCAGTTGTCTGGATCAGATATTGAATTTTTGGGATCCCATCGAAACCTTTGGTCTTGTTGAACTTTGGGCTCAGAATCCTTTCCCATAATTTTCTTGATGTACGAACTTGGTCGTGCTGAGGTCCGAGTCGGACCTGATGTAAGGAGGCTGTGGGGAGTGAAAATCTCCTCGGTCTCGCTCATTCGAACTCAGAATTTTTCATTCATAGTTTTTGCCCCTTCGAGTCGCAACGGGAAAAATTGGAGCGGCTTTTGGGAGGAATGTGCGCTGGCGTTTCCCGGCGTTGTCAACAAAAGCAGCCGACCGGCGATTTGCCTTCGTAAAAAATGTATCAAGGCCGTTTCAAACTCAAATTCTTTTATTTAAAAAACAGCTTAATGGCGGCAATCCCAACATTTTATTTTCTCGTCAAGATAAAATGTTAGACAGTAGAATGTAACAGTGGTCAAAGAGATCAATTCAAACAAAACAAGACGTTAGTAAGAAATAAAAACACTAAACCTGGAAATTGTACCATCGCATGAAAAAAGGCACGAAACTTCGTTCGTGACACATTACGTAACGGCTTTTTATTGCGCGTGCAGCTTGCTCAAGTGCCATATACCGATCACTTTTTTGTCGGTCTCGGTCCAGATGTGCTAGGACGATGAAACTTGGCAGGCATATTAGAGGACCAAACTAACTTGGAATTAGCCACCTCCTCGATCCGACCACTGTGGGAGCGGAGGGGGGGGGATACTGTGACATGTTCAGGGTGGACGGATTGGGATGAAACTTGGTGGCGAGAACAAGCACAAGCCCTAGATACATAGTTGACAAGGCGGGACTGGATCCGAGCCCTGTGGGGAAGTTGGACGGAGGGTTCTGCAATTCTGGTGGTCTCGAGTTAGGATGCTTATACATGTGCTAGGACGATGAAACTTGGGAGGCAGATGAGATTCGACAGTTTTAACTTAAGGAGAGTCTTTTTTCCGATTTGAACATCGTGGTTGGAGTGGAGGGAAGGGGAATCCGGAATCTTGAGGTATGTGCAACTTTTGAACGGGTGATCGGATCTTAATGAAACTTGACATTCAGAAATAACTCATGTCTACAGAATATACTTTTAAGCCAAATATACATTTTCATGATCCCATGATAATTTTTGCCTCAAGGGTTTTCCTTAGAAATGAATTTCTAGCACACTTAAAGTGCGCATCTTGACCGAAAACTATAAAACATACCTTTGACGAAACCATGTATATTCATGATCCTAAAGGGTTCATTATCATTTTTGCCTCGAGGGTTTTGATTACAGATGAATTTCTAGGGCGCATCATCACAGCCAAGTGCAAAAATAAAATTCTTTTTACCAAATGATACATTCTCATGATTTCTAACGATCCGTCATCATTCTTATCTCAAGGGTTTTGCTTACAAATAATTGCAACAAGCCCACGAATTGTCAAATTCCTACTTTCATCCTCTTACCCAGCCATGCAAGAGCCATATGATAGATAGATCAGTGTATTTCAAAAGCCCGAGGCCATATATAAAAAAAAAAAAAAAAGACGAAGTTAAACATGTGTCTATATACACGCCCACTCGAGTAATAACGGTAGGGTTAGTATTATGCAAAATTTCGGGAAGTGACAAAATTACACTATCTAGATAAATTTTTCTTAAATCACATCTTTTAGTTCTAGTCAAACACATATGTGTACATATATGCTCTTTCTAGGACATTTGTTGATCTGGCGAGCAGCGTCAGAGAATCTGTGGAGAGCGTGGGCAGCGCAGCGACCGATATCAGGAAATCGTTTGATGACGTCAAATCGGGCGTGGAGGTTGTCATCGAAGGCGTGAACAAGGCTCGTAGCTTCGTCACAGGAGCCGAAAAGGTAATTGGGTTGTGAATCAGCTTCCTGGATGTGGGACAAGTTTGACTGACTAATCCTACAGATTCTTATATTCAAATAATGATTATTGATTGTTATTACATTATTTTAATAGCTGTTTCAAAGTCAACTTGGGCTCAAGGAATATTTATCTACAGAATCTTGAGTTGTCTCTACCGTATGCTAGAGACAAGTGAAGATGGAATGCATAGTAGGCCATAACGTTAGTTATGGTGTCGACAAATGTTGTCAAATCAAATGGTGTCGATCAAATGGTGTCGAGCGATGGATTCCGCAGTCCTAGACTTCGGGTGTACATGCGACCTGGCATTGGAGTAAACAAAGTAATCGAGTGTTGAACCCCTCGGTATAAATACTCAGCGCAAGCTGACTGGGAAACATTAAACAATTGATCAAAACGATAAAGTCAGCAACAGCCAGACGGAATCCTTGCTGAGAAGGGCCGAAATATCACTGATGAATGTTGTAGCCGACTTTTCCGTTTGGAGCTATTGTGTAATATAGATCTTCGTCAGGCCTCAGGCTTAAAATCTGAACCGGCGAGCATGGTCTCTTGTCATGAAAGGCCGAAATGTCAGCAAATAAAGTTTCAGCCGACTTAGCACCTAAACATCAAACCATGTGTTTAGTCGTGATCGAGGAAGGGCTACAGGCGAAATCCTAAATTATCCGCGGTTAGAACTCTTTATCCAAACGAATGCCGTAGTGATAGGTCTATGAAAGAAATAGAAAACCGTGATTTTCGGTTTTTTTTTTATTCATCAGCTAATTATCCCTCTAGGATGATGTGCGAGGGATAAATATAAATTCGGATATTTCGGTTGCACTTCCGGCAAACCGTCTTCAGCGAAAAACAAGCAACTAATAATCATAAAATCCAACACAATACCAACAGAAAAGTGATACGGAACCAACAAAACATACAACGATATGTAACTTAAAACCAGAAAGAACGATGCTGACTGAAACGACAAACAAATTCAAATAAAATAACGAATACTAAAATGTGCGAGTTAAAAGTGTATATGTACAAATAATAATAATAATAATAATATTTATTTATTACCCACTTACATCAAAAAGATTAAAAGTGGAGTATAAACTTGAAGTATAAATCTGTGATTATTTTACAATTCTGAATTCTGTGTCTATTTACAATTTACCAATTCCCTGGGAAAGCGCAGAAGCTTTCACTCAGCCATTATAAATCCTTCGCTTTAACCATCACTATACAAATAATTTCACAGAACTCTATGTCTATGTATAGGTATCTAGGTCTATATTTATTTTATTTTATCACTCTTCTAGCTTCAAGCTGTTTGGGATACAAACTTGATTCAGGCGTTTTTCCGCGACACTCCCATATTATAATCCTGGAAAACTATTCATCGGAGAAACACGCAAATCGATTATCTCAGATTACAAATCGACAATCCGACGAATATCTCTCCGTTGCAAGATTTCCGAATCGACGATCCGAGAGCGAATCCGGATTGTGTGAGAAATGTTTTTTCATAATCTGCATTATCGGAGACGACGCATTTCGGAGAATCCGGATTCTGAATAGTCAATCTGGATTGTAATGGGAAAACGCCTTATATTCTTCTGAAATGGTAAACACTGGCCGAGTCTTCATCAGTTGGCAGAAACCTTTATTCTCAGGTTCCTCGCTTCATTTTCTTTTTTCCCTCCTTTTTGGGATACCCAAACGTAAGTGGAGGGATACCTATGACATCGCAAAAATGTCCGTCTGTCTGCCTGTCTGTGAGCAGGGTAACTCTCGAAGGGAATGAGATATTTTGATGAAACTTGGTGTGACGATTCTTTGGGTCAAGGGTAAGGTCAAGTTCGTAGACGGGCCCTGTAGCTCTACATTTAGGGGTGGGGGAGGGGGTTTCAAATTAAGGGGCAACACAAATATTTTTTCAAAGCTATTGAGACAGTTGGTTTAGGGGTAAGGAGACATGCTGAATCCGAATATGAAAGTTATTTTGTTGTCGGACAAGTAGCTCACCTGGAATCCGGTGAAAACCGGACACAAAACTTGTCGACCAGTTTTCGGCTATATCGGTCTACCCCTTTATTCTCAAATGATTATACGCACGTGGCGAACAATCGTTTGATTCAGTGACGTAATCGAAGGTCGAAGGGGGTCTGTAAGTGTAGGTTTTATACAGGGCACTGTCTAGGGAACCGGGAGTCGTACTTTATGTCCTACGGGCTACGGAACCGGTAGTTCTCACGGAAACCAAACCATATGAGCTGCGATTCCGGGATCTGACGTCATTAACTAACAGAAACTTGTATGTGCTGGCTCCCGTTCCGGTAGTAATTGGAAATAGCTCATGGAAACTTCATCGCACCAGCTTCTCGTCCGGTAGCCTCCCGGAATTGTGTACTCAGAAGCTAGGGAGCCGGTAGTTGATACCGGAAACTGTATAGTTGGAGCTTCTGTTCCGGTAGTGTCTACGTGGAATATAAAACTCACGGAATAGTTTGGATGAGAGCTAGGATGCCGGGATTTTCACCGACTTAGAGAAAATAACATGGGAAAAAATTCACTCCCGGAACCCATATATTGAGAGCTAAGGTACCGGTAGCAACCACTGTTTGCTTGAAAATGACAAGCTCACGGACACGGGTGACTATGGACTAGGGTTCCGGTAGTGACAAAAATAAAAATAAAATTGAACTCACGGACCCATGTCAGTGTAGACTAGGAAACCGGAAGTGAATATTTTCAACTCACGGAACCCAGCTCCTTCGGGCTGGGGTTCCGGTAGTGCAAAAAATTAAAATTACAAACTCACGGACGCGTATCAATATGGACTTTGAGTCCGGTTTTTGCCCTACCGGAACCCCAGCCCGCAGAAGTTGGGTTCCGTTAGTTAAAAATATTTGCTTCCGGTTTCCTAGTCTGCACTGACATGGGTACGTGAGTTGAATTTTTTTTCGTCACTAACGGAACCCTAGCCCATAGCCATCTGTGTCCGTGAGCTGGTCATTTTCAAGCAAATAGTAATTGCTACCGGTACCTTAGCTCTCAATATATGGGTTCCGGTAGTCAGTGAAAATCCCGGCACCCTAGCTCTCATCCAAACTATTCCGTGAGTTCTATATTCCACGTAGACACTACAGGAACAGAAGCTCAAATTATACAGTTTCCGGTATCACCTACCGGCTCCCTAGCTTCTGGGTACACAATTCCGTGAGGCTACCGGACGAGAAGTTGTTGCGATGAAGTTTCCGTGAGCTATTTCCAATTACTACCGGAACGGGAGCCAGCACATACAAGTTTCCGTTAGATAATGACGTCAGATCCCGGAATCGGAGCTCATATGGTTTGGTTTCCGTGAGAACTACCGGTTCCATAGCCCGTGGGACATAAAGTACGACTCCCGGTTCCCTAGACAGTGCCTTTATACAGAGGGGAAAGAGACATGGGGTGAATGTGTTTATTTTATAGCGGGTTTTGATAGGGTGGACTTGCGTGCTGATATTTTACCGCTGGGAGTTAGGAGGAAGTACATGGGTAGGCCGATTGGGAGAATTGGTCCTTACTTCTGCCCATTGTGTGGAGTGCGAGAGTGTGTGCGACACCTTATGTGTGATTGTAGGAAATGTAGTGGGAATTGTAGGAATAAGTGAGGGGTTGCTCACTGAAAAAGGTGTACTTGGCAAGGGAGGGGTTACTCACTGGAAAAAGATGTACTGGACAAGTGAGGGGTTACTAAGTGGGTGTACTCACCTCCGTGGGAATTATCGAATTCGGAACTTTATTTCCTTGACGGATAAGCTGGCAATATTTGCAAGGTTCGACTCCAGCGTCACCAGATCTTTTGCTCTACATGCAGTTCGCCCGGAATGCTGCTAAAATACGATGAATTTGATAGAAAAACAACAACACAATTCTAAAATACCTTTTTGAGGTCGATTAGATATGAGATACTGCAGTAAACATGTTTGTTGAATCCGTATCTGAACTTCGTTTCCTCATTTGATTAGTTATTTTCCCGTAAGCAAAAAACTTCAAAATTGTAACACTTTTGTTGTAGGCTACATATTCAAGCGGTTGATTACGGATAAATAGCAAAAATGTTAAAGGGTTCTAGCGAAGACTTGGAAATGTACAAGATTCGATTGTTTTTTGGGATCCCATCGAAACTTTTGGTCTTGTTAACTTTGTGTATGTTGTTGCTAACATTATTTGCATATTATTACCCCCTATTACCTGGTATTGTGGCATTTTTCAATAAAACTAGTTGTCTCACTTTTATTTGCTCAATTTATGACCTAGCACGGCCCAATTTAATGGGAGATAACTTGTTGCATTCATACACATACCTCTGCCCCGTCCTTGGAAACAACGCCCACGCCTTAGATTTTATTTCTTTCAAGGAATGTCTCCGCGGAGTCGATCGAGCTGCGGACGCCTGCAAATCCCTCGTCACAAAAGCCTACACCCTCTGCAAAGCGAAACTCAAATTGCCCCCGTCCCTAAGTGCTTTCGACTCGGTTGTGGGCGAGGTCTGCAACATTTTAGACGTCGGCGATCGATTCTGCTCAAACCTCAATCTTACTCAGCTAAATCAGGTCTGTTCCAGTGCTCGAGGGATCGATATCCCGCTCTCGGCCGAATTCGACGTCGCCCAGAAAAAGTTCGACGAATTTTCGGTATACATGGATCCGAATTTTGACTTCTTGGCACAATTTGACGTTGAAGCGAATGAAACCAAAACAAATGCCAACTTTTTCGAAAATGTGAAAAAGGAATTGGACACCGTTTCTGAAAGTGTCGGACAGTTTCTGAACATATTTAAAGCACTGATGACACTCGCGCTCGCTGCACCGATATTTGACGGGTGGCAGTACGTCGGGAAATATTTGAACAAAATGGCAGTTGAAGAAGACACAAAGGAGAAACCCATGAAGGAACAACTGGCGCCTGTTTTTGAAAAGGCGCTCCCCACGTGGGTTGTCAACGTGATCGTATCGTCCTGCGTCATTGCCACAGACTACATGCTCTCTTGGATGCTACAGCTGATCCGGCGACACGGTGATATCGAGTATACCAGTTTTGGTGCCAAAACAATCGCTTTAAACATAATCGGTGATAATATATTCTCGCGTGTCTTCAAGGTATTCCTAGGCGCTTTCAACAAAAGCGAAGGGGTACAATACGATGTTAATGTAAAAACGTGTCTGCCGACTGCAATTCCATTTAACCCCATGTTCCCCGTTGTCGTTGGCTTCTTCTATGTGTTAGCTGTTATTACCATGTTTGTCGAGCCTTATGCCGAAAAGGCCAAGTTAAATATTGTGCGCAAGTTCTATCCAGATGATGACAATCAAATTGAAGTGACGTAATTCAGATAAATGTGTGACGGAAGTGACGTAATGCAAATAATAAAAAATGGCCTGCGCATGCCCGAATCCAAGCTGCGTGGTTAGCGCGTCAAGACAGTAACCGAGGGTACTTCTTGAGCAGTGTTGCCAAACGGTTGAAACTTTTCGGGCTGAGTTTCCATGGAAATAAGAGCTTGAAGGCTTCAAAATTTGAATGCAAAAACGGAGTCTCGAATCCCATTGGTCGGCAATGACGCGGATTTGAAAATATGTGTCATAACCGACCAATATGACGACACTCCGTCTTTGTTTACTAACTTTGACGCCTTCAAACTCTTACTTCCGTGGAAACTCTTTTGCAAAAAATAAAATTATACGGTTAAGGAATAGCCGAGTTAACATTCCAGCAAGTCCCTGACTCAGAACGGTGATGAAACGCTGGTAATTTAATTTTTAAGTTGAAAGTCCTATACATCCTAGTGTTAAATTTTTTCGTTACGATCCCGTCTGTTTTCGTCGGGTATGATGCAATCTCTCTATAGAGTATAGTGCCGCACGTGCTACGTATGGAAAAAGAGTAGCACCTTTTTGCTACGCAAGGCAACCGTGTTTCTGTGCCGAATGGCGACGATAGGATTCGAGTCAGTTCTAAGGGTTCGTTCGGGCGACGTTTCTCGTTCTTCGCTCGGAGCACTGGCGGGTTTCGGACTTAGTCATATAGAGTATAGTGCCGCATTTTCTTGAAGGTGCTACGTATGGAAAAAGAGTAGCACCTTTTTGTTACGCAAGGCAACCCTGTTTCTGGGCCGACTGGCGAACTGATAGGAATCTCTCTCGCCTAAGGAGGGATTATGCAAGTGCTTTGAAAAATTGTGACGGTGCCAAATGTTCGAAACTCTTTTGACCTTGGAGTCTCTGCTTCGAAAGAATGTAGTACGGAAAGTGTTTCACGCGAACTTTTGTTGGAACTCATGACATATGTACTATGGTACTTAATTATTTATTAATTTTAATCGAAATTCGCTTTTCTGACTATGTCTCTTCTGTAAATACTTCCCGAGAACTAGCGTGGACTTCTGATCAGCAATTAATGCTCGAATGGTATATTCAGAAACTCAGCTGACTCAAGTTAGGACGCTTCCTCCACAGACTCAGTAACGGGGTTCAAGCATAAGTTGCGTTTTTATTTTTATGCAGTTTAGGCGTAGTCTTGCTTAAAAGCCGTTTTATTTGTCCCTTCGCTGTAGTTTCGAATCTGAAACTACGGAGCTCAATCTACAAACTATCTCGCAGACGTAGTTTGACTTTTCGGAAACATTAACTCAATAAACCGCAAGTAAGACAAAACAAAAGCCAAACTACACACTTTGACGAAACAGAAATGAATCCAAAATAACGCAACTGTACTCTAAATAACTTTTCGACCACCGAGAATTGAGGCACATTCGGCCCAAACACTTCCGGAACATCTACCTGTGTTCGAGAAATGCTTAAAGGAAACTGTTACTGAGTAGACCAAAAATTTAGTTTCTCATTTATTTCCAAACTGGTAACAGCATCAAGTTCACCACCTTCCAACCCTCGTTGAAAGGAAACGTTTAATAAAAGTGGAGGGGTCTTGGGATTAATCCCCGCGCCCTCACCCATTATCTGCCATACAATGGTTTTAGCTAGAAATCTGTATTATCTCTCCCGTCTTCTTCTTCACCAACGCCGAGCTAACAGAAAACACAAAAATCTGCGACAATTTGCACAAATCTTTCTGAAACCTGCCACAGAACGGAACAAAATCCGAATGTGTCTTCAAGTGGTTCGACCAACAGGAAACGGGGTACTTAGGGCACGCCCCCGTTGCCCATTAGGTTGAGACATGCCCTAACGCTGAAGCACTGTGTCCTAAAACCAAGAACAAATAATCAAACAGAACCTCCGTCTCCCTATCTCTGTACTATGACTATGCTGAGCCGACCACTTCCCCGTACCTTTTCTGCTGTGAACGAGCGAAGGTTAGTAGCTTCGCGCCCCATCATGTTTCGTTACCTCTAGAATTATCTATATAGCTGTGAAACTACCTTGAGGAAAAGTAGAAGTCAAAGCTGATTGGTTCTTTGGAAGCGCTAAAGAGCGAGTCAGCACGCGGGGTACGCCTCCTGCATTTTATTTTTCTGAGATGTGCAACGGCGAAGACGGAAGTAGAGTAGACGGGTAATAGCTACAGTAAATACCTCTATGTCCTCTCAAATTTGTTGGCATATTCATAATCTCTGCATGGTACCAAAGGTAGAGGTTCTATCTGATTATTTGTTCTTGCTAAAACTGAGAAATTCTGTATGGCTGCATTACCGAATATGGGATAATACAGGAACATCTGTAACATGAAGCTGCAGTGAAGGCTTTCGCCTCCAAATCACGTTATTCATTGACAGGCGCAATCACGTTAAACCGAAAGTAACCTAGGCTAAAATCTGCTCTAAAATACCATCCAGTCACCCGAATGACTTTCCCTTTATCTTTTAAGAGGTGGGATACTAAAATCATTCCTGAGTCAGACACTTCAAGTACTAGAAATACAAAAGAAAATCTCCTCTGGTGGGATCACGACCCCTTCAAGACTGGCGGTTCACCAAGTGAGCAACCCAGTGGCTTGTGAACATGGTTTGACCAAACCACCACAATTCCCAGATAGGTTCACCCGACTCGAGCTTATCTGGGCAGTTCACTTTTCCATGTCACGTGATAGGTACTTACGCAAGCTCTGGTAGCGGTTCTTTCACGCACTGACGTTTCAAAAGAACTGTTTTATTTATTTAGTCCATGATCCTCAAGGATTAGGAACCCGGCTATGCATTTCCCGTTCACAGGGAGCTTGGGCACCAGAAAGTCCGCAAATGAATTCCACTAATTGAAATTAACAAAAACTTCTCCTGCGGGGATGTTTCAGAAGTTGGAAGATCCGAGCATAATCATCAGGTTAACACGCGTACTTTAAATCACCACCGTCTTTCACCAGAATACGGATCTGACACTTGCATCTACCCCAAACAGCCGAAACAAAAGACTTCCTTGCTTTTTCACATTACAAGCTCTCTACAACTGTTGCTGTAGCGCTGCAAGTTTCACCGAGAGTAGGGCACCTCGGCGGTTGCAGAGCAACTCATGTCCTGTATTCTTTCTATCTGAGTAAAACCAATTATGGCAGAAGGAGCTAATACTGTCCACAGATGTCACTTTACCCGTCGGCTTGTAAGTCACTAATTCACAGGGAACGAAGCATTTTCCACGGGTCAAGCAGTTGGTTTCCTAATAATACTACATGAAGTCGTCATAATCTCCGCCACCGGCTTCATCGTAAAATGTCTGCAAGAAATGAAAACAGTATTATAAAGCAGAGACAATTGATACCATAGGATAAATATTCCTTCAGCCCAACCTGACTGCCGTTCAGGGATCAACAGAGACACAGGCGAATACTCGCTCCCAGAAACGTGGAACGCACCATCAGCGAAAGGAAATTCAGACCACAAGCTTTTCTCTACAACAAAGCGAGAGCCAACCCAAATGCGGAAAAATCTCTACCCGATCAACGACCCAATCGAGCAGCAAAAACAGCAGCCGTGTCCAAAATGAAATCACAGCAACCTTTTTAACTCCAAGCAACACTCACAAAGGAATCGGAATCTAAGAAGTTAAATATGTATCGCTAAGCTAGAATCTTTAGTTTGTTTTTCCCACAAGTTCGTCTTCCCAACTTGAGCGGTTTTGAGCCCGAAGAAAACCCTTGCCAAGACGGGTCAAATACAGCTCCAATAAAATTCAGCTGACGTATCCGTTTTGCACTATCAGATACCATAGGCATTCTTCGCGGTATACTTCTGTTGTAACACATTTCTGAATGTTCGTTAAGGTGGCAGTAATGTCTGCGACACTCTCGCCAAAACTTAAACTTGACAAATACCACAAGCTTCCTCAGTGTGGGTCTATCCCCCTCCCCCCCCCTTACTCCCACCTCAAGAGAAAAACCGCCCAGTTTTTCATCACTCTAATTACAACTCGTTTTCACGAGATCTGTGCCAGGTCGCTACGTGGACAAAATTAATACTAGACGAGAAAATCTAAGAAACAAGCTGTGTGCTTACATCATCCTTGTCGACCTTCAAAGACGCCACTTTCTTTCCCTTTGCTTTCGATTTCGTAGCTTGCTTTGTGAGTTTCAGCTTTTCTTCGTGGAAAGCTTTCGTCATCAACGACACTTTCTTGAGGGGTTCAACATCCACTGCAAAATGAAAGATTACAGGAAGGAGAACCGGGAAGAAAACAGGCTAGGGCAGACTGTTTTTCTTTCCAATCATATAAGATCAAAGTTCAAACTCTCATCAACACTAACTTCGCTCGGAGTCTCGACTAAGAAGGAGACTCGACAAGCCAAGTCTGTGCAATGTGTTTAGAGTCTCGAGTTTAATCATTTTGGAAAGTTTAGTCTCGAAGAAGAGATCTGTTCCAGTCGTGTCTTGGGGGGATAGAGATGAAAAGGCGCCGCGATTTTTCCCTCATCAACTGCATCAGGATAGCAGATCACTTCCTATGTTGAATTTTAAGAGGTGAGTTTTACGAAAAGATCTGTTCCAGTCGTGTCTTGGGGGAACAGATATGAAAAGACGCCGCGATTTTTCCCTCATCACCTGCATCAGGACAGGGCATGAGTCTCCCCCCCCGCCCTCCCTTGAACTGAAACAACTGTATACAGCGATAATTATCCCTTTTCCGAAAATACTACACCCCAAGGGGTAGGCAATCTAGTCAGATTGTATTGACCACCACAGACGGTTTGAGCGTGGCTAGTTTATTGGATGGAGGACTTAGAAACCTCGGTCACTCCCTATGTTGAATTTTCATCACGTTTAAATTGTGAGGCCCTAAGCAGACTCTTTATTTCAGATCTGGCAATCTCATCTGCTAAATAAATCGAGTGAATCAAGGAAAGGTATATAAAATGGCTGGCCAACTTTAAATATATTATCTATTGAGTGCATTCGGAGCACGATCTGAAGTTGCACTTTAACGACCTGCCAGGCAATGATTTCAAAACCAAAGAAAAAGGATTTGATATGCTTATGATCGCAAGGTTAGATTAGCACTCAGTCCTAAAACCAGGGACCGATTAAAAACTTCAACTAACTAGCCGTTTGGCAGAACCGAAAAATGAATTGCAGTCGCAGACTTAATGCAGTTGAAGGGAGGCAAGTCGTGTAAGTATACTGTAGAAGTATGCTTTTTTACTTGCTTGTAAGAAAGTGAAACGGCAAGAAAAAAAACAAAAAAAAAACATTATAGCAGCTAACAGCCAACTATTTCAGGGTTGCCTTGGCAGGAACTTTGTTTGAAACTGAGAAAAAAGGAATTTATTTAGGATTGTGCTTATTTTTATATCCGAGGTATCTGCTGATTTGGACCGCCATCTTCTCTGTTGAAGGTACGTTCCAGATTCAAACCGCGAAAGTTAAAGCAACATTTTCAAAAAAAGGTGAACATCGCTGAAACGGATGTGGATTAAAGCTTTTAGGATCCCAAAACATTAGTGACCGCATACCTATGACTTCGTCTAGTTTGTCCGTCCGGCTGTCTGTCTGTTACCACAATAACTCTCGAAGGGGTTGAGATATTTTGTTCAAATTTTCCTTAGGTCCGTAGATGACTCTGCACCTCTATATTTAGGGGTGGGGGAGGGGTTTTTCTTGCCGTTCAAGTATGTCACTCGGAATCCGGCCAAAACCGGAAAATCTGTTAAAAATAAATGTTTTATCTGAAGTTGATCAGAGGTTCGATGTAGGGATAATGATACATGCTGAGTTCGTTTTTGAACTGTATTTTCTCGCCGGACAATCAGTTCGCCCTGAATCCGTCCAAAACTAGAAATTATCAGGGCCTACGCATCAGAACTTACAAGTGGCGCAGAGGTCTCGTATGAATCCTTCGGCAAAATCACTGAAGCCAGGCCTGGACTCCCATTCCCTCACTTTGGATATTAAGGCATCTTTGGCGGACACAAATTCCTCTTTGGTGGAGGGGCTTAAGGAGTCCAAGACCCCACTTGTCACTGGTTCAGCAAATCCTGAAAAAAGGCAAACGTTAGTTCGGTTTACATACTGACTTGTCAGAAGTTTGATAACATACAACACATCTTTGCGCATTTTTGAGAATATACTTAATGACAATATTTCTATTATATTTGTGAAACTGCAAAACGGATACATCCGATAAATTTTGTTAGAGCTATATTTATATTTAATTTAAACGTAGTTTACGTATCCATTTTGCAGTGTCAAATACGATTCGCAGTCAATTGGGTGAAGGAATATTTATTTCTGTTATATGACCCTACTTAAGTTTATGTTTCAGCAAAACAAGTTATACACTGTAGACTATCCACCCTAACTGAGCACTATCCGTAAATGGGGACAGTATTCATTATAGATATTCTTTCAGCCCAAGCTGACTGCGAATCATATTAGACGGTGCAAAACGGATAAGTCAGCTACAATTTTTGAGCGGCTTGAGCCTGAAGAGGACGCTTGCCAAGAAAGGCCAAAACATAGCTCCAATAAAATGTAGCTGACTTATCTGTTATATAATAAGAGAAAATAAACATTAGTCAATCGTTTTGTTTCTTTCATAACACTCCGTATTTTGTGTTTTACACTTTTCATTCATTCATTCAAAACACAAATAACTATCGATAGAATTAGTCGGGTCAGATTCAACATTTTCTAATAAGAAACTTTTAATCTTACTTTAAAACAGATGCTATTAGCACTTTTCAAATTATTTGGCAGATAATGCAATACTTTCGTTCCGGTAAATTTAACTGACCAAGAGCTGGAAGCTCATATCATATGTGCTGGTTCAGAGGATGAGAGTAGGAATTTGCCACGCCTGATCGTTCGCAAGCAAAACCCTTGAGATAAAAAATAATCAAGGGACCATGGAAATCAAGAAAAATGTATCGTTTGGTAAAAATAATTTTATTTTTGAGCTTCGCTGTAATGATGCACACTTTAAAGGCGCTAGAAATTCACCTGTAAGCAAAACCTCTGACGCAAAAACGATGATGGGCCCAGAGGTGCTGCGAGTCCGCTGTGATCGAGTCATAGACCGAAGCGAGACTGACGAGTCCGAGTCCCCGAAAAAATCGTTCGAGACGAGACCGAGTCCGCGAAAAAGGTATCTCGAGACGGAGCTATGCCCCGAGTCCTAACAATACGTTTTGTTTTTCTCAAACTATAAACTATAACCTGCATATAAAGAGTAACTATAAAAACAAGAGCTACGAGCTCATATGGCACTTGTTACGAGTAGGCACGGCTCGGTTATGTCAATGATATATCTAGTGTTTGCTAGGTGTCTTCCCACCAAGTTTCATCTCGATCCCTCCACTCATAGCGTTTTCCAATATTTCCGGTTCTCCCCTCCAGCTCCCCCCAAAAGTCACCGGATACGGTCCGGATTTTAAGTGGGTCGTCTGAGGTCTTTCCAAATATCAAGTTTCATCGACATCCGGTCCCCTTTTCAAAAGTTATAAATACCTCAAGATTCCGGATTCCCCCTCCCTCCACTCCCCCCACAGTGCCCGAATTGGCTCGGTTATGTCAATGATGTATCTAGTGTTTGCTAGGTGTCTTCACACCAAGTTTCATCTCGATCCCTCCACTCATAGCGTTTCCCAAGATTTCCGGTTGCCCCCTCCAGCTCCCCCCAAAAGTCACCGGATCCGGTCCGGATTTTAAGTGGGTCGTCTGAGGCATGAGGTCGTTCCAAATATCAAGTTTCATCGAGATCCGATCACCCGTTCAAAAGTTAAAAATACCTCAAGATTCCGGATTCCCCCTCCCTCCACTCCCCCCACGGTGCTCGGATCGGGGAAGTGACTATTTCCAACTTAATCATTTGGGGTCCCTGATATGCCTGCCAAGTTTTATCGTCCTAGCTTATGTGGAAGTGCCCGAACTAGCAAAACCTGGACAGACCGACAGACCGACGGACGGACAGAAATTGCAATCGCTATATGGCACTTGGCCGAAGGGCAAGTGCCATAAAAATCATCAAACAGTGTTACACTTCAGAAAAAAAGGCACAACTAGACCCCAAAACCCACAAGAGTAACAAACCGGAAACTGCTTCAGCGCTCGCAATAGAGGATTGTTCCAAAGAACACCACTAAAAATGTGACGTCCGATCAAAAGTATTTGTGTACTTTGCAGTTAAGATGTGCACTTTAAGAAAGCTTAGAATTAATTTATAAACAAAACCTTTAAGTTCTCAGTTTAAGTGGTTACCAAGATCCATACAGATCCTCCATTGTAATCCTTTGCCCCCTTCGCAATTACAACTATCGATCCGATCTTATGCGAAACATCTAAGACAATTTAGTTTCATTTAGATCCCCCTGTTTGAAAATAATTCAAGCCCTTCCTTCCACCCACACCACGAGAGGAGTAGACTATTCTAATTTGCCTACCAAGTTTCATCTTCCTAGCATATCTGGAAGTTGGCGGAGCTGCGAATGTCATCCAACACCAATAAGAAAGGAATAGAGAGAGCAAAAATAATTGTTAGATAACATGCTATTCTTATAGACTTTACGGTCTAATATTTCCAACTGAAGAGTTGAGGATTTCAGTACCAGCATGACAAACTAAAGCTGAATCTAAAATCTCGTAACTAAGGGAGTGTTGATTTATTCAGCAACTGTTAGGATTTGTGTTCAGGTCCTTCGAAGTTAACGGGTTCCCAACTGAAATTACAAAACAGACCTTAAAACTAGGCTTGTGCCTCCGAAATGGGATATACGTGTCGCGTCAAAAGCGAAAATTACTTAGTTTGTGGTTCCTGGCGAGATGATAATTGAAATTTGATGTTGTACCAAGGATCTCTGTGATTAATTTACCACAGAATTTGCATTTGCCACTGTGCTTTTTCTATGTAGAGAAAATTTTGTAATCCATTATCCAATTCTGACTATCTTAGGATCACTCATTTTCATAACTGTGATTTGTTAAAAGCCTTTACAACCTTGTTACCTCCGGTTCCTAATTTTAATCCTTAGACCTCCAAGGTATTACTTGACTTAATCCTACTTGCAAAGGTTACGACATAACCATCCCTTGGCCAATCTCTTGAATTTATCCCCGGAGACGTCAATTTCATTCTGAATTTGCTGGTCCGAGGCGTCTCTTGGACTCGGGTGACTCGGATGGATTTCAAGACGAGTCCGAGTCCTCCTCCACAAAGGCCGAGTCCGAGTCCCAGAAAAAGGTGTCTCGAAACCGTCTTGAGACGAGTCCACCACCTCTGGATGGGCCCTTGGGGTCATTAATGTATATCATCCGGTCAAAAGTATTTTTTTTTACTTTTCGGTTGAGATACGCACTTTAAGTGTGACAAGCTAAAAGCTTAACGCTAAATGAAATAATAAATAAATAAATATAAGAACACTTATTGTGGCACAAATCATCACGGTCCGAATTGTATCGTCTGATCAAAAGTACTTTTACTTTTTTGACTTTGCGGTTAAGATGCGCAGTTTAAGGGAGAAGGAAAGTCATTTGTAAGAAAAACCCTTGAGGCAAAAATGATCATGGGCTGACTAAAATCATGAAAATTTGTAGTTTGCTTTATTTGTGTTGCGAGAGCAACACTTAGGTTTTGTCGTGTTTTTTTTTCTTGTCTTCCTGGTACCCCGATTTGCGCTTATTCTTAGAAAGTGGTAAGGGTCTAACCTGTGCGGTTTTTACGGAAAGTGTGGACCTTAGGCCGGATTGATAAATATGACATTACATTTTGGAAAGCTCCATAGAACTCTTGCCTGGGGCCAAAAAGGATGGCTTTTGCTTGTAACTGAGACAGAGCATACAGTGTGTGAAGTAAAGTGGAGTTTGTACAGCCTATGTCAGCGAGGACTATCTGAAGTTATGCGGCTAAGCTTTCGTTTCATCAAACCATGTTTCTGCTTTCGAGTGGAAAGCTCCGTTCTGGCAGGCAAGCTTTAAAGTAAAGAACGACTAAAATCTATAAGTGCGAAATATGTGCGGCAGTTCCCTGGCCCCACAGCCAATACATCTTCTTTGAGTGATAAATAGACAAATTTACAGAATAAAAAAACCTGTCATTTTCCCACGGGTCCGATAAGTGCTGCCATCTATTGTTCTACCCGTTTCTGTTCGTGATTTCAGCTGAGTTTATCATTCCATTTCTTACAATTGGGAGTGAGGAAGATAAAGGACATCAGATAGGCCTCTTAGACTTTAAAAGTTCTATCACTGCTTATCCGTTGCTCCTTTCTAAGTGGTGAAATTAGAAAGTTGGCCTCCAAAAGTCAACCTTTGAACTAATACAGATAGAATTTTTTTTTCAACGTAGTCGGTAGACCTCGATGAGCTGATCAAAGTATATGTCATCTGTTTTTTGGTACGAAAATAGGCCGATGCTAACCATGAGACATGTAGGGTACCTGTCTTCGGCGATGAGGGGTTAGCAACGTTGGTAGCTGGCGTACCTATTAATCCTATTATTTCTTTCCGTGTGTCGATCGTGAGGACAATTTGGTACCATGTCTATCACTGGGAGATGGGCTTGTAAGTAAGAATCGGTTGCTAAAAGGGGTTCATGAGGGGCTAGAAACTTGTGAAAACTGGTGCACTTTTTTTTTATCTCTATAAATCTGAGGTGTTTGAGGGGTTGACAACTTTAGTGGTAGGGTACAAACTCAAACAAAGAATAGGCTGAACCCAATTGTGAGACATGTCCGGGACTTGTAACTCTTGTAAGTAACAATCGGCTTTAATACCATTATCACCTTCGACGGTGAGAGGTTTCCGACCGTGTTAACGCAACGGATACAAATGATAATGTAAAACAACGATATAGTTTCGAAATAATTGGCAGAGTGGCATCTATGGTATTTTGATCCTGACAAGTTCCGGATAGCTTTATAATACCATCTAGATTATATAAGATAATGTTCCAAGTTTTCAACTGTCACGATGTCTACGACTGAAAAGGATAAAGCTCAACTGGCTGCAAAGTCAATTTGGTCCCTACTTCCGATATTCTGTTGTTTTTTTTTCCCTTGTAAGCAAAAGTCGACTGTTAAATCATAATCATTTTCAGCGATAAGGGGCTTGTAACTAGTTGGGCTACCTATTAATCCTATTCTTTGTTTCTGGTGTATTCGAATTGAAAACAAATTGGTACTATGTCTATCACGGGGAGATGGACTTGTAAGTAGGAATAAGTTGCTAGAAGGGGGTTCATAAGGGGCTAGAAACTAGTGAAAAATTGGTGCACATTTTATTTCAGTTTTAAATCTGAGGGTAAGAAAATGAGTCTCCATGGTCTATCACTGTGACTTAGAATTAAGTCTTTGAGCGGTTGACAACTTTAGTGGTAGGGTACACACTCAAACAAAGAATAGGCGGAACCCAACTGTGAGACAAGTCAGGGACTTGAACTAACAGTCGGCGATTAACCACACTCATCTTCGGCGATGAGGGGCTTCCGACTTTCCTACTATGTGTACCTATTTTGTTTCCGGAGTTTTTGATGATAAGAAAAGATTTGGTTCATGTCGTGGTTCCAGAATTGGTTGCTAAAGCATTGCCATTTTCATGAGATACTAGAATGGTCTATCGTGACGGTATTTCACTGTAATTTGGAATTAAGTGTTAACGCAACGGATACAAATGATAATGTAAAACAACGATATATTCGCAATAATTAGTAGAGGTATTTTTGTATTTTTAACTAAAAAGCTACGGATAGCTTTATAATGCCAAGTAGGTTATATAAGATAATGTTCCAAGTTTCCACAAGTCACGATGTCTACGTTTGAAAAGGATAAAGTTCAACTGGCTGCAAAGTCAATGTAGTCCCTACTACCGATATTCTGTTTTTTTGCTCAACGCTGAGGGATAACCATGTGATTACACATCGTGTCATCAGTTCAGAAAAATATTCTTCATAGATTGGAACATACCATTTTGAAAACCGCGATGGGTTGACAAATTCAGCATTTAACCATTAGCGAAGAAACAAAACCAAGAGCAACACTTCAGTCGGCGAAGCCGAACAAAGATTGCTGCAACGTAGGTCTAGTTTTTTTTTTTACTTTGCGGTAAATATAAGGTTTGAAGCCAAGCTGACCATTCATCACGAAAGAAATAGAAAACCGTGATTTTTCGAGGACGGTTTGCCGGAAGTGCAACCGAAATATCCGAATTTATATTTATCCCTCGCACATCATCCTAGAGGGATAATTAGCTGATCAAGAAAAAAAAAAAAAACCCGAAAATCACGGTTTTCTATTTCTTTTACTTTGTGGTTAAGGTTAGTATTTTAAGGAATAATCAAAATTGGGAAGTGACGATTTCTAAGCCAATCTTGTCAATTTTCTAATGTTCCAGCCAAGTTTCATCGTCGTAGCACATCCTGAAGTACCTTAACTCGCGATCACCGGAATTAACGGACCCTCTCCCCCTCCAACTACCCCCACAGTGCCCGGAACCAATCCGGATCTGTGAATGATTTATCAAGAGCATTTTTTTTTGTTATTCCCATCAAGTCCCATCCCGATCTCTCCAGTATAAGCGGGTCACGTCCCCCCCCCCCCCCTCCCAACAGTTGTCGGATCCCGTCCGGACATGAAATGAACTCCATGTCCTCTGTTCACTTATTAAATTTCACTGGAACCCGATTACCCGTTCCAAAGTTACGCATAATTACACATTCCTCCACGATGACCGGATCGCGAAATTTTTTGATTTCCACGTTAGTTTGATCGGGTCCCTGATATGCTTGCCATAGTTTGTCGTGAAAATCCCCCAAAAGGCCATCACCGGAATTCCGGGACCCCCCCCCCCAAGTGTCCGGATCAAATCAATTGCGTAAACGATTGATCAAGAGCAGATGTTTGTTCTTCACAGCAAGTTTCACTCCAATCCCTCCATCCTAACCGTTTCTCGAGATTTCCGGTCCCTCCCACAGCTGTCGAATCCCGTCCGGACTTTAAATGGGACGTCAGAGACATGTCTTCTATTCTGTTATTAAGTTTCATTCGACTCGGATCCCCGTTCAAAAGTTATGCACGTCTGAATTTTCCGTATTCCTCCTCCCCCCCCCCCCCCAGCCTCCAGATGGTCGGATTGGAAAACTGATTATTTCCTAGCTGGTTGGGTTGGGTCCCTGATGTACCTGCAAATTTTCATCGTCCCAGCACATCTGGAAGTACCCTAACGCGCAATCGTAGGACAGACCGCCGGGCCAACAGACGGAACTGCAATTCGTACATGGCACTTTAGCCAGAGGCTGGAAGTGCCATGCAAACCGGATGACCTGAGACGTCTTGCTTTGGTAACTAGGTTTGACACATATTGGGTATCATGTTAATGAATTTCATTATTCGTCTGAAAAACCGACAAAAAAGACTCAGGGGCTGTATATATGCTTTCAGACAAAACTTCTGTCATGACTTTTTTAAGTGTTATTTTTCGGCAACCTTTTCCATCCACGAAAAGTACCATATGCCCGAAACAAAAATGCACATATATCCACTTCCTTCAGATCACTAGTGCTAAGTCGCTACCCTCTTTGCTCACCACCCGCATGCGGTTCGGCGCAGCCAAAGGTGGGAACACTATCCCAATAAAATATTAATAATTTGAGTTACCCCCAACAAGATGGCTTCAGGGAGTCTTGTTTTTTGCCTTGTATTTATGTTATGTAGTCTATGTAGTACGAATAAATGAATGAGTGAAGTTTTGCAAGTAACCAATCAGAATTCTCTTAGAGTGAAGAACCCAGCTTTTGGCATAAGGTATCCAGCGTTAGGCATAGGGTATGCCAAACTGGTTTTCCAAAATCAAGAACATGTGGTAGACTTAACGAGACATAGGAAACATTCGCAGCTATGAACTTATTGGACGCTGATATATAAAAATCACGCATATAACCTACCACTGATAATTATTCATTTTCATTTTTTATCTCTGTTCTTGCTAAAACTAGTTACTATGCAGGTCAAGAACGTTCCATGCATGAAACTTTTTGACACAGAAGCTGAAGACTGATTATGAATATTATATACTGATGCCAATTCGGATTTTAAATGAACTGATAAATCTAACGTAAAACAAGAGAAACAGCTGACATCAGTGCACTCTTTTAGAAGGAGGGGAAACAAAAGTGTTATTGGCTTTTTATGTTATGTTTTCGGCCTTTACCCGTGTACTCCGACGTGAAAATTTAACGATAGAACAACCTAGTCTACTTACCAAAAGTATCCCTAGCCATTAAAATATCTGCCTCTTCTTGCATCCTCAGTCGTTTCAACTTTTCTGCTAATCTCTCTTCGGGTGTCAAATCTATATCATCTTCTTCATCATCACCTCCATTCACTTGGGTCTTCTGAGCTAATTCTTCTCTCATTTTTCTCTAAAGAAACACATAATAAAAAAGAATTAAAGCACGTCTGCCAAGAAACGCATAAAACAATTAAATGTTGCATTGCACACACTCTGATCAATGGGTTGCATGACGTGCAGACATTACTGTCATTTGCACTTTAGGAGAGAGACAGATCGGTATATTTAGAAACTATCATAGCATTACTGAATTCAGTTTCTCACAAATTATAAATAAAAAAACATATAAATAACAAACACATACTAAGGTTCTGCATTGAAAATCGAAGTAAAAAAGGGCACACACGAGTTCCCGTGACGATAAGTGCGGACTTTAGGGGGTAGAAGTTTATTTTGCAATCCAGTTCGATTCTTGGGAGGGGCTATTTCTGGTAGCAGTGACCGGTGGCTCATCTTGGCTAGGATAGATTTGACGAACTGCAAAATCAGGTGTTCAAGCCGGACTTTAAGCGGCGATAAATTCAGTTTCGCTAGGGCTTGTCCGTATGAGAATTCAAGCCCGTACAGGATCCGCGATGTCTCCGTGTTGCTGCTCACTCTCAATACAGTTGGCTGGGCAAGATCCATCCCCAGGACTGGTATCTGTCTGAGTTTCCTTCCCATTCTTTATCTAATCTTCTTTCGAAGGTCTCATGATTTGACATTTAATGCGTCTCTAGACAGCCGGTTTGATCGTTAACGCCACCTATCCTCAGAGATCGGCGAATCCGAATCCGGATTCGTCCTTTTGGCCGGATTTGAATCTTCTGCTTGTCCGGCTGGATTCGGATTCCAAACCTTCAATCTTACGAATCCACTCACATTTATAGTCTACATCCTTCCATTCGAATCCTCAGCAGATCCGGAATCGGATTCGTAACTAGCCCTTGATTCGGATTTGAATCCTTTCATGATCGGATTCGCCCGTCTCTGCCTATCCTACGAATGTTTTGTGGTCTTTTATGTGAAGCTACAGGCGTATTATAAGGAGATTTTTAGGCGTCTTACTCGTCTGCATGTCGAGAGAGCTTGATCAGTAGTTTATTTAGAAGCATTGCAGCCCTTTTACTGATCTTGCGCGAAAAGCCCGTTCACACTGCTTACTCGCACTTAAGCCTGTTCCGAGACCCGTTGACTTGTAGCGAAAACAGGAAAACGATTTACATAACCGATTTTTCTGATGGAAAAATTTCTCGCAGACAACCGTCGACAGCGTGATACATATCGAAGGTAGCAAAAGACGGCAAGTGAGAAAATCAGCGTGGTTTTGTTAGAGGGGTCAGAATGTACCGTACGAAACTGGGGTCACCGGGTTTACAAATATATGGAGTGATTATGGAAGTAGGTTGCGTTATCAGACAATTACCCTTATTTTTCTGATAGCTAGCCAAATTCTCAAAACCTCCTAATTTATTAAAGCTGTACGGTAATGTTATTTTTCTTTGTGATTCCATAGCTCCACTTTGGAATTACAGAAATTCCCGGTTTCCGCCATTCAATGAGCGCAAACTCTGAGAAAAGCTGCAAGATGCGCCGAAAACTCTTTGAGAGACAAGGGTATGAGAGGCTTCAACATGTTGTTTTTCATTCTGGAAGACGTGGTAGGCTAAAGGTCAATACAGGGTCAGCACAAGCTGACTGGTAAACATATTCAAACAAGGTAAAACGGATGGATACGTCAACTACGATGCTTTGGGATCGATATTTCGGCCCTTCGTGACGTATCCATCCGTATTATGCATTGTTTTAATATATGGCTAATGGTCTTTCTTGTATTTCTGACTCCCTTTCTTTTTGCTTTCCCCACTTTTAACTTTCAAAATTAGTTTGCGTCCGTCGTCCGCTTCTCGTCCGAGTCCGGCTCCGATAGATTTCGTAAATAATTGTTGAAGTAGGAACAAATGATTTCCAATTAAGTTTTTATTTTTTATTAACTTGACTAAACTTTTTTTGATTGGTTATACAACTGAATTTACTCCAAATTTCCTCCAATTCAATTCAATTTATTCTACAAATTCCCTCACAGACCAAGCTGGAAAGACAACTTATTACGATCTCGGTTTGTACTGGCGGGAGTGTGCGATGGTTGTACCAATCAGTGCTGAGTCGATTTTCTTCTACTGATCGTCCTTTTTATGCAAGGGATTTAACTATTACTATGCGTATTCCTTCAGCCCAAGCTGACTGCGAATCATATTTGATACTGCAAAACGATTATGTCAGCAGAATTTCATTAGAGCTATATTTTCGGCGGAAAACCCACAAGTTCTTTTTTCCAACTTGAGCGGCTTTGCCCTGAAGAGGACCCTTGCCAAGAAGGGCCGAAATATTAGCTCTAATGGAATTCAGCCGACGTATCCGTTCTGCACTATCAAATATATTACTATTCGGCCTGAAATCTCAGCTTACTCTCAACATCTGATCAATACAAACAGTTCGAGTACGCTTTCTCCCAAAAATGTTCTGGGAAAGGAATAAAAAGGGATGTACATGGATGTCACAAGACTGAAGGGGTTTCTGCATTCAAAATGTAACTGGTCTGTAGGCCAGTGATTTGTGGTATAAAACAACGTTTGGCATAGCGTATCCAAAAATCAACAATTTATGGTAGACTGCTAAGGCCTGTTCAAGAATATCTGGCAAAAACGAACTAATGCTTACCTCCTTCTCTGCTATTTTTTCTTCCAACTTTTTCTTTTTGTTTTTGGCTACACTGGCTTTCTGTTCCTTAGCCTTTTCTTCATCTTCTGGTTTCTTTTCATCATCTTCATCTTCCCATGAATCCTATAGAGAAAGCAAATCACTCATAGGCTAAAATTACTGAGATGCTAACATACTAGTAGATGTCACATATTATTAAGCAATGTTACACAAACAAAGTATAATATTACTGTGTAGTTAAACATCTGTCTCTCCCATCAACAATACACCAACCTAACACCCAGCACAAATGAGACCTACCACACTACATGCAGGTTGTGCCATTTTCAAGGTTCTGCGATATTCAATATACTACCTGTATGCCACCATGCAATATAGTCTACAAGCTATACAACATGAGCTTCCTCTCAATATTCACAGAAGATGATAGCGGACATGCACTGCAGCTAAGAGACAGAATAATCACTAAACTCCATATAACACCAATTTCTCTGACCTATTAGGCTATTGCGACGTACAACTTGAACATAACTTAAAAGGATGGCACACAGCTAAACAGGATGTCCTGAGGAACAGAGTGAGTACAAACAAAATGCTGCATGTTATTTTTTAGCCCTCATCTATTTCTCACCTTTATTGGCTCCTCTTCATCTTCTCCTTCCCACCTGTCATCTTTTCTCCCTGCCACTGGAAGCACTGGAGGTGGCTCAAAATCCTCATTTTCTAAAAAGAAAACATGACTTTGGTCCATCGTAAGAGGAAACTATGAGCTACGTTTGCTCGTGTCCAATACTTAGAGGCCTAAGATAGTCCATATTTTGACCAGACCTTGTTGTTGTATTTCTGTCATTCTGACTGTTGTAGACACTACTGAATGCTATTAACGCTACAAAACCCACCTAGTCACTCTTCTGATAGATTCCTTAAGTCATTTGTGCCATATTCTGTGAAGTTTTTTAACAAGTGAAGACACGTATAATGTTTTGACAATTAATCTAATATTATAGATTTTTTATTTTTTATGTTTGACATACCGTTTAATTTTTTTTATTTCTTATGTTGACATACCGTTTAATTATGTTACAAGTTATAAAGTCATACAAGTTTTAAAACGAATTGTATATATCAATTATATTTTGTTTAAGTTGACAGTCCTATGTTATCATGTTGTGAAACAGATATTCAGGAATAAATGCGATGATTGATTGATTGATTGAGCATTCAATGAAGAATGTGAAGTTCAGAAAAACGTGAGTCCTGTCAAAAAGGAGTTCTAGTAACTAATGGCTGTGCATTGGTGACCGGATTTTCATTAGTAACATCTGAACTAGTGAATGAATGAATCTTTATATTTACCCACTTATACAAAAAAGAAATAGTGGAGTACACAGAGAAAAGAAAGATTACAGTTCAAACAAACGGACAATACCGTGAAATCTACTGAAATAATTGTTTGGCTAGCATTTTCCATTCTCATGAAAAATTTTATGATTTCACTGAGAAGCATGAACTGTTAGACCTGTTCAAATAAGCATACCTCTCCAGTAGGCTTGGCTAGCATATGCTAGGGTAGCTAATAAATAAATAATTTTCAAATTCTGAGCCTTTATACCACTGGAATATTATTTTCCTACCTTTTAGCTTTGGTTTGAGGTCAAAATTACCTCTCTATCTTGCTCCCGACTATTTTAATTCTTGTTCTGAATAAAAAATAATTTAAGTTAGACATTACTGTCTCATGATTTAATTAAATATTCGTGGGAGAAATCTCTAGAAATTTGGATGTCAGGTCCCTATAGGGTGGCTATTTGTCAATGTTGGACTTAGTGAAACTGAGTGTTAGTTTATACACTTTTGGTCCAAAGGCAAGTTCCTACGGACCAAACCTGTTTGGGCAAGTTTAGTTAGTTATTTTTATAGACTTGAGTATCTTGTAATACAAAACAAAAAGTTCGAAAATTCCTATTTTTTGCCATAATAAATACATAACTAAGTCCTGAATGTAACAGTGTAGCTTAAAGTCTTTATACAATCATATGCTTCTTAATTCCATTCTAACCTTAAGTTGTAGCTACACCAAGTATTTGCTGAGGCCAAGTGACCATGGCCAAAGAATAAAGAAGTCAGTATGAAGTACCATTTTGCCAACCCTGTGACTGCAACTGAGGCAAGGGAAGAAGTTTGAAAGTTCTTTGAGCAGATCGCATGGTTTATACAACTCACTTCTGTGTTAATATTTGTATTTCTGTAAATTTGTGTTGTGTTGTGAAAGTTAATATTACACTAGTTGCATTTTTCTTCGAGTTTTCAGTCGCCTTTTTGATGGCTTTTTACTTTTTTCTTGCATTTTCGTAAAATGGTCCTAAGCACTGTTTGACAATTTCCCGTTTTTTCGGGAAAGTCAGCACTTTTGCCTTTTCCCTCTGCTTTTTGCAAAAAGGCAAACTTGGTAGGTAAGTAAGTTATGCTCTCCTTTTGGCTTTTTGCCTCGCTACTTTAGCCAGTTTATCCCAAAATCCAATAAAAGAGGAATCTGAATAAAAGTAAAAATCAGTATTTCGAGACTGCCTCGGATTTTGAAGATGAAAAATTCGAAGTGCAAGTAAAATACAAATAAAACGTCATTTGTCAAAATAGTGTTTTCATCTGAAAAAAGTGAAAAGTCCTTAGTAGTAACGGCAACTTGCGAAAACGCGAGAATGTTAAAAAATGCCTGAAAACAATAAAAGGCCAAAGCTGAAAAGTGAAAGGCAAAAGCCGAACAAAAACGCAACTACTGTCTGGTTTTTCTTTATTTTTGTCTACTTCAATCTAGGTCCTCCAGGACCAATTGTGATAGGCAGTACAATTTTTTGTTCACTTATTCAAATCCACTACCTTCTGTGGGTCATTAAGGCTCGGCATGATTCAGGTATCAAATAAATATTCTTTGAGCCCAAGCTGACTTTGAAACATTGTTTGAATAAAAGGTATCAAATATTCCTTTCTTCAACAGCAAATCATTATGAATAAGCTAGAACACAATGATTAAAGGACATCAACAATATTAACAAGCATCAACTATTCACAAATCCAAAAAAAAAAAAAAAATCACAAATGAAATTGCATTGCTAATTACATTTACAGAACAGAAAGATGAGTTTCGGAAGGATTTTAAGAATCCAGATTATCCAGTTGAAATGAGGGACAATCACTGTGCTAAGGGGTTCGAGACTGTAATCATGACAATTATGTCAGTTTTTTCATAATACTGTGGCGCTGTGCTACTCTGAGTCTGATAATAAGTTACAGATAGTAGGAAAGATTAAATTAGTTTTACTTTTAGCAGAAAGTGTAGGAGGACTCAGAAAAAGAGGAGAAAAAATCTTCTTCAGAGCCTTGAATGAGCACTCTGCTTACAGGTAGCTAATAGCATGTGAATTAAAATGGCACTATTCACGTTTAACCAAAGAACTCTGACATTCGAAGTACCAGACCTCTGCTGTACTGCAGAGCAAATGTACAAATTAAGGCAGCAATAACAAAACTGATATTGATTGTTCTACACACCCCAATCGTCCGCCATCCTGCAAAATCTTTAAAGCTTTTCCAATTACACTTGTCCTCACTCCTCAGCACTGCAACTGTCGGTGTTGCCAAACGTTGTGATTCGAAGTCGTGTTTATCGCAGAAAAATGTTGGGCTGAAAACAGGCATGTTTTTTCTTCTAACATATACTGATTTCACTTTCAGATACGGTAACATTCTGAAACACTAAAAGAATTTCTTGATTCTAACTCACGGTATGTAATTCTTTATTTATTCATACCTTCTGCTGATCTTGCTCAAATATTTCTGGCCGCTGCTGATTTTCTGGCGTGGTTCCGGCAGTGCTGGGCAATTGCTGTTGCTGTTGAGAAAACCGAAAGCGAGCACAGAGGTATTACCGGACATTTCAAACCAGAGTTAACAAGACCAAAGGTTTCGATGGGATCCCAAAAATTTCATATTTGATCCAGACAATTGGATCTTCTACAAATCCGGTCTTCGGTAGACTCCATGAAAAGTTTTACAATTAAAAGTTAGGAACAGATTAAGGCCAATGGCAATTATCTAATAAAACCAAGTTCAAATATGGATTCAGTGTTTCTGTTCACCCCTACCTCTATCCGTCCTCTCTACTTCGACGAAACTGATCAAAACTTCCGGCTGCCTTACTTCTCTCAAATTTCCATCTCCTTACCGCTACATCGAACCCTCGTCGAACATCTCTAATAATTTTGAGAAAAAACCCTTACTTGTAACAAATTTTCCGGTTTCAGCCGGGTTCCGGGCGAACTATCCCGGTACCATTTCCTGTTGACCCCCCCCCCCCCTCCGGAAAACAAGTCCTGCGAATTTTCGCATACGTGTCAAGCATGCCTGCTTACCTCTAGATTGAACCTCTAATTAACTTGAGATTAAATTTAACTGTTCGGTTTTAGCCAGATTTCGGGTGAACGACTTGTCTGGCGAGAAAATGATTTTCATACTCGGATTCAGCATGTCACCTTACGCCTAAATCGACGATCTCATTAGCTTTTAAAAATATTTTTTTTCGTCCCTTAATTTGACCCCCCCCCCCAACCCTTAAATATAGAGCTACAAAGCCCATCTTCGAACTTGACCTGTATCTCAACCCCTTCGAGAGTTATCGTGCTAACAGACGGACGGACACCTTTTGCGATGTCATAGGCATCCCTCCACTTACGTTTTGGGATCCCAAAAACCGACTACAACCTCTCGAGTCTGAAAACATTTAAAAGTGGACATCTATGTGGATAATGTTAGAAATAGTCGTATAAATATATGCTGTCGTACATACGGCGTCGAAAGATGCGGTTCGGACCTAGAATTGTACCTTCATCTCGTACAACCCACCGACTTTCACACGAATCACAGCATTTTCGGAAAATTTCGAGTTCCTACTCTCCCCGCCAAGGACAGTTCTTCCCGGGACCCTAAAATAGATTATCTAGGACAAATGACCTTTTCCCCTTCCATGTTACAGCCCGACTGAAGGACTCCTTAATCCTCAGGAGCGCCACACAGTTTCGAACACATTAATGGATTATATTAAGACACCTTCTCTTATGCCATCGCTCCACTCGTCTTGCCTGTTGGCAATCTAACAAATTTCCGGGACCTCTCTCCAGCCCTCCACAACGGTTGAAAACGGTTCAGACACATACACGGATCGTATAGTGTAGGGTTTTTTAAATTTGTGCATCCAATCGCTCAATTCCTTTAATCCCTAGCCTAGACGTGCACAACTTGAACTCCCCACAGTGGCCGAATCCGGTTTGGACCCTTGGAATAGGTCATCCAGGACATCTTCTCTTACCGCCTGTCGAGTTTCACTGGAATCTGAGCATTTACGAGAAATTCCTGTACCCTCCTCCCTCCCCACCAGTCATTATAATCGCTCCACTCGTTTGATCCCTAGGCCAGCCACATAATTTCTAGGACCCCGTAACTTCCCTCACAGTGATCGAACCCGGTTCAGTAACATATATAAGTCATCTAGGGCATTTTCTCTTGCCACCCATCAAGCTACTTTCGAATCTGAGCATTTCCGGTACCCCCTCTAACTCCCTCCACTGAGGTTACTGTGGCCGGGGACCCCAAACTGTCTAATCTAGGTCATATGGATTGCGTCGCTTCCAAGTTTCATCTTAAGCGCTCTAACCGTTTAGCCTAGGCGTGGAATCAAATGCCCCCCCTCCTAACATGGTAAAATCCGGGTCAGACCCACAATAATGCCTCAGAGCATCTTAGCTTACCAACCATCAAGTTTCAATCGAATCTGAGCATTTCCGGGAAATTTTAGGCGCCTATCTCCCTCCAAATCTCGCAACCGAGGTCAAACCGACCGAGCCCCCACATGTGAAGCATATGACCTTTCGTACCTTCCAAGTTTCATCCCAGTCGCTCCACTCGTTTGATCCCTAGGCATGCCACACAATTTCGACCCTCCCCCGTGCTCGATTCCGGTTCGGACACATAATCTACCGTTCGTCAGTTTTCACTCGAATTTTAGCATTTTTTTAAAATACCCCCCCCCCCCCCCCCAAACCGTGGTCAGATCTGGCCCAGACCAAAAATGCATCATCTAGGTCATACAACAGTTTTACATTCAAGTTTCATTCATTAAGCTCCGGTATTTTGACCCCTATGCGAACCACCAACTTTCTGGCTATCCCCACAGCGGCCTAATCCGGTTCGGACGCTCCCAACTTGGCATGCCATCAGGATTGCCACTTCGAAATAGATTAGAGAGTGACTTTTGCTCGAAAACTGAGTGATTTGGGACTGAAATATTGCTTTCATGAAAAAATGGGGAACGGTCACTTTGTGTTAGAATCAATGCTGCAAAAGTTTCAAATCTTAATTTAGTGTCCTTGAAAAAACATGAAACTAGTCACTTTTGGTAGGAATCACTGCTGGAAAATGACACCTCTGGACGTTTCTTGAAATAGATGGAATTTTATGTCCTACATAAGACAAGAGTGACAAAATGAAAATAGAGTGACAATTCACTCTATCGTGCGACATGTGGCAACCCTGCATGCCATAAGCTTCCGGACCCTCCCCCCCCCCCCGCCGAGATTTGAATCAGAGAAAGAAAACTCTCCTAGAAGATTTGGTCGGCTCCTTTACACATATGCCAAGTTTCATCGTCCTAGCTTCTGTGGAAGTGCCCGAACGAGCAAATAGCAGACAGAGACGGGCAGAAAGTAAGATCGGTATGGATCGCGACTGGAGAGAGCCATTTTTTCAATGTTTCTGTTGTATCAAAATAAGAACTGCTACTTCCAATAAAAGCTTACAAAGATTACACAAAACACTCGTCAATACTACAATATGCACGTGTGACAAGCGATGAGTTAGTAATCGCATTCGGAACAGACACTGGCCTTTTATAAGGCTTTTCACTGCGGCATATTTTTCTGCCGCGCATTCCGGAGTGTTTGGCACTGAAACACAAGTTTGTACCGCGCACTCGCGCCACAAGTTGACACGCGTGTAAACGCCGTTTTGTCTTTGTTTTGGGCGGTAATTTCAAAACCCTGAAAATAAAAATCTGAATAAATAGAACTTCAGCTTACGTTCTTACCATTCTGTACTAGGATCATCAGTTTTACGTCTATGTGCTTGATAAACTAGCCAATTTTAGCATTTGGGCTTTGTCACACAAATTTGAGTTTACCGCCAAATCCGAGCCACAAAATTGAAAATCAACTTGACAGTTGTTTTTGGGATCCCAAAATGTAAGTGGAGGGATACCTATGACATCACAAAAGTTGTCCGTCTGTCCGTCCGTCCGTCTGTAAGCACGATAACTCTCGAAGGGAATGAGATATTTTGATGAAACTTGGTGTGAGGGTTCGTTGGGTCGTCGGACCAATCAAGTTCGTAGATGGGCTTTGTAGCTCTACATTTAGGGGTGGGGGAGGGGATTCAAATTAAGGGACAAACAAAATATTTTTAAACAGCTAATGTGATAGTCGATTATGGGGTAAGAAGACATGCTGAACACGATGGTGAAAACTATTTTGTCATCCGACAAGTAGTTCGCCCGGAATCCGGCCAAAACCGGAAAGTTTGTTGAAAGTAAAAGTTTTATTTGAAGTTGATTAGATGTTCGATTTAGGAGTAGAAAGACATGCTGAAGACGACGGTGAAAATTATTTTCTCGACGGACAAGTATTTCGCCCGGAATCCGGCCCAAACCGGAAAGTTTGTTGAAAGTAAAAGTTTTATTTGAACCTGATTAGATATTCGATTTAGGGGTAGGAAGACATGCTGAAGACGATGGTGAAAACTATTTTCTCGACGGACAAGTATTTCGCCCGGAATCCGGCCCAAACCAGAAAGTTTGTTGAAAGTAAAAAATTTATTTGAAGTTGATTAGATGTTCGATTTAGAGGTAGGAAGACATGCTGAAGACGATGGTGAAAACTATTTTCTCGACGGACAAGTATTTCGACCGGAATCCGGCCCAAACCGGAAAGTTTGTCAAAATTAAAAGTTTTATTTGGAGTTGATTAGATGTTCGATTTAGGGCAAGAAGACGTGCTGAACACTTATGTGAAAACAATTTTCTACCCGGACATGTAGTTCGTCCGGAATCCGGCCAAAACCGGGAATCTGTTGTAAGTCAAAGCTTTATTTCTAGTTGATTAGATAAGCGATTTAGGGGTAAGAAGAGATGCTGAGTCCCTGTATGACAATCATATTTTACCCGGACATATAGTTCGACCGGAATCCGGCTGGAATCGGAAAATTTGTTATAAGCTAAATTTCTATTTGAAGTTGATTAGATGTTCATTACTGGGGAAAGAAGATACCCTGATTTCGTCTTTGAGCTTTCTTTTTTCGCCGGACAAGTAGTTCCGGAGTTCGGCCGGAACCGGGAAATTGGCAGAAGTGGCAGGAAGTTTTCTTCAAAACAGATATGCCTTATAGGGGTAAACACACATGCTGAATCCAAATCTGAACTTGGTTTTCTCAGGTGATTAGCTATTTGGCGTCAATCTGTTTCTGAATTTTAATTGTAAAAATGTTCAAGGAGTCTGGCGAAGACTGGATCTGGCTAAGACAAGACCCAATTGTCTGGATCAGATATTGAATTTTTGGGATATCATCGAAACCTTTGGTCTTGTTAAAATTCGAGCCACAAAAAGCTTGGGTCACAGAAACACTATTTTCGAGCCACAAAAACTTAATGGGATAGCAAAAAAAAAAGTGCCTTTGGATGGATTACAAGCTAATGCGAGCGTTTGTGTAACCGTGTTCCTGAGTGAGCATACACTTTAAAATAATCTTGCAGTATTAGCTACTGCGATTAATCTTGTCTCTAAAAAGATAATCTTATCTCTAATTGGATTAATCTTATCTCAGTAGAGATAAGATTAATCCCAGTAGCAAATACTGCAGTTAACTTTAATCCTTAGCCGGAGAAACTTTTTACAGTGTACCCTACCCCATCCCCGGCATAACCCTATCCTTCCCCCACCAATCATGGGTTTATGTTACAAGTAGACTAAAATGTTTGGCTTTCCCAGAGTTCTAACATACAAAAGTCACCCAATGTTGACTGGTCCGTAGTGATACAAACCGTTTTTGGACTCATTAATGACTGGTTTTGCCCACCAGTGCTGACTAACCAGATCCTGATCGGGATGTCTGATTTTAGTGAGCAGTCACTGGGTGATTGTGAGACCCAAGGCGTATTCTCGCCGTTCCCCGAGGACTCTACTTGAGGAGTCCCAGCGTTTTTGTTTGTCCCGGGAACTCACTCCCCGTGTTCTCGTGAGTCCCCACGGACGGGGGAATGCTCCAATTATCATTACCATCATAAAAAAAGACTCCCTTTCAGGTTCGTAGGGGAATCAATTTTTGCTGGTGTTGGTGCAATGTAAAATTAATTAAAAACAATCAGACTGAACAAAACCAAAAATAAAGTGGATCCAGACTAATTTCGTCAACTGCATATTCTTTTACGAACAAAATCCATTTTGGAAGCATTCCCCTGTTCTCGCTGTTTCTGTACGCGGAGTCTGCGTGGAGTGACTCCTTCTATTCTCGCCGTTCCCTTCGATTCCACGAGGTTAATTGTTTTTATATTATTATCTAAGCTTATCTATTATATTTATTATTATCTATTTTTTTTATTATTATATCAACGTTATTTTTAGCTAAAAATGTCACTTTGAAGTACAGATGGTGTTTTATGTCGTATCCATCGAAATTACACATCCTTATTTTAAAGTTACGAAACTTCCGACAAAGCAAGCATGAACTTAAGCACCCGCCTCTGTTAGTATACGAATGAAAATCATTTCTTGAACCTTAAGTTATTGAAAACTTTGGACCCTGTTAGTGTATTTTCCTACCATGGCGCGAAGTTTTTCACAATCTGATAAATATTCTGGCAAGCGTATAGAACACGAAGCAGATCGGGTCTGCCCAAGTCGCTCAAGTCTATCAAAAACTGAGAGGAGGTGCCACTTCTCCTTTAGGGGGTTCCGGGTTTCCTCTATAAACCCGAAGATCCAAATTTCCTATGTTGCTGAACCCGCAAAGAACACCTCCCCATCTTTGCACTTGCCGAGACCCACTAGTTTCCATGCGCACTATGCTCCGGACGAGTGTTCGCGTGTCATGCTCCTGATGCATAAAACCGATTTTCTGAATTTTGCTGAGATCTTGCTAGAAGTCGGTGCGCCTCGGAAAAGAGTCAAAACAGACAAGGCTGTGGAATTTTTTAAAGAAGCAGAGCCTAGCTTTACCGTATTTTGTCCACTTTAGTCTGTCTGCTTTAGAGTTTCCACTTGATTCTGTCCACTACAGTCTGTCCACTTTAGCCTTTCCACTTTATTCTGTCCACTTTAGTCTTTCCAATTTAGTCTTTCCACTTTAGTCTGATTCAGGTAGCCTATACTATTGGAACCTAAACAGTAAATAGTGCGAGGTGTGCTTTAAGAAGTGCCTCAAAGTCCCAGAATGAAAATTCTGAAATACCGGCTGCTCCGATTTGGCCGAACTTCCTATCAGACATATAGGACAGGGCCCTGCTTATAACTCAATTTCGAGAAAACTGTCGCTAATAACTTTCTGGAAAAAGGACGTCAATATAGTGCAAGTGGCTCACATATTCACACTAAAATAACTTTCTGTGCACCAAACTAACTTATGCACACCGAAATAACTTTTGCATACCTTATTTGTACTATCTAATACCGGTCGGAAATTTTCTCAGGCATTCCACGAACTTTGGCACTAATGAAAGTCTATGCTCCACGTCATCTGGCAACGTCGAGTTGGGCGGGAAACTGAGAGGTTTTGAATCCCCGGGTCGGCGGACGCGGATTGCGGCAGTGTTCGGGGAGACTGTCAACTCGTACTTGTCGAGGAAAAGGACTTCGATTTCGCCGTTTCCGTGCTAAAATGAAAGAATAGCTTTTTAAGCTCCACAAAGTACCTGCATTTCAACCCTTCGGCAAATCGTTTGAATGCTAAAGCTTCTATCTCTCTTGGATCGTTCGTCGTCAGATGAACAGAATCTCTACGATGGCTTGGCATAACATTCAAATCCTCGTTGTCAAAATTTTGCTCTTCGGTTGTTCAAGAAGTTTCTAGATCAATCCGTACCGCCTATGGGCGCATCGTCCCCAACCGGGGGCGCTATAATCGTAAAGCTTTGGGAAAATTCTACAGCACCTTCTGCGCTCCTTCTATACTATTTCGTTCTGGTGTCACTCATGTTCTGCGAAAGAAGGAGATAAAAAAGATGAGATCATGTTATTTTAAATATGCAAAGCACCTTCTCCACTTGTCGAAATTATGCCATGACCATACTTTGACGGAGAAGTTCAAAATTCAAGATGCAAGTGTTACCCTTTTGGATGTTTCTTCGTCGCTATCAAAAATCATTGACAACAGAACCCAACCAGCGCACGACCTTCTACACTGCTTCCTGGCCGACGATTGAAATGAAGTGTTTTTTTGTGTATGTTTAGGTGTTTTATTTACTTTCTTCATTTACTCCGCTTTCTGAAAACGGCGGGTTATAAATTAATTACTTACTTACTTACTTAAAGCTATTACTTTCCTTCAAGCGAACAGCGAAAGGTCATTACAGGAAAATTGTTTAGTGTTATTCTCCTTTGGACCCCTCCCCTGTTTCTTTTTTTTTGTTTGTTTTCTTTCTTTCTCGTTCAAAGTTTTCCCTGTTTGCTCTCTTTTCACTTAAAGTTGAAACCATTGGTTAACTTGTTTCGTGTCCTTCCTTTTTCTTTAGATAGAGTACTCAGTTACTTGATTCTGTTTGTTGTTAAACTAATTCGGTTATTTCCCTGCCCTAGCCAAGCACTACTTTCGTGCTTTCCGGGCAGGAATGTTAATTGTGTATTTTTTTTTTGTATTTAAATATTGTCCAATGAAATGAATCGTCAAATGAAATGAATGAATGAAATGACTGAAATGAAACTGATACCACTGTAGGTTCTGAACTGGGATGGGAGCAGTCTATCACAAACTGGGATATCCTATTCCGAACAGTGTTGCCACTGATCCCAGAACTCTGAGGTTTTCTCCATGTTTTTGACTTCTTCGACAAAGCGAGACAGAATTCTGCGACCGATAAGACAGTAAGCAAAAGCACAAGAGTATGATTAATAACTGACAATATATGATATATAACTGATAATATGATATAATCGATAATAGCGTTGATTTATTTTTGTCAGATTTGACATTTTGAAATTAGTGTTAATATGGACGACAACCACACAATCGGCTTGAGTGTTTTATTGGTTCTGATAATAAACAGAACTGAATTAAATACTGAAAAGCGGAGGAAAAGCGAACTGAAAACGGATTTGTCATTAATCACAACAGTTTCGGTGGCGTAAGAATATCACAGGTTTTTGCGGCCAACTGTCACAGGTTACGTCAGAGAAAGATGGCAACACTGATGACAGACGTTGGACACTGTAGGTAACCTAACCTTGACCTACTCCACTATAAAGGAATACTGATTCGTTTATCTGAGCTTCACTCAAATCATCAACATTTTAATGGTCCGGCTCCCCAGCATTTGGGCTATAGGGTATCCAAACGCACCGGGTATACCAATGCTCGGTGTATCCAGCATTTGGCTCGGTATCCTAGAATCAGGAATTTGTTGTAGACTGGGTGGGAGGTGACCAATGAACTCCATATTCGAAGCATCCAGCACTGGGACTTGGGTGACCTGGATGATTGGACAACAGTAAGAACTGAAAGAAGGCTTTTCCAATCCATCACACGCAAATTCCTATGGTCCTGTGTCCATCTTCTTCATGTTCATTCAGGATTCACTTTGGCACACTATACTTCCTTTACAGCCCACCTTGCGCGCATCACTCACAGAAGCAACGACGCCAACCTCAATGGCGAGAGAGAGAGAACGGGTTTCATAACAAATCAACCGACAGTGAGACACTGTAAGGGTTGTATAAAAAAAGAACAAAAATAATGAGCGAAAGTGCTGAATGGCGGTAACGCTCCACGGTACATTTTGGGACAAAACTGTTCACATTTTTACTAGTACCTTTAGGTACTCCTCCAGTTATAATACCATTTATGGTAATTGTTGAACTAGTTATCCGACCCATCACTTTATCAGTTCGCTTAGCAGCAAATATCAGTTCAAAGTCCAAAGTCTGCCCGCTCGTTGGCGAGTTTATTTGTAGTTTCTTCGGAACGTGATGGGAGCAGGACGCGGAGCCAGGTTGACCTTGCTCGACTTTCACCAAACTTTGGCATTTACTGGGACTGAAAGAGGTTTACTAAGGTGGAAGAAGGTTACGCACAAGCCATTGCAGAAGGAGACCCGGACTGTCCAGAATGGTAGAGAAAATCATGGGCCCTTGATATCGTAGATAGAACTCGGCGGGAGGGGAAAACTCGACGGGAGAAACGGGCAAACCCATTACCGATATAGGAGGTGGATTTTTACCTCGATGATTTTTCCAAGACCTGGGACTTCAGCTCGTTTCACATTACCACCAAGGTATCCAGCAATCACGGAAACATCGTTTATTCCTTTTGTTCGGGTTGGAAACTTTCGGTCTGGAGCTGAAACTGTTTTCCGGAAGCTATTCCGGCCGGGTGCAGTGGCCAACGATATTCCGAAGGAGGGCATCTAGAATTAAAATCAACTTTTATTGGAAAGACGAGGAGTCGACCGTCTCCCCCGTTCGCACTAAAGGAAGAGACCGGCATTTCGTTACTTTTATCCAACCCAACGGCATTAAACCAATTTTTGTATTGTCAGTCCTGGCACTTTCCGAAATGGATCAAATTCAACATTATTGTTTCCAATCAGCTCATTCGCCAAAAAGGCCGGTTATGCAAATGTGTTCGTGTTCCTAATCAAATTCTCTTAATCTTTCAAAGTGTGAATATCTTTCTTAATAGCAATATCACGACTCCTCTAATTTGTGGATCTTTTTCTATCCCATTGGTTTCCTCTTTTCGGTGGCTGGGAATTAATATAAGTAAAACACTAAAATCCTTCCGGACTCTCGCCGTCACTGATTCAAGAAGAAAATCCAATTAAGTTATGCTAAAATTGTTGCTAATTGCGGTAGATATAATAGAAAACTTCTTGCTAAATTATTTTCGGCTTTTACAGATCACCCGGTTTTGTTTCTTTCTGGTATTTACCCTATTTTTCATTAAACAGATATCAGTTCAGTTCGTTCTTATTATTTCCGGTTTTCCCGCTTTCTATCGTATGTGCCTCCATGGTACAGAAATTGGAACCTCATATCTGTTTACAGTTTCCCTGATATCGGGTCGAAACTTACGGAGATTGTTGGGAATTTACCCAGTCAACTTATTAGTATTTGCCCGCCCACAGTGGCTTTTCTCGTTTGCTTTAGTTTCTTGTGCTTTTGTTTTGTGAAGTGCTTGTTTTGTTTCTTTATTTGGTACTCTGCTTTGATTTTTTTTTGTGGCGGGTCAAAAATAAATTATTATTATTATTATTATAGGCCTAATCTGCCTATATAGGCTAAAAAGTCGGTGACCTACATCGGTGCAGAGTGGTGCGGTACGAAACTTGCTGTTTTCTAAAAAACAGTTACTAAAGCTACTAAAAACCGGGGAGAATAAGCGCAGCTAAACAGCCGAAGTCATTTGTAATATTTAAAAATAAAGCACAGAATCAGAGTAGTGAAGTGCGTAAAAATATTGAAAGGGAGACTGTCTATACTGCGATCTGTGCTTTTAAGAGCTGTTGAACAGCTAGTACGTTGTTGCCACAAAGACATAAAGAACAATAGGAAACATATTCCCTTGCAATGGGTTAGTTCTGTATAATAGCTTTTTCGTCCCATTTCTTTATCATCCGATCTGCGTCTTTGCACTTTCTGAACTGGTATAAGTAAAATTGTGATTATTACACAATTTTATTACAGCTTTTGCTATTGACAGGAAATAAATTCAAAACTTTCATAAAAAGGACGACAATATTCTTGGCCATCACAGCCTTTTCCTTCTTTTTTGGGGATTTTTTGTGGAGGGATACTTATGACATCGCAAAAGTTGTCCGTCTGTCCGTCCGTCCGTCTGTACGCACGATAATTCTCGAAGGGAATGAGATATTTTGATGAAACTTGGTGTGAGGATTCGTTGTGTCATCGGACAAGTCAAGTTCGTAGATGGGCTTTGTAGCCCTACATTTAGGGGTGGGGAGGGGGTTCAAAAAGGGGCAAAAAAAATATTTTGAAACAGCTAATGTGATGGTCGATTATAGGGTAAGAATACATGGTGAACACGATTGTGAAAACCATTTTGTCATCGAACACGTAGTTCGCCCGGAATCAGGCCAAAACCGGAAAGTTTGTTAAATGTAAAAGTTTTATTCAAAGTAGATTAGATGTTCGATTTAGGGGTAGGAAGACATGCTGAACACGATGGTGAAAACCGTCTTCTCGGCGGACAAGTAGTTCGCCCAGAATCCGGCCCAAACCGGAAAGTTTGTTAAAATTAAAAGTTTTATCTGGATTTGATTAGATGTTCGATTTAAGGCAAGAAGACATGCTGAACACTTACGTGAAAACAATTTTCTACCCGGACATGTACCCGGACAAACCGGAAAATTTTTAAAAGTTAAAGTTTTATTTGTAGATGATTAGATATCCGATTCAGGGGTAAGAAGAGATGCTGAATCCGTGTGTGACAATCATTTTTTATTTGTATAAGTTAAATTTGTATTTGAAGTTGATTAGATGTTCATTATTGGGGAAAGAAGATAAACTGAGTTCGTTTTTAGCTTTTCTTTTTTCGCCGGACAAGTAGTTCCGGAGTTCGGCTGAAACCAGAAAATTGGCAGAAGTGGCAGGAAATTTTCGTCAACACAAATATGAATTATAGGGGTAAACACACATGCTGAATCCATATCTGAATTTGGATAGTAAAAATGTTCAAGGAGTCCGGCGAAGTCGAGACCCAGTTGTCTGGATCAAATATTGAATTTTTGGGATCCCACCGAAACCTTTGGTCATGTTTTTTTTTTAAAGTGCCCTGATGAGGTTGTTTAATTTGATCTTTTTCTCTTTTATATTTGATTGTTAATTTAGTACGGCTAATTTTTTTTTTTGCATCGTTAGTTGATTATATTTGTGTAAGTGTGTGGGAGTTTGCTTAAAGTTTTATGTATGACTCTTTAGTTTAAAAGGAATCCAATAAATAATAATAAACAAATAAAGAAGAAGAAACAGTCATATACAGTAATTCGGCGATATATTGTTTGATTATGCTATAATAATACATTATTATAATTCAGATTATATTATTGAGGGAAGCGAATGGGGTTCCATTTCCTGAGGTTCTGCACGGGGGTTCAAACCCTCCGACCCATCTCTGGGTACAACCTTGCTAACGATCACCATGTGACCGCTGAGGAGATGAAGAAGAACTTACGTTGACTCCGCTAGCGATACCAGATGACATCGTAGGGCTTAAGTTCTCTTTATTGTCTGTAGGCCGTGAGATTCCGGTTTGCGATGGTTTCCGGCCGAATATGACCGGAAAAAAGAACAAATCTGGCGTCGTTTGTGTAAGCTGTTCGAGCACCACTTCGTATTTCGAGCACTGGTCATAGCACTGAAAAGAAAGATAAAAGACAAATTAATCACCTAAGTTTATCAGTCTTAAACCGAAATATACATGGGCAGCAGACAAAATTCGAAATCGAAACCGAAAACTCACTAAGAAATTTGGCACTCAAAATTCCATCGACTCTTAGGGGAATATTTTTTGCCTCCAAGTCGGACACTTTCTGTCATCCAGACAATCCTGAAGATGATATCCTTTATAAATACTTCAGCCCGACCAGAACTATCGTCCAGATTTTGAATTCACACAAGATAGACATGTTGGTATACCAAGTCTTTCAAAATGAAAAACAAAATTTTGAAAGAGTTTTTGACGTGAGCTCTCGGGCTTTTATATTTAAACAATGTTTACAACGGATACGTCAGCTACGATTCTTCATCAGCGATATTTCGGCACTTCTTGGGAAGAGTCCTCGTCGGGCGTATCCGTTGTAAACATTGTTTGAATATATGTTTCAAAGTCAGCTTGGGCTCAAAGAATATTTATCTCGGGCTTTTGCACTGCTTGACTTGCAAACTCGGCTCGGCCGAAAAAGCACAAACGATACGTGGGTGCAGAACGAAACAATGACGAAGGACAGGGATTTCTGGAGCTTACAAATCCATAGGAGCCATGTAAAGGAAGATTAGGTAGGGGAGGGTAGGGATGGTTGGTCACATTTTTGTTTCAGTAGATTGTGTGGCCAAAATATAGGAGCTTGAAAAATGATCCTGATGGCAAAAGACAGGATTACCTATTCTTCTACATCCTTGATTTTTATAAGATTTAAATTCCCACTATTTGATTTTTAGCAATATTATTATAGGTGAGGTCAAAAGTGACCCAGGGGTGGGTAGGTTGGCAAGGCAGGTTGATTACACTGTGTCTCTGTTCTACTTCCAGAACCAGGTGTAGTTGCAGTACTAATCTATGTAAGTATAAGATATCTATAGGTACAAGGTGTACGTTTTACTTCAAATAAAAATTATTCAGCTATAGTGGTTAAGTATCAAATACAGACAAAAATATGGGAGTCATCGAACTGAATACTCGCTCAAACAAATGTAAAACACCAGTCCTTTCGCAGAAGGTTCAACCTCTTCAAAGATCCTGGGAACTAAAAGATTCCGAAGAATATAACTTTGGTTCGTCAACTTCCTGATTCGGGAAAAACAAATTTCCTTAAGAGATATTTCTTCTCTTCAGCTATAAACTTGTTTGCATGTTTTATACTGTATGAAAAACATGCTTGTGTTGCACAGTAGCCGATTGGGGTAGCCTATATGCATCTCGCATTCAACGGCGGGAAACTTTCCCCCTTCAACTATTTTTTGAACAGCTTATCTCAACGTCCGGGGAATAGTCCGATTTTCAATTTTTCAGTTACAATTCTATTAAACGTCACCATAGACGATGGCATATTAATAAACAAAAAAAGATGTGAATTCTATATTTTTTGAGCTGTATTTGTGGAAGACAATATGAACTTCACGTTCTTTCGCCCTATGGGTCAGGTTAGACAGAGTGGCCAACGTGCCCCCTGAAAAAATGACCAGTCTGCCCCAAAGAGAAATTCTAAACAAAAATGTGATTCCTTAAAAAAAAGTTGATGCTAAAAACTAAGATTCATGCGTAAATTGGAGCCAATCGGTTAATTTTTCCCACGAGAAACTCTTTTTGCGATTGCCCTTCTCGTTTTCTCTCAAAACGACATGACGTATAGCCACAATTTTCTGAAAAACCTACTTAAAAGCAAAATGTTATTGCGGCTCACTTCACGAAGACTCATTTTTTCACAGCATGATTGACATGTTTCTCCTCATATTCCATAGCAGTATGTTCCAGAACTTTTCAACTAAAGGTGGCAGACCAGTGTCCAGGTGCTCAATCTGCCCCACTGGTAAACCACCCCCACCTTCCCCTAAAAGGGGTCCTTTAAGTCGAGCAGTAAAACATACGCGGAGGAGTCTTACTTTAAGGTAGTGTCCGTAGAATCTCCTGGATTCTCCTGCCAGTTTCGACGGATCATTCACTGGAAGTAATTTCGCCACTTGTCCTGGTTCGGTCAACGTCACGCCGGACTGAGTCTTAACGATGCGTGCCCCTAATAAGATGATTAATGAAAAGTTAGCTGAAAGTAGAAGAACAAGAGGTACGGGCTCATATGGCACTTGTCACGAGTAGGTGGTGTGGGAAACGAAGAAAATAAATCTGAGCATTTTTCCGGACTCCGGTCCCCTCCGCACCGTGCTTGGATGTGGTCCGGACCTTAACATATGTCATCTACTACGGCATAAAGTTTCTTTACTTTCCATGTTTCATTCAAATCACTCCCTCGTTCAACATGCGAGCCACAACATTTCCGGGACCCCCCCTCCATCTCCCCCCACTGTGGCCGAATACGACTCGGACACACACATTCGCATCTGTAACATCTCTTCTTTTCGTCAACCAAGTTTTACTCGAATCAGATCATATCTGCAAATTTCCGGTCATCCGGTCAAAAATCATCCTCTACCTTGGTCAGATCCTGTTCAGAAGCCGAACGACAAATCTATACCGCATAAACTTGGTATACTGTCCAACTTGCATCCCATTCGGCCCATCCGTTTGGTTTGTGTGCATGTCCTAAAGTTTCCAGACCCCCCCCCCCCCCCCCGGCAACCACCTGGGGTTCGAACACATGCATGCTGAAGACGATGGTGAAAATTATTTTCTCGACGGACAAGTATTTCGCCCGGAATCCGGCCCAAACCGGAAAGTTTGTTGAAAGTAAAAGTTTTATTTGAAGTTGATTAAATGTTCGATTTAGAGGTAGGAAGACATGCTGAAGACGATGGTGAAAATTCTTTTCTCGACGGACAAGTATTTCGACCGGAATCCGGCCCAAACCGGAAAGTTTGTCAAAATTAAAAGTTTTATTTGGAGTTGATTAGATGTTCGATTTAGGGCAAGAAGACATGCTGAACTGTCCTGTGTGCTGACTCCCTGTATGACAATCGTATTTTACCCGGACATATAGTTCGACCGGAATCCGGCTGGAATCGGAAAATTTGTTATAAGCTAAATTTCTATTTGAAGTTGATTAGATGTTCATTACTGGGGAAAGAAGATACCCTGATTTCGTGTTTGAGCTTTCTTTTTTCGCCGGACAAGTAGTTCTGGAGTTCGGCCGGAACCGGGAAATTGGCAGAAGTGGCAGGAAGTTTTCGTCAAAACAGATATGACTTATAGGGGTAAACACGCATGCTGAATCCAAATCTGAACTTGGTTTTCTCAGGTGATTAGCTATTTGGCCTTAATCTGTTTCTGAATTTTAATTGTAAAAATGTTCAAGGAGTCTGGCGAAGACTGGATCTGGCTAAGACAAGACCCAGTTGTCTGGATCAGATATTGAATTTTTGGGATCCCATCGAAACCTTTGGTCTTGTTCTTTTTGGGTGACTTCGAAAGGCAGAGTTTTGCAATAGTCGTTTTTGCAGAGCAACTGTAGTATCAGATACCATGGTAACAGCAGAAACGACTAATTGCAGATCCAGTTACCGTGGACCGTGGTAACAGATACCATGGTATCCGCGAAAACGCAACTATTGCATTTTGCCATTTCAACCCTTTGTCCGTACATTCGTGTCGCCTGGTGAATAATTTCCATGTTGTACTGGGGCCCATTTGTTGTGATGAAAATGCAAAATACAGGATCACATGCTTTGCATATTTCGGCCATCAGTTCTTATCACCCATAAAGTTTCACTTCCATCGAACAATTTGTTCGCAAACTACAGAAGTAAGTAATTTCCGGATTCCCCCTTCCTCAACACCTCAGGTCCTTGTGTCGGATGCTTAAGTGTATTTGGTCGGGTCACTTATATGCTGCCCAGCTTTATCCTCCTTAGCACACCCAGAAGTATCCTAACTCGCGATCACACGAATTCCGAGACCCCCCCCCCCCCCACCCCAACTCCCCGATCTGATCTGGTTCTGTCAAGAACGTATCTAATGCTTGTGCTTGTTCTTCAAACCAAATTCCATCCTGATCCCTCGACGATGCGCGTCCGGTGCTCCCTCCCCCCCCCCCCCAGTACCGGGTCCGGTCCGGGCTTGGCATGGAACATCTGAGACAATAGCTATTTCCATTTGCCAAGTTTCATTCAATCCGATCGCACGTTCAAAAGTTATAAATGCCACTAGACTCAGGATTCCCCATCCTTCCACTCCTCCCACGATGTTCGGATCGTGCGAAATACTATTTTCAAGTCGGTCTATTCGGATCCCTAATATTCCTGCCGAGTTCCATCATCCTAGTACATCGGGAAGTACCGAACTTGTTGAATCACCAGACCCCCCCCCCCCCCCACAGTGCCCGAATCTGGTCCGGTTATGTCAGTGATGTATCTAGGACTTGTGCTTGTTCTTTGCACCAAGTTTCATCCTGACGATCCAGTCTAAGTGTTTCCCAAAATTTCCAGTCCCCTTCCAACTCCCCCCAATGTCACCGGATTCGGTTCGGATTTGAAGTGGGTGGTCTGAGACACGAGTTCTTTCCAAATATCAAGTTTCATTAAGATTCGATCACCCGTTCAAAAGTTATAAATACCTCAAGATTCCAGATTCCCCCTCCCTCCACGATGGTCGAAACAACTGTTTCCAAGTTAACATTTTCGAGTCCCTGATATGCCTGCCAAGTTTCATCGTCCTAGCTTATGTGCAAGTGCCCAAACTAGCAAAACCCCGACCGACAGACCGACGGCGGACATAAATTGCGATCGCTGTATGGCACTTGGCCCAAAAGCAAGAGCTATAAAAAAAGACCAATGTATGGTCCGGTAGTGTGGCGGAGGTCAGTCCTAGGGTCGTTGAGTGTCAAACAGACCTGGGTTCGACATCGCAAGTCGTTATCCAATCCTCACTTAAAACTCTTGACACAGTCATACACAAATCCTCAATTTTCAGGCATGGTGCTCCAACATCTGGACATGCCCTAACGTATGGGCGTGGTGCTCATTTGTTGAAAACCGAACTCCTATTTTAGATTCTCAATTCAACAGGTTTTTGGGGTCCCAAAACGTAAGTGGAGGGATACCTATGACATCGCAAAAGTTGTCCGTCCGTCCATCTGTAAGCACGATAACTGTCGAAGGGAATTAGATATTTTGATGAAACTTGGTGTGAGAATTGTTTGGGTCAAGAGTCAGGTCCAGTTCGTAGATGGGCTTTGTAGCCCTATATTTAGGGGTGGGAGTTTAAATTAAGGGGCAAGCAAAATATTTTAAACAGCTAATGGGACAGTCGATTATGGGGTAAGAAGACATGCTGAACACGATGGTGGAAACCATTGTCTCGCCGGACAAGTAGTTCGCCCGGAATCCGGCCAAAGCCGGAAAATCTGTTAGAAGTAAAAGTTTTATTTGAAGTTGATTGAATGTTCGATTTAGGGGTAAGAAGACGTGTTGAACACGATGGTGAAAACCATTTTTCGCCGGACAAGTAGTTAGCCCGGAATCCGGCCAAAACCGGAAAATCTGTAAAAAGTAAAAGTTTTATTTGAAGTTAATTTTATGTTCGGTTTAGGGTAGAAAGACATGATGAACACGATGGTGGAAATCATTTTCTCGCCGTGCAAGTAGTTCGCCCGCAATCCGGCCAAAATCGGAAAATTGTTAAAAGTATTTATAGTTGATTAGATATCCGATTTAGGGGTAAGAAGAGATGCTGAATCCGTGTATGACAGTCATTTTGTACCCGGACATGTAGTTCGCCTGGAATCCTGCTGGAACCGGAAACTTTGTTTTAAGTTAAATTTTAATTTGAAGTTGATTAGATGTTCGATATAGGGGAAAGAAGAAACGCTGAGCGAGACGCTGAGTTCGACTTAGCTTCTTTTTGCCTAACAGGTAGTTCCAGATTTCGGCCGAAACCGGGAAATTCGCATAAGTAAGGCAGGAAGTTTTCGTCAAACAGATACGACTTATAGGGGTAAACACAAACATGCTGAATCAGTATCTGAACTTGGTCTTCTCAGATGATTAGCTTTTTGGCCTTAATCTGTTCCTGAATTTTAATAGTAAAAATTTTCAAGGAGTCTGGCGAAGACTGGATCTGGCGTAGACAAGACCCAATTGTCTGGATCAAATATTGAATTTTTGGGACCCCATCGAAACCTTTGGTCTTGTTTACGGGGGTACCATGACCTTGCTGCAGGGCGTGGTGTCCAAACGCATGAACACCATGCCCCGACGTAGGGGCACAATGCCCAAAACATTGAGGGGTGACACCCATTTTTTGCTGAGGATAGACCGTCAATTCTCCCCTCCCGGTTTTTTGCACTTTTATATGAAACATTTCAACTGTTGTGGAAGAAATAATGAGGGTGTGAAGAACCTTCGCAGAAATTCGAGCCCACGACTGCCCGATCCTGGTCGCCAGTCCGCAATATTACCACGAGTTAAAGAGAACACGTACCTTCGTAAAAATTAACTTCGAAATCGTTGTTTGGACTATTCTCCATGAGACAGCACTTTGCAAGCTGACTATAAAATGTTACTTTCGGCGTCTTTGCTTTTACAAGCATCACAAAACGACTTGCATATTCATATTTCTTCCAAAATTTCGATGGCAGATTTTCATAACTGTATATGAAGTCTGCACCACCTGGAGGAAGGGAGGAGGGGGTGTCGGAGATGGGGACTCCACGATTGCCGTTTGGCTGGTAGATGGCGACCTGAAATAAATAAAATCAAAATAGACAAACAGCTAACTGGTAGTTTAATTACGGACCAGTCCGCCTCAAGTTCAAAAGTGCAAACTTCAGTTGTTCTATTTTGTTATCCGATTTTTTTGCCTGCGGCTGGGAGGGCAGGCGGTCAGTCCGAAGGTCGCGAGTTAGAGTACTTCCAGATGTGTTAGGACGATGAAACTTGGCACCCGACCGAACTGACAAAAAAATTGCCACTTCCCCGATTCGACTATCGTGAGGGATTGGGGGAGGGGGAATCTGAAATACTGAGACATGCGAAACAGATGTCCTGATCTGAATAACACTTGGTAACTGGAGAGAGCACATGTCTCGTTACACGTCAAGACCGACAACTGTGGGGGGGGGGGGGGGGGGGGGGGGTCGACGGCCACCGAAAATAACCTATCCTAGCCGAAGTCGAGGTGGATATTTTTTAAGTGGCCACCGACCTTGTTGTTCGGTTATCAATTAAGATGGAGGTATGATAACCGTTGTAACTTTTTCAAACAAAATTAATAGGCTTAACGGTTAAACGTTAACCATGAATGCCACATGTAGCTGTATTATGATAATTCTCACTCCTCACATAAAACGCTACAGACTACAGACATACAGACCTCTCTGAAGGTAGATATAATCCACAACTTCAGTCCTCACAGAAGTTGTGGATATGGCTTTAAATCAACTTGAATGAAACTTGGTAATTGGAAAGAGAACATGTCTCGTTACATGTCCAGACCGACCATATAAAGCGAAACTACACATGGGATGCAAGGTTAGTGGTTCTGTTCGAGAAACTTATAACAATTAACATACCTCTGTCTCGGTTGATATCGGGTAACAAGCCCGACGGTCATTTGAAAATATAAGCCTCGCTACGCTTGTTTAACATTTTTCATTGCCTACCTCGCCCTGGGCTCGGGTAGGATATTTTCAATGCTCTTCTTGGTGTTATTTCCCTATTTCAACTTCGATGTTGGATGTTAACCTTTTACCGTCAACCCCAAAGGAAAAGCTTCCTTCTGTCAATAGAAAGCATAACTCACCCGCAAGCCATCACCTGAGATCCTGCAGACATCCACTACTCGCTCCAGCCCTTTCCTATCCTTAATGAACTCAAGACACACTTCTCCCCCTTCAAGAATCTGCATAATAACATTCTTCGTCCTTTGCTTTGTCGCTTTTAACCTGGCCGTACTAAGCGGCGGCGTTTGAATTTTTGAATTTCCCGCCGACCCTGGGACCTGATCTAGTGGCCGGGTCCACGCGGGCGAACTTTGTACTGCAGCGGGTGCGGAGTTATTTGTCGCGACGGACTGATTGATGTCCCTTGTCCACGCACGGTCGACACTGTGGCAGCTGGGTTTCTGGGCGTGGCAGGTACAGGAGGTGAAGTGGACGCAGTTTGAAGGACAGCTTAGAAAGTGACTACAGTTCGTCTTCTTTGGTTGGGTCAACGGCAGTTCTCCAGGACAGCTTAAATATGATGTAGCAACAGGGTGGGAATGAACGCCACCACCGAAACGGTAATTCAGCGCGTCTAGGCTTAACTTACGCCCCAGGTCTTCACGGGTACAAAGCCGATCGACCGAGCGTACCCTCGGTAAACCACCAGTACCAGAACTGGGCAAGCCGCTATCATACTCTGGTCTACCTGTTTCCCTGGTGTTATCCCGAAACAGAGGAGCATCTCCTTGCGGCATCTTCTCATTAGACGGGGACTTGAAGGGCCGAGAGTGTTCAGTTTCATATCCCCCGACGTCCTGAGGCTCAAACGGTCTATCGTAAGATGGGGTGACAGCGCTATCTTCGTGCCTGCGTGGGAAATCACCGAGTCGCTCTGCACTGCTTTCACGAGGTCGGAGGTATTCTGGTTTTCGAGGGGCCAGTCGGTCACTCCCCTCCCATGATCTTACTCTATCTCTATCACTCGCACTAGCTCTTAGGTCTTCACTATACCGCCGATCACATAAGCTGTTGCTTACGTTACAAGGGACAAGACTGGTCGGATTCTGCGGCTCACTTGACCGGAAGTCACGAATCCGGTTTTCTATATTTCTCGTGTTTTCCTCAGGCGAATTTATATTAACTTCACTTCTTGCGCGAAACTTCGAATTGCCGAATGGGGCACTCACTTTCTCATCAAAAGATGGCTGCCGAGATCGGTTTTCTCTGATTGGTGCGAGTGGCTCGCGGTGACGCGAAGATGTGGAATGGGACCGCCTGATTGGCTGTTTCTCAAACTGTGGCAGATTGTAGTCCCGTTCAAGTCTCCGAAACATCTGATTATCTGTGGTGTTCCGCGAGGAATCGGAGACTGTGGTCATCGTGTACATGCCACTGTCAGTTGAGGCAAACGAACCCTGAAAAAAAAACGTGAATATAACGGACAAGCTCTTTGCACCTTAGCTTGACATGACCTCCGGCTCCCTAAGAACAAAAAAGGTTGTACCGAACAAAGCAAATCCCGTCACGCTCTTTAGGCGATCACGGAAGCTGAAGCCCCCCAAAATCTCGGGAGAAGCCGTAGCCTCTTTCAGGGAAAGCGCATTTAATGTTAGGCGGGCCGATCCTGAGGTCGTACGGTTACCAAGCTAGCGTAGGAGTTTTAGTACATCTTTATTCTTCGTATCTGAAGTGCATGTGGAACAATGCACTGTCATACTAACAGACATGTAGGCCACATAGAAAGCGGAAATATTCTTCTCGAACCACAGCCTCTTTGTGGGATCTCGAAACACACATGCCAATAACGCGAGACGTGAAACAAAACCACAAAAGTTATCACCGAGGCAGGCGGTTACCGGAACAGGGGAAAAAGTGATCAATTAAGGACAGGGACTACTCTAAGAGCATATTAATTACTATCTATATGGCTTTCTATTCTCTAATAGTACGCTAGTTTGCTCTTGCTTCCTTATTTCTACTGAAAACCACGAGGGAGATTGAGACACACACTCCTTTCGAACGCAGAGGTATTCTAAGTTTGAGTGTAAACTAGCTTACTATTATAACTACTATTAGACTCTATCAGGCTTACTATTTGACTTAATATTTAGATTTACTATTAGAGAATAAAAAGCCATTAGAAACTTATTTATTCATCTATATGTTATTTCTATAAGTAGCATAAACCTTCTGGGAGGACCATGTCAACGAGCATCCCCGGTTCGATTGAACGAAAGGAGAGACGGCAACATCAGTAATGTAACTCAAAAGCTTAGAGCACAAAGGTCATAAGTCACTTTTCGCTAAGAAAAGAGCTAAGCACTAACTTCGTATACTAATGCTGTTTAACCTTACTGAAGCTGTTTTGCTTCTTTGGCAAGGTATACGGTTAGCGTGACCTATACCGAGACTGACCTGGTAGCGTGGTCTGGCTTAGTCTCAAAGGGGCGCGGTATGTTCGATTGTTCGGATGCAGGAATATAAATAAATCAAGTTTTTTCTAAATAGTACAGTAACAACAACAGTACAAATTAACAGGGAGGAGCACTGGGGAAAGAGGAACCTTATGGGAACCAGGAGAGGAGCTCTTACCTAAATAAATCCCGATTCAAGGAATTTACAAGAAAACAGGTGAGGCTAAGAACTTGGGAAATCTTCCCACCGTTCTTAGTTGATGAGTAGAGGCTAAGAACTTGGAAAATCTTCCCACTGTTCTTAGTTGATGAGTGAAGTCTGATTCAAGTAATCTACAGAAAGCAGGTGAGGCTAAGAACTTGGTAAATCTTCCCACTGTTCTTAGTTGATGAGTGAAGCCTGTGACTCCCTCCTCGCCCGTCCTCACAAGCACTGTTCGCGGCCCTACTTACTAACTAATACACTTTAGTGTTACTCGCTGTGCTTCCCACCGACGACTCTCTGACTAATTCTCACTTTATTCCTCAAGAAACATTTATTTTATTTGCACCGCACGTACGCTTAGACCGAGATATTAGAAACCGCACAATCTAAAGGTGCTAAATTGGGAAGAAAGACGGAGACAAATAAGCGGAAGATACATAGGAATGTTATCTGGAGGAGGAGGGGTGCATCACTATATTCGGTTCAGCCATGGTATCTCATCCTCTCCACTCTCTAATCCTCTGTCCCCCTACCAAAATGTTAGAAATCGACCAGAACGAGTGGTAAGTTCTAGGGTACCCAAGCTCTGTCCTGTACCTACAAAAGACGCTAGAAATGCAAAAAGTTTTATTCCAGAGTTCGTGAAAATTTTTAACGAAGCATGACAGACTTTTAGAAGTACTGACAATTTATTCTTTTTTCTTTTTTTTTATCAATAATCGCAAATTTGGTTTATTACTTGAGTCGATTTTTACAATAAACTTTCTATCTATCTATTCATTCCAAGATAATCGCAGTGATGATTAAGGAAGTTAGTATATCTAAAGCTAGTTACCACCTTTGTCGACTGAGAATCTCAGTCGGGAGTAATCTGGCGAGAATTTGTACAGCACAGGGAGAAAGAGCGCAAAAATATGTCATTGTCAAAAAAGGCGAGTTATCACCTTTGTGGGCTCTTCAACCTTTTTCAGGTAAATCTCCGCGGATACCCTGTCGCTATACGAGAATGGTCCCTGCACAGGCGCCTTCAAGCTCTGCACCCCACCCCACTTCATTAAAAAAGAAACTACGCAAAAGTACCATACCTTTCCACTTCTGTTCTTCTGTTGCACGAAGAAAGGGTGGGATTTGATGCTCTTTAGAGGTATCCGTTCGTGGGGTACTTTTTTCAAGAGCTTCGAAATGAGATCCTTAGCTTCAGGAGATAAATGACTCGGGATCTAGAAGAGAAGGGTCTGTCAGCTAGCAGCTGATTTAAGCGAAGCCAGCTCACTTTTTCTGCTTGCCACGCAAAATTTCCTGGTTCGTTCTATTTCGTTAACTCGCATCATTCGCGCTTTGCATTATCGATTATTTGCTGCACCTTGCTCTTCTATTTCGGAAAGCTACTGCTAATGCAGCGCTTGCGCTGCAACGTCAGAGATGGGCAAATTCGAATCCGGATTTGGATTCAAATCCAGGATTCGTCATTTCTGTCGGATTTGAATCTTCTGCTTGTCAGGCTGGATAGCGCTGCAACGTCAGAGATGGGCGAATTCCAATCCGGATTTGGATTCAAATCCAGGATTCGTCATTTCTGTCGGATTCGAATCTTCTGCTTGTCAGGCTGGATTCGGATTCGGACTCGGATTCCAAACCCTCAATATTATGAATCCGCTCAGATTCCTGTTCTACATCCTTCCAGTTTCCGCAATACAGCTTTTTGATCTCCACGAACAACCATCCTCAGTGACCTATCACGTAATCTGATTCCCTTAGATATCAGTGTTTGTTGTCACCTCTGCTTTTTAAACTATAAGTACATTATTTGATTTTTGTTAAGGTCGGATTCGCCCATCTCTGTCCGACGTTGGAATTTCTAAAAGCAACAAAAATATGTTCTACGACCAATCCATCACCGAATGTTCTTTACATTTTCACGATGGAAGCATCATCCTTAGACAAGATTTCCATTTTTCTTGAGCCGTTCTCTATTCCTACAACTCAAGGACAAGTAAAACAGCGTAACCGAAGTAACTTTATGTCCAACTACAAAAATCATCCTCAGAACACCATCTCAACTTTTTGTGGAATCGGGATGTTGGCCCTTATCCAGTTATAATAATAATAATATATTGGTAACGTTATGTTCGCTTACTAAAGGTTAAACTTTATGCAGCAAAATTCGTTCGTAAGGTAAGGTACAATTTTCTTGACAATCATGACAAAGTCAATGGCACAAAAGCGACAGACAGTGGAAAATGAAAATGACGCCTCGTTAATTCTAATTAATTTGTAAACAAGTGCGCAAGCGCTCAGACGTGGAGTGTAAAAGTAGAATGTTTATCACATTAATATACAAACGGCTTTAGAACCAAGACATTTCTCTTCCCCATTAACCAAACAAGTATTGAAATAACGTTATAATCACCCTCCTTTAAAAGCTTTAAATGTAAACAAACCGTCAGTATAAATCCAAAGAAATGTTGAAGATCTTGCACGAATAGTATTTGTTCGAACACTGAATCGTCTACCTGCTAGTCCCACCCTTTAAACCTTTTCCATTAGCAGGGTAATAACAAGAGCAATAAACTAATTCGTAGCAGACTGATACCCCCTTTGTCACAATTCATTAGGAACTGCATATCATCGACCATATGACAATACAGTCGAGTTTCCAACTGTTCATTAAAGATTAAAGTACGTCGCGTAGTCTTATTTGTTCATTTTATTCAAACAATGTTTACAACGGATACGTCAGCTATGATTCTTCATCAGCGATATTTCGGCCCTTCTTGGCAAGGGTCCTCGTCAGGCTGTCAATCTTCTGGTTCAACTTCGTGGAAAGAAACAAACCTGTAAAGAAGTTGAAGCAGGAGATTGACAGCCTGACGAATCAAATCAAATCAAATCATTTAATGTAAACAAGATACAGTCTCTCATAGGCATAGCCCAAATATGGTATGTCAAACAGTTAATACAAGAAAGATTTGTCAACGAGAAAAACAAAAAGAATAGGATAAAACGCACAAGTTACGAATTGTTAAAAGTACGAACAAAACTCGGCACAAAGCTTCGAAAATAACGCTGTGACCTGGAGTAAACCGGTGTCAGTTTTGGAACTTTCGCAGCCGCCTCTCTGGGGAGTCGGGATCTGAGGGGGACAAAGGGGGGCGGGAGGAAGTTCTTGTAGATGGGGTGGAGGAGGAGGGTTGAGCCAAATTTTAGGCACAGTTTCTCTCGACGGGCAAAAAGGGGGTCAAGTTTGTATTCTTTTAGATAAAAAGAGTAAGGCAGTGGGGAACCTCCGTAGATGATTTGTAGCGACCTCTTCTGAACCCGTTCAATTTTATCACTTCCTTCTTTTGTAAGAGCGAAATGCCAAACAGGACATGCATATTCTACTAGTGGGCGGATGAACATGAAGAAAATTAATTTTAGTTTATCCTTAGGAACCCGGAATTTCTTTAGAGTCTTCAGCATTTGGATAGCACCATTTGCCTTTTTTACAATCAATCTTGTGTTTTCATGCCAAGTTAGATCAGAAGAGATCACTACCCCAAGCAGGGTAGTGCTGTTACAGAGGAGGTTTGGGTCTATAGGTGGTTCGAATTCAGGTAGGCTTTTCTTGAGAAATGAAAATGTCATTACTGAAGATTTATCTTTATTTACCACCATATTTAATTTTGCTGCTTCAGAGGTAACTTGTTCAATATAATTGAAAGTTTGACTTTTACACGCCCCAAATACTACCAAATACTACCAAATACTACGAGGACCCTTGCCAAGAAGGGCCGAAATATCACTGATGAAGAATCATAGCTGACGTATCCGTTGTAAACATTGTTTGAATAAATGTTTCACAGTCAGCTTGGGCTCAAAGAATATTTATTTGTTCATGTTACACCAAATCCTCATCCATAGACATATCTCCCCAAATATACAAGAGTTGGACTTGAGACCTGTCACAGACGAACTTAACTCATGGGAAATCTGGCCACACGCTGCCCATGAACGGGACGGGGGGGGGGGGCGGAACCCATGAAAATGCGTATTTACGCATTTTTTCCTCAAGTATGCCAGCTTAGAGTTTGATTCCAGTCACGGGTCAAACACTTTTTTCATGGGTAATGTTGGGCCCACTTGCCCAGGAACGGGGGGGGGGGGGGCGGTTGAACTCTCCCCGGTCCTTATGAACCAAAAGCACAAAGGAAATTCATCGCCTTATCTCCAGTTATTGTCTAATTAAAAACATTAAAAGAGGTCAATCTGGGCCCAATTGCCCCTGAACCAAGTGTCGGTGGGGTTTGGGACCCGCAAAAAGTAAAAAGAGACCCCAATGCTCACAATCCTACCAAGTTTCAACCTGATACCTGTTGATTCCTGGCAAGGGTAACGAACTATACTCCTGGGCAATCTGGGCCCAGCTGCCCATGGAGAGGTGCAACTTTAAAAGCAATTTCCCAGCCCTAGGATCTACACGTCCAAGGAATTCCATCGTCCTATCTCCAGTTCTGGTCAAGTTACGAACTTTATTCACTGGGCAATCTGGGCCCATTTGCCCCTGAACCGGGTTGGGGTGGGGGGTGGGACCCCCAAAAGGCACAAATAGACCCCTATATCCACAAATGTACCAAGTTTGAACTTGAACTCACGAGTTAGGAGCTCCACAAAATACGGTGAAAACCGAAAACCGGAAACCGAAAGCCGAAAGCTGCTACAGCGTTCGCAATAGTGGATTGTTCCAAGGAACACTCCACTAAAACAATTTAATAAAACCCTAGGCTATGACATTAAAGCACAATGGACACTTCTAATGCTTTACTTTGTATTAAATGCTTCACAAATAAACATTTCCGTCTTCCTTTAGAAGGCGCTATGAAAATCGGCCGTTTTCTTGTTATCCCTTGTCTTTACCTCTCTGTCATTTCGGCGATCGAAATCTTAGGAGCTGGGATATCGTGGCAGGAAATTCAAAAACTCCCAGCAATGCTTGATATAAAAGGATATATTTGAGATGTCATCAAAGTCAAGCCGCAGATGCAGTTTACCTGATTGTTCTAGTGTTTCATCAGAAGTTCCATGGCTTAAAGTGCCCATTCAAATTTTTTTTTGTGGAATAGTGTTGTGAAGCTTGCTTAGCTTGCTTTATAAAATGTACCAGAATATGCATTAAGCTTATAAAAAATAACATAGCTACAAAAATCATTCAAAAATAAATAACCTATTCAAATCTGAATTATACAAGCTGATTTATGCATAAAATAAAGATCTACTAAGTATTGTAAGAAATATCACTTTTATCTTTGTCCAAGCTAGTAAACTGAGCATGTACTGGCCCAAAAAATTACGCTCTGAAATATCACAGAGAGGAAACTGCTGAAAAAGCTGCTGATCTAGGGGGTAAGCATTATTCCTAGGTTGTTACAGAGTGGGATTGGGGTAGTTTGATGTACCCATTGAACTTTAAAAATAGGTAGATGTTCATTAGGACAACTGTGGAAATGACTCTGATTAAATGATCCAGCACTAAATCTGTCAGTAATTAATCATGTGTGATTCAGACATGGGATGGGCCTCTCTTCCTTTCAATAGTGTGATTTATTGAGTGCGTGAGCAACACTTTTCTTCTGTCGTGTTTTTTGTTCCTGGTCCTCCGGTTTCACCTTACTACTATACTGTCAGAAGTTTCACAACAGACGACACAAGGATGCGCGGTTTCAACAGACAATGCGTAAACAGGCAACACTTGGGATGTTATCTGTTGTGTTTAAAAACGTTACGCATGAAATGTTATGCATAACAAGCATTGCCAGGAAGAGCCAAAAACAGCCAAAAAGGCATCACTGACTTTTTTGTTTGTCGTCGAGATGTCGAAACATTCAGCAGACTTTTTTGGCGGTTTTTCGGCTCATTTCGGCATTTTCCGTCACTGATGTATGTAGGGCTTGTGCCTGTCTCATATCCCCCGTTCCAAAGTTATACAAACCTCAATATTCCAGATTCCCCCTCCATCCACTCCCCTCACGATGGTCGGATCGGGGAAGTGACTTTTTCCAAATTAGTTTGGTGGGGTCCCTGACATACCTGCCAAGTTTCATCGTCCTAGCACATCTGGAAGTACCCTAACTCGCAATCACCGGACTGACCGACCGACCGACAGAAAAGTGATAGGTATATTACCTTAAATTGCACTTGCAAGCAATAAGGATGTTTAATCCCGATGAGTCGCTTGCGGTTGATGATGGTGTACATTTATTTCCAGGTCACTGTTTCTGGGGCACTCCAGTACACTTCCCACGGTTGCGCACACCAGTCCTCGTCGAGTCGCTTTTTGAACCCCTCAGGTGTTTCGCTAGTCGCAGCTGAATCAGACAGGCCGTTCCACAAAGTGCTGGCGAACACGAGAGGATGGGGTATATAGGTATAAATATATAGGTAACTCACCGTATAGTCAGTCATGACTACCTTCGTCAGTGTGGATTTCACCCCCTCGGTGTCAAAGGGTGGCTTACCCACCAGCAAAGTGTACAGGAGTATCCCAAGTCCCCAGACGTCCGTTTCCAGACCATGGGAGCTGCGCATTGCCACTTCAGGTGAAATAAAATTGGGCGTGCCACAGAGGGTCAGGTGTCGCTCGTCTGGTCGCGAAAGCTGCTTGGCAAGGCCAAAATCGCAGATTTTCTGTAAAGAAAAATGTGAGGCTGAGGTTACGTTCCCCAAACTTAACAATTGTTAACAATCGTTAACTTTACTTCGGGGCGGAGCTAACTGCAGCTTTAACGATCGTTAACTTTTCCAAGTTCTACAATTGTTAACTATTTTGTAACGATGCTCACCGACCATCGTTACAAAATAGTTAACAATCGTTAAGCTCTGGAACGGAAATTGTAGGTGGGCGGAGCTTAAATTTCGGAATCAGAAACGTGGAACGCAAAAAGTTAACAACTGTTAACAATTTGTTAACGATCGTTAAGTTCGGGAACGCAACCTGAAATTCTACCCTGGACACGCAACAGTAAATTCGATTCGCTTTATTTTTCCAAAAAGTCTTCGTTAAAATTTAATCGTAAAGGGCTGGGATAGGACAATCAGTTGCCCATCACTTATTCACTTAAATTGGCTTGAAGACCCGCTGAAAATGCGTTACTTCGTTGTTCCGCTATTCACGAATCATCCATTTTCAAATGATGGAATTTCCGTGTGATTTGTGGTACCTCTATGCGGTTGTATTTTTGTTGTATGCCTTACGAGAAAGATGTATGAGGTTTTTTCATCAGGCACGGCACTAAGCAATCGTCACCAATCTCACCAGTTCCGACTGAAAAGCCGCGTTTGTCTTGAGGTTAAAATTTCCTGCGCCATAGTAGAATTTGCACTGTAGGGACGGCCGCAGATATTCTGAACGTCATAACTAGAGCAGACAGTGGAAAATGAAAATATCCTTTTGCAGAATCCAAATAATTCAGTGTATTCAATCAAATGAAAAAAAGAAATAAGTTGGCTTTTCAGTTAAACTTGAAGAAAAATAGCATCGTTAATGTCAACAAAGTCACAGAGATACACTAATATGAGAGTGCATAGCTTTTTGGGATCCCAAAACGTAAGTGGAGGGATACCTATGACATCGCAAAAGTTGTCCGTCTGTCCGTCCGTCTGTAAGCACGATAACTCTCGAAGGGAATGAGATATTTTGATGAAACTTGGTGTGAGGGTTCGTTGGGTCGTCGGACCATTCAAGTTCGTAGATGGGCTTTGTAGCTCTACATTTAGGGGTGGGGGAGGGGATTCAAATTAAGGGACAAACAAAATGTTTTGAAACAGCTAATGTGATAGTCGATTATGGGGTAAGAAGACATGCTGAAAACGATGGTGAAAACCATTTTGTCATCGGACAAGTAGTTCGCCCGGAATCCGGCCAAAACCGGAAAGTTTGTTGAAAGTAAAAGTTTTATTTGAAGTTGATTAGATGTTCGATTTAGGGGTAGGAAGACATGCTGAAGACGACGGTGAAAATTATTTTCTCGACGGACAAGTATTTCGCCCGGAATCCGGCCCAAACCGGAAAGTTTGTTGAAAGTAAAAGTTTTATTTGAAATTGATTAGATGTTCGATTTAGGGGTAGGAAGACATGCTGAAGACGATGGTGAAAACTATTTTCTCGACGGACAAGTATCTGTCCCGGAATCCGGCCCAAACCGGAAAGTTTGTTGAAAGTAAAAGTTTTATTTGAAGTTGATTAGATGTTCGATTTAGAGGTAGGAAGACTCATGCTGAAGACGATGGTGAAAACTATTTTCTCGACTCGACCGGAATCCTGCCCAAACCGGAAAGTTTGTCAAAATTAAAAGTTTTATTTGGAGTTGATTAGATGTTCGATTTAGGGCAAGAAGACATGCTGAACACTTATGTGAAAACAAGTTTCTACCCGGACATGTATAGTTCGTCCGGAATCCGGCCAAAACCGGAAAACTGTTGGAAGTCAAAGTTTTATTTCTAGTTGATTAGATAAGCGATTTAGGGGTAAGAAGAGATGCTGAGTCCCTGTATGACAATCATATTATACCCGGACATATAGTTCGACCGGAATCCGGCTGGAATCGGAAAATTTGTTATAAGCTAAATTTCTATTTGAAGTTGATTAGATGTTCATTACTGGGGAAAGAAGATACCCTGATTTCGTGTTTGAGCTTTCTTTTTTCGCCGGACAAGTAGTTCTGGAGTTCGGCCGGAACCGGGAAATTAGCAGAAGTGGCAGGAAGTTTTCGTCAAAACAGATATGATAGGGGTAAACACACATGCTGAATCCAAATCTGAACTTGGTTTTCTCAGGTGATTAGCTATTTTGCCTTAATCTGTTTCTGAATTTTAATTGTAAAAATGTTCAAGGAGTCTGGCGAAGACTGGATCTGGCTAAGACAAGACCCTGTTGTCTGGATCAGATATTGAATTTTTGGGATCCCATCGAAACCTTTGGTCTTGTTCTGTTAATTACATAATACTTCGTGCTATTTAAATACAGTTTGGTTTCATAAAAACTTTCATCGACACAAAATGATACTAACTCAGACATTATATACAGGTACCTAGTTAGAAATTCAGCACGGTAGAACCAAACAAGGCTGTAGACAAGCTAGTTCAGAAAGTTCTTTGAACGGCCGCACACCAGTGGTTACCAATATTTCGTGCCCGATGGATGACAACTGATTAACTCGCCTTTTGCATTTTGACATAGATCGCTTTTCTCTCTATTATTCTTTATTTTGTCTTTCATTTAGGCTACTCCGTTCTTGTTCAGTTTGAATATAACGGTTTATAAAGAACATACACACATACACAGTTTATTCCTTCAGCTCAAGCTGGCTGCGAATCATAACCTATTTGATTGTTCGTCTTTCTGGCTTTGGCCTGGAGAGGAACGTTGTTTAAAACAACGTTTAGTTAATGTTCAAAACATTAATCGCTAGAATAAATTTCATCTTCCTTATGGCTGGAACACATTTTTCGATTTTTGTCAAAATATCGTTCCGCGGAATGATTGGGCCAATCGCGTCACATAGATCGTAGTTACCACGCTAACTGCGCTCCCTTGCGTGGTAAGTAAATAGTTACTATTTTGAGAAGGTTGGAACGGTGAGAGTAGTAGCTTTTCAGGAGGCTGGAACGAAAACTGTAACTAATAGTTCTATTCAATCATCAATCATCATATTTATTCCTGAATATCTGTTTCACAATATGATAACATAGGACTGTCAACTTGAACAAAATATAGTTGATATATACAATTCATTTTAAAACTTCTACGACTTCATAACTTGTAACAAAATTAAACGGTATGTCAAACATAATAAATATAAAATATGTAATACTAGATTAATTGTCAAAACATTATACGTGTCTTCACTTGTTAAAAAGCTTCACAAAATATGGCACAAATGACTTAAGGAATCTATCAGAAGAATGACTAGGTGGGTTTTGTAGCGTTAATTCATTTGCAGTTCTGGTTCGTGCTTGTTCACCGTTCTTTACTGCGTAGTCAGGCAGAATACCCCTGTGCTTTTCTGTTGCCAAGCACCTCCTTCCAAATTTCATGACTAATTCATGGCGCCGTTCGATAGGAGTTGTAATCCGAGTTGTTCTCGGCTTGTTTCGTAATCGACGTATTCATATCCAAGTATTATTTTGCAGGCCCGTTTCTGAACGTTTTCTAGTCTGTCATTTTGTTCTTGACTCGGACCGCAGTGCCATACTGGACAACAGTATTCAACTGCATAGCGCACATAAGTCGTATAGCAAATAATGAGAACGTTTGTTTTAAAGCCAAACCGTTTGAGTTGACTGAAGGACCGTAGAAGCAGAGATGCCTGTGTACAGAGTGCATTTATCTGGGATCCCCATTTTAAGTCATCATCGATATGGACGCCAAGTACCTTGACTGTTTTCACAGTTTTGAGGTTGGTGTCACCAATTTGAGGGACCTCACGTTTTAGAAAGTTGATCCTGAAGATGGTGCTTTTTTCGATGCTTAATATCAGCTTAATATCTCGCTTGAGAGTTGATTTCCCTCAGCAAGGTCTTCACGGGATCGTTGGAATTTGGATCGGAAAGAGATCGAAAGATGGCAGCATTCAAATCGTCTGCGAATTTGTAGCGGTTTGGATGCTCAATGATGAGCTTGTTTATCACTATAATGAAGGCGAGAGGTCCTAGTTTGCTTCCCTGCGCCGCTCCACAAGTGATGTTCAATGAGGTTGAGATGTCTTCTTGGCTTAGCTGGACACACTGGCTTCTTTCGTGAAGGAAATCTGCCAACATTCTCAGCACAAATCTTCTGGCCACCATCGTAGAAGCTTCTTCGATAACTACATTGTGGTCCAGAAAATCGAAAGCTTTGACGAAGTCCGTGATTAGGGTGTCAACAAACGAGCCCTCAGTTCCAGGTGCTTTAGAACGTCACGGATATATAGAACCAGGTAATGCGAAGTATTGCAGCTTGGACGAAATCCGTACTGTCGTTCATCGATTTTGTCTTCAACGTCTTCGTCCAGCCATTTAAAGATAACGTTTTAGAAATTGGTCGAAGGTCTTTCACGGATTTTGGGGTCCCTTTCTTTGGTATTGGAGTGACGTATGCCAGGTTAAAGTGCTTGGGGAAGATTCCTTCGACAAGAGACTGGTTAAAGACGACTGCTAATGGCTCGGCAAGCTCTTTTGCGCACTCTTTTACGTAACGGATGGGAACTTCACCAAGTAGCTTTTCTTGGGTTTAACTTTGACAATATCTCGAAAACCTCTCCTGGGCGAATTGAGGGGATTTCTGTGATGGGTGGGAGATCTGGCATAGTGGAGAGTCCTGGATATTCGCAGCAAATCACTGTAAAATGCTCGTTTATGGAGCTAGATGACCTTAGGTCTCCGTTATCAATCCTGATTTCCAATTTAGGGATTCCTTTTCCCATTAACGGCTGTATGAAACTTGCGAGGATCAGCTGCCAGGACTTTCTTATCGCACTTTTCCTCGCTTTTTTCAGCTTTTTAACGATTTTGTTCCGCAGTATTTTTCTGTTATCCTTGTCACCTTCTTGAAAAAGCTCATCTCTTCGCTGTATCAGAGACTGGATATCTTTTGTTACCCAGGGTTTGACCTGTTCTTGAAGGAAAATAGTTTTTTCTGGAAAAATTTCTGAGCAGATATTATTAAAGTCGGGACAAAATTTGTCTGCCATTGCGTTTCCATTTGTTAGACTGTACAGACTCTTCCAGTTATGGGCGGCGAGTCGTCTCTTGTATTCGGCTTCCTGTTCGGTTGAAGTTGGTCTATAGGTCACTTTTCTTCGTGCAGGCAGAGGAAGACTAGATAAGGGCTCCCAAAAGATCGTTATATGATCACTCATTCCGAGCGCAGGAAGTGGAGTTGGACTCATGTAGTACTCATGGAGTGATGTGAAGATTAGATCAAGGGTGTTCTTCCCTCGTGTCGGGATCTTAACCGTTTGTTTCAGGAAAAGGGACGTTTAAATCCATGGCGCGATGATATCATTAAGAAAGGTAGAACAAACTCAGAGTGTTTTTGCTCAGATGTTCTAAGATAGTTGAACAGTTTTTAACCAACCTATGCTAACAGCAAATAACACACGGCTTTGGCTGTTTCTAGCCTTTCTCCATGTCCCTTGCCTTGGATGACAATGATGGCAAAATTTACATAACCGGTCGCCGGACAAATAAGATCCTCGGAAACAATGATCGGGCACATGATAGGCTCAGTTCTCTTTAGTTTTAGTAAATGCAAAAATAGATGGACAAAATAAGTGTCGACCCCTACAAAGCTCGAACCAACGTACAAACCCGTTCAGTAAATTTTTTGTCCAGTATTTGCTACTGGTATTAATCTTGTCTCTAGAAATATCTTATCTCTAATCTGGACCAATCATATCTCAGTAGGGATAAGATTATTCCCAGTAGCAAATATTGCAGTTGACTTTTATCCTAACTCGGAGGAACTTTTTACAGTATAGTATTTATGGTTCAAGGCAGGAGCACAGGTTACGTTTCACGGTCTATCACTAGTAACTATTTGCTTACCACGCTCGGGAGCGTAGTAACTACGGGTCTCTGTAACGTGATTCGTCGGATTCGCCCGTGGCATGATATTCTGCTTAAAAATAGAAAAATCGTTCCAGCCTTGACGGCAAAAAGCCAGAATTAGTGACGTCATGCGTAGTAACTACAGTAAGTAGGATGGAACACGCTCTAAAGTTCATTCCATTCAGGAACAGTCGACCGAAGCAGACAGTGATTCGGGTGGCAACACTGGTTGCAGTCCTTTGAAAAAGCTCTGTTTGTTTTAACGGAAAATAGTGAGATAGACTGAGTGTGCAAGGGGTCTGTAAGTGTTTCGGAGGACCTTTAGGGCCAGCGCTTACGTCTGATGTGTTTTTGTGGGGTTTCAGACCATCTAGTGAGTGTTATGATTGTGTACGTGTGAAATAAAAATTCAAATATCTTGTGCAGTGTTGCCAGGTAGCTACTATTAGTGCAGGTACCTAGGCAGGAAAAAAAAAAAAAAAAAAAAAAGTGCGTGTTTTTTTATTTGGCGTGTTCGTAGTTTTGGCGGTATAGTTAGAGTGTGAGTGTGCTTTAGGTCGGATTGATTGATTGAATTATTGGTTAGAATCTGAAGATTGTGAAATGGCAAGGAGTACCTTGAGGTTTGATTTTAGCAGTATGCCTGAGCTGAAGATAAAAACACTCCGGGACGTGGAAGTTCACCGGTTTCTAAAAGGTCTGGGAATGAATGCGACGAACGTAAGGGCGATAGATGCGGATGATTTGTGGAAATTTGGGGTTGTTCAGGTAACACTGAAGAGCGCGGTTTTGGCTGATTAATTCGTTGAACGGCTTAAAAAGATGGATATGAAGATCGGGCACGAAAACGGATGGTATCCAGTTTATGCTGAGAAAAGTGGGAAAAGACCGATTGTTGTGATGCTGAGAAAGATACCGGGAGAGGCATCCGCGGAAGATGTTAAAGAAGCACTGAAGCCTTACGGGCAAGTTCTG